>CM077585.1:6914036-8114036 GCA_039657365.1 Stephania yunnanensis
TTTGTCGAGGTTGGTGATCTTGCATTGAATTTCTGTTGGTCGATTGATGGTCTTCCTCCCGGTTCACTCAAAACTCTTCGTAAAGTCTTGATGCTTTAAAAAATCGGAGGTTGAACACGTCCCAAAAAAATTGACTTTCACTGTATGTGGTTGGTGAAAGGAACATGAAAGGCGGTGGTATGCCTCAACATGTTCATGAATGAGTTATCTCCAACTATATGACATATTGTAATTATAACATGGTGGAGTAAATGGACTTACGGCATGATATTAGAGGAAATGAATGATACATTGGATGTCTAGACATTCCATGGTCTATATATGAAGACGACGGCACTGGGTGGCATAAGGATCGAAATGGTAAAGATGAAGGTTCATGATCGAGGCACTATAATTACAAACATTTAAGTTCTGCAGTTGCATTAGGGACAATGTAGAAATGTACTCATGAGAAGAATGACGTGGGTAGGGATGAGCGTTGGCTACTATCACCAACGGTAACTTTCTTTTCTCGCTCTCGGGCGAGATGAACGTGGGTGTAGGAGAATGTCACGCTACTCTCGGCAGCGCGATCTACTGTCCGACGAGAAGGACGTGATGGACGAGGACGTCGTGCTCCCACCCGATCTGCGTGTTTGTGTTTTTCTTCTTACCTCTCTATTTGATTCGCCCTGATCATCTTAACTTCTTCATTCTCTCATCTATGGCCTATTGGACATCAATTCATTATTCCATAGAATAGACATTTGCTTTCATCTTCATCTAAAATTTGATGCATTCATCAAGCGCAGCCAGAACCTCGCTCGTACCCATCATCATTGAACACTTGCTGCAGTCGACGCACCAAGTTACACTAATATAAAAACGGAGGAGTTAGTACATACAATTTAAGATGTAAATCGTGAGGAAAGAAGAATAATAGTTTAAAAATTATAGAATAGTCACTTAAAGCCCGTCGTGTCAATGAATCTTCTAGTGACTGCGATCGATTACCACATCATGTAATCTTGTTGATCATGTCCTTCTACTTGTTCCGCTTTGACTATGTTGTCACCACGATTTTCCCAAATATTTATATAGTTTGCGTAAAAAGCATGCCCAATTTTCTTGACGCATGACCTCGCATCTCTATTGGTGCGATCGGATGTCGTAATTGAGTTTGGTGGCATGACTGTATCATTCCCGAATTGTCTCAAAACTCTTTAGGTCGATGTCACTTTCGACTATGTGGAAACGAATTAGGGGACACGTCGATAATATTACTCGTGATATGGCGTCAGTGGTGCCATAGTATTCAGGAAAGACTAGATTACTTGACATAAGGTTGCCACACCACGTCATCTAGCTTTCTTATGCCAGAATGAGTGACATCACGAAGTGGTGATAAAACATATGTGTTTCACTTTCTTCGAGTAGCCGAAAATGCATCGATCCATCTTGTATGAAAACTATAAATTAGTAAAATGAAAATGTAGTTAATCTATAGAAATTACGATATATAACATTTGTATTGCATATTCGCATATCTCGAAGGGACGTCATTAAAGCATATCTTCTTTCATCCATTGTTCGAGGTTGAACTCTGGAACACCCGACCGCCTTGGTGCTATGAATGGAAATCTATCATATGTCCACAATTGTACAAGAATTTACGCCCTCCATCCTCGTGTACATTTCTGTGCTAGATCAACGACATAACTCCCACACATACAAAAAATTCAAACATGCACTCCCCCTGACTATCTTGTCCGGCTATGTCAAAATCCTCAAAGCAACGATAGAAACATCAAATGTACATATCGATTTGACTTATCGGCGAATAGACAACCACTTGATTAGTTGGAGAATGTACGATCGAACATACCGTCGCACCGTCTCCTCATCGCTTGTCGTCATGTATAGGTGCATGTGGTATGTTACGGTCGAGCCATTCGACTTTCAATTTATTTCCATAGAGGTCATCTCCAACGGAATTCGACCAAGTAGCCTCTCTTTTTGCGCACCTCAACATAGTCTGAATGGTGGTTTCAAAATCACGAGCATACCTTCGATAGGTAAGCGAGTTGTACACGTACGTCTGGAGTGTAATAGTGCACTCGCCACATTGCATGTGAAATGTATGTGTCTCTGGTTGCCATCTCTTAATGAATGCGATAATCAAAGCCCGATCAAGGCGAAAAATGATACGTGCAAAATCATAAAACCCACTGGAACGTAGATATAGGATCATTCGAGAAGGATACTCCACTGATTCGATCAACGACATTCGACGTTGTCGGCGCATGTACAATGTCTAAAGTACACCTTAGAATTGAAAATAAGTTGTCATATATATGTATATTATCGTTCATTCATGAACATTGGATGTATCCATCTTAAAAGGTTTACAGACCCGTCCACGCTGAGATGCGATGATCTGTGCACGTAGATTGGAGATGTAATAATGAAGGATCTGATAGACTTGGATCCATTTGTGTACAAACTACAATTTAGGGAGTTTTAAAAATTAGTCGTCATTTGTTCAAAAAAGTCAGCTTGACAAAACATTATTAAAGGTTCAATATAACGATCAGATAAAGCATTTCATGACGTAAAATATCTCGGATACTCAAATATAATCTAATTACATATTTTTAAGTCATGAATAAACAATATACAAAATAGACTATTGGTTTTGATTGGAAGATTGAGCTACATTTGGACAATTTTTTTTGTTATGTCCCTCTGCGACAAATGTCGCATCGATTTTTCCTAGTAGGGACCTCGATCACGATCTTTATTGGGCTATGTTGTTCTTTTATGTCATTCTTGATGACATATTACACATCACAAGGCTCTTGAAACATTAGGAAGATACGTCTCATTTCGCTTCGCTTTCCCTTTGGTCTCCCTGATACTACGGCCACGTCTGCACCTTGGGTCTAGTATGATCTTCGTCGCAAAAGTCGGCCAATATTTCTCATCTGGAATGACTTTGAAATTGAAGGAGTAACATTGTGCGTAGTATGGTTCAATAAATTGCGAGTAGCTCACTCGAAGAAAGGAATATCACTGGCTAACCTTAGATGAGCAATAGAAACCAAATGATT
The DNA here is from genome assembly GCA_039657365.1 of Stephania yunnanensis. Classification (NCBI taxonomy): domain Eukaryota; kingdom Viridiplantae; phylum Streptophyta; class Magnoliopsida; order Ranunculales; family Menispermaceae; genus Stephania; species Stephania yunnanensis. Next base: position 6,917,126 of record CM077585.1, read on the forward strand.
GCCGTTTATTGCAGCTTGCACATGCGGTCCTTTAGGATAACAACTTGTGTATTGTTGCCTTTATGCATGCAATCTCCATGTCATCAGATAAGCACTTCAAACTCAACTTATGTTAAGATTTATCAAATTGACTTGATGTAATGGCTTGAAAATTTGACTTGTGTCACGCGTCAATGAGTCAAGTCAAGGTCATATGTGGGACCCACTCGTCGAATACGTATGTCCAAATTTTGAGTGGAGATATCGAGAGTGTTCAATTTGAGGTTTGAATGCTAATTGTCGAGCTGTTTTATGAGTTGGTATACGCAGGAGAAGTCGGGGCACGAAACACGACGGGGGTGCCTCACAAAGTCGCGTGTCGATGTGGTGAGGTATTGGTTTAAATAACCAGCTACGTTATAATATATATATATACATTGGATGTGCCTCGTAATGCGTGTGGCTCGAGTGTCGAGGTTGTGAAATGAGGCGAAGGTAGTAGTGTGAATATTTTGTGGTGCCTCGATATGCATGTACAATTTTTAAAGAAAACGAGTTGAATAAATATGTTTTAATGCGCCTCGAGTTTTGTTTCGCACGGATCTCGAAGACACATTTGATTTGAAACCAAAAACGAAGAGAGATTCGGATAAGAAATGAGAGGAGAGAAAAAGAGAGAGGGAGAGAGAGAGAGAGAGGAGTCACGCTAGGGAAGGAAGACGGCGTGAGCCGCGAGAAGTGGCGGACCCGGAATGCGACGGCGACAGCAGCGGCAGCGACATGGCGCGATTGGCGATAATGGTGGCGACGACACGACGGCGGCATTTCTGGCGTAGCGCTAGCGGCAACGGGGCGATGAACGTCACGGTGGCACGTCGTCGAGCCGTCAATCCTCGACGAGGGGTGTGATTCGATGACGCGAGACGATGCGATAGCTTCAAATGAGTCTTGAAGGCCATGGTGAGTGGTATGTTAAGTAAATTGATTGTTATTTGACCGACTTAGTAAATTAGTCATAAATGGTATAATGGACACCGGGAGACGTAGGAGTCGGGTGTCGAGTGCTTGCATCTCGAGGCGTGAACGGGACGTCTTGGAAGGCAATTGCGGATTTCGAGGTAAGTAAACAGTTAGAAAATGTACGAGTAGTTCATTGAGCTTGCATGTTTGTTTGATGTTGAATCATGTCCTTTTATTGGAATTCCACTCACTTATGAGTGTACCGAGGGAACCAGCGAGTCGTACTCGTGTCTCGATTGGGTGGTTGCTTGGGCTCGCAATCGGGGCCATGACCTCGAGTCACTGATTTGGTAGGAATGAGATGTGTTTTATCAAGCGTAGTTGATATCCCTCATTCGCTACATTTTAGGTACGAGCGATGCCGCATAGATGACCGAGAGTCTTCTTGGCGTTGTCGCGACTCTGCGACCCCGACCCATGTGGCACCGCATTCGGTGGTCTTAGACTACTTGGGCACCTCTCTATATTGTTTCCTTTGACACTCATTCTCGTTGTACGTTCATTGTTTCTGATCTCATTATCATGCATTCCGTCTGAGTTTTCTTTTTATCTGCATGACTTTTAGATCGTTGTATTTTTATCTTGAATTACTTGTTTAGATTCTCTTTGGATTTTACTTACTACGAGTTCGTCAATCTCGTGTTTGATTTTGAGTGCAGAAGCTATGAGACGAAGAGTAGCAGAGGAAAGCTCCATAGCTAGGTGAAATTTTTGTATATCTTTTATGTACTCTCCCACGATGGTGATATGTTTATGTTGGGTTCCACAAGTTAGGTTGCTAACTCATTGATATTATTGTTGAGTTATTTCACGTAGTATTGCTTAAAGCTTAATTGTAAAACTTGAAAAATATTAATAACTCAATGAAAAGTTTTGAATTTATTGATAATGATGGATTGGAAGGCGACTAGGTGCATTGACCTACGAGAGCTGGCTCGGGGGTCCGCATAGGCTTTGGCGGGCGGGGCCCAGTTGTGGAAAATTGGGGTCGTCACAGTTGGTATCAGAGCCTAAATTTTTACATTTAGCTCTTAATTAACCCACGACCAGCATAAGACATAAACTAGCGGAAGTTAAGAACCTTGAACTTAGAGTGGAACCTTATGATCCTAACTGAAGTCTTCGTTGGAAGTGAGGAGAGTTGGAAAAATTATATGCGATATTTGATGTGTTGTATTATATTATTATCGATAGATATACGATATTCACTCTGGTGTATCGCGTAAGATGCGATGAGAAAAAATTGAAAAAAGACCAAGGATAAATTTATCGAATTGAAAAAATTGATAGTGTAGAAATTGGGGATTTCTACTTGATATATTTATTGGTGGATGGTGAACTACATAGACATAATTTCTCCCTTGGTTAAAACATCTACTGCGCTCGATAGAGGATACTCGGAAAAGGGAGCATGACCATGAGCTAACTCCAGGGCATTGGATGGGCCTTGGGATGATCAACGTAGACTGATCATAGAGACTAGTGGGACTTTGTACCTACCTATAGTTTCATGATATAGATTGCATATGAAATTAGAATGTATCTATAAATTAATGCTTATCATCATCACTTAAGATATGAAGATAACGATATCTTGAAACCAAAATAGTACAAAAATTAGTAATATATCAATGTATGGGACCAGAATACATTAATTTACGAAACAAAGATTATGTTATGTGGACAAACTTTACATCACCAAAAATGGAAGAAACGTATTATAATTCAAAATGCCATTAGAATAGTTGGGAGATTCTTTCACTAGAATTTCTAGTTAGAATGTGAAGAAGATTTCAAGCTGCCAAAGCAGAAGACATTACTTACCAAGAGACATATTTACAAAGAATTGTATTTACAAAGGTTTATAAAAATGAGCTTTCGGGTACTCTTTAGTGAAAGGCTCATTCGGAGAGGTTTGGTAAGGGCAGTTGAACCACTTTGTTCTGTTTCAAATGGAATCAGTTAGTGATTGATGTTTCATTTGCCTACTTGATTTCATTTTTGGTTAATCAACGAAATTTTCATGCCAATTGTTTACAACAATATGTAAAACTAGAAGTTAGTTAGTTCAATTGATAAATTGAGATAAATAGCATTGTTGGTTTAGCGAAGCCAATGGAAAATGAAACAATTCATTTTGAGTAAAATGAGATAATTAGGACTTTTTAAGGTTTTCAATTGAAACTTAAAATGTCATTTATGACTCAAACAAACTTGTGAATTGGTTTTCAAGCCATTTAGAGGAATTTGGATCTTATTTAGGACTGAAAAGAGTTCATTAAATTCATTTCAAGTTGTTTAGTTATTACTAAAATTGAGGATTTCCTATAATAGTGAGACTTGAAATGGAAGTTTGAGTATCTAAATGATGTTGAATTGGTAATAGGGAGACAATTGAATAATTTTGAGTCTACTTGGGACTTGAACTCAATGTTTTGGAATTTAGAGAGCTTTTGGAGTTTTAAAATGCAGAACACCGATTGGATTTGTGGAAAATGGAAAATACTAGAACGACAACAATATTTTAAGTGACACAGCTGTTTCTCTTAAATGAGGCTGCGATGATGATCTTGTCTTTGCTTGATAATCCTTTACTAGGACTTTGAGATTGTGCCGACAACAAAGAAAGAAAGTGTTTAGGAGTTATATCTCCATCTCCACTTGTGCACTTTGTGAGGTAACTCAGAGAAAGTCTCTAGGAAGAGAGATGGACATGCCTCTTACGATTTAAAACTCTCTTGAAGAGCAACTGCTGTTGCAGCCATGGTTGTTGAGTGAAGAGTTTGGTTTTGGTCATTTGACCATATTCAGCATATTGCCACAATGAGGTCAGCATCACAATCATAATGTAATTATGCCTGGGATAATAGTGCCTTGTTGGATAAACCTTTAACCATAAATACTTGATTATTTCTTGTCTGAAAAATGAACAAGATGGGTTTGAACATCAATTTTTTTTCATGTTAGAAGATCGTTTTAAAGGCAATTATGTTTTGCACTCTTGACAAAGTTTGAGACGAGGTAGAAGGTGAGGTGTTAGGAAAAAGAAATACATCAATAGGTGCCCTACAAATAAATTGTGAGGCAAATGGGATAAACAAACTCTAAGGGAGCAAAGTGTTGAGATGACTTGAGAGCTAATGATTACATCATGTACGGACTCCTTAGCTTTGTGAAAGCTTTGGAGTAGTAGTGTTGAATCGAGAAGCCCAAGTAACTCCACTTTAGTGACACTATGCATTTATAGTCTCGGGGTTGGCGAAGTCGACCACCACCTTTAGGGACTTATAAATGAATTAAGTGTTACATTTGAGGTAGAGTTCGCGGATCATTCTAAAATTTAGTGAGTACCTAAGTATAAATCCTACGAGATTATAAATCTTACGATTCTCACATATGTAGAATTGATGGAGATATGCCGATAAGCATACTTAAGGGAATTCGTGCAAGTAGTGCTTGTTGAAAAGAACGAGCATATTTGAATAGAGTGAGAAAATAATTGGACTTTGTAAAAATTACTAAGATTAGCTACCTATAAAAAAAGCGTTTAAAATTGCTAAGAGAAGAGTAACACTTGATCCTATATGGTATATTTGTGGTGTTGTAATATACTATATACGATATCGAGGATTCGTGGGTATGGAAAATGCGATGACGTTTGAATTTGGGTTTAGGAATGATCGTGGAAAGCTGCATTCGCGGTTTTGCGAGTGCGGAGGAGGCTGCAAACATCGCATTACATGCATCGCACTACCAACAAGCTGCAGGAGATTTTTCGATTGTTAAGGGCACATGTTACAAGTCGTCGTCGTCTACGTCGCGGCGCTAGTTATTGGTGAGCGTGTTTTACGGTTCATAACCACTTTGAAAAACATCTCCGGTTCGAGGCAAGAGCGGCGTGAGGGTGACACATGTTCGAGCGAGATAATATCTCCTATACCGGGAGACACGGTGAGGATACGCCGAGCACGCCGATTGATCTGGGTGTTAAGACTACGATTGAAGTGAAAGCGGGCTCGCAAGTTTTAGAGGCAATATTGGGAAAAGTTGTACGGGGTACTAACCTTGAAGATACATGATGTACGGGCGTATCGGCGCAAATGCAATGCCAGTATATCATCAACTCCACTGGTCAGCAAAGGCCGATGTCCAGTGGCGTACTACGGAAGTGTCGATGGGGAACGTCTTGTCAAGCTGCTGAAGATGACAGCGTTTCGGACCATTCGGTAGAGGCCAGGAGAGTCGGTTGCGGTGGATGGATCGGTGTATACGCGTGATGAGGTATGCGGGAGTAAAGCCTGACACGGACACTAACAAGCTTACTACGTCATGCACGACTTCTGGAAATTATTGGTTTTGTTGAGTGACGAAGGCTCCAAGCATAGTACACGAGGCTTAAGCGAGGGCTATAGCAGCGAAAGTGTGGGAGCGCACGCATCGGAGTACCAGTCATATTCTCGGCATTGTCATAATCGGTGCGAAGGTGCGGAGATGATCGAAAGAAAAAGAGAGTAAGATGGTCGTGGCTAAGAGATCGAGCTTAGAGCGTAGGATCTGTTGCGTTTCGCCATACGCGGCGTATATTGCGCCGGTGTTAGTTGGTCCAAAGTACACGGGGTTACGCTAGTGTATTACAAGTAGCCAACATCGTCAAGTCCTCGGCATAGCAACGGTAACAAACGGCGAGGCACAACAGAGCTAGGAAGGAGATTCATGTTGTTGCGCATGAAAAGGTCAGACTATTATCCATCGTAACTTGATAGAGGGTACGAGTTGGGTTGAGACTCACTCAATCAGAGACTAACGGACAGTTAGAGAAATTAGTTTACATTCTCTCAGACATACTGTGGATATAAGTATGTTATGGACGGTGGATCATAGGACTTATGTTTAGTTGTATTGCGATATATGTTGCGAGGATGTTGGCCTGACATATATTGATGGGAGGAGGCCGATGGTGTATTCATTGCTTGGAGGTCACAGAGGAGCCCAGCTCGTCACGGAGGAGCCCAGCCCTACGGAGTAAGATGGGGGTATGGCCTTGGGTGAGTATGGCCTTGGGCGGGTATGGCCGTCTTCAGTCATAACACACTATCGAAGTTCGTAAATTTCGAGGACGAAATTATAATTCATTAGGAAGATTGTAACGGCCCGAAAATTTGACTTGTGTCACGTGTCAAGTCAAGGTCGTATGTGGGACCCACTCGTCGAATACGTATGTCTGAATTTTGAGCGGAGACATTCAGAGTGTTCAATTTGAGGTTTGAATGCTAATTGTTGAATTTGTTTTATGAGTTGGTATACTATGAGAGAATTTGGGGAGCCGAAACACCAATGCGCGGGTGCCTCGAGTCGCGTGTCGATGTGGACCGAGGTAGTGGTTTAAATGTGGCTACGTTACAATATATATATATATATATATATATACATTGGATGTGCCTCGTAATGCGTGTGGCGCGAGTGTCGAGGTTGTGAAATGAGGCAGGTAGTAGTGTGAATTTTTGTGGTGCCTCGAGATGCGTGCTACGCAATTTTAAAGAAAACGGTTGAATAAATATGTTTTAATGTGCCTCGAGTTTTATTCGCACGAATCTCGAGGACACATTTGATTTGAAACAAAAAAAGAGATGAGAGATTCGGATAAGAAATGAATGAGATGAGAGAAAAAAAAAAAGAGAGAGAGAGAGAGGTCACTGTAGGGAAGAAACGACTGGCGCGCCGAGAAGTGGCGGACCGGTGGCGATGAGCGGCAGCGGCGGCAGCGGCAGAATGACGGTGGCGTGACAGCGATGATGGTGGCGCGACACGACGGCGGCGTCTAAGCGGCAGAACGCAGCTGGGCGATGAACGTCACGGTGGCACGTCGTCGAGCCGATCGATCCTCGACGAGGGTGTGATTCGATGACGCGAGACGACGCGATAGCTTCAAATGAGTCTTGAAGGCCATGGTGAGTGGTATGTTAAGTAAATTGATTGTTATTTGGTGACTTAGTAAATTAGTCATAAATGGTATAATGGACACCGGAGACGTAGGAGTCGGGTGTCGGGTGCGCATATCGAGGCGTGAACGGGACGTCTTGAAGACAATTGCGGATTTCGAGGTAAGTAAACCAGTTAGAAAATGTACGGTAGTTCATTGAGCTTGCATGTTTGTTTGATGTTGAATCATGTCCTTTTATTGGAATTCCACTCACTTATGAGTGTCAGGGCCAGCCGAGTCGTACTCGTGTCTCGATTGGAGTGGTTGCGGCTCATGGCAACAGGGGCCATGACCTCGAGTCTGATATTTGGTCGAATGAGATGTGTTTTATCCGGCGCAGTTGATATCCCTCATTCGCGACATTTTAGGTCTGGCGATGCCGCATCCGATGACCGAGTCGCTTGGCGTTGTCGCGACTCTGCGACCAGACCACTGTGGCACCCGCATTCGGTGGTCTTAGACTACTTGGGCACCTCTCTATATTGTTTCCTTTGACACTCATTCTCGTTGTACGTTCGTTGTTTTACGAGTCTCATTATCATGCATTCGTGTATGTTTTCTTTTATCTGCATGACTTTTAGGCTGCTTGTATTTTATCTTGAATTCTTGTTTAGATTCTCTTGGATTTTACTTACCCGAGCTCGTCAATCTCGTGTTTGGTGAGTGCGGAGAGCTGAGAGCAGTAGCAGAGGGAAAGCTCCATAGCTATGTGAAATTTTTGTATATCTTTTATGTACTCTCCCCTGATGGTGATATATTTATGCTAGGTTCCACAATTAGGTTGCCTAACTCATTGATATTATTGTTGAGTTATTTCACGTAGTATTGCTTCCGCTTAATTGTAAAATTTGAAAAGTATTAATAACTCAACTTAAAAGTTTTGAATTTATTGATAATGATGGATTGGAAGGCTGACTAGGTCTGCGTTGACCTTGCGAGACTGGCTCGGGGGTCCACATAGGCTTAGGTCGGGCGGGGCCCAGTTTGTGGAAAATTGGGGTCGTCACACTTGATGCCTCATTGCAGCTCGTTCGTAATGTGTGAGTTTATCCGTAACATATTTCGTATACGATTGCCTGTTTGAGATTTGCTTCATTGATTTCCTTTTTGTGTCGATCGTGGTATTTCTCCAGTCTATAGTAAATCATTTGAGTCATCGCTATTATTGGAAAAAATCGAGCCCCCTTCAATACACCGTTAAAACACTCTACATTTGAAAAATAAATTCGTGTAAGCAATATTACTTCAGCGAAAACTAAATTGTTGAATGCAAAACAAAATTTGCATGTCATACATACCAACACCATTAGAATTTATCCATTCGTACCTCATGCCTCCATCATGCGATTGAGTCCATAGTTCTTTGGAGAAGGCATTGACATATTGCAGACATTGAAGGGTTCGCGATGATAAGTATGCAAAATGCTCTATGCACGCATTAAATTTCTGAACTTGATGTTGACCAGTTGCTCGAGAAAGTAGATTTTTAAGGGCTCATTTTTTAATTTTAGTGTTGAAATTATTGACCATGTGTCGCAGACAATAACGATGTTTTCTTTCGCAAACAAGCACGAAGACATCACATGCACCCGTCTTGCGCACTTCTGCACTTGATCGCCCAAAAAGTTGTAGTTGACTCCATCGCATAATATTGGCATTGTCTGTTAACATTCCACACTTTGACGACATGTTGTAAGTCTTTTTTTATTTTCAAAGCACATCCCTAATTTCAAATCAAAATTAGACATGTCCCCCCTCAGTCTGTTGATGAGAATGTCGGGTCATGAGTGGAGTTAGCCACCTCCCAATCAATTTCATTATACACCGACAATGGTTGGCGAACTTCATCATCAATTGTTTCCTCCATGAAAATCTCTTCGTCGATAGCAAGCGCTCATCATCTTGCACGTTTTCCAGCCCCTTGAGGTTCATACATTAGGTCATCCGCCACAACATTTAGGTTTTCCCAATCGATAGATGGTGTAGCATCCTCGAGGAGACGACGTCCTCGTCCGTCATTAATATCATCATCGTCGTTGAGTTCATCATCACCATGTGATGATTACATATGCAATCTTTCCATCATCGATCTAAGTGTCTTACGTGCTAACATCTTCATATACTAGTTGCGATTGAAGGCTATACGATTATGAAAATAGTCGATTGGCTCAAATGTTAAATAAATATCTGCCCTTGAAGTTAATAGTAGATTGGCCACATCGCCACATCAAGTCGAAGTGCGTCGCATCTTCTAGCAATACTGAGGATAAAATATTGGAAGGTTATCGAAGTGACGATAAGTCATCCTTACCATAGTTTCCGTAAATGAGATATTGAGCAGCGTTACACATGTGATCCATCAATTGTTGTCTACTCGTCTCAAACTTAAACATCAACACTTGCTTATGAGGATGCGATGTACCTAATGTCATTCCTACCATTTACAATTTCACCGTTTGTATAAAAGAGAAATGAGACGTTCCTATTTTTCATGACCTACATAATTTATTGAACAATGATGATGTAAAAAAATTGCATATATATCAAACGTCATTCGTTCATCAAATTGAGGATTTAAATCGCAAGCAAACTTTCTGATGTAGAGGATTGCCTTAATATCGCAACTACAGAGCATACTCATCCGTCTACACGACATCAATTAATAACTCATATTTATATCAGCTATGTCAAATTAGGACATGTTTTTTCTATAAAAAAAACAACTCAGCATAAAAAAAAAAATCATTTTAACAAGCAAACTCCAAATATTAATTTTTTTGAACAAACAAACTCCAAATAAATTTATTTATTTTTACTAAAATACCAAGTCAAACTTAAATAAATAAATTTTTTAACTTACTAGTTTGCCTCTTTTTCATTTATCTTCAATTTTATTATCCCTGAAAACACAAATAAAAAGTTAGCTTTTACTTATATAAATATTACTAACTACAACGAAATGAAGTAAAAAATAAATAAATAAATATGAACCTTTTAACAACCTTCAACCCAGATCAAACCCACCAATGTTTATCTTCTATTTGATATTCCACTGAAAAAAACAAAAAAAATTGACCCACCCTACAACCCAACCCACAACTCACCCAAATCTATCACGCCCCACAACTCACCCAACTTTATCGCGCAAAAAAAAATTACCCACCCCACAACCCAACCCAAGCCCCATACTCTCTCTCTCGGTCACCAACTCTCGATCTCTCTCGGTCTCTCGATCCCCCAACTCTCTCTCTTTCTCGGTCACCCTACTCTCTCACTCTCTCTCTCTCTCTCTCTCTTTCTCTCTCTCTCTCTCACATCAAATGCTCCCTGGTCTCTCTCTCTCTCTCGTTCGGCTAGTCCTCCTTCCTCTCGGCCTCAGGCTCCTCCTTCCTCTCTCCTCGGTGCGGGCTCGCTCCTCTCTCTCTTCGTCTCTGCTTGTCGCTCTCTCTTCTCTCCTCTGTTGTTGCTCTCTTCTCTCCCTCTGTTCCGCTCTTTCCTCCCTCTCATTGGTCTCTCCCGCACCCAACTCTCTCTCCGTCATTTGCTTTTTCCTCTCTCTCTCTGCTAGTCTCTTCCGCACCGAACTCTCTCTCGCATTCGCTTCTCTCGGTTGCTCCACCCCACCAACACCTACCATAAAAACACTACAAGCATGTACGCCCCTACCCCAAAGTCTGCGAACGTAGATGCAAAACCTCGAGAACGATCACGGGGAACAATACACGAATGACGCATTCTCCGAATGTGCTATTTGTGTACCGTGGAACACTCCACGTGGAGCCCACGTGGAATGTTGTTAGGGATAAATCCACTTGGCGTCCACGTGGATTGTTCCACAATACACAAATGGTGCATTCAGAGTGTTAGGGACCTATCCACATGGACGCCACGTTGATTGTTTCCACAATACATGAATGACGCATTCAGAGAATGCGTCATTCGTGTATTTTTAACCCAGTGACACGTATGACACGAACGTGTAAAATTTTTTGGTACAACTAAAAATGCATTTGGAAAAGGCGATTTACTTTAGTTTTGAAATAAAAAAAACTTATCTTATTTTACTCATTTATCTTAGCTTTTACACTACATTTGTAATTTTTCCCAACTAATAAGTAAGAGGGCCGCTAAGGGCACCCCACCATTTAATGAAGGCACCCAAGGTTTTTGTTAAAAATTCTGCAAAAGTGGAAAAGACTATTTTGCCCTTGTATATATAGTGATTCAAACCCCACAAAATCATTTTGACAAAGAAAAAAAGCACCCCACCAGAAGGTTGAACCCCAAACCCACATTGCATTTGGCGGCGTTGATCGATTATTGCGGATTGTCATCATTCGACAGCGAGGTAACAATGTTTGACAACCATATTCGTGTTTTTTAGAACTGTTGAGTTGTGTATAACTGTGAAATGATGATTTGTTTGTCAACGTAGGGTTTGGTAATTTATTCAAATCCGAACTTGACTCCACTATATAATGGAGGATTGTATTGCTTCGGTGGCAGAGGAGGTCGTCCTTGAGGTAATTTTGAAAATTTATTGTGTATTCGTTGCGGTTATCCGAAGTTTACAATGGTGCGCGATTGTTTCAGCCTCGCAGAACCGAGATGTAATGTAATGTCTCGGTCATAGAGGACCGATTGGTATACGTCTCTCACGGAACGGTTAAATCGAGAGTATTCATTAACTCTCGGTCGTTCGTGAGCGAGACTACGAAGCAAGTTGCGGACCTGTACTACCGATAACATGTTTTTTTGGATGTTATTGTGATTGTCTTTGTACATTTCGGTTGATTATAATGTTACACTATTTGTATTGCGAGTAATGCTTAGGTTTATGCCTTATTTTCGGACTACACGGACACGTTTACACCTTGTAGGCCATTTCCAACTAGAGAAGCGGCGGTTTCATGGCTTCAAATGATAGGCGTGAGAACATGTTCGTGCTAGTGACAAAGCACTACGACGCTAGGGGGCATTAAGCGCGGGGAATGGTGAAAATTGCTGTGAGAGGTCGGGGACTTATAGGGGAATGTCACAAAGAGTTGGTAAGGGTAAAGCGGCAAAAATTGCTTGAAACCAAGAAATGAAGAAGAAGACGAAACGGGGAGGACTCAAACTGGTACCAAGAAATGTGGATGCCCTTTCCTTATCAACGTAAAGGAAAATGCTGACTCGTTGTGGTATATCATTATTATATGTGGGAGGCACAATCACGAGCCCGCAAAAAACTTGGACGACCATTCTTTTGCCGGGAGATTGGATAAGGCGGAGCAAGAAGTTGTAGTGCAAATGACAAAGGGGAATGTGAAGCCAAGAGACATCCTAAATACGTTGAAGCAAAGAGACGTTAGTAACGTATCGACAATGAGGACTATATATAATGCAAGACAAAAAGCCCGAAAGGAGGATGCGGGTGGGAGGACTCAAATGCAACAACTGTTGCACATTTTGGAGAAGAATAAGTCGCTGTCATGGCATAGGAAGGATCCCGATAGGAATGTTGTCACGGAGTTATTTTGGTCACATCCCGACTCAATAAAGTTGGTCAGGTGTTTTCCATCGGTTATTTTGATGGATTGCACGTACAAGACAAATAGGTACCGAATGCCTTTGTTGGAGATTATTGGCATCACTTCTACGCACTTGACGTTCTCCGTTGGGTTCGCATTCTTATCATCAGAGAGCCATGGGCATTATGTTTGGACACTTGAGAAGTTGAGATCCATATTGGATGGGTGGCCTAAGCCTGACGTGCTTGTTACCGATAGGGACTTAGCCCTTATTAGTGCCATAGAATAAGCTTTTCCGGCCTCGTCTCACCTTTTGTGCTCTTGGCACATCAACGAAGTAGTATTGTCCAAGACTAAGAAGATGTTTGGGGAGAACGATGGTTTTGCGCATTTTATGGGTAGTTGGACGAGCGTGATGTATGCCAACTCGGAGGCCTTATTTGAAGTTAGGGTGAATGACCTGCGTTGTGAGTTCGGGCATGTAAAGGGTCTTACGGAGTACTTGGACAACACATGGTTAAAGAACTACAAGGAGAAATTTGTCTCGGCTTGGACAAATAGACTTATGCACTTTGGGGAAACGACAACGCAAAGGGTGGAGTCTGCGCATTCTACTCTGAAGGTACACCTTGGGAACAGTTAGTCCAATTTTGAGACTCTATGGCATGTGGTTGATGGACTCCTTAGAATCCAACACAACAATATCAAGGCATCGTTTGAGCTAAGTTTGAATGTCGTCCAACATGAGTACGTTGCTGAGTTGTATCGATGATTGCGCGGTTATGTCTCTCAACGGGCGCTTAGGCTAATTAGAGATGAATTGACACGTGGAGAGGATGTTGGTCACGATTCCACTCGTTGTGGTTGCGCGATACGCACCACACATGGCCTTCCTTGTGCACATGAAGTTTGAACCATCATATATTTGTTGGGACGCCCATCCCTCTCGAGGACATTCATGTTTCTTGGCAAAAGTTGAGTATGATACCGAGAGTCCGGTGGACTCGTCTGGGTACAACGTGCACGATGAGATTGAAAGGGTGTTGGAAAAGTTTCATGCTTGCGGTAATGAGGACGATCGACTCGGGATTATTCGGCGGCTCGGGGAGATTAGTCGACCGTCGTCTACTCCGGGTGTTGTGCCGTAGGCAAAAATTAAGACAAAGGGAGGACACCGGGGTCTTTGAAGAGAAAACACGACCGTGACGATTCTTCTACGAGACGGTTGCGAAGCGAGTTTGAGTACGTGCTATCGACTCGGGAGGCCTCAAGTTCTAGCGCGAAGAAAAGTAAAGTTGTTCCTAAACCGCTGCGTCGTGGTAGTCGACGCAAGCAAAGTGCAACTAACATGGCTTACGGTCATTGCGTAGAACCGGATTGATTGCTACATGTTGAGGGCATCATCGATGTGCTTGCCGATGGGAATTGTGGATATAAGTGTGTTGCGTCTAGGCTTGGACTAGCCGATGACGACGGGTGGAGGATCGTCGTAGAAGGATGTACGATGAGATTCTCGGGCATGAAAACCATTGGCGCGAAGTGCTTAGGCTCGGGTTACGAGTGTGAAGATTGCGGTGCATTGCCTAGAGAATCAAGTTGGTGCAACTTTCCAAGAATGGTTCACACTTCCAGGACATGGGATTGTTGGTAGCCACACTGCGATCAATGTGGTTCTCGTCAACCTATCGCGTGGGAGTGCCTCCACATTTCTACCTCACGCGAGTGCTCCACCATCCAGGGCACAACGAGATATGTCATTGCCATGATTAATGACAGGAATATACATTGGCTTAGGGTATGTGATGCGAATTTGGTTGAATTGTTATGTTGTTTCCCGACAATATGGTCATGGTGTACTGTTGAAATTGACAGGTGTTGCTGAGTACGAATGCACCATTGCCATCTTTATACCCGTCGTGGGTACGGTATGTTCAGGATAGTGCGAAAGGTTGGCGAGATAGATTCGTATTCCGAGACATCGCGCCCATTGCAACTCTACTTGATGCCACCATATCCGTTGTAGATTTAGGTACACCGTAGTGTTACAACCGGTACCTCTAAATTTATTTGGTTGTACATTTTGTAATTTTGAAAGTTAGGATATAGAATGAGTTAAAGTTATTTGTATTTGTAGTTGGAAATGGTTACTGGAACATTCGTTTCGGTCATGCATGACCGAGACGTATGTTCCAGTAACGGTCGTACTCCTCCGTGACTTAACGCAAAAGCTCCGCCATGCAATACCGAAACCGCCCTTATCGTCTCGGCTGATCAGGACCGAAAGTTGCACATGGAAGTCGGTGCTGGTTGACCGAGATAACTGAAGGATCGAAACACAAATTCCAACCAGAAAAAATGGACAATGAAACATTATAAATTGTCATGATAATGTACTCAACAGGCAACGGGAACACATAAACCATTTAAAAATGTAATAAAAATGTAGTACAAATATCTATCCCTCCATGATCGGCTGATCATTGCTTGGGTTTTTTCATGTTCTTCCTTGATACTCCTTCCCATGCATTCTCTTCTGAGGGCCACCATCGGCCTCGGCAGGCTGAGCTGTGGCCTGGGTTGAGGGTGTGGAAGTGCTACCATGTTGGGAGTGCCTCGGGCCAGGTTCGGTAGGGCGGTTGTCGCGTTGATTCTTGCAGGTTGCGGTCGCGGGAAATGTACTCGTGGGGGTGGGACTTAAACTCCTTCCCGAAAAGAGGTTGACCATGTCAGTCAGAGTGGTCCTCGCCGAGTCAAAAGTAGACATCTCTGGGGGGAGGTCCATCCATCGCAACGCCGCGTCCAACGCTCGCCTATTACGCTGATGAAAAATATCGGGTTACTGTCAAATACTCAACATTTCGGAATTACTTATAAATGCATAATACGTATAACCATTCCAATACCTCAAGTTTCTCGTTGTCTGCGATGGTTGAGGCGACCATTACAAAGTCCTCAAAGATCGGATTCGTGATAACAAGATGAGACACTTTGACGAACAAGGAGGTAGTCCAGTGTAGCCAAAAACTCAAATACCGCCTTCTCGCCCCGAACTTCAGGAGCCAACACATGGTTCCTCCATCGCTCCCAATTGTCATGTTCGAACCCATACTTGATGGAGTACTTGTTCGCAAATGGGCCTCTGTATGCTTCCAGTGGACGGTACGGAGGATCTAGTATAGATTGCACATGACCAAACTGTCTTAGAATCCTCTCCGGGTGGTAGGACTCCACCACATCCATGTACTTGATCTTCCCATTGTAAAAGGCCATCGCTTGCACAACGCCATTTTTCCTTAAATTCACATATGGGTCCCAAGTGACCTAGAAATAATTCAACAACAAGTGGGTGTAAAATAAATTACCAAATAAAATCATTCATCAAAGGACATCAGAGGACATGGATAGGCAGCTCACCTCACTTGGTCGCAACCTATCCAAGGTTCTCCTAATGGCCCCGAGCTTGTCAACATTCGCAACCGTCTCGTGCTTTTGAATCCATCTGGAGACACGAGGGTGCACGTAGTCCATGTACTTCGCATTGGGCGTGGCCAGACCAAGTTTGAAATGGTCGTACACCCATCCCTGCAAATACGTACAATTTTAGTTAGTCCACAATTGCAATTTGGGCTAATTGAAAAACAGAATGCCAATTAAGTCTATTTTAAAACAAACCTCAAGCAATGTGAGATAGCCAGCAATCCGAGACACTAGGACTCTCGTGGCGGACCCAAGTGTCGATACAAGTAGGCCAACGCAGCCTTCGCTCTCCCATGCGTAGTTCCCTATGTCGTCCAAGTCCTCAAGTAGGCCCAAGAGCGCGATCGACACCCGAGACCCACTCTTATCGGCAAAAAAGTGCACGACAACAAGTACGGCAGTACGCTCGGGCGGTGCATTCCACAAGAGGATAATTTACGGGTATCGAACCGCTTTGGGGGCATCATCGACTCTTCAACCAATGTTTGCGCTTTGTGAGCCCCTTGGCGATATTCACCTCCTCCTCCGCCTCCTCGGCGCTAACCCCAAGTAGGTGGAAACCATCTTGATAGCTTCCAGAAGCGAGATTCCTCCGTGTACCTAGCAAAGTTGTCCACTTCAACAACTTTGCCCGTCATGAGGATCTTCGGGAGGAAGTGACATCCTCTAATGAGATAGACATTTCACCAAAAGGTAGGTGAAATGTGTTAGATCTCCAGGCCTTGCCACCGCTCCACAAATGCAGAGATCACCTCCTTGTTGGCCTTGCGGTATGAGCGATCTATCGCCGTATTCAACCCGAACGCTAAATAATCCTCGAAGTCCCGCCGTGTCCGCGTGACACGATCAGTAAATCCCATTCCGCTATTTGAGCTCCGTGATTGATACACTTAAGAACGGGGCGCTCCGCAAATGTAAAAACATCTCGTCATTATGTGAAGACCATGAGTGTTAAGTTAATCATATCAATGAAATTGAAATTACCTCTTTCCTCCATATCGATAAAGCCACATGATCCTTGAAGCTCTTGACAACGCCCGTCTCCATGGGACCACCAGGAATGGAGCACGCGCTTCAACGACCCTTCTCGGCTCTCCTTCATCATGGCCGGCTCCACATCTACCGCTCCCCCACATTACGATCGGTTTCTATCATGTTCCCCGCATCCGAAGAGTCACCGCTACTTGACTCGATGCATGCCCCTCCTCTTCCTCTCGGCAACAACAAGATCCTCAGTCGCCGGCAAGATTGAGGGTCGAACCCTCATCGTGCAAATGTAACCTTCCACGAGTGCTATCTACCTTCGCCTTGCCCTTACCATCCTCATTCTCCTTCTCTTTCTCTTTCCAGGTACGATCTTGTCTGGGGTCTCCGCCACCTGCGCCCCGGTTAGGCCTCGGGACCTCGGCTCCGGCCTCTTCCCTACTCACCGGTAGCTTCGGACGAGCCATACCTGAATAAATTACAACATATAAGCGCATGGAACAGATCCCAAATTAAATTTACAAAACAAAAATGTCCAAATCACCCATTTCTTATGTCTCGGTCAAGCAGGTTTGTGAAACGACACATATTGTCGGTCACCCATGACCGACAATTCCTCCAATATATCGACAGTGTACAACCGAGTCCAATGAAACGGTCTCGATTTTGCGCCACCGAGATGTATTGACCATTTCAATTCGACTAGCTCTCGGCCAATCACGACCGAGCTTACTCTTACACTCACGGCATGGTACAACCAAGAGTATGACCAAATTCTCGGTTGTACACCACCGCCACCACATTACCTAGCAGTAATTCTATCTCTCGTCCCGTCTCGGTCGAGAGACCTAGAGTCCTCTCGGCCTTGCGTAGCCGAGACTCTGTGATATTTGTCGGCCTTTGTAGCCGAGAGTTCGAATTCCACAAAATTTAGCTTCTATCTCGGTTATGCTTGTCCGAGAGCATAAGCACATTCTCTTGCCTGTGTGGCCGAGAACAGCGAATTCCCAGTTCTTATACTAATGAACAAACCACCACTGTAAATCACAACTACTCTACCAAATGTAACTTAATTACACTAAAAACGTACCTTCAATTGGACCGATTTCGCGCAAATACTGTGTGTTCGAAGATGTTCAGCGGAACCCTAACTTCGAGACGAAATCGGCTCACACCACGACCCTACGAACTGCAAAAAAACCGTCAAACGGAGGAGAAACACAAGGCGAGACACGGGAGACACGATTTCGGAGATTCCACCCACTGCACGGTTCACACAAAACGGGTTCTTGGAGTCCAGGCGGTGAAGACGGTGCCGGGGGTGGTAGGGTGTAGATGGATTTCCACGAGGGGTAGTTTAGGTATTTCGGGTCTAATTTTTGGGTACCCCAGGTAAATCGGTTTGTGCCCACATTAACTGGGTGCCTTCATTAAATGGTGGGGTGCCCTTAGCGGCCCTCATAAGTAATAAGGTGCAAAGCTCTTTGAGAGTGGTAGAAGTACACGTGTTGGCTCCACAGTCCACTGCCCCATCTTCCTATTCCACTTCCGGGAGTACAAAATAAGGATGAGCTTCCATCCAAGATAGAGAAGAAGAGACGCAGCGGAGCTCAGTCTTATCAATTTGAATCAATGGCGGCCTTTTCTCCAAATCTCTGCCGTTTCAACTCCCCACCCATTTCACCATTTCCACACACTCCCAAAACAAGCCATCGAATTCGAACCAACACCGTCAGAGCCACAGCAAATTCAGAGAAGAAGACCAGCAAACCAAGTGAAGAAGAAGACTCTACAAGGACCACTTCAACCCAGTCAAAGCTACCCAAGAAGCCCATCTATTCAAGTCAGCTAAATTTGCAATCTTTGCATTGATATTGGTTTTTGAAGCAATGTTGAAGCTTTTTTGTGTTTTGGGCTAATTGGGTGATCACTTGCAGTGAAGAAAGGGCAGATTGTGAGGGTGGATAAGGAAAAGTATCTCAACAGCATCAATGTGAGTGAGTGATTGTGATTTATGGGTACCCATAATGAGTTGATTGGAAGTTTTGGTTTTGTTGGTGTGGTTTGATTTGGGAGTTTTGTGGGTTTTAGGTAAGATGACTTAAAAATACCCAGAAATCAATTCTTGTGTTTGTTAATCATGTTGGGTTTTTTTTTTTTTTTTTTTTTTTTTTTTTATAAATTGGTGTTAAGATGCCGTAGTTTGGAAACTTGATTTAATAGAAATTGAAGAAATTCTACGATGTAGGTAGAACTAAACTAATTTGGATGCATTGATTAGGAAGGATTTGAAGGATTTGGACGGTACATCATTTGATATGCTAAATCGAGCGCAATGGAAGATGTTGGTCCATGTAGCCAACCTCATGTAATTTTGGATTGAGACTTTGATGTTGTTGATGATGTTAAGGGCCTGAGTAGTATTATGCCAACTAGAATTTTGTGTTTGGTAAGAATTTGGTTTTAGGGTTTTGGTACTTTTGTGAGGGCTGATAAATATAGGGTCCTCGAAACAACAACAACAACATAGCCTCAGTCCTAAAGTAATTGGAGTCGGCTACGTGGATCAAACTTTTCCATTGTGCTCGATTAAGTGCAATTGATGGCGAGCTTTCCAAACCATTCAAATCCCTCATAATTAATGCATCCCATGTTAATTTTGGTCTACCCCTACCTCGTCGAATTTCTACAGTTTCTATTGAGTCGAGTTTTCTAGTGGGGGCATTTGTTGGCCATCTTTGCAGGTGACCAAACCACCACAACCGTCCTTCCCTAATCTTTGTATCAATTGGTGCTACTCTTACTTGTGTTTGAATTTCTATATTTCTTATTCTATCTTTACAAGTTTTACCACACGTCCACCTAAGCATCATCATTTCTGCTACGTTCATTTTATGTAATTATTATTGCTTTACCGTCCAACATTCACTTCCATAGAGCATAGCTAGCCTAATTGCGGTCCTATAAAATTTTCCTTTTAACTTAATAGGAGCATTTCGATCACAAATCACCCCTGTTGCACTTCGCCATTTCTTCCATCCAGCTTGAATTCTATGTGTGACATCATTCTCAATATTACCACATTTTGTATGATTAGTCCTAGGTATCTAAAGTAGTTCACCTTAGGAATTTCTACTTCCCATAATTTTGCCACTCCATCATCTTGATGTCTAGTGTTTCTAAACTCACAAGTGCATGTATTCGATTTTTCGTCTACTCGACTTAAAGCCTTTAGATTCTAATATATTCCTCTAGCGCTCTAATTTCTTATTCACTACATCTTTTGTTTCATTTAATAAGACAATATAATTTGCAAATAGCATACACCATAGTATATCATTTTGAATATGCCTTGTTAGTTCATCCATAACTAAAGTAAATAGATATGGGCTTAAAGCCGATCCTTGATATAGTCATGGAAAATTCTTTTGTAGCTCTTCCAAATGTCTTTATACTCATTACTACTCCATCAATATATCATTAATAGTGTCTATGTATTTAGTATGCACTCATTTTCTTTCTAGAACCCACCAAAGAACATCTCTAGGGACCCTATCATATGTTTTTTCTAAATCTACGAATACCATATGAAGATCTTTTTTCTTTTATCTATATTTTTCTAACAATCGTCTTACAAGGAAAATCGCCTCCATAGTTGACCTCCCAGGCATGAAGTCAAATTGGTTCACTGATATTGTTGTTTATCTCCTTAGCCTATTGTTAATTATCCTCTCCCAAAGTTTCATAGTGTGACTCATATTCCTCGGTAGTTTGAGCAACTTTGAATGTCTTTTTTGTTTTTGAAGATTGGCACAAACGTGCTTCTTCTCCAATCCATTGACATCCGTTTTGATTTTAGAATTTTATTGAAAAGTTTTGTTAACCAAGTCAATCCAATTTCTCCTAAGCATTTCCAAACCTCTATGGCTATTTCATCTGGGCCACATGGTTTCCCTTTTTTCATTCTTTTCAATGCCTCTTTAACTTCTACAATTCTAATATTGCGTGTATAGTTTATATTTCTTTCTTGGTGTGAGTTTTCATCTATTATAGTATCAACTTGACCATCATTAAATAAATTATAGAAGTAACTTCTCCATCTCTCCTTAATATCATCCTCGCGCGTTAAAACATTTTGATTTTCGTCCTTAATACATCTTACATGACTTAGGTCTTGTTTATTTTTATCTCTTGATTTGGCTAGCCTATATATATATATATTTTTTTATTTTTTTTTATTTTTTTTTTTCGCCATCTCTATTACCTAACCTTGTATATAAATCTTCCATGAAATTTATTTTAGCTTCACTAACCACTTTTTTAGCTTGTTTTCTAGCTTCTCTATATTGATTGTAATCATCTTCATCTTGACACTTAGGTATTTTCCTATACATTTCTCTTTTAGTTGTAATTGCTCGTTGGGCATTCTCGTTCCACCACCATGTTTCCTTCTTTGGTGGTACCCAAGCTTTTAGATATACATAATACATTTGATCCCACTATCCTTATGCAACTATTCATTTCTAGCCACATCGTATTAGCATCTAAGTCAAGATTCCAAACATTTTCTTTTAGTAGTTTTTTTCTAAACTCTACTTGTTTACTATTTTTTAGGATAGTTCCACCACTTTATTCTAGGGTTGCTAACTCTTTTATTCATATTATGTCGTCATATTATGTCGTCATATTATGTCATCGTTTTAGCCTAATATCAAGTACTACTAACTTATGTTGGGTAGTAAGCACTTCACCAAGTATTACTTTGCAGTTTCTACATATTTTTCTATCTATTTTTCTCGTTAAAAGAAAATCTATTTGACTCTTGTTATGACCACTACTAAAAGTAATTATATGTGACTCCCTCTTCCTAAAACTAATATTTGCTAAGACAAGATCGTATGCTGAAGCAAATTCTAAAAGTGAAAGCAAATGCCTTGATATAGTTGGTCTTTATTATCCATGTACATTTGAGGATTGCTCCTTTTATTGAGGAATATCATTTAGGGCTCAACTCATATATAGCTTAATTTGAATTGAGACAGCTCTGAGTTAAGCTTTTGAGAGACCCAAATTAATAAGCTTTGGCGAAGACAAAATACCTTTCTAGAATAGGTGAATTTGGTACGGGCCATAATGCGAGCATAGCTTTTGAAAGAACCAAATACCAAAAACTGACGGTACTTTTGATTTAGTTTGAGGAGCCAGCTTAGAGTTCAGTTAATTTGGTACTGTATCAACATGTAAAGATCACACTAACCTTTTTTTTTTGTAATTTGGGACTGAGGCTATGTTGTTGTTGTTTGTTTTTGTTGTTGTTGTAGTATTTATCAGTGGGGCATCCGCCTTATTACAAGGGTCTAGACTACATTTATGAAGACCGCGGTGAGGTGACCAACCATTAAAGTGAAACTTCTAACAATTCCTTATTCTTCATGGTCTATTTATTTTTGCAAGTCCATTTCATGAACTGGCATTTTGTTTCATTTATATTCATTTACCTAATGCTCAGTTTTCTACATTGTACTGCTAGGTATTGGACTTACGCATTTTTGAGACTGGGGAGTATGCACTTGTAAGTAACTGCTATCCATGCTTTACAAGTCATTTATGTTCTATTCTGTAAAAGTTGTTCAAATTTTTCTGTGAAGGGTTTGTCCATTCTTAGCCATGCTGAGAAATTTGTACTGCCCCCGACAGAGTAGTTAACAAGTTTCTATCGTCTTTTCTTGTTTCTAGTTATGTGATTTTATTTCTTAGGACTCGGTGAACTCATTGATAATCAAATGGTCAAATTGCCAATATGTTAATTTGTTATGCCGTAGATTATCTTACAAAATCCTCTCTAATGTAATGAGGAGAAATTTATGAGTGGCGTGATGGCTACATCTAATCAAGTTTGCTTTATCACTAATACAAAGTATTTCTCAGATTGCTTGGGTTGGAATTCCAACTGCACCGGCTTGGCTCCCCACTGACATGCTTATCAAGGTACTTTACTTATCAAGGCCAAAAACTTTAAGAGACACTGTCAAGTACCTGCTGCCTAGATAGCCGAAATATTTTATTTCTGTAGTCAAAGTTGAAACTTGAATATGAATTCTGCAAAAACTTACTTAATGTTAACATCCTTCGATCCTCGTCAACACTATGCTATCATAATTTTGACATGAAAACGGTTGTCTTCAATTATTTTACTTATTTTGAATGAAATGCTGGTTTCTTATTAAAAAAATAAAGAACTGAAATTAGGATTATATTAGAATATCACCTTTGCAAGTATAGATATAATCTAATAAGGGCATCTTCAATCCTAACACTAAAATGTGCATCTTTAGCACTATTTTAGGCAACAATTTTTGAGAAAGGAGTTTTCGTGCAACTCTTACACCAATTTTGATATATCCTCCAACCCATAAACACTATCTTCTACACTATCATACTTTAATATTATTTTGTTTATATTTAATCATTTTCCTAACACTAAAATGTGCAACTTTAGCACTATTTTGGGCAACATTTTTCGAGAAAGGAATTTTCGTGCAACTTTTACACCAATTTTGATATCTTCTTCAACCCATAAACACTATCTTCTACACTATCATACTTTAATATTATTTTGTTCATTTTTAATCATTTTCTTAAAATTTAATCTTTTACACCCGTTGGGTTTCAAAAAAAATATATCTTTGCAAATTAACTTAATTTTAATACAAAAAACTTAATTAATCAATGACCTATTATTTAAAATAGAATAATACAACATATTAAAATAAGTAAATTATCAAAATATATTTAAAATAAGATAAACGCAAAGTATAAATGAGATGAACAAAACATATTCAAAGATAAATATAAAACCCTAAGAAGAAGAAAATAATAATTAAAAAAATTATAGCAATGTGAACAGTGTCATGCCACTGTTTGTACCATTCACGTAGGATGGCATATGGCAAAATAGAGCATTGAGTTAGGGTGGTTGAAGATGGCATAAGGGATAACAACCAAGCTTCAACCCTAAATTAGTTGGGGTCGGCTATATAGATCAAATATTTCCACTCAGCCTAATTTATAGCAAAGATAAAATTTAAAGATATGTGAGTGATAATTTAGTCTTTTGACTGAAGAAAGAGAAAAACATGGTTTGAAAAATCAACAAAACTCCCTCGAACTTTATCAAGGAAGTCCTATTAAACAGTGCCGAAAACAACAAAACTTCCATGACTACGTAGAAGTTTCAACGAAGTTTTGCAGAATATATCGAAACCAATCTAATATGAAAACTTTGTTTTTTGTGCAAAATCTTACGTGAAAACTTCATACCGCAAAAAGGGAAGCAGGGCCGCCGGCCTTGGGACAAGGCCCAAAGGGCGATCGCCCCTGAGCCCCACTCAGCATAAGGCCCTAATTTGGACATTATATACATGTGTATTAATGTATTTTTCTTTTTTTTTTTTGAAGAACGTGTTTGTGTATTTTCATTTAATTACTAGAAACTTAACCCACTTATTTGCGTGTTGTCTATTATGGCGAGCACATATCTATAGGTGCATCACACTACAAATAAACACATAAACATGTAGGTTAAGTTTCAAGGTTATAAAAGCATTTTTATATTTTTAATCTTTTTATCACAAGACTACATGGAAGAAAACATGGGTTTGATCGTTTATCTTAACTCACGTATGCAACTCAATAATCAATACATTAAATTCGTACTATCAAGCTTACAATTAGTATATTACATCCTTATAAGGTCAACTCTCTCTCCCTCATGTATTTATATTTTTTATATTTCAATAAATGTATAGCGTGTATTCTAACAATGCTTAAATTAAGTATATTTTATGCTATTGTGATAGAAAGTATTTTTTTTCTTTGAGAAAACTTAGATAAATTTTTACTTAAAAAAAATATTTGTTGATAAAGATTAGATAAATTTTTATTTCAAAAAAGTATTACTTAAAGTAATTAGACACTATAAAAAATAATAAAATTAATATATATTTTTTAAGCAAACTAGTTAATCAAAATTAACATGTAATAATTTATTTATAACTTTGTTAACAAGAATTATACATTTGCTCCTTATACAAAAGCATATATAATTTATAAAATTTTATAATCTAACAATAATGAAATTAGATACACTATATACAAAATAAAATACTTTTTTAGACAAATGAGTATTGTAGAATGTTACGTCGGTAAAACTTAATCACTATATAATTGACATATAATAACATATCGTTAATTTTGAAAAATCACATGTATTGATTCATTAAATAATATATAAACTTAATAATGTAACGAAGAACATATTTTTATATGCTTAATTTACTTAAAAAGTTATTTTTATGTATAAATTATGCATTTAATATATGTGTACAATGTAGTTAGAAACAATAGTTTTTATGTTGTAAATTATGTTTTAATTTTCTTGATTTAAATAAAAAATAATTAAGTTAGTCAAATTTATAAAGTCACAATTTCTTATCTCGCACTAAGCCCCCGAAAATGGCAATACCGGCCCTAAAGGGAAGTAGTCGGTGAATCGCATGTTACATTGCAAAATAATGATATGTAATCGCAAATTGTTTGTCGTATTGAAAAATAATTACTTTAAACAACTGTATTATGACTCTTATACATTACAATTGTATAAGTGTGTGCACGTTTCTAAACTAATTTGAGTTTTTAGCATTTAGAATAAAATTCCATGTACTTCGAAAACTAGCAAGTTTTTGCACAACATCCCACGTTGAGTTTTTGGATAGTGGACTTCTCACGTCGAATTAAAATTCCTCAAATTATTTTCAAGGGTAAAATACAAAGCAAAGTAGAAGTTTCGAACCTTGGAGAAAAGGACCATCAGAATCCAAGAAAGTTTCAAGATATTTTTCATTTTCTATTGAATACCATTATCTCATTTTTCCCATTAATGGGATTTTTCTATTTTCACAATGAATAAAATTCTCACCCAAGATTCAAAGGGATGTAGGAGTAGGAGGGATTTAATAGTGAAACAATTAGAATATTATCTCGTTTTTACCTATATGGCTAGTTTCCTAATCAACTAAGCTTTATCATATATTCCTAATTAACTAAGCTTTATCATATATTGTTCTTATCAATTTTAAGCAGGTTTTGTTGCTTGTCTTATACATTGTTGTCTCTAGGATGGAATCTTTTTGCCTATTATATTTACAAATAACGCTTTGTTTTAATATGCCATATATCCTTTTCACAAAATTTTGGATTTCTTACGTTGGACGCTTTCCCATTTGCAGTCCGACCGGCTCGATTATGAGAGAATGTGAATCAAAACTGTGAAAAAACTCAACTGGCGATCAACAAATGCACTTGGGCAGTTGGGCCTACAAAATCCCTACTCATTGGTTGTTATTTCCTGATTATGCGCGCACCATCTGCATGTGCTATATGCTGTCTCTATCAAACCAAACTTATCTCTCTTGTGTATTTCACAACTTTGCTCTCATTGATCATCTGATTTGATTACTTTGCCTTCTAATTTGCTCAATTTGTATCTTTACTGTTGCATTTGTCAGTCTGTTATAAGATTGGCAGTAACATTGTACATTTGTTATAAGAAATGCTGTAAGATAAATAAAATAATGAAAAAAATATCAGTTTGAGCGTGAACTTCTAGTTGACTTCCAGATCC
Organism: Stephania yunnanensis; assembly: GCA_039657365.1. Taxonomy (NCBI): domain Eukaryota; kingdom Viridiplantae; phylum Streptophyta; class Magnoliopsida; order Ranunculales; family Menispermaceae; genus Stephania; species Stephania yunnanensis. The sequence continues at coordinate 6,943,761 of CM077585.1, forward strand.
GTGCAATTTTTTTTCTTGATTCAGTAACAGTATGCTTTCAAGCGCAGAGATGAAGAAAACAACACTCTATGAGACTTGAGTTCGGGCCCTGATGCTAACCAATGTGTTATGCCTTGTTTTGCGGCACAAAGCTTGAAAGTAATGTATTCCAAACCTTTCATCCTCTTCTTTAAATTTTCAGCTTAACATGCATCCAGTAAGAGGACATATCAATTGTTTTCTCATGCTGACTTGCAGAGTCATCGAACTATTTGAAAGGCATGGGCTGTGTTCTAATAATTAGGCAATTTGGACCTGGAGCGTACTTACTGGATTCCGGGTACGCTATTTTTTTTATATGAAAAATGCCTTTATTTACCACCAAAACAATAGCAATTAGGCCATTTGGACCAGGGAATAGCCCCTAGAAGAAACCCATTTTATAAATCTTGCATTTTGTGAACTCTAGGCTACCTTTGTGTGTCTCTAGTTTTAGCACTCTTAATGTCCCTCACTGTTAGAGATAATTAAGAATTAAAAAGCATTAATTTGGGATGTCCATGGCTAATTAGGAGGGGTTTAAGGGATTTGGAAAGCACGCGATCAATTGTATGAAGTCGATTGCAATGGAAGAGTTTGATCCATGTAGCTGACCCAACTAATTTGGGATGAAGGCTTGCTTCTTTTTCAAGTTTAAGACTTCTTATACTTCGTTTGTTATGAGGGTACATATAATGTATCTCATTAGATCTTGGTAGCGAGTTATTTGAATAGCTTGAATTTCATTGTGTCGGCTGACCTTACCTTCTATTGCTTTTGGATCAACTGGTGATATTGGTATAACATGCAAACTCAAATGCATCTCTACTGATGTAAAAACGACAGGCTATGAAATAGGATAGGATCTCCAATCTCCAAACTTCAAACTCTTAAAGATTGTACAATATTTACATCATCTGCTACTCGAGAAAACATAGATTGGCCTAAATAGTAATGTTGCTCATGCAACACCGTGTCTAGACTCACTAGAATGGTAACCCAAAAATGGCAGAAGTAGTGATGTACTATTTAAATAAGGGAACTGAAAACGGAAGCAATGGTAGGCGTTCTTTGGTTGGTTGTGGAAGAACTGTGAAACTCAGTGCGTTTGGAAAAAAAAAAAAAAAAAGAAAAAGAAAAAATACCATAACCTTAGCAGTTTCAACTTTTATCGAAACCCTTTTTCTGGGAGTTTCCAAGTTTTCCTTGCCTGAGTGATCTATGATGGACATTAAGTATACTTAAAATATCTTTCTGTCTGGAAGGGCTGTTTGGTGTTATCAACTCCTCCACTTGTGTGCTCTCCCCTACATATTGTTGCACCACTAGCACCGACACCGGTAAGGCGAAGTCTGGAGATGCTAGAATGTCTCCTATTGTTCCCAGTTCCGGGCATTCACTCCAGTCGTTGAGGCCAGCCGTGAGGGGAGAATCCATGTATTGGGCTCTCCCAACAATGTACAGATCGTGAATGTTTCTAATGCTCCGGATGGCTGCCAAGGTTTCCTCTCCATTGTTCACGACTTTCTCCTCATATACAACTCGCCCGTTGTTCAGATTTGCAGACTTGAAGTCATTCAACAACTCATCATCTAGTCGCCTTGCTCTCTCATTTTCAGTGATCACTGTCACACTGCCCTGCCCATTGGTTCCATCCAGGTCAATGCTCGAGTGGAAAGCTTGTTGCCCTGGAACAAATCTGATGATAGTCAGAATAGTTCCTGGATGCTCTACAATTCTCCTTGCGTATGACAGTGCCTCCCTATCGTCTGGGCCGCCAAAAAGAGCACTATAATTTGAGTAGTAGCATGGCCAGAGGCCACTTTTGTGGATCCAACAAAACCCTTGTCGACTAGTATTCCTACAGAACAAGGTGCATTGGCTAATACATTCTGGTTCAGTATTCGGAATGCAGGGTTAGTTACCTCCATGGCACCATCAACAGTTAGTTGCTTGTGGAAAGGGAGAATGATGAAGGCTACATGCTTGTCCTCTGCGAGATTGCAGATGTCCTCGTGCATGGTTGGGTATGGAGAGATAACAGTGAGGGGCTGAATGGAGACTCCACCAGTATGTTGTTCAAAGTTTTTAAAGGCGCTCGTGATGTTATCAGACTGAATTTGTCCGGCAGTCTGGACAACAAGCATGGCAGAAGTACGGCCGGTGAGCTCTACCAGGTGAAGAGCATAGATGCAGATGGGGGACCTCCTGCTGGGATGAATAGCCTCGAACAGGTTAATCATGGTTGGGACATTGCGAGGGGTATGAACGCACGCCAACATACGGAGCTCCGCCTCTAGCTTTGACTTCTGAATTGTCCTCCGCTTGTATGCCACAAAGTGCCTTCCCGTTTTTGAAAAGCAGTTACTGTCGGCGTGATGATGGCTGTTGTGATCACTTGGACCATCACCATTATAGCAAAAGCGACGTCACTCAAAACCTGTCTCCAGCAATATCAGCTTAATGTCAGAAATACAGTTGTGCAGATTGATCTCCAATTGGACTTTGTTGACACATTACTACAACCATGACAACTAGGCATTGTAAAAGCGAGAGGCTGCTGAGAAAGTTCAGTACCTTCATATCTTTGCCCACATTGAGGATGACCATTTCAATGAGGCCTTTAGCATTCATGAGAAGTCCAATTGTGATGGCTTCATGAAATGGTATCCGGTAGAACATGGAGATAAGGACAGTGCCGCCAACCTTGGCAGCACCAGCCACGAAGGTAACTGGAAAAATTGAAATCCAATGGCCAAAACTGCCGATGGTTTGCAAATTAGTCCTCAACCCGCTTGTGACGAAGAAGAGAGGAAGCAGCAGCCCTGAAATGAAGTCTTCAAGCTTGTCAACTATAGAGCTCGCGAGACGGCCATTTGGCATGATAAGTCCATACACAAAGGCACCAAAGATGGAATGTGTTCCAATTGCATCAGTGATGAATCCACAGACCATGACACCTGTGAGGATCAAGCTCATGTGTACCTCATTGAAGCTCTCTCCTTCCGGGGTTTGTCGATCGACCCAAAAAATTGCAGGTCTGATAACGAAGATGCAGAAGCACACAAATGCAATACTTGCTAGAATCACAGCAAGTGAGGCCCAATTCGCAGCGTCTCCCTTTGCAAGTGCCACGGCCAAGGCTAGAAGCATCCAAGCGCAGACATCATTGACAATTGCCGACGACATTGCAATCTTCCCAATATCCGAGTTAAGCAGTTTGAGCTCGGCAAGGATGCGAGCCAGCACTGGGAAAGCTGTGACAGACTGGGTAATGCCAATGAAGAGAACGAAGCTACCACTGATTGGTTCTATTTGGTCTCCTTTGAAGAGCAAGGAGCCTAAAGCACCGACAAAGAAGGGCAAGACCATTCCACCTAAAGCTATCATTATGGACCTCTTACCAGCCCGTCGTATCGCCACAATGTCCGTTTCGACGCCAACCAAGAACAAGAAGTAGAGGAGGCCTATGTTTGCCATCGTCTCCAGCACCAAGATGCTTCGAAGGGGGAAGATCTTGGCTGCAAGGTATTCATGTCTCCCCAGCACAGATGGACCAAGTAATATGCCACCCTGTATGAAAATAGTGCTTAAACAGAAACATATTGGGTGAGCAAAAATGTTGATCACTCTGCTTCAAGACAAGACATTTCAAACAATAAATATGGGGTTGAGACTTGAGAGGGAGAGGGGAGGGAGAGCTCACGAGGATGTCGGCGATGACTCGAGGCTGGCGTAGAGGCTTCATGAGGAAGATGAGGATTCGGTTGATGGAGATGGCAAGTGCGAGATGCAGAATGAAGGTAGGGACAGTGTAATCCAACGGGTCGTTGCCTTGCCAAACCCCGGTAGTGGTGAGCATCGCCGGAGCGTAGCAAACCAACGCATTTTGGTCTAGCAGTTTGGTTGCATTGTATGGAGTTTGTAACGACGGCATTGTTGATTCGCATCGGAACAGAGCAGCAAAAGAGAAGAAACAAAGGAGTTGGAGATGATGGAGAAGAGGGGTTGTGGGATTAATTAGCTAAGAATAGAAGTTAGGTAGTTATATAGATTTTTGCTATTTATAGGCTGTTTGGTTATGTGGTTAGTAGTTAATAGTTATATAGTTTTTTTTCTATAAGTTTAATCAATTGGGTTTATGAACAAAAAATTATTGATAATTTGGAGAAAAGCTTGTAGGGTAAGGATCAGGCAGTCTTTAGTTGGTTAAGTTTCTGGTTTTGGTTTAAAGTTTGTATTATCGTCAAACCAAGCATTGATGTTGAGTTTGCTCATACATATGTAGTTTATTATTGTCACTATAAGAAAAAAATGTATTTTACAATATCAAAGGATATTGTTAATAAATGTGTTGTTCAAACATATCAAATGAATAATTAACACATAAGTAAAAAAATTTTAAATGAAATTTAATATATAGTGGCATGTTGGTTGCTAGACAGGAATTTTTCAAATTAATATTACGTTATAATATATAAATTATTTATTAATTATAATTTAACAATATATTCTTCGACAACATTTATTCAGTGTCTTAAATAGTATTTTTCTTGTAGTGTATAATGCTACTATAATCAGTTTGAGAGTTTGATCTACTAGTTAACCTCTGAATTCTTTTGTTCTTTTTTTTTTTTTTCTTAATTCAGTAGCAATAATATTTTCAAGCTGAAATGAAGAAAACAACCTCTATGAAATTTGAGTTCGGATCTGAAGCAGTAACCAATCACGCGTGAAGCTTAGACTCCCTGGTACACTTTTATGAATAAAATGTATTTTGTTTAGAATCAAAACAATAATAGTTAGGCCATTCGAACTTGGGAAATAGCCACAAAAAGAAACCCATTTTAATTCTAAGCTTTACATATTATGAACTCTAGACCTTTACTTTTGTATGTCCCTGGTTTTGGCACTCCCCAGTCCCTCGCTGTTGGAAATCATTAAGAATTATAAAGCAATAATTATAAGACTTTCTATACATTGTTGGCTTGTGATCATATATAGTGATATTAATACATCATTAGTCTATAAATAGATCCTCAGATTTTGGTGGCAAGTCATTGGAATAGCTCGATTTTTTATTTATTATTATTTTATTTTTTTTGTAGGGGCCAAACTTAACTACTGTTGCTTTTAGATCCATTTAGCTGACCCCAATTAATTTGGGACTGAGACTATGTTTTTGTTGTTGTTGTTGTTGCTCGTGCAACACCATGTCTAAACTAGCTAGAATGCTAATTAGTAAATGGCGAAACTAGCTAGTGATGTACTATTTACATAAGAAAGAAAGAAAAAGAAAAAGAAAAAGAAGAAGAAACTTATTTGCAGTTTCAACTGTTATTAAAGCCATTTTTTCTAAGAGTTTCCAAGTTTTACTTGTCTTGGTGTTCTATGATGGACATTAAGAATACTGAAAATATCTTTTTGTCTTGAAGGGGTTTCTGGTGTTACCAACTCCACTTGTGTGTTCTCCCCCACATATTGTTGCACCACTAGCACTGACACCGGAAAGGAGAAGTCCGGGGATGCTAGAATGTCTCCTATTGTTCCCAGTTCCGGGCATTCACTCCAGTCGTTGAGGCCAGCCATGAGGGGAGAATCCATGTATTGGCATCTCCCAACAATGTACAAATCATGAACTTTTTCAATGCTCCGAATGGCTGCCAAGGTCTCCTCTCCATTGTTCACCACTTTCTCCTCATATACAACTCCCCCGTTGTTATGAGTTGCAGACTTGAAGTCATTCAACACCTCTTCATCTAGTTGTCTTGCTCTTTCAGTATCAGTCATCACTGTCAAACTGCCTTGGCCATTACTTCCCTCTTGATGATTAAATGTCGAACGGAAAGTATGTTTCCCTGGAACAAATCTAATAACGGTAAGAATAATTCCTGGATGCTCTAGCATCCTCTTTGCATACGACAAGGCCTCTCTGTCGTCCGGGCCACCAAAAAAGAACACTATAATTTGACTAGTACCATGGGCGCCGGAGGCCACTTTTGTGGATCCACTGAATCCCTTATCGACAAGGATTCCTACAGAACAAGGTGCATTGGCTAATACATTTTGGTTCATTGTTCGGTATGCAGGATTAGTTACCTTCATGCCACCATCAACAGTTAGTTGCTTGTGGAAAGGGAGAATGATGAAGGCTACATGTTTGTTCTCTGCGAGATTGCAGATGTCCTCGTGCATGGTCGGGTATGGAGAAACGACAGTGAGGGGCTGAATGGAGACTCCACCAGTATATTGTTCGAAGTTTTCAAAGGCGCTCAGGATTTGATCAGACTGATTTCGAGTGCGGTTAAGAACGGCTTGACCAGATTGCCGAGCAGTATGGACAATAAGCATTGCAGAAGTACGGCTGGTTAGTTCAACCAGGTTAACAACATATATACAAATAGGAGACTTCCTGCTGGGATGAGTGGCCTCCAAGAGGTTGATCATGGTTGGGACATTGCGAGGGATATGAATGCACACCATCATGCGAAGCTCCGCCTCTAGCTTCGATCTCTGAATTGTTCTCCGCTTGTATGACACGAAGTGTCGTTCGGGTTTGTGAAAAGCAGTTACCGTCGGCGTGATAATTGCTGTTGTGACTATTGACACAACCATCATTACAGCAAAAGCTTGGTCATTCAAAACCTGTGTCCAGCACCATCACCTCATCAATTTCAGAAACAATCAATTGGAGTTTGACGAGACATTGTATATTACTGGCATTGCAAAAGTGAGAGATTGTTGAAAGTGTTAAAAGAGTACCTTCATGCTTTTCCCCATATTGAGGATGACTATTTCAATGAGGCCTTTAGCATTCATGACAAGTCCAAGTGTGACCCCTTCATGGGAAGGTATCTGATAGAACATAGAAACAAGGAGAATGCCGCCGACCTTTGCAGCACCGGCCAAGAAGATAATTGGGAAGATGAAAAACCAAGTGGGAATTTCGATGGTGCGCAGATTAGTCTTAAACCCACTCTTGACATAGAAGATAGGGAGCAACAACCCGGTAACGAAGTCTTGGAGCTTCTCAACTATAGTGCTCCCAAGGCGGCCTTTCGGTATAATAAGTCCATACACAAAGGCGCCGATGATGGCATGTGTTCCTATTGAAGCAGTGATGAATCCACAGATCATGACCCCCGTGAGGATCAAGATTATGTGTACCTCATTGAAGTCCTCTCCTTCAGGGGTGTTTCGATCCACCCAACAAATCGCAGGTCTGATAACAAAGATGCAGAAGCACACAAAGGCAACATTGGCTAGAATCACGCTAAGTGGTACCCAACTTGAGGAGTCTCCCTTCGTAAAAGTGACGGCCAAAGCTAGAAGCAACCAAGCAAAGCCGTCGCTAATGACTGCTGACGACAATGCTATCTTCCCAAGATCAGAGTTAAGCAGTTTAAGCTCAGCGAGGATCTGAGCCAGCACTGGAAAAGATGTGACAGCCTGACTAAGGGCAATGAAGACGACGAAGCTACGGCTACTGGTGGCTTCTCCAATGTGATTTCCTGGCATGGTCAAGGAGCCCAGAGCACCAACTAAAAATGGTAAAATCATCCCACATAAAGCTATCATTAAGGACTTCTTGCCAGTCCGTCGGACCAACATAATGTCCATTTCAACTCCAACCAAGAACAAGTAGAAGAGGATGCCTATGCTCCCCAACATGTCCAGCACCAACATGCCTTGAATGGAGAAGATGTTGGCTTCAAAATTTATATTTCTCGCAAGCCCAGATGGACCTAGTAATATACCACCCTGTATGAAAATGCATGTATTAGTGCATGCTTGCTTAAGCTACCTTCAACATATATAGAAGATGCAATGGATATTATACCACCCTGTATGAAAATGCATGTATTAGTACATGCTTGCTTAAGCTACCTTCAACATATATAGAAGATGCAGTGGACATTATTGATTGATAAGAGTTATAGGGAGAGCTCACAATGATGTCCGCGATGACCCTAGGCTGGCGCAGAGGCTTCAACGCGAAGATGAGGATCCGATTGACGGAGAAGGCAAGTGCGAGTTGAAGAATCACGGTAGGGACGGAGTAATTAAATGGATTGTTGCCTTGCCAAACCCCGGTGGAGGCCAGCATCTCCGGAGCGAAGCACACCACCGTCTTTCCATCTATCAGTTGGTTTATATCGTATGAATTATGTGGCAACTGCGCCATTAATGTCGATTAGCGCCGGAACATGTATTGGAAGAAATAATAAACTGAGTATATATGGGAGATGATGGAGATAATGAAGAACAGTAAATTGTCTAAGAATAGCCTGGTGTGGTTAGGTAGTTGTGTAGTTTGCTATAAGGGGTGCTGTTTGGTAGGTAGATAGTTTTACCAACTGTCACTATTTTCAAATTATAACATCTATCAACCTTATGATTTTTTATTTTATTTTTTTTGTTTCTAGCTATGTTAGATTGTTATGTCAAGTTCGTTTTGTTTGTTTAGTTTGTTTATTTGTTTTCGTTTTTTCTATCCCCATTAATTGGAGGGACTGTCCTACAAGTTCATTATTAATCTTGATAGAATAATTCAAGTCCATATGGATCATGGTATGTAGTTGTGTCATCTTATCGGATCCACTATTCATTTAGGTTTTTTGTTCGATGTGACTGATTTAAATTTTATGGATCTACTATATCTAGTCAGATCTATCCGGATAACGTAGGTATGCTTTAATTGTTCCTTGTAAGCTTATAATAGCGTGTTTGGGCTTAAAATAAAAAAATAAAAAATAAAATCTCATTTCCAATCGAGGAAAAGTTTAATTGATTTGGAACCAGAAAAAAATTATAGTTCAAGTAATTAAAAAAAAGTTAGTATTGCTAATTCAATTACGTTGTATCAACCTCTAAATAAAGTAACGATGGATGATTGTATGGAATGGGCTAAGAGTTTGAATAAAATACAACTTTTTTTTTCTTTTTTCGATTAAGAGGGGGCACAAGCCCAATTATTACAAAATTAAAAAGCACACAATCTACGCGCTTTTATGCTAGCACTATCATTTAACATAATGGTTTGCAAATTAAGGAGCTTTTCCTTAACAAAATAGATGCGCAACCAGAAATTAAAAGCATGGTTTGTCATCCAGTCCACCACCGTGCTTTGTGTTCACTCCCCAAGAATCGATTGATTGTTTGCAGTACCAAGGAGAGGAATTGTCCATGGTCATTCTCTACCCCTTTACTGACCCTAATGATGTTGTCAAAAAAAAAATATATTACATCTAAAAAAGAAAAAAAAATTATTATTAATGTTAATTGTGTTGATTAGAATAATGATTGCATTTTTTTTTGGAAGTAATAATGCTTGCATGCTGAACGATAAGAAGATTCTCACTTGAGATCAAATAAATTATTAATTTTTTTAAAAGAAAAAATCTACTTTTACTAAATAACTAATACATAAAAATAAAAAATACATAAAAACAATTAAAAAAAAGTATAATTATATTGATGTATACTTCAAAAAAGCCTTTATATAAATATACTCATTCAATAAGGAAAAATAAAATTATAGTCATTATATATATACATTTCGATTAATTAATTGCAAAACTAAATTAATAAGGTCCATAGTGATCATGGCAATTATGTCGGCTCATTGTTGGCCCATTGTACCTATTGGACTCGCCAAAGCTCTTTGGGCTTGTTGTGACTTGATCACCTAATTTTCATGGATATCGATTGGATTTGTCTACTAAGCATCAATAACTTTAGAATTGCTTATCATGAACTTATAATTGAAGAAAAATGCCTCATATAAAAAGAGTGATCAGGTTGCTCCTCTTGAGCTTGTACTTTAAATAAATAAAATTCTAATTTAATTAAATTTGATAATGAACGCCAAAGCATCTCTATTGAAATGAACGGTGCATCACATGGTAAGGGGCAAGGTTGAGAGATGTCATAGATTCGACTACTATTAGAGTCCCCTATCCAAAAAATAAATAATAATAATAATAATAATAATAATAATAATAATAATATATTTTCGACCACTTTGGGCACGCCAATTTGACACTCTTGAATACTAGAATGACAACAACAATGTCACACCACAAAATATATCGACTCACAAGAACCCTCCACGCGACCTCAACCCGAGTGTTATGCATCAAGATCTGTATATCTTCGCATCTCGAGACACGCATGAATGACTCGTGTGAGTCAATATGTCTTCCTTTGTGACATGTTGCTGCACTTTTCAAGCAAACGCCCCCAAAAAAAAAAAAAAAAAAAAAAAAAACAAAAGAAGAGTATCTGAACAACTCTGCTTTCCCTCCATTTTTTTCCTTCTCGGACAAGCTTTGCACTCTCTCAATCAACAACAACAACGTCAACAACAACAACAATGCCGATCGAGATGCCGAAAGGGCTTCCCATGTCTGTGGACACATGGGGCTCCTCCTCCAACCGAAAGAGACACCATTTCCTCACCCACGCCCACAAAGACCACACCTTTGGAATCTCATCTCCCCATCTTTCCTCCCCAATTTACTGCACCCAAATCACCCAGAATCTCCTCCTCCATCAATTCCCTCAGGTGCCCGTCTTCGATTACCGCGCTTTTTTCGCCTTTTTCGGGCTGCCCGTTAGGCCTGTTGGTTGAAATTCTTTTTTTTTTTTTTTTTTTTCAGATTGATAGGTCCTTGTTTGTGGGGATTGAAGTTGGGGAGAGTTTGGCTGTTGATGATCCTGATGGGGGTTTTGCGGTTACCGCTTTTGATGCCAATCACTGCCCTGGTAAGTTGGATTGTTGTTTGTCTTTCATTTGGGGGTATAGGGTTTTCTCAAGTTTTGATCTTTGATTTGATTTTTTGATGGTTGAGTTGATTTTATTCCTTTTTTGTTTGATTTGATTTGATTTAATTGTTTTGCGACGATTTGTAGTGTATGCTTTGGATGAGAAGATATAAATTCGGGGGTAGACCAAAGTTAACATGGGACGCATTAATTAGGATGGATTTGAATGGTTTGGAAAGCTTACCATCAATTGCACTTAATCGAGCATAATAGAAGAGTTTGATCTATATAGCCAACCCCAATTAATTTGGGACTGAGTCTATGTTGTTGTTGTTGTTGCTGCTGCTGTTGCTGTTGCTGTTGTTGTTGTTTGTGCTGCTGCTGGTGGTGGTTTGGATGAGAAGATATAAATGGAACCTTGAGAAATTGAGTATTAGCATGTTAAGGGCATCAATGAACTGAAGGGGATGGACCATAGACATAGGCCAAGATAATTTTGTATACGCCGATAAGATGCTTTTTCTAAATTTCTAAGGCATTTGAAGATTGCGCAATGGAAGAGTCTGATTCATGTAGCCGACTCCAACTAATTTGTGACTGAGGCTTTGGTGTCACTGTTGTTGATGCATTTGAAGATGATGTTAATGTCAAGAGGATGTCTTAATCAATTAATTGATAGATCGTCAAAATGATTTACGCAGTTCCGCAATGTTGCAAACCAGTGTTGTTCTCCATTACTAATCATAGGTTTGGCGTTTCGAGAAGGGAATTCATTTGTGTTTGGTTTGGAGCTAGTTGGGGATTTTGTTAATTCATTAACTTAGTTTTGTAGTTCTCGAGGTTTCATGTAAGAGAGAATATTTGTTGAGAACTTAGAAATGGAGCAATCGGGATATTCAATTACCGCGAGATTATTTTTGAGTTTTGTCTTTTGATATAGTACTTCTGAGCTTACACATGTAAGGAAGTTTGATTTTCTAAATGGATCTTTTAACGTTCATTGAGAAAGTATGTCCCTTATGCATTTGAAAACATTTAGTGCTCATGCTTTTGTTGCTTTTTTCATTAGAGAACAAATTGAATACCCTATGCTGCTTCGATCTTTTCGGTTCTTTTATTTTACGCAATATTCAAAATATGTGAATTGAATGAAAGTCTTAATCGACTGGTGATCTTCTGACCTGTTGCTTCTTGTTTTCTGCAGGAGCTGTAATGTTCCTATTTGAAGGCACTTTTGGTAGCATACTGCACACTGGAGATTGCCGGCTCAGTCCTGAGTGTCTGCAGAACTTACCCGAGAAATATTTGGGCAAGAAAGGGAGAGAACCCAAGTGTAGCCTTGATTTTGTTTTTCTGGATTGCACATTCGGGAAATCTTCCGTAAAACTTCCGAGCAAATATTCTGCAACTAGGCAGGTAAGTGGCTTCAGCAACAGCCCAAGTCTTTTCTGTTTATTAATCTCCTTTGCATAGACAAATCATGTGTTAATTGAACACATGGAAGTATAATTATTTCTAGAAATAACACTAAATAATACAAAGAAGTTCTATATGAATTTCTCTCTTAATCAATAAATCATCTTGCAGAAAAACTTACACAAAAATGAATAAAAAAGGACGCGGGTGTCCCTCAATTCTCCGTAGTAATTTTCATGCTTGAATCTATACAAAAAAAATTGATGAGAATTTTAGCCAAATCACCAATTTTTGTGGAAGTGAATCTGGCAATGAAACAAAAATCCTAACATCTAATATTGTAATTCTTTTCATTCAACCATTGGTTTTGTGAAGATATGTGCAAATATAAATTGATGTATCCAATAAATACAGGTTCTACTTGAGTATATTAGCAAGGAGGTATCCATGGTGCTAGTAGTCAGACTCCAAAATCAAACTAGTTTTGATGTATGTAACATGTTGGAGGGGAAGCTTGTATGGTAAGATGAAACTAGAAACTAATTCATTCAATGAAAGAAGGGAAACTTACTAATCCAGAACCGTTATGATAGTGGAATAGAAGGCACTAAAATATCGTGATTCATGGATAAACATAATTATAGAAATAATTAAAAACCACTTGTTATTTAAATAGATAGATACATTTGTTTCAATAGAGTAGAGTCGAGAGAGCAAATTCATGGAGTATAATGGAAAATGGGCGTGGGGCCTCCCTCCCCCATTCGAGTATGAAAAATGGGTTTAAGACCTCCCTTACCCATTTTCCGGTATGAAAAATGGATGTCAGAGTCCTCGTTTATCCGAACTTGGGACCGGCTATGTAACGCACATAGTGTTCTACATAGGTGGAGTTAGGATAATCTCAATAAAAATGATAATCAAATACCTTTCTATAGGTGTGAGTTTACTGCAATGTGGTATGGTAATTTAGACGTGAATTTAGAGTCTTGACCTTGAAAACTTTTTATCGATAGGTTTCTCGTTTTACCTCTAAAATGAGTATGGTGAAAGTGATGCAGGTGATCAGTTGCATATGGAAGCACCCCAATGCATCTAAGGTGTACCTCGCTTGCGATCTCCTTGGCCAAGAAGACATACTAGTTGAAGTCGCCAAAACATTTGGATCAAAAATATACGTTGACAAGAACATCGAATGTTACAACAATCTGAAACTCCTTGCTCCGGACATCCTATCTGAAGATCCGTCTTCACGCTTTCATTTGTTCGACGGGTTTCCAAGGCTGTATGAAAGAGCAAGTGAAAAACTAGCCGAAGCAAAAGCAAATCTGCAGCCACAGCCTCTCTTCGTGCGCCCATCTGCACAGTGGTATGCATGCGAAGAGACCTCAGATGACGATCTGCAGCTGCGAAAAAGACTCAATGAGGCGGTGCAAGATTCTTTTGGCGTCTGGCATGTATGCTATTCCATACATTCATCCAGAGAAGAATTAGAGTGGGCATTGCAGCTCCTCCAGCCAAAGAGAGTAGTTTCAACAACTCCTACATGTCGCGCTATGGAGCTTTCTTATGTTAAGAATCATTGTCTGAAGTCTCAAATAGCTTCCGATGATCGTCTTTGGAAGCTTCTAAAAATCGACGTAGAAGTAGAGTCCTCTTCCAAAGCTGCTTCTACTAATAGTTCAGAAAAGGTCGCAACCGATGAGACTGCCGCATCTCCTCGCATGGAAATACCTGCAACTCCTGTCAAGCCTAAACCATTGCAGCCAAAGGATTTACCTACAAATTATATGGAGTCACTCCAGAGCCTCTCTCCACCTGGGAAAACATCTCGAGTCACTTTGTTTGGAAGAGCAAGAATGGGTTTACATGATTCAAATTTTTCCGATGCAGAAAACAATACACTGATAATCGTAACTGAACCACCGCGTGATCTCAATTTCGAGAAAACTGTAGAAAAACAATCAACAATGCAGGCTGAAGGCACAGTTAAATTACAACTTGAGAAATCAGAGGAGAGTATTGATTTTGTGAAGGGTACTTCACATTCCTGTGGGGGGTCGCCGGAGAAGAGCTATAATGACTGCCTCAAGAGGCTGTACCGATCTCGGAATATACCAGTTCCTCGGCCGCTGCCCTCATTGATAGAACTATTGAATGACACCAAGAGAGCTAAGAGGGGGTACTTGAAATAGGCAGTGTGTTTCTCCTCACTGCTTTAGTAAACAATTTGGAGCACCAGAATTCCAAATTGGAGTTATGGAAGATTAATTCTTGCTAAAACTGTGCCCTACTGCCATAACATATTCACAGGTTTGTGCATCGACGTACGACGTGGGTGCTGGCTGAGCTATTCGATGCTAGAGTTCATGTTGAAGTTGATGAAACATACAGCAAGAAAAAACCATTTTAGAAGGGAAGAATCTAGCATTTTATTTGTGAAATAATATTCATTGTTGAACTTCTCCTTCTCTGTACATGAGTTTGATTCATTTTTTTTAATAAGAGTTGAGTTGTTAATCTCTTTTATAACACTTGTACAAACAATTAGCTAGATCCCAAAATTAGTCTCTCCTACAATGGATTTGACTGAATGGCAATGCAGCATTTCTTAGAAAACCTGAATGACAACATTAAAAACGTGTAACAAATTAGATGACGTGCTTTTGATGCATAGAGTTCTGCATGTTCATAGAACAACTGTGTAGCAAGCAAACATATCAAAAGCATATCCCCCGGTGTCCTTAAAATTAGCATCAGAAGCAAAGCTGTGAAAACATTACTTAGTAAAAGACAAGGAATCATCAGATTCATCACTCTTTCATAAACAACTCTAGTTTCATACAAGCCTGGCAGGCAGACAATGTTCTATCACACATGTAAGAGGAAGCACATAAGCCCATGTTGGCTACAACAAGTAGATTCCCATAATTTTTGGACCTTAATAAGGGAACCATAATTTTACATAGAGATTCAGCGCAACTACAAGAGGAAGCCAAGGGCACTACCTGTCTTCACATGTAATGCATGCACAGCAGAGAAGATTCTATATGCTAATTCACATGTAATGCCTTTTGCAGCAGCCACGATTAAAATCCGGCCGAAAAATTCATGTAATCGCTCAAACAACGCGAAGTACAAACTCACAAGAATCAAACTATAATGCTTCTCCCCGATTTCCAATTTTCGGCGTGTTAGATAAACAGCTATAATGAAACCATAAGATACACAGGACTGCAGAGAACAGACCTTAAACTATGTCAGAATGAGTTAGAGAAAAGGCAGCAGGGAGAATATAGCATATCAATGGTAGAACCCATGCTATGCCTTTTTTTTCTTTTTTCCTTAAATTAGTACAAGGAGTGGAAAGGATGGACCTGAACTCAAACAAAGCGTATGGACATTGAAAGGCACTCGGAACAACTGCAGTCCCGCATATTCTTTCGCTGATTAAGTAGCTTCAGTTATGAATCACGACATTACAGATCGACTGACGCTCCTAGTGTAGCCCTTCGCCGATTAAGCAGAAGCTTTGCTTATGACATATTGAAACATAACACCGCTCGTAGACAAATATTCTATGGTGACGGTTTCCAATCAAATGGGAGATTATTGAAACCATTTACTGCTCCAAGACCATTTAATAGCCTGTTCCCCAAATCCGGCGGTTGATGGTTTATGTTTGGATCCTGAGATAGAGAAGGCATGCCTACCCTTCCATTTGCTGCCATGGAATTATTACCCATGGCTGCTCTGATACCGCTAGAAGCAGCTGACTGACCGATACCACCAACCATACTGCCAAAACTAACACCACTTATTCCTGAATTGTTGGGCATCGCATTACCAACCAAGCAGTTCCCGCCATTAATAGCTGTGTTGCCTACCATACCATTTATGTTTTTCATGTCATTCCCTAAAGAGCCAACGCCAATCATGCCACCCCCACCACTTAATTGGGAAGACATCATCATTTCTTGTATGATTTGCTGGACAGAACTCTGAGAATCCAGGTCAGCCTCACTGGACTGGGCTGCCTGTTGCATGGACATATTTGCGGGTGAATTCGCAGAATTCATGTGGCTTGCAGTTGTTGCTACAGGTAAGGAACTATGAGAAGTCTGAGGTGGATTGTTAGACGTTGAGGGTGTTGGCGACGCAAATGGGGAGGAGACATTAGGCTGAGCTGGTGGAAGTGAGCTCGAAGAGCCAGCGGATGGGATCTGAACAGTGATACCACTGTAAGGACTGTTTGCACTATTCACCATGTTTTCATGCCTGGAATTCATAGAATTCTGGTGGAGAAGCCCAACAATAGCACTTGGGGTAGAGGATGAAGTTGCGGTATTGACAGAATTATTTACACTGGTAATATCATTGGCAGCAGCAAGCTGCATGGCATTGGCCTGGACAGAACTCCGATCATTGCTCGAGTTCTGAGCAATAGTCTGTTGTTGGTGTTCTTCAGATTGTTGAACTTGACTATGCACACCAGACGAAGAGCTAGTCCTCCGAGGGAAGTTAATTAAACTTGCTGAAAAAAGACAATGCCACAAATTTTAGCATTTGATACAGTTTACACCAATGGAGTGCTTCTCTCTAAATTAGAGAAGTTTGAAAAAAAAATTAAAAAAGAAAACTATCATGCCTTGATTCTCTATTGAAACTGAAACAAGAATAAAATCATTTCAACAAAAATAAAGTTGATCTGTGAAACATACGAGGATCACCAGTGTGGCAACTACAACAACAACAACATAGCCTCAATCCCAAATTAACTGGGGTCGGCTACATGGATCAAACTTTTCCATTGTGCTCGATTACGTGCAATTGATGGTGAGCTTTGCAAACCATTCAAATCCCTCCTAATTAATGCATCCCATGTTAACTTTGATCTACCCCCACCTCGTATCATCAGTGTGGCAACTAAATATTCAATAATGATTTTGCGCAATTAGCATAATGGTCTGATTACAACTATCTACATTTTGTCTGCCCTTATTAGAGTTCAAAATACCTAACAAGTGAGTCATCATAAATGCTTCGACTAATTGCCACACTTTTGCCAATCTAACTGATACACTTTAAGTAAACCTCGTTTTAAAAGAGGAGTCATACAAACATCCAAGCACACAGTTTATATGCACACGACCAAACAAAAAGGGTATTAGAATCGGGCACCCAAAGGTTGAAGGTCGCGCATTTGTGGAGGGGATGTCTATCCTCCGTGTAACTAATATACATTAATTTTCAAAAATGGTCTCCAATGCAACTTTAGTTTGGATTGCTCTCCTTCATTGATGATGTGACGGCTGGTAACCATCTATTGGACTAAATTTTGATTTTTAAAAAATTTATAAAAGGGAAATGCTGGTGTGGCTTGTAGACACCTTCCACGCACAACCACCCAACTTACAAATAAATCTACATACAAACGCATGCCCACCCACAACTAAAAGAAACACAATCTAGCTACATGTTAATGCATGAGCCCCCATTCCTTCATCCAATCATCCATAAACTATTACCTTTGTTAATCTACCCGCGGAAAATAATCTATGTACCAGTAGTATGGAAAATTCTGCCACAGAAGAGCAGACTTCTTCATTACTCTTGGAAATTATGTTTAACTCCCCTTCCAATCGACTACAAAATGGCAAACTTTTCTATGTTCCAATTCTTTGACTACAGAAGCCCCAATTTGTTTAGCTTCATCATTCTGCAAAGCTTCAAAGGATGAAGGCTTTTTTAACTTTTTTCCAACAGGGAAAATAACCAGAAATCCTATATTCAAAGGTGAAGAGATCCGGTTTAAAATTTCCATCACATAGTCAATTTGGATAGCTCATAAAATCCTATACATAACCTAATCAGCACAACCAATTACGGTTTTCAAAAAAAAAAAAAAATACATTCAATTACTGATTGGATGAGTTTTATACACTATCAAAATTTGTTCTCTGCAGTTCCATGCATATAGTTTATGTTGTTTCTTCTATACAATCTACTCAGTCTGACCTATCATACTACAAACCTCTGCAGTTACTTTATGTCACATTTAGTTTTACTCTCAAAAAATAGCTCAGCAGGTACATTGAATATGATATATAGATTAGCAGAACAGCTGAAAGCTTTACAAATTACACTAAAAGGCAATAAAGAAAATTAGGGGAAATATTAGAACAACTAACCCATAGGTCCAGTTCCTGTCTTTTGACTGTAATCAATAAGATCTTTCATGCTATTAACAACCTCAGATATCTGCCATTTACCAACAAAAAATGTAAAACGTATAAGGAGATGTAACCAGTCATGAGAGAGATGAAGAATGAAATAGAAATAAAAATGTATAAGAACACGTCCTGCTCATTCTGCCTCCCTGGATTTTCTTTTGGCACACAACAATGCGTCTTTTCAGTTTTTACAAACTACACAAACGCAGTGCCAGAGGCCCAGAAGTTTGCACGCATATTAACGTTTTGCTGATTATTTTGACGGTTTTTCTATAAATATTTTTACGATGGTCAATTTGACTAGGTATCTTTTCAGGGAAAACATCATCGCTTAAGGAGTGTGTATACAAACACTTGATTTTACTTAAAAATGATGTCAGCAGAAGAATATGACCAAACACTTGATTTTACTTAAAAATGATGTCAGCAGAAGAATATGACCAAACACTTGATTTTACTTAAAAATGATGTCAGCAGAGGAATATGACCAACAAAACTTCACAACAGCATAAAGATTTAGTTGACATCTACCATCTTCCCAGGGCACACAACCTGATCTAAATCATCTCAATGCTTTCCTCACCAGAAAATTCACCTTATGCAGGTATAACTGTCGCAAGAGTGTGTCTGTGTGCACACTAGATAGCGGCACATTGTTTAAGACAAATTAGTATTTAAACACTTAGCAGAAAATTACCAACTATTTACCCCATTCCAAGAGAACATAATACTATCTCTCCACTTTATTTTCATAACTAAGCCAAATTATGGCCTCAAAAAAAAAAAAGAAAAACAAGTTCACATATAATTTTAAATATAATTTTTTATCAAAAAAAACCTACGTATAATTATTTAACTACTTCAACCCGTATACACTACACGTAATGTTCTAACTTCCTAAAATGCACATTACACCATCATTCCCCATCAATTAAAGATTCATAATACAACACAAAGTATGCATCACCCTATGCTTGAGACCTCAAAGCTTGTCATTACCATAACTGTTAAGGTAAGATATTAAGGTTGGCATTATTTGCACACCTTTAATACAGTAAGTAAAGAATAGGGGGTGATCATATGTAGCTTGTGGTATGTTTATAAAAAAATTTGTGCCCACAAGACATTCTCCGTGGGCACAGACCGTTAACAGATACACAAACATAGTCGTTGACAGACTTGCAGGATTTCTCTCCAATAGATAAAGTGTACAGTTGGACATTTAAATTACTTACCATTCCAGCCAAGCGAGAATATCCAATGTCAACCCACAAGATATATTCTCTTGAGCACATCTTTCCTTCGCGAAAAGATTGAGAAGAATAAGGGAAGATTGCCGTTGAAGATTGAAGACATACATTTGGGATGTGTTTCGAAATCTCTAGTACATCTTTTCTTTTTATATTTGTTATCACAATCAGCAAATTCATTCTTTGAGAAGACTGAAATTCTGATATTTGAGATAGACAAACATTAGTTCGATCTTCTTGTTTTTCCGCAAATCTCTCAAGGGGACTTAACTTGTAAGCTGAGGGAATCTTGGGTAATAGTGTAGGATCATTGTAAGGGAAGTGAGGAGAGTGTCAAAGTTTGGTAAGGGGTCACTAGTTAGAAGCTTTATGTAATTTTGTAACTCATTCTCTTAGTGGATCTTACACCTGCACGTGGCCCTGCAGAAGTATGACAGGAGGTCCAAATTGCGTAAACAAGATCGTTGTGTTGTAGTTTGTTTACTTTCAGTCATTATTTTACATTACTTGCGAGACATCAATTTTATCAATAACTAACAATGAACTCAATATATCCATTATTCCCACTCTCAATAAAACTTGATCATCATATAACTTTAATTGTCACAATTAAAAAGTACAAAAAAAAAGAAGTAAAAACGTGTAACCTAGGCGCAGTCTCATTGGTCCAATAATATGTATGAATTCGAACTCATTGACTTTAGCATATTTAAGGAAGCTTCTATCCCAAAGAGTCCAATAAATATAAGGAAGTTAAGTGCTCTTGAAAATAGTAAATATAAAGAAATATATATAACCATGAATTGTAGAAAAATAACCTACTCGTCATAGTCGATACATCGAGTTTATAATAATAGAAAATTTGTCACAATAAAAAATAGATCAAACAACTTGAATTCCTAATTCCTATCATGCATAATCAACAACTAATAGTTTTATTGCTTCGATTCATGTTCTTGTAGTTTTATTAAGGAGATTTTATCCAAATGAGCATTCCAATGCAAAAAATGAAAATGATGCTCCTACTAAATAATGATATAATTGTTTTAAAAACAAATGAAGACGAATTTGATACTTGGGAAAGGAGAGATTAAAGTTGCATTTGACATGAAAAGTAGAAGAGAAATGCTAGAATAACAACCCCTTACAGCAAAACAGAGCGCACACCCCCACGCATCGGTCGTCCGTGCTCACCTCGGGATGCAAGCTTATGCAACCCGAGGTGCAAAACATGGTGGGATGCAAGTGTTTTCAAGACAGCGAGACAGTTCTAGGCGATTTTATACCGCCTAGACTAGTCGGGGACTAAACGGACTAAATAATATTTATTTAGACGGACTAGTCGGGGGCCATCTTTTCACCAACGCAGTTTCATCAACAAATTTTCACCTCCACATTTTAGTCGGGGAATAGTCGGCACCATAACAACACTGGTGGGATGTGGGGGGTGTGCATTTTGTTGTGCTATCAGTGGGAGTTACTCTAGAACTTTTCAAAGTAGAAATAGGTCTCCCTGTTTCCAGAATCTAAATGACTGGGTTCGACGCACACGCAAAAATAAATAAATACAAAGAAAGAAAAAAAAGATGCACTTGCATCACTCTTTCTGCAGTTTCTGGAACTTGAAATGCATGAAATAGTAAATATGAAGTTTGAATACATTGGGAGATGTACAAATTAGAGACATCAAATCTTATGACTCAAATCTGAATGTAAAAGGATACCAAAACATGACATTTGTGAAGCATGAGGTTCAGATGACACAGCGGAAATCAAAAAGTAAATCATGAGATTTGAGAGGCCATACTACGGCCAAGGAAAACAAGTGAACCACAGGATATGCATCCCAAACATAGGTTTCTCAGGATGTTTGGCAGAACCGAAGAAGTATAACCACAGAACAAGGTTCATGTGAATGGATGGGTAAATTAGAGTATTAAACTAACAGGGCTAGGAATGCATCCAAAGAAAAGGCAAATCAAAATAAATTTAGCATTTGATTCCGCAGAGGATCAGGAAAACATGCTCCTCACGTTTCATCTAATAACTATATAGCTATACTGTAAACCACCTAAATCTTGCCAATGCAAAATATAGCAATCTTTAATGGCTAATCCAAACAAAGAGTATAATTATCTCCTTGGTCGTAAAGAAAAATTCCATGCGTTATACTTCATTAAAGCAATATAAATTAATAAACGGGAAAAGTCATAAACTTAAGGAGAGTGATTCAATACAGTACCTGGAGGCAACGTACATATCTTTTTGTATATCCTAAATCATTCACTAAAGGCACTTCAAGCGCTTTTGCCAATTGCCTAGCTGATTGAACAAACCTGAAACAGTTTCTCAAGTTGATCACCCCATTGGAAGAGAACTTTAAAACCTTAAAAGATTTCAATGAACCACCAGCATGCTAGTTAGACATGCAATGCAAAGTTCAACATGTTGCAAAGAAACTCAAGTATGTCTCAAGCCTTTCTTAAGCATGTTGCAACATCGTATGTCTTAAGCTTACAACAGGAAAACAAAAAATGTAGTAAAGCAAAGAAACTCATTGTTGCAATGGGTGATATACCCGTTCAGCATTCTAATTGTTGCAATAAAACCTGCGGACATTATTTATCACCCTAACCCACAAGAATTTTGGGGACAGCACAACTATTTATAAATATACTTTTACGAAGATAAAATTCAAAAAACTACATCACCACGCACACACGGAAAATGCTTCAACCAAAACTTGAATCAACTGGTTAAATTAGTAGGATAAATGTCATAGCACGACATACATATTACAGTTACTTTGCAAGTCTTGAGTAGATAAGTTGGATGACGTATTTTGGGTAGCAGCCTGATACTTCTGAGCAGCTGCTCCAAGCTGACCTACCTGCAAAGCAAAAGCCCAAATTGTAATGACAACAATAATACAAAATGAGATTACAACAACAAAGTGACATCCCAAATTAGTTGGGTCAGCCACATGATCCATCTTCATTCAGCTTGATTCAGTTTTTTTATCGGATTAAGCTTGATTTAATTTGATCATATCATTTGGTAATTTTTAAATCTTTTTAAATGAGACTAATATTATAATGTAGATAAAAGTGATCACCTGAGGAATTAATAATCTTCTGGGTATAAGCTCCTCATGGCGCCGAGCACAAAATTCCCATGAAACAATCTAGTAGATAATAGAAAAAGAAAACACCAACAAATAACGTCAAAAATTTGCCTCAAATCAAGTAATCAGCTATTTCCCGTCTAGAGACAAATCTGAACAAATAACCTATGCAAACACAGTTTTCAAAGTACAATTTGCAATTAACAATACGACCTTTAATTCAGGAGAGAAGACAATGCGTAGTTGACCATCTCGAACGACACGTAATTGTTCAAATACACTTTCCTGAATTGCTTTTCCATAATCCAAAACAATGTGGCCAGAAGTATTTTGATATTCTCGGGGCATATCAACATAGAGGAGTTCCTCAAGTGTACCACTATCATATTTAATCTTGCACAGCCTGGGTAGTACCTCGACAGTTGTTTCTACAGTGCAAAGCATACTTTCAGTTGTAAGAAATTGGAGAAAAAATTACATATGAGCTGGATCATAGGATGTGACAGGAAAGAGCCATTAGATATTTTAAAAGAAACAATAAGAAATCAAAACACAGCATGTGAAGAACGGCACAAATACATGAATTAGTACTGTAGAACATAAAGAACAAAATCCAAATACAATGCCTCGAAGAGCAGCCAAGAAAAGGACATACCAAAACCACGACCAGGCTTTCGATTGCATATCTCACAATGCCATACAT
Source organism: Stephania yunnanensis (assembly GCA_039657365.1). NCBI lineage: Eukaryota > Viridiplantae > Streptophyta > Magnoliopsida > Ranunculales > Menispermaceae > Stephania > Stephania yunnanensis. The sequence goes on from CM077585.1 coordinate 6,967,272, forward strand.
CCTGAAAAAAAAAAGGGAAAGAAATTAATATTAGCAACACGATTTAAATGAGACACGGAACAGTTACTTTTATCTTCCAGGAAGTTCATTATAGCACCTAGAGACCTAATTATAATATTTATCTAATGCTCATTAGGAAGCAAGGTCAGCAAGAAGGTTAAATTCACCAAATATTTCATCGAAAAATCAAGGTCATTATGAAGGCACAATTCACCAAACTGCAATTCTAAAACACAAACACACCACAGGCGTCCGAAACCCAATCTGCAGGGATTGGTTGGTATTGCGACAGAGTTGTTGATTGGATTCAGCCTTCATTTAAACAACCCTGCAAATTGGGCAGACAACCCAAACTATTTGCATTTCCTAAAGAGTTTTAATCTTGTAGCGATACCATTTGAAACACAAAGATTCAAGGACAGATTTTTATCATCCCTAGAGAGTGAAACTTGATGTGAAGATGAATGAAATTACTTAGCCATGTTTTGCAATTTTATTATGAAAAACGGAGTATCAACTGGACTATAGGCGTCTAGACAACAGTTTTGCCAACGCTCCAATTCTAATAACAAGGGATCATACCATGGCTATGGACATCTGTCAACTTTCTATTTCCACTATAGATGGATCTTTCTTCATTTTTGAGATTCTCCAACGGCGATATCCAAGCAAAATAAAAAATAAGTAACCTTCTCGAGTTTCTGGCAAAATTACTAAAGGCGTGAGGTGTACTCAAGGACAAAGCAGCCAAAAAGGCCAGTTATGCCTCGCCTAATTGTACAACACATTTGGAGTTTTCTACAAGATGGTAGGGTTATTATAACAGAAAAACAAATTGGTATAATGCATATATGGATCCAAAAAAGTAATCATTGTGATTCATGTGCAAGTGCAATTTTAAAGGAAAAACGAACTGGTACAACATGTGTATGTGCGGCATGTCATGTAACAAATGGGTGTCAAGCAATGAAATTTAATTCAAAGTAAAGAGTAATCCTACAACTATAAGAATCAATTGATCAGTCTTCTACTGCTCACTTCCATGTTATGTAAAGACCCTTCTTGGGTTTTTGCTGATGCTACTACATCATTTGGTCTAGCTATCATTTTTTTTCCAAGCTTTCAATGGTCTAATCGGACGGAGACGTCGTGATTTTCTAGGCATTTAGTGCTTTCAAGAAACTGCCTAGGTATCATGTTGTCTGTAGAAGATTTTGTAAAAACGGCTGTAATTTCTTTTTATTGAGAATAAAAGTTACAGATTGTTATCAATGCTCTTTAGGTTTGTGGTGTAAACCAACTTATGCCAAGGCCAATGTCTTTTAGGAGTGACTTCTGGATCAATTATTCAAAAATGTAGTTCCATAGTTCTGTGGTAAATAAACCTATTATTTTATAACTGTTCTATTTCGGTGCTAACATTACCCGCCTCTACTCATTACAGCCCAATATTGTCGTCCACTCATTTCAATCCCCAATGCCTAATGCTTATACAACGTCACTAATTTAAATCACACTTCAACGATTGGATCAATTTTTATTGGCAGGGGTGCGTTAAATTATAGTATATTACAAAAGAAAAGACTTAAAACTGATTTGTATGAGTTGGGTTGATAACTGGCCTACAATTCAATCTGTGAACACCCCTAAACTAACCATGGTCAATCAATCCGAATTTCCTCAACAGCAATGTCACTTGGAAAAACATAAAGATAAATCCAGCAAAAGACCTGAGGGAAAACACCAGTTGTCTGCCTGCTACTTCCATACTGAGAAACACACCACCTCTTCCTGGCATTGGGTGCAAAGTACTCAGCGACGAATTTCCTCCAGAATTCAATGTTGTTATCCTGCAAATGAGATAGGAATAAGCATCTAGAATGACACATTTCAAAGCTACCACAGGAAAAAGGACAAATTCCAAAACAGAAAATGGAAAGGCGAATGAATAACACGAACAAGCGAAAATAACTTACAGCTGGCCTATGTTGCTGGTGGTACATATAGTGCATCAACCGCCGAGCGCACGTCCCCGGTTCATAAGCAGGTTTTGTAGCAGTTCTCACAGGTAAATTTTGCTGTTGAAACTGCGGCTGTAACTGGGCACGTTGCTGGGGAAGTGTCTTTAAGATATGCTGTTGCTGTTGTTGTTGAAGTTGCAAAAGACGCTGTTGGTGTAAAATATTCATCTGGGCTGCTGCAGCCTGTGAAGAATGCCTGGACATTTGCAGCAATTGTTGTTGCTGCTGCTGTTGCTGCTGCAGAAACAATGACTGATCTGAATGTTGGGATTCCATTTTAACAGGCGGCAGGTTTCTCAACGTCTGAATCTGTTGAGGCTCCAGTTTCACCTGATTCCTTAAAGCCTGCAACTGTTGCTGTGACATACTTTGATCATTAGTCATCTGTGGTTCTAATTTAACCTGCACCCGCGACTGATATTGTTGTTGAGATTGCTGCTGCTGCTGCTGCTGCTGCTGCTGCTGCTGCTGCTGTTGTTGTAATTGTTGCTGATGTTGATGTTGATGTTGATGTTGTTGCTGTTGATGTTGCTGCTGCTGCTGCTGCTGCTGGGCCTGCGGCATCGAAAATTGTTGCAGTGATTGCTGAACATGATGGAAGCTCTGAGGATCAAGATGCGGATGTTGCTGCTGTTGATCTTGACCGAGCTGGTTTCCAGATGAACCAGTGAATTGCTGACCCTGAGCCACACCCACAGAATTCGGGTTCCCTGAATTCGACGGCGACACAAAAGACGCAGCAGGATTGTAACTCATCCCATTGCCTACGGCGGAAAGCGGATCCGCCTCGGCCCCGTTATCAATCCCTCCACGTTGAAGACCCGAATTAGACCCGCCATTGGGATTTCCAAAGGATTGGTTCAAAAGGGAGGGAACATTAGGCATGTTCCCAAGCAAATTCATGTTACTATACTGATTCCGAGGAGAAACCAACGACGGAAACATCGATTGCGCCGGCCCTCCACCCCCCTGACCCCCTAAAACGCTAGAGTTTGATCTCAATAGCGAAGGCGTAACCGACTGCGCTCCACCCATTGGGGTTGGAGGCCCTGAAAGCACCATTTCTACCCCCCCAAAACACCAATAAACAGAAATACCCACAAAGCTTCAATGCCCAAAAAAAAAAAACAAAAAAAACTTCCTAAACAGGCATGAATTGCACAAAATCACAACAATGAGACCAAAAGCAACCAACTTTCCACTACCTACACTGAAACAACAAGCTCAACACAACACATGATTCCCAAAATCCAATCTTGACGAAGACCCACATCTGAGCATTCGATTCCAAGCCCTCCCGCGCCGCGAATTAGCGAAAACACCATCAAAAACCAAAACCCAGCAACACCCGCCACTGATTTCCAGCATCTTCACCAGCTCTATCACTCACAAAACCCTCAGATCGACAAAACCCCAAAATGTCGACACACACACACTCCACACTCCATTAACTCAGCTGAAACCCTAGAACCACCACACCACACCACACTAGTACCTCCCAATCCAGCTCAAAATCCAATCTTTCTCACAACCCCTCTTCGAAACCCCCAAAATCGAACTCGATCGAGTGGGTTTCGCCCAAATCAGTGCAACCCCAACGAAACCCTAGAACGCAAAAACCATATATATATATATATATATAGAGAGAGAGAGAGAGAGAGAGAGGCAATTGGATGGACTTACCGAGCAAGTCGATGGAGCAAAAGAGGGAGGGGAATCGGAATGAGCGAGAGAGTAAGCTGAGATTGTGGAATGTGAAGAGATTGAGAAACTAGGGTTTCGTTGCTCTGTCGTGGTTGTTGTGGAGAATGTTTTTGGTTTCTGTTCTTCTTGTTGCGATTGTGGTTGTTGTTGCTGTGATTGTTGTTGTTCTTCGTTGGAGGGGTAGAGAGAGAAAGGGTAGAGAGAGAAAGTGTAGAGAGTAGTGCCTGTTGTTTCTGTCCTTGCGGACGTCAAAAACTGGATTCAATTGGGTTTACTTTCTCTCTCTCTTTCTCTTTCATTCATTCTTCGATCCTCTCTTCGCCTCGCCTTTTTGTCCAACGAAGTCAAATCTCTCTCTCTCTCTCTAGTCATTCTCTCTCTAGCTATGCGTGTACTGACCCATGTATGACTCATCAAACAAGCATGTTGTTCATGTTCTCATGTACCGACCTTGCTAAAGTAAACCTACAAACTTAACTCGAAAAATCACAAGCACGGTCCGACGGACACATCTAACTGCATTGTGCATTTCGATGAGCACGTACTTCCGGCACGTCACACGGCGTGCAAACAAGTGAGTGTTATTTTTTGAGTTAAATTTATGAGTTTTGAAAGCATTTTTGATTTCCTATCAAAACATAAGTTTTTTTTTTTGTCTGCAAAATAGACACATATCAAGTGAAAAACGTGCGATACATGTCGAGCGGTGTGCGCAATGCATCTCGAAAGCACATCGCACGTTGCTTACTCAATCAGTGTCTATTTGGATGCACAAAATTAGTTAAAAATTATTTTCTTATGTTATCATCATTATTATCTTGATGGTCATTTTAATTACTTGATAATTCATAAACGTAGGGAGCCGCAACATCATCTAGCATTTTTACCTCACACGCCATTTGGAATTTGAGTTTTTACATGATTGATCACAGCTACTCACTTTTTTCAAATAACTCCAAACTATCCTTACTTGTAGTATCCAACTCTCGACTTCTCAAACAGTTCTCTCGCATGCATTTCTTCCTTAAAATCCCTTTCAGAAAGTCCGTTCACGCTATATAGCGTAATTTGTTTTTTATATTTTAATAAGTATAGTATGGCGTCTAATTAAAACTTTTTCCAACCCTTCTATCTTTCATTCGACCAATTATGTAAAAGTTAATATTTGACTAAAAAAAATTATACAAGAGTTAATCGGTCCCATAACTTTATGTCTAGAAAGAAATTAAAAAAATATAATATAGCTATTATATATTTAAAGAGACTAATTTATTGATCAAATATCACGCTCAACCAAATTATTTTTTCTTTAGCTCCATGTGTATAAAAAAGTGTTAGAATGACAACATCACGTCACACCACAAAATATATTGACTAAGAAAAGTCATTCATATATACTTTGAAATAGCGACATATATAGATATCGATACATACTATTTGAGTCGAGATCATATAGAAGGCTATAGTGAATAGATATATTTTTTTGATGTGACATTGATTTTGTTATTCTATTATTTTCCATATCTATGTCCTGACCCAGGCATGACTCATCAAACATGCATGTTGTTCATGTTTTATGTTGTTATCATCATCATCATTATGCATGGATGGTCATTCGAGTTGATAAAGTTATGGTCATCACTCATCATCGATGGGGGGCAGCACGGCACCGCCTATATTGAGCTGGGTGTTTTTACGGGAATGCCCCTAGTTTGGGGTTGCCAACCGTTAAATGCTATTTTGGAGGAAAGAATTTATTTCTAAGGAAAACACTTGTTCAAATGAATTTAGGTCTTACTAGTCTAAGCTTTTTTCTACTAGGAATCCATTTCGTCCAAGAAATGGAGATCAAACTATTTTATTTTGTATTAGTTCATTGGTAGTTCAAAAGTCAAACGAATTAAACACAGGGCTCTAATTAAAGTTGCTCCATTTTAATCAGTGATATCAAAATTTGAATTTTTTAGATATAAAATCGTTTTAAATACTTCAAATATAAATTACTATCGCTTGATTAGTGGTTTTACATGGCTCAAGCGTGAATTAGTATTGATACCACGCGGTTTAATTAAAAAAAAAAGTCGACAGGGTTAAGGCCGTTATTTTATGGCAAATTGTTTAATTAATTGTTACATGAAATAAACAAGTGATCAGATAAACACACACACACATATAAATATATATATATACTAGTTTTAAGACGTGTTACGCAAGACGATTCCCCCGCTCGCTTCGCTCGCGGGAATTAATTTCTAAGAATTTATTAACAAAATTTAAAATTGCAATTAAAGTTTAAAAATTAGAAATACAAGTACCTTTTTTAGCTTATCAATATTCTCTACTGTGATTGAGATAAGATGTGAATGAAAAAATAAGCTAATCATGCTAGGACATTACTTCCTCAAAAACAGTGTATTGGATTGATGAGAATGAGTTAATGATTGATTTGGAGATAATGAAAAAAAAAACGTGTAGTGGATTGATAAGGAGTTAGAGTTTGATTTGGATACAAAAGAAAATGTTGATTTGGAGATAAAAAAAAGTATGGACAAATAGGTAAATTTCATTACCACTCAAAAATTTGTGATTCGTGCTTTTATATATATGATAGATATATATATATATATATATATATTAAATTGCCAATTTCTGCGCAGTTTTTTAATCCACATCTGTATTTAATCTATTTATTCCCCACTATAATGGGATTTAATAGCTACAAAACTTTTTTTTAAAATTACTGTTAAAGTATTTGGGGCTTTATCTTGATTAATCATAAATTTGAGGAATGTGTGTAGGACCATAGAACATAGCCTACACGCCCTAAGATTTATTTTTATTTTTTTATAGTTCAAAACTGAAACCTCTTGTTAAGAAAAGAAAAGTCGATTAATCAAAAAAAAAAAAAAACCATGTCATCCACCACATACCATTACCGGTGAAGGGATTAACTATTGCATGCTATTTTTTTTATTGATGAGGTTTTTTTTATATGAACGAGACTTTATTTCACCATAACCGAAAAAATCGTATTTACATTGTGAGAATCAATGTGTTTCCAATGAAATAATGTCGAAAAAAACTCATATTAGTGTAATGGGGAAAAAACACTTCGTCTTTCATGACTACCTCTATTTTGGGTAGAGTCAATGATGTTTACTCAAATCAAAATGGTGTCGTATTCTCACCGAATCAACTAGATTGAACCCGTGATAATACGACTGGAATTACAAAAGTGGGAAATAAAATTACGCCATGATTGTCCCTATATACATTCTACCCCATATTTTAACAAAAGCTACCACCCCTTCCCCCTCCCCCTTTTTCACATACCCTTTTCATATGCCCATATCATGTTCATTCTGCACGGAGAACTCGTTTCCAATCCCTACTCAAAGTAGACCAAGATACATTTTTGAACTTCTTCATATGCACCAACGACGTCGATACCGCTCTGTGAATGGCTTCTTAAGTTTCCTCCAATCTCCTAGTCCTATTCTCAAAAATTCGTTTGTTGTAAGTTTTGTGTCTGGCGCTGAGGCTGGCAGCACAGCGCCATACACAACGCCATAACAAATAGATGTTCTGTATCTAGCGCTGTGGCACCAGCCTCAGTGCCAGGCAAGGAAAATTCACTGTTTTTGGCGCTGAAGCGCCGAGTTGGCACTACAGCGCTTAGAACGAACTGGTGCGACTTTTAGGTGTTATTTGGTCACTTTTTGTCTATTTTTTGGTACCTATTTGCACTAAAACTCACATCTTTGTGGATAGACACCAAATCTCTTAATTTTCTATAAATCAAAGTGATCTAGTACGTACAAAATACATTGAAATACATTGAGAAACATTGAAACACAAAAGGATCTTGAATCAAAGTGTATTCTTGAGTCAAAACATCATTCTCCAAAAGTTCTTCAAAGAGTGTTCTTGGTTAGAGTTGTGCTACACACACATCATCCAGCAACCATTAAAGACTTAATTATATGTTGAAGGCAAGTTTCGATTAATCTCATTATGTATACTCGATTTCGGCTGATAGGGAGAAATCTTGTCTAAAAGAAAGCAATTACGTGCCTGAAGTCTTTGTTTGGTTCCCCCATTCTTATCTTGAATTTCTTGTCCGAAGCTTTTTAGACAAAATTTTACTTTTCATCAATGGCTTCTTTGACTTCGGACGGAATCGCGCAAACGAATGAGAATGATGGCTCTTCATTGCCCTCCAAACTCGATTTTAATAGCACGTTCATTCCTTACTCCGTAAAAATCATGAACCATGATTTAACTCGTCTAAAAAGGTTTGACGACGACTTCATCCATGGCAAGAGAAACTGTTGTTTTTTCTCACATCTCTCAAGTTGGCGTACATCCTTGATGATGCATTTGAGACCCTCCTTGAACCAATTTCGGATGACTCAAACAAAGTGGTGGATCGACGTGTCGTAAGGAAGGCGGATGACTATCTTTGTCATGGCTACATCCTTAATGCATTCTCCAACAACGTCTATGCAGCGCATCAAACCATTGAGTCGGTGAAAGAATTGTGGACTTCATTGAACACCAAATATCGAATTGAGGAGTCTAGCAATCGTAAGTTTTTAATTTCGAATTATTTAGATTTTAAGATAACCAACGACAAGTCTTTACTTACTCAAGTTCACGACTTGCAAAAGATGTGGTGATCTTCAAACGGCTAAAATTTCTCTTGAAGAAAAATTCCTAGTAGGTGTGATTATTTCCAAGTTACCTACAAATTGAGGAAGACTCTCAAAAGATAAAGAGAGAGACGGTTCGAGATGACTTGACTTTTAAATCTAGTTCAAGGGAGAATTTAGTGGAATCTATCAATTCCAAGAAATTTAAGGCTAAGAATGATTCAAAATTCAAGGGATTTGCCAATGAAAACACTTTAAACAAGAAAGTGAAGTGTTACTATTGTGATGAACTGTGACGGCCCCTCTCCTAATCTAGGGCACCGCCCGGCCTAATTTCGTAATTAAGCCCAAATCATATTCACACAGGACTTAACTATGTATTAGTCAGCCTTTACAACCTAGACACCTCTTTTCTCGTGTTCAGGATAAGTAATACACTAATCTTACCAGTTTATAAAATTTAGAGTTAATTAAAACTTTTATTAAATTAATTAATTAGCGGAAATCTTATTGGTTATGCGGAAGCAATTAGTAGTTTATGCGGAAGCCATTTATAAAATCCTAAGTGTGGAAAACCAGGAAATGACATTATATATATATATATATAAAGTCCTCAAAATGCAGTGAAACAGTAAAATAGTCTAAGTCAAGTCGAGGAAACTAACGCTCAACCCAATATACAACCCAAATAGTATTAAATAAGACTTACTAAAATGTTAACTACCCGATTCTCCGGCTCGTACGCTACTCGAGGCTTGTTCCCGCTCTCGCCTCGACGCCTACAACTGTACAAATCGATTTAGTAAGTCTACACAATACATAACACTAGACACACGTCAATACAAAAGAGGGCCGCTAAGGGCACCCCACCATTTAATGAGGGCACCCAGTTAATGTGGGCACAAATCGATTTACCTGGGGCACCCAAAAATTAAACCCAAAATACCGAAAATGCCCCTCGTGCAAAAAACCCTCTCCACCCTCGTGCAAACCCCTGGGCACCCCACCCCCACCACCACCACCACCACCCTCGTTCACCCAATTCCTGGTGGAAGAATTCATTTGTTTTGAACCGACCAGTGAGAGGAATCCCCGAAATCGTGTTCTCCGTCCCTCGCCGTGTGTTTCTCCTTCGTTGTTCTAGGTTTCTGCAGTTTGTAGGGTCGGGGGTGTGAGCCGATTTCGTCTCCAAATTAGGGCTCGGTTGAAGATCGATGAATTAAGTTACATTTGGTAGAGTAGATGTAATGTGTGTGTGGCGGTTATTTCAAATGTAAAAAAATTGGGAAATCGTGGTTCTCGGCCACACAGGCCAGAGACTGTGTCAACCGTCTCGGCCTTGGCGAGACATAAGCTAATATTTTTGGGAAGCGCGTAGCCTCGGCCACGAAGACCGGAAGATTTAACAACTTATCGGTTGTCCACTTCCGAGAGGGTCTCCGTAGGCTCGGTCGTCATAGGACGAGAGTCAGGCGAATTGAAATGGTCAATCCATCTCGGTGGTGTACAACCGAGAAATTTAAATGGGACTCGGTTATACAAGGCCGATATATTTTAATACTTGTCGGTCAAGGGTGACCGAAAAAATGGGTTGTTTCACGAACACGCTTGACCGAGACATCGAAATGGATGAATTTGAACATTACGGTTTCAAAAAATCTCGTAGTCGTCAAATTAACAATACAAGATTGAAAATCCAAAGACGACAATTTGCACCGAACCTTAATTAATTATAAATCTCCGTAACATTCAAACTGACTCTAAAAAGGGTCCATCCATAAGTAAACAACAATTAAAACACAACACAACATTTGCATATACATAGAACATTCAGACGAATTGGCAAACTTTCTAAATGTTTAGCCGTCTAGGTACAAGCTTTAACCTACGGTGTATCTAAATCTACAACAAGTATGGTGGCTTCATGATCAGCAGTTGCAATGGGCGCGATGTCTCGAAAAATGAATCCATCTCGCCAACCTTTGGCGCAGTCCTCAACGTACCGATCCCACGATGGATATAAGGATGGCGGCGGTGCATTCACCCGCAAGCGCACTGTCAAAGTGAGCAGTAGAACATAGAAGATATTGTCACAAACCCGATTAAGGGGAAACAAACCAATTCACAAAAAAATCATAGAACTTACCCTAACCCAATGGATATTCCTTTCATTCGCCATTGCAATGATAAGTCCGTTGTGCAATGACGACGTTGGAGTACTACGTAGAGGTAGGAATGTGGAGGCACTCCCATGCGAGAGGTTGACGAGAATGACATTGAATGCGGTGGATACTAACAATCCCATGTCTGGAAGTGTCAACCATTCTTTGAAAGATGCCCCCTCTTGCTTCTCTGGGCAATGCACCGCATTCTTGGCAGGCTCGAAACTCGAGCCAAGCACTTCCCGCCATAGGTATTCATACCCGATAATCTCATCGTACATCCGTATACGCACAATCCTCCACCCGTCTACGTCGGCAAGTCCAAGCCCAGAGGCTATACACCTATATCCACAATTCCCATCGGAAATCACATCGATAATGACATCAACATGTGGCAACCAATCCGGTTATAAGCAATGACTATAAGCCATGTTAGATCCACTTTGCGTGCGTCGACTGGCACGACGCATTTGTGGAACCTTGCATTTCTTCTGCTTAGAAGCTTTTGTGGAGTGGGAGGACTCAAATCCGATTGGAGATTGGGGTGCCTCCGACACTGGGGTGCCTCCGGTTGGAGACCTCGGTGTCCTCACACCCGCATCCTCAACTTCCTGCTCGCACTCCACAAAAGACGAAGGTGGACTAATCTCCCGAATTTGTTCACTTTCGATCCTCCCCCGCATCCTCAACTTCCTCCTCCCCCTTATCCAATCTTCCTGCGGTGTCGTGATTGTGCCTCTCACAAATCACAGTGACATACCATAAGCAGTCAGCATTCTCCTTGACGTTAATTTGGAAATGGCATCCACATTTCTTCGTACTAGTGTGAGTCCTCGCCTTTTCATCATTCCTTGATTTCTTTAAAAAATTTGCCGCTTTCCCTTTCCCAACTCTCTGAGCCAGTCCCCTATATGTCTCAGACCTGTCACAGGCAATTTTTACCCTTCCCCTTCGCTTAATGCCCCTGGCATCCGAGCGCTTCGTTACTAACACAAACTTGTTCTCGCCACCAATCAGTTGAAGCCATGAAATTGCCGCTTCTCGAGAGGGGAATGGCTTAGAAGGTGTAAAAGTGTCATTGTAGTCTGGAAAATTACAAGATAACGGCATTACCTCCAATACAAACAGTGTAACATTATAATCAACCAAAATGTACAACACAATCACAAAAAAACCCAAAAAAATCGGTTCTCGGTTGTACAGTTCTGAAACTTTCTTCATAGTCTCGTTTACGTGAGACCGAGAGTTACCAACACTCTCGGTCGTTCCAGACCGTGACCAACGTGAAACATCTCGGTCCTCTGCGACCGAGACATTACCATAAATCTCGGTCCTGCGAGGCCGAAACAATCGCGCACCCAGACAGATACTTCGGATAACCGCAAAAAAAACACAAAAACATTTGCAACATTACCTCAAGGACGACCTCCTCTGGCACCGAAGCATTACGATCCTCCATTATACAGTGGAAACAACTTCGGATTTGAAGAAATTACCAAACCCTACGTCGACAAACATATCATCATTTTCACTGTTATACGCAACTAAACAGTTCAAAAAAACCCGAAAATGGTTGTCAAACATTGTTACCTCGCTGTCGGACGAGCAAGAATCGATCAGCTCTTCGCCAAACGCAATGTGGTCGTGGCTTTGTGGTTGAAGCTTCTTTGGTGGGGTGCCCTAACTCCTTGTCGAAATGGTTTGTGGGGTTTGAACCATTATATATATATACAGGGGCAAAATGGTCTTTTCCATTTTTGCTGGAATTTTTACAAATAAGTTGGGTGCCCTCATTAAATGGTGGGGTGCCCTTAGCGGCCTTCATACAAAAATACGATATACATCGTTCACGTGCCTCGGTCGGTGCACATATCACTGTGTGGGTCCTACGTCAAGGGTCGATGATCCAGATTAAGGAATTAAAACGGGGTTAAAGATTTGGGCCGTGACACGAATCGGGACACTACCCACGAGAGTGTCGTTTCAAGAAGAATTTCTTAAAAAATAAAGAAGTGGTCAAGGAAAGTCACGATGTTGAGCATATGGATATGAAGCTCATAGCAACAATTTGCCAAGCCAATTCGGTTGCAAATGAAATGAGGTGGTGGCTGGATGATGGCACAACCATACACATTTGTAATGACCGTAATCTTTTCAAGACTTACGAAGATTTTTCCACTGGTGAAAAAGTGCGCATTACGAACAACAATCGCACCAAGGTGGTTGGCAAAGGAACGGCGGATATCAAGGTTACTTTGAAAAAAGTTTTATATTTAATTAATATTTATTATGTACTAGAAATGTGTAAGAATCTTGTATCCGGTAACCTTCTTAATAATAAAGGTTTTCGTCTTGTCTATGTGTCAGATAGGTTTATATTGTCCAATAGAGATGTTCCTATTGGCAGGGGATATTCATGTAATGATATGATTAAGTTGAATGCAATAACAATGAACTATTATTCTTATATTGTTGACTCATGTTTTATTGTTGATTCGTGTTCATTATGACATGGTAGATTAGACCATATTAATTTTCGTTGCATTAGAAATATGCATAACTTAAGCTTGATTACTGATTTTAAAATTGATCATGATACTTAGTATGAAATTTGTGCACAAACAAAGATCACAAAACAATCACACAAATCGGTACAATAATTTCTCAAATTCTTGATTTAATACATAGTGATATATGTGATTTGAAAAGTCATGTTACATTAGGAGGAAACAAATATTTTCTAACTTTTATTGATGATTTTTTAAAATATTCCTATTTTTATCTCTTAAAAAACAAAGATGAGCTTTTTTTTTAGAATTTTCTTGTTTTCAAATTAGAAGTTGAAAATCAACATAACAAGAAAATTAAGGCTCTAAGATCCGATAGAGGTGGTGAGTATTATTCCAAGGAGTTCATAAAATTTTGTGAGACTAATGGAATTATACACACCTTAGACACCACAACAAAATGGTGTAGCGGAAAGGAAGAATATGACTTAGTAGATATGGTTAATTTCATCATACTAAGTTCTAACTTGCCTTTGAACTTATAGGGGGAAGCCATTCTTTTGGCTTGCTTTATATTGAATATGGTTCTAGTAAATAACACCAATGTCACCCATATGAGTTGTGGTTCAAGCGACAACCCAACTTTAAGAGATTTAAAGTTTGGGATTGTTTAGCTTATGTAAGGAAACCGAATCCAAAAGGCTTAAGTTGGGAATATAACGTATAAATGTGTTTTTATTAGTTATTTGAAGCATAGTGTGACATATAGATTCTTGAATTTGGAAACTAATTATATAATTGAATCTATAGATGTACAATTCTTTGAACATTTAAATAAAACACATGACATGCTTTTGCATCCTAATTTTGAGAATCTAGATGAGTTGCCTCAAAACTCTTCTAATGAACAAAGACATGAAAATCTAGAAAATTCGACTTCAAATTCTTCTAATGAACAAGATAATCTTCCTATTAACGATGGTGAGAACGTTGAAATAAGGAGAAGTAAAAGACAAAAGATTGATAAATCTTTTGGCCTGAATTTTATAACCTACTTGGTTGAAGGAAATAAATGTGAAATTAAAGAACAAACAAAGTTTGTCCTTAATATTGATGATGATCATATTTTATTTCAACAAGCAGTTTCATTAAAGGATGCTTCATTTTGAAAAAAAAAAATCAATGATGAGATGAATTCAATTTTGTTGAATCAAACTTGGGTATTTTCTGATCTTCCACAGGGATCAAAGGTAATTGGGTGTAAGTGAGTATTCAAAATAAAATTAAATGCCGACGAAATAATAAACAAGTTCAAAGCGTGTGACGGCCCCAGTTCTAAAACTTAAAGTAGGCACTGCCCGGCCTCGACTTACATGGACCCCGAGTCAATCCTCACGACGTCAACGCAAGCCTAGTAAGCCTTCCTAACCATTTATCATTACAAGGCAATGAAATTTTACATTTTTAGTGAGTTATTCAAATTTGTAAGTTATCAAAGTTTATGCGGAAGCTATTTCAACTTAAACAAATCTAAACAACTCTACACAAATCAGTCAAGACAACCTAAAGTGTGGAAACCCCTGCATAACACAGTCAACATGTACAACTACATGTTCTAACGTATATCAGAAAACCTATATACCTCATGTGATAAAAACAATATACCTACAAAAAATGTGAGAGGGAAAGCCGCTCCAAAGTCCTCACAGTATATCTCCTAATACTGGCCCCTTCCCCTTAGTTGATTGCAGATCTGCACTAAGTTAAACACGAGAATAAAAAGCCTAGGTAAGTAACGCTAGTAGGATACTAAACAAAATTTCAAAATAAATAAATCAATGTATATTCATGCAAATAGAAAGAAAAGGTATAAGGACACATGAATAAATAAAAGACTATAAATAAATTAAAAGCAATCGATACATGAGTGTCCAGGAATGAAAACAAAGAAGTGCAAGTAGTCCCGACCAATAGGTCGTTGAGTCTTGACAAAACATTAAGATTCGGGCTTTAGGACTTGGTACACTCACAAGCCCTAAACCCAAGAGATAATGAGACTTCCTGAGACAACCATGCTAAGAACTCACACCCCGACAAAAATCAATATCCGGTGCAGTGCATCCCAAGGTCATGACTCTAGTATGTTACCTCAGTCAGCTATTCCTTCCAAGGATCACCGTTGACTCACTTGCCCTCGGACAACTCAATCAGAATGTAATTCCAAGGATAGATGACAAAGCAATGAACGACAATATTCAATAGCTTAAAATGAAATATTAAGCATTTCCTAGCTGGTTTACTTACCTCGATCCACACGCTTATTCCTAGCCTATCCAATCTCCTGACTCTCCGAACGCGTTCTCGACCCTCCGAGAACTCCTCTTTGGTTCCCGATATCATATTATAGGTTTTTGAGTACGTTAGGACTTTTACTTGGGGTTACTTGTTTAGAGTGTTTAAAAAACTTTTGAAAATCGCTGATTTTTGTACTACCAGGGTAATTAGCATGCTACTTTTTTACATTAACTAACTAATTTATACATCTGGCACGCTAATCAATATTAGCGCGCTTGATTTCCTACCTAACGCGCTATGTGCAATAAAATCTAAAATTCTGCAATTCGAATTCTGAGTTTTTGCTACACGTAGGCCTTGTTGACGCCTTGGGGACCCTCATACACACTACTAGAGGTCCCTAACATCAACCACAACTCAAAATAACACCCCACAACATCAAATTCATGAATTTTTTAATTGACCAAGCTATGTTAATAGAGTTACCTAGCTTGATGACTTCTTCTTCTTCTTCAACAAACCTTCAACAATTTGTGAGCTCCTCACCTCCACAATATCACACCAACAACCTCTCTTTTCTCTTTTCTCTTTTCTTCCTTGCACAAATGATTTTGATGATGAGGATAATTATGATCAAATGTTGACTTATATGTTTAATTGACTAATTAAGCCATTGATCTTGTGTACACACGTATTTCGTGGCTCAACTAATGGACCACATTCATTCAATAATTTCCCAAGTCATGCACAAATGACTCTAATAGTTTAATTTGTTCAATCTTTGTATACTACATAATACAAGTATCAAACAAAAATAGCAAACTTCGGGTTCGACTCCCGAGGTTTAGATATACGTATCACGACAAGTTGGATCCCACGTACGACCCTAAAATGACACGTGACACGAGTTAGATTTAAGAGTTGTTACAAAGCGCCTCTAGTAGCTAAGGGCTATAGACAAAGGCATGACATTGATTATTTTGATACATATGCACCGGTTGCAAAAATAGCATTTATTCGGGTGTTAATATCTCTTGCTTCTATTCATTATTTAGTTATCCATCAAATGAATGTAAAAATAGCTTTTCTAAATGGTGATCTAGAGGAAGAAATATATATGGAACAACTAGAAGGTTTTATTATGCCAGGCAAAGAGAAGAAAGTTTGCAAATTGATAAAATCTATCTATGACTTGAAACAAGCTTCTATGCAATGACATGAGAAGTTTGACATGGTTGTGGAATCATTTGGATTCAAAGTCAATGATGCTGATAAATATATTTATAGCAAGTTTGACAATGATGTTGGTGTCATCATATGTTTATACGTGGATGGCATTTTAATATTTGGGACTTCACTAGCCTTAGTTGAAGAAACTAAGAGATTCTTGTCTATTAGCTTTGACATGAAAGATTTAGGAGAAGCCGACTTAATTTTGGGAATCAAAATCTTACAACAAGATAATAGTCTTACATTATCTCAATCCCATTATATTGAAAAGATTTTGAAGAAATTTGATAATTTTGATCAAAAGTCAGTTTGTACTCCTATTGAACCTCATTTAAAACTAGTAAAGAACACCGGTAGGTGTTTATCACAACTAGAGTATTATAGTGTGATAGGAAGTCCCATGTATGTTATGCATTGCACAAGACCGAAAATAGCTTACGCGGTTTGTATGTTATGTCGGTTCACTAGTAATCCAAGTAAACAATACTATGATGCGGTTACCAAGATCTTTAGATACCTGAAGGGGACTTTGAACAATGGTCTACATTTTAATGGATATCCCCCAGTTTTGAAAGGTTACAGTAATGGTAGTTGGAATAATATGGAGTCAAATTCCAAGTTAACAAGTGGATGGATATTTACGCTAGGAGGTGTGGCTGTTTCTTGGAGCTCAAAGAAACAAACATGTATTTCTGATTCAACAATGACTTCAGAAATAATTGTCCTATCATATGCAAGCAAGGAAGCGGAATGGCTTAAGAATTTGTTAATGGAGATACCATCATGGAACAAGCAATGTCCGGTTATATTAATCAATTGTGATAACAATACAACTCTTTATAAGTTCGCAAGCGAGACTTATAATGGAAAGCCTAGACACATAAGTTTAAGACATAATCTTTTGAGACAATTACGCAAATGGGGTTGTCATAGTTGATTACGTGGAATCTAACAAGAATTTAGCGGATCCATTAACAAAGGGTCTTGTAGAGATATGGTGTCTCAGACATCAAAAGGAATGGGACTTAGATTTGCTTAACTTGATTGTCACTTAATGGAACCCAACTTAATTCTTGAAAATACAGAACAAGTTCAATGTGGTATTAACAAGTCGAGTGAAGATTAGGGGAACACTAGAAAATTTATATTATGAAAGGTCAATTCCTAGTTCTAGTGTTGGTTCTGTATAACGGAGGTTGACAATTGAGTCTTTCAAGCAAAAACTTCTTAGTCAAAATTATAAGTCATTTTCGGAATTTGAGAGTGTACTTATTTATTTTTACTGATTATACCATTATACAATTCAAATATTTATAATTCTTCAATTCTTCAATTCATTTAATGTCAAAAGGCGTATATGTAAATTATACTTGTAATTAAGACTGTCTTAATTATTGTGTTTTTACCTTAAACGACTTATAAATCAGATTTACACAATACTACCCTCTCTCCTCCGTTCTGTCTTGCGCAAGAAGCTAGTAATCTATTAGGATTTGCTAGGGGGTTTCCGGAAACGTTGGAGCGCTCCGGCGGGCTTTGCATTGGTTGGTAGCCCCTCCCCCCTTTTGTTTCGCATATTTGCTTGTTTCTTTCTTTTCATTTTTCCTCATTTCCCCTTCTCTTCTTATCTTCGTTTTCCCTGTTTTCGGCTATGCCGAATAGATAATTTTGGGTGGATGATGCCGAATAGATAATTTTGGCTGCGAGCCGACCCTCCAGACCTCTGTTAATATTTGCAAAAGGGCATTGATGGGAGTTTATGAGAGTTGCACATAAAGAACTCGAATAAGAGAGTTTCTGGGGAGATCGCAGGTAAAAGGGGCTTCGTTTAGCCAAACTCCCACATGCCAAAAAAAGTCTCCATTGATGGAGCTCGGCGGCATAAAGGTGATGGTAGTGCTGCCAGAGGAGGAGTATAGTTTGGCTGATGATTCTCACGACACTATTATTCTCGGTGTTTGTACTACTCCCGACTCCATTTTGTCCTTGATTCTCTAATCGGTAAGTTTTGAAGGAGATGTTAATAGGTGCTTCAAAAAGAGTTAGTGGAGCCAGATCTTGAAAAGGAGGGTTTTTGGTAGTTTCTCGTCTATTTGTTTTATCTTTCTGTAAGTAAGCTTTGTTGAGGGTTTGTATTTAGTCCAGTTTTTTTCTAGGGTTTAGAGAGTTTCGTTCCCGCCTTCGTGCAAATGATGCCCGCTGTTGGGATTTGTTTCTCATTAGTGGGGTTGTTGATACTTATTGTTATTTATGTTCCCTATCGGAGGGCTGTCATCCCTTTTGTCAGGGCTTTTTTCGGCCCGTATCTATCTTATTTTCCTATCATTTGTGCCTTAGAGGCCTCCGATGGTGGACATGATGAGGCTTCATTGCCTCCGTCTTTTCTTATGAGAGACTGAACATTAACATTGTAATTTGGATGTAAAGGTTCTCTTTTATGAATGTAATCTCATTACGCTTTGAAAAAAAAAAAGACTTATATATATTTCTGACCGGAGGGAGTATGTATAACCACATAAATTTTTCCCTATTTTAAGATCGAGAGGAGGTATTTATTGAAGCAACCCAAATCTATCACCAAATAGGTAATCTTATCACCCTTCAGTAATTAAAAAAAATGTTTAAAATGATTACCATTAAATGTATATAAAAGTTATATATTTGTACATGTAACGGCCCGCTCTAATTAATCACAAATTAATTGCAAATTTCAGATTAAGACCTTAAGCTCAGACCCACGTGGACGTCGCAGAAAAACTCAGGGCACGCCTAACGAGGTAAAAACTTGTTATTCTTGTGTGTAAGTGTTTACTTAAGTTACTAATATTAAATAATTAGCGTCGCATCGTTTAATATTTTATTGGTCGCGTTGTGCACGTGTAGTGACGAGAGTGTGCGACGTCGCAGTGTGCGCATAACGCGGGCGTACGGGGTAGTATGGGATTTAACTGTCACATCACATCAAATGTCACATCAACCATCCCTCATCATTTCCTTTTTGTCCTTTCTCACCAAATAACAAAAAAGAAAAAAATGTTTTTGTTTAAAAACGGGAGAAAAGAGAGAGCGAGGAGAGAAAGAGAAGGAAGGGAGAGAAGAGAGAAAGAGAAGGAAGGGAGAGAAGAGAAGGAGCGTGATCGCTGAGGGGAAGCTCCGGCGTGAGAGCTTGGCGGTCGGCGGCGGCGAGCGACGAGCTCATGGCGAGGCGGCGGCGGCGCGAGCTCGGCTGTAAGGGCGGCATGGCATGGCAGCGGCGATGGCGTGAGCTCGGACCTCCATTAATCAAGTGAGTGGTTAATGTTGTTGTTGTTGATGGGGTTGTGTTGTTGTTGATGTTGGCATTATTGTTGTTGTTGTTGTCTTAACAAAAAAAAAAAAAAAAAAAAAAAAGGAGAACAAAGCGAAGTCGGGAGGAAGAAGAAGAAGGAGGTGGGGTGGGGGAGGGGTGCACGCGCTGTGCGTGTGGGCATCCCTGGACCGGTTGGGCCGGTCCAGGCCCAACCGAATCGGGTCGGGCCGACCCGGTTGGACTGGGTCAAACCCGGTCCAGGGGCCCACCCCTATATTAAAATAATATAATTTTAATTTTAATTTAAAAACAGTTATAAATTAAATAAATTACAGAAAAATAAGAAAAATAGGTGAAAAATTATGGGAAAAATCAAGAAAGATCAGGAAAAATACTTAAAATGTTTTAATTGGCACCAGGAATTTAGGAGATCATAGGCGGGTGTCGGTACGTATCTCGAGGCGAAAAGGGACATTTCAAAGGCGTTTTGCGATTCGTTGGAGGTAAGTGATCCCACGAGAAAATTAGTTAAAATTCTTTTATTGCATTTGTTTTATTGTGCATTCTAAATTATTCTATTGCGCTATTTATCGTTGTTCAATTATTGTTCATCCACTCCCACGTGTGTATGTGTGTTTGTCGACGGGCTCAAGCATGGCACGGACTCACACCCCGGGGCTAGCTACCCCGCGTTGTTCGAGTAATTGGCCATGGTAGGGCTACGCGGTGACTATTCTCGCGAAAACCCGTAGGTTGAGAGATGTTTGACGTAGTCTTAAGTCTACGTCAATGGTTCCTCTCGAGAGATGTTTGGACGGGGTCTTCCGTTCAATGGTTCCTCTCGTTCGACCGTGAGATGTTTGGCGAGGTTGTCGTCAATGGTTCCTCTCGGTTTAGCTACGAAGATTCCCGAATGTCGACCAGGGTTCTCTGTCACGCTACACTCGTGTCCAAAAACTTGACTTCTCAACGACTTATTTTCATGCGAATTTCTTTATTGTTGTCATTTATTTAAATTGCATGAATTGTAGCCGTTTCATTGGAATTCGTGAATATTAGCTAAAGTTCTCTGGGATTTACTCACCTGGGATTTGTCATTGTTTTTGGTGACAAATCGCAGATCCTACGACGAGCCGCGGCAAAGGAGTCTTAGGCGACTACGTCTAAGTAGAGAGAGGCCGCCACTTTTTGCGTAGGTAGTTGTATGTATCTATTAGCTACTTTTTGATATTTTGGGATGACTTGTATACCCGATACATGTATATGCTCGTTTTTGTACTTTTGTCGCTTTTGATATACATGGTATCTAATGTCGGGTTTCCACACTGTAGGGTTGTTCATAAAAATGCAAACTTTTCACTTTTACGGTATATGCATGCCTTAAGACTTCCGCAACAATGTATGATTTATATTAAATTACTAAATCATGAATAACTTAAAATTCATAAAATACACATAATTACTAAGTTAAAGGCGAATACGTTATGTACAAGTGGTTCAGTCGCATGACGGTCAAAATAAGTGTGCGGTGACGTGGCATGCTTGGTGACGTGTCTGGCGACGTGGCGGTACCCGGTTTGCCTTGGAATTTGGGGCCGTTACAGTTGGTATCAGAGCCAGGTTTCGAGGAACTTCGGGAAAATTAACTGAAAGAGAATAAAACTTAACAACAAAAATTTTAGATGTGGAAACTCGATGTACTTGCCTTAGAACTTTAGTTGGGAAGAGAACATGGGACGGGTAGTGCCAAGGCTTATACGTTATATATTTTGATTTGTAATAGTATATATGCGTATACGAGGCTGATATAAGCCTTCGCTGTTGCAGATACGACATGGACGGACAGCCGACTCCACCTTCGGAGGATGGTGAACAGACGAGTGGTACTACGCCTATCGCGACTGATCAGAGTGTACTTGATCGGATTGCGTCACACGACCGACAGTTCGAGCAGATGATGGCCTTGCTCCGTGCTCAGACAGCGGCTATCGCGATGCTTACTGCCACCATCACACCGAGCGCCACTGAGCCGGTAGCCGCGCCGATTGTTCAGGGTACGCCAGTCACTGCAGTTGTGGCTGAGACTACCACACCGGCATCTACACAAGCAGTGACACTGACACATGCTCCACGAGAAATCACATTTGAGGCTTCCCTGTCAGCTGAAGCTAAGCTGACGAAGGAATTTGTGAGATTTCGGACGGGATATTTCACCGGAGGCGGAGACCCGGAGGCAGCTGTGAGATGGCTTCTCGCACACGAGAAATTGCATAATCTTCTAAGGATTCACGATAGTATTCGTGCTAGGATATCTGGATATATGCTCCGAGGAGAGGCCGAAATTTGGTGGACCGCTCATACCGAGACTCATGGAGAGCCGACTACTTGGGCCGGGTTCAGACAGGCCTTTTATGACCAGTATATACCGAGAGAGATACAGTTACGTCTGCGACAGGAATTTTTGTGTCTTAGGCAGGGTAATCGTACCGTGGTCCAGTACATGGAGAGGTTTCGCTACCTATTACAGTTCTCTGGGGATTTGGCTTCTACAGATCGCGATCAGGTTCACTACTTTGGAGTCGGACTCAGAGATGAGATTGCGAGTGCAGTACTATCAAGCGGAGCTCGTACACTGCAAGAGATCTACGAGAGGGCCTTAGCACGTGAGACATATCTTATCTTTCGTGTCGCGATGCCCATGCCACAGTTAGCATCGGGGTCGTCCCAGCAAGGCACCAGGTATGACAGGAAAGGGAAAAGGATCATCGATCACAGAGATAGGAAAGGACAGAGGCCCAGACATGAGGATCGTCAGCGGTCACTTCTCGTGCGATAGTACTGCGCGAGTCAAGACGGTTGTCAAGTGGTGGTTATGCACCGCGACCGGGGCAGAGACCGACCCAGGATCAGGGAGGCAGGGACCGAGGACAGTATGGTCAGAGTCAGGGCCAGAGGTCAGACAGAGGTCAGGGCCAGGGGTCAGGACACCAGCATCTTATTTGTTTCAAGTGCGACACTGGACATATTAGGAAAGAATGTCCGATGGCTTCGTAGCCCCGATTGCAAAGCACCACCGATTCGAGCCGGGAGCGGGTGCATCAGTAGCACAGCCAGATCGCGAGGCCACTGCAGACGGCTCGTTGAGGGTATGATTTCGATTTGCAATCGTTTTATGCATACACTTATTAATTCGGTTCCACAGTTTCATTTATTTCGGACGTATGGTTGATGAGTTAGGGTTAACACCGATTCTGATTAGTACACTCGATTCTCAAAGACAAAGAATGGGGAGAAGGTTTACCCTAACATGATTTGTGAGGTTGCACGATAGAGATCTCCAGGACACCAACTCCCTATCGACTTACGCGTCCTAGAGTTTTTAGAGTTCGATGCACTTTTGGGTATGGATCGGCTAGCGTCATATCACGCCCGGGTGGATTGTTTCCGTAAGACAATGACTTTTCAGATCCCCAACATACCAAAGTTCACTTTCACGGGTGATGCAAGTAGACTACCGACCACTAGGGGTAGATAGGCTACGACCTTAGAGATGGAAATATTTGCGGGAATAGTAGAGTCAACCGAGACCTCGAGGTTGGGACCTGGAGGAGGTCCCAATTGTCGGTGAATTTCTCGACGTCTTCCGGAGGATCTACCGGGATTGCCCCCACACGAGAGAGATTGAGTTCGTTATTGAGTTAGTACCTGTGCACACAACCGATAGCTAGCGATCGTGCATCGGATGTCACGAAAGGAGCAAGAGGAGTTGAAGACTCAATCTGGAAGATTAGAGAGAAGAAGGGGTTTATACACCCGAGCGCATCACCATGGGGAGCACCGGTCCTGTTCGTTAAGAAGAAGGACAGTAGCTTGAGGATGTGTATTGACTACAGGAAGTTGAACCAAGTGACAGTACGAAATCGTTACCTTTTGCCAAGGATCAACGATTTGTTTGACCAGTTGGCCGGAGCACGTGTCTTCTCCAAGATCGACTTAAGATCGGGTTATCATCACTCAGATTCGGGATGAAGACATACCTAAGATCGCATTCAAGCACTTTCAGAGATATGGGTTATTTGAGTTTACAAGTGATGCCATTCGGACTAACGAATGCACCGCCATGTTCATGGACTTGATGCACGAAATCTTGAAGCCGTACTTGGATAAATTCGTCATTGTCTTCATTGATGACATATTGATCTACAAAGAAGACTCGCGAAGATCATGGACAACATCTCATGCAGATATTGATGACGCCTGAGAGAGCACAAACTTTATGCTAAATTCGATGAAGTGCGAGTTTTGGTCGTCGAAGTCAAATTTTGGGACACGTGATCAGTGACAAAGGTATATCAGTGGACCCGAGTAAAATTCATGCTGTCATAGATTGGCCGACACCTGAGACAGTGACTGATATCAGAAGCTTCCTTGGGTTAGCAGGATACTACCGGCGATTTGTGAAGGACTTCTCGAAGATTGCCGCGCCAATGACTAAATTGACAAAGAAGGATGTACCTTTCAATTGGTCAAAGGAGTGCGAGGATGCATTTACACTGTTGAAGATGAGATTGACTACTGCACCAGTACTAGTATTGTCAGAGCCGGGTAAGGGATTGACAGTTCATACTGATGCTTGTGGCACAGGGCTAGGTTGTGTGCTGATGCAGGGAGACAGCGTAATCGCCTATCTATCTCGACAGTTACGGACCCATGAGAGGAATTATCCAGTGCATGACTTGGAGCTTGCAGCAGTCGTATTTGCATTGAAGGTATGGAGACATTACCTCTACGGTGAGAGGTTCACATTATATACAGATCATAAGAGTTTGACATACTTATTCACTCAGAAAGATCTGAACATGAGACAGCGACGTTGGCTAGAGTTGCTGAAGGATTACGACTTCTCTATCGAATATCAGCCTGGGAAGGCAAATGTCGTAGCAGATGCATTGAGCAGAGAGGACCAGATTCTGAGACAGTTATCTGTCATATGATGCACGAGTATGGTTTACTTGAAGCTGCGGCAACACTGAGTTTGACAGAGGTTCCTGCTACAGCGGACGCACAGATTCGTGGACAGATTGGCGTACCGTCTATTTCTATTCCGCGAGTGTTGGAGTGTCAGAGGACTGACGAGATGTACTCGAGATTCAGTGAGATGGCACGTAATCCCGATCACTCGGATTGGAGCGAGTCTGTGGATCAGTGTTTGAGGCACCGAGGGAGGTTATGGATTCCAGCAGTGGCAGAGATACGCGATGGGATACTCCATGAGGCTCACAGGTCCCGGTATACAGTGCATCCTGGCAGGACCAAAATGTATCACGATATGCGACGATTATTTTGGTGGCCAGGGATGAAGGCGGACGTTGGCGCCTACGTTAGGGGTTGTGAGGTGTGCCAACAGGGTTAAGGCTGAGCACAGGAGGCCTGGAGGGTTATTGCGCCCACGCCCATCCCTCGGTGGAAATGGGAACACATTACGATGGATTTCGTTTGTGGATTACCGCAGACTTCGCGGAAACACGATGCGATATGGGTGATTGTGGACGGAGTTGACGAAATCGGCTCATTTCCTACCAATCTCTATGAAATATAATTTCACTTGATTGAGCATATTATTTGAAAAAGAGATTGTACGATCGCACGGAGTACCAATTTCGATTGTTTCGACCGAGACGATCGTCTTACATCATCATTGTGGCAAGCTACGCAGAACAGTTTGGTACTAAGTTACTGATTTAGCATGCATTCCATCCTCGACGGACGGCGATCAGAGAGATTAATACAAATACTAGAGGATATGCTCGGGGCATGTGTGTTGCGTTTGGTGGGTCTTGGGAGGAGTACTTGCCGCTCTCGTGAATTTGCTTACAACAACGGCTATCGAGCCGGATTGAAATGCCACCATTTGAAGCCCTGCGGTAGGCCGTGTAGATCATCATCGGCTTGTTGGGCGAGCCGAGAGGATACGAGCGGTTGTGGGGCTGAGATTGTTGTGGACCATACGAGAGAAGGTGAGATTGATTCGTCAACGGTTATTGGTCGCCTAACACAGACAAAAGAAGTATGCGGATAGGTACCGAGATGGGCTGAGCTACGAGGTAGACGATTGGGTCTATTTGAAAGTTTCTCCGTTGAAAGGTCATCAGAGATTTGGGATCAAGGGAAAATTAGCACCAAGAATTATTGGGCCGTTTCAAATTGAGAAACGAGTTGGGAAAGTCGCTTATCAGTTGAAATTGTCAAGTCGATTGGCAGGGGTTCATAATGTTTTTCATATTTCGATGTTACGGTTGGCTAGATCGGGACCGAGACCGATGATTGATATGGCAAAGATCGAGGTTCGGCCAGAGGTGACGTACGAGGAACACCCCATTGAGATAGTGGATCGCAAGGTACAGACCCTTAGAAGGAAAGAAATACCTTTTGTACTCGTTCGATGGCAGTATCATAAGAACGAGGGCCTCACTTGGGAGAGAGAGTCTACCT
Organism: Stephania yunnanensis; assembly: GCA_039657365.1. Taxonomy (NCBI): domain Eukaryota; kingdom Viridiplantae; phylum Streptophyta; class Magnoliopsida; order Ranunculales; family Menispermaceae; genus Stephania; species Stephania yunnanensis. The sequence continues at coordinate 6,993,624 of CM077585.1, forward strand.
TGCGAGAGCGATACCCCCACTTGTTCCAAGGTAAGGATTTTATTAAATTTGAATTTCGGGACGAAATTCTCTTAGTTGGGAAGATTGTAACGGCCCGCTCTAATTAATCACAAATTAATTGCAAATTTCAGATTAAGACCTTAAGCTCAGACCCACGTGGACGTCGCAGAAAAACTCAGGGCACGCCTAACGAGGTAAAAACTTGTTATTCTTGTGTGTAAGTGTTTACTTAAGTTACTAATATTAAATAATTAGCGTCGCATCGTTTAATATTTTATTGGTCGCGTTGTGCACGTGTAGTGACGAGAGTGTGCGACGTCGCGGTGTGTGCGTAACGCGCGGGCGTACGGGTAGTATGGGATTTAATCGTCACATCACATCACATCACATCACACATCACATCAAATGTCACATCAACCATCCCTCATCATTTCCTTTTTGTCCTTTCTCACCAAATAACAAAAAAAAAAAAAAAAAATGTTTTTGTTTAAAAACGGGAGAAAAGAGAGAGCGAGAGAGAGAAAGAGAAGGAAGGGAGAGAGAGAGAAAGAGAAGGAAGGGAGAGAAGAGAGGGAGAGTGACGCGAGGGGAAGCTCCGGCGTGGAGCTTGGCGGTCGGCAGCGGCGACGAGCGGCGAAGGAGCGGCGCGAGCTCGGCGGGGCAAGCGCGGCGGCGTGAGCTCGGACCTCCATTAATCAAGTGAGTGGTTAATGTTGTTGTTGTTGATGGGGTTGTGTTGTTGTTGATGTTGGCATTATTGTTGTTGTTGTTGTCTTAACAAAAAAAAAAAAAAAAAAAAAAAAAAAAGGAGAACCAGGCGAAGTCGGGAGGAAGAAGAAGAAGGAGGTGGGGTGGGGGAGGGGTGCGCGCGCGTGCGCGTGCGTGCGTGCATCCCTTGGGCCGGTTGGGCCCGGGCCCAACCGGACATTCGGACCGGACCGGGGTGGACCGGTTGGACGGGTCGGGCCGACCGGTTGGGCCGGGTCAAACCCGGTCAAAGGGCCCACCCATATATTAAAATAATATAATATTAATTTTAATTTAAAAACAGTTTTAAATTAAATAAATTACAGAAAAATAAGAAAAATAGGTGGAAAATTATGGGAAAATCAAGAAAGATCAGGAAAAATACTTAAAATGTTTTAATTGGCACCAGGAATTTAGGAGATCATAGTAGGGTGTCGGGTACGTATCTCGAGGCGAGTGCGGGACATTTCAAAGGCGTTTTGCGAGTCGTTTGAGGTAAGTGATCCCACGAGAAAATTAGTTAAAATTCTTTTATTGCATTTGCTTTATTGTGCATTCTAAATTATTCCATTGCGCTATTTATCGTTGTTCAATTATTGTTCATCCACTCCCACGTGTGTATGTGTGTTTGTCGATGGGGTCGGCATGGCACAGACTCACACCCCGGGGCTAGCTACCCCGCATTGTTCGAGTAATTGGCCATGGTAGGGCTACGCGGTGACTATTCTCGCGAAAACCCGTAGGTTGAGAGATGTTTGACGTAGTCTTAAGTCTACGTCAATGGTTCCTCTCGAGAGATGTTTGGACGGGGTCTTCCATTCAATGGTTCCTCTCGTTCGACCGTGAGATGTTTGGCGAGGTTGTCGTCAATGGTTCCTCTCGGTTTAGCTACGAAGATTCCGGATGTCGACCGGGGTTCTCTGTCACGCTACACTCGTGTCCAAAAATTTGACTTCTCAACGACTTATTTTCATGCGAATTTCTCTTATTGTTGTCATTTATTTAAATTGCATGAATTGTAGCCGTTTCATTGGAATTCGTGAATATTAGCTAAAGTTCTCTGGGATTTACTCACTGGGATTTGTCATTGTTTTTGGTGACAAATCGCAGATCTACGACGAGCCGTGCAAAGGAGTCTTAGGCGACTACGTCTAAAGAGAGAGGCCGCCACTTTTGCGTAGGTAGTTGTATGTATCTATTAGCTACTTTTTGATATTTTGGGATGACTTGTATACCCGATACATGTATATGCTCGTTTTTGTACTTTTGTCGCTTTTGATATACATGGTATCTAATGTCGGGTTTCCACACTTTGTAGGGTTGTTCATAAAAATGCAAACTTTTCACTTTTACGGTATATGCATGCCTTAAGACTTCCGCAACAATGTATGATTTATATTAAATTACTAAATCATGAATAACTTAAAATTCATAAAAAACATAATTACATAATTACTAAGTTACAAGGGTTCAGGTCGCGAATAAGTTATGTGACGTGTCAGCGAGGGTTCTTGGAAGTCGCGGTACATCTATATATACTTAATTTGTACTGCTCACTCCTCTCTCTACCAAAAACATAAATAAATTCATGTTTTGTAACCAACAACAAGAAGTGTACGCTCCACATATAATCTCTCTACCTTAACAAACAAAAAAATTGGCTATATATATAAAAATCATAATTAGTGGTGATTTCGTTGTAACCTCCCACCCCATACGAGTTATTTTGAGGCATCCCAAAATTACCTTTCATCCCATCCCTTGCATACTGCTGCCACAAGACTTGCTCCTCCACAAGCAACCTCTGCTTCTTCTCCATCTCAGACATTTGCACGTAAGCCGGCGGCGCCACCCCTAGCGACGCCGCAAACGGGTCGCCGCCATTCACCATAACACTGCCACCAGCACCGTCCCCATTCCCAATCTAAAGATTGATCATCTTTTTGGAATGCCACCCAATTGTTCGCATTTGTTGTCATTGATGTTGAAGCTTCTCCATCAAACAATGCTAAGGCCAACCTATCTCCATGTTCTTCACTTTTTAGTGCATATTCTCCTAAGTTCAATAAATCGGCTTCTTGTTGAGTGTTCTTATTGGTGTCCTCCACTGCTTTATCTCTATCTTTGTTCTTGTCATGATCACTATTAACATCAATGTCGAAACCTTCCGGCGGTGGCAACGCTTTTATTGCATTCATGTCATCGACGTCTTTTTCTTCTTCCTCAACGGCGTCGGGTTCTTGTGATCGATCTTCTTCCTCTTTATATGTTAATTCGAGCTTTTGATGATCCGAAGATTTATCGCTCTTTCTTCTCCATAGGGCGGCTTTTTCGTGGATGAACTCGTCCATCAAGTCGAGCTTTTTGGATGGAATTCGCTCTACTTCGGGGTACTCGGATGACCTTGCAATCCCTACTGACTTGCACCAGTTGTAGAATAGATTGAGCTCCTCAAATTGCTTGCTTAAACGAGCAAAAATCTCATGCACTTTCGCACAATCTTCGATGTCCATCTCCATGAATCGATCTATTAAGACTCCCATTATTTCTGTTAGCTCGAAGTAGAGTTGGAAGCTCTCTCTCGCAATAGGGTAGAGTGCAACCAACACAATCCGGTTGGCCTTTGCTTCTCCTGCACAATGATCACAAATAAGAGAAAACTTATTAGGAACATGCATACCTCAAGATTTAAATGGAGGTAACCTAATGTTTAGAAATTCATGGGACCGAAGAGTGTTGGGCCACACACGCACACGTGGGCATATGAATGGAGTTGGAGTCCATCTTGTAGAAATCAATTAGTTTGTACTAAGATTCGATCTACTCAACTCGTTACTCTTATTATATTTCCGATCAATGTATGGTTATATACTCAAACATAATGTCTAAATCTCACATTACGATACATCTATATAGTTGTTAGAGTCCTCTCAAATGAATCAGGAATCAAGATGTGTACCGTATACGTATGTACACATTCTAATAATGTGTACTCGGTGAACTACCAATCAAGGTTTACCTTAATTGTAATTAATATGTGGTTAATTACTTCTACAAGAGGTTAAGGGTTTAAATGTCCTCGTACATAATTGAGGTCCCTTAATTTTCATAGAAAAAAGGGTAAATACTAGAATGACAATATCCAAAAAGCGCTCAACAGAATGCACACCCAACTCCAATTAATGACGATCGCGATATGTGTAAGCTTGCACGAAAATGTGACATCGAGATGTGTAAGCTTACATCAGAATGTGAATACCACAAATTATAATACTCAATATATGTGAGCTCTATTGATATTCTTACAAACTTAAAGTCACGCGTCTTTGAAAATCACGCAATATTCTCAACACATGTGCACAAATATTTTGATGTGTATGCATGTTTCTCAAATAGACATATAGGTACATAACTTATGTATATGCATTAAAAAAGCATACATAATATTAATGGTGATTGTTGACCAATGACTTCTATATATATAAAAGTGTGTGCGCCCGCATATATAACATATGGTACATGAGCAAATGCAGATAGCGTTATGATGTTTGTGTGATGTACCTCGAGATGCGTATGATGATGTGAGTTTACGCATATTGTGTTATGATGTTCACATGATGTACTTGTGTTGATGTGAGTTTTGATGGACTCATGGAACTTTCATATAACATATATACGTACCTGTGGGTCTACAAGCGAGAAACCGCTCAAGTAGCTGTTGCAAGTGCATGGTCTTAGTAAAGATCCTTTCAGTCTTCATTCCTCTAACAGGAGTAGCAATGGTAGTACTCCCAGCTGTACTACTCCTACTCCTCTCTACATTCTCATCATCCTCATGACCCTCACCCTCAACCTCATGATCCCTTTCATCTCCCTCCACCACTGGCGTCGCATCCTCCCCCGCAGACGACACAGACACTGACCTCGACCTCCGCCGCCTCCCCTTCTTCCCCTGCGTCCTATACTCCAATTGCTCATCCAAATACAATGCATAAGTCCTCACAAACGCTGAGTAATCCCACGCCCTGGACTTCGACTTGTCCCGAAAATCGGACATGTTGAGTAGCCTAGTTCCGCGGCGAGTGGCGAAGAACATTTCTTGTTGGAACATGGGGTCTCCATCGGTGAGGAGGCGGTGGGCGAGGACGAGTGTCTTGAGGGCGACGGTGGAGTTGCGGGTCTTGGAGAGGCGCTTGGAGATTAGGTTGACGGTGTAGCTGATGAAGGCGCGGGAGTAGGAGGTGAGGCTGAGGATCTCGGTTAGGTGGCGGTCGTCGGCGGGGTATTCGTCGTGGCGGGTGGCCTTGAGGACGGCCACTTCTAAGTCGGACATGGAGTGGCTGTTGCCTACCTTGGCTATGCTGATGCTGGTCCTGTCCTTCACTGCTCCAATGGCTTTCCTTATCTTGCTTGGAGCCATTGCGAATGTTATGTTATATTCTTCCTCTTGTAGTAGTAGTTGTTGTTGTTGTTGAGAGAGGGTATTTGATGTTTCAAATAATTACACTTCAAATCAAGGTGTGTCTAGCTTGGAGGAAAAAAAGAATAATTAGCTAGAGTTGAATTAAATTAACATTTTTAAAAAATACACAAATTAATTATAAATTAAGATGATGAATAATTATGAAGCAGCATAATATTTAATATTGTCAAAGTATTTCTGGTGAGACAAACGAGACTTCATTTGCCTTTTGAAATAAGAAAAAATAAGATTAGTGTTAAAAATTATATTTTCTTGAAATTTAAATATATGATGTCAAAATGCAGAAAAATAAGCATTCCATTAGTATTAACTAATTCACAATATCAAAGAGAATTAGTGCTTTAACATTTGTTCATATAAAAATGGAAATTAGTGAAATGGGTCAAATACATAAATGGTGAAATAAGAATAATTGATGTTTTTGTTTAATTTGATCTTTGTTTGTATGAATAAAAAATTCATGAAGAAAATAATTAAATAAGAAGGAAAACATAAGATAAGAAACAAAAAAAAAAAAAAAAAAAAATGTTAAAGGGATTACCTTAATTAACTTATGGGGATAGGCACAATAGGGCGTCCCACACCAACATAGAATTATATTACAAAGGGGAATGATTGGAAATAGAATTTGATGAGAAAAGATAGAGATGTAGAAGAAGAGAAAATTTAGTCTTTGTTTTTACATCTCCATCTTCTCTCGTTTCTTGTCTCCTCTCTTTCTATCCTCCTTTATTTTCTTGGTCTTTTTCCTCTTGATTTGTTGTTCATGTTTGTCCAAACCCCACCCTATTCTGTTTTCTTTTCTGTGCATCTCAAATGCCCATCAACGTAGGCTCAAAATTCGGTTAATAGATGGGCCTGGTCGAGGCACGTGGCCTTTGCTCATTGGTATCACAAGATGTTTGACTCTTTAAATATATATATATATATATATATATATATATATATATATATATATATATTTCCAACTCGGTAGTCGGTGTCAACCACACTGTCGGGCCCATATGAGGATGAGCAACTCACCGATTTTTTTTTTCCATGAAACTATAATATAAACTTCTTTTCAAAAAATTTGAGTCTTTTATCCCTTCAAAGTTTTTTTTTTTACACTTATTTAAGAGTGACAAAATATGTTATGATACAATAACACGAAACAACTAAAATGAGATATTAGCGGGTTAATGTTGAGTTCATACGAATTAATGTTATAAGTAGGTTGATACGACTAAATACGACAACTCATTTATGGCCTATTTAACTAGTTTAAAATAATAATATAATGCAAATTTATTATTATTTTATTATTATATTAATAACAAATGAGTTGTCGCATGTATTACAAATTACATAAAGCACATCATACGAAATGCATCTAACAGACGATGTACACAGTTGATTTTCCAGTTCACGTGAGTCACGTCTTCCACTCGTCCCCGTATTTCTTAGTTCTTTTTTCTAGCCATAAGTGTTTCCTTGTCACCAGTTATTTTGGCTCGTTCCAGCTGAATACAAAGGCAATAACTACGAGGAAAATACTAAAACTTACAACAATAAAATCACACCACAAAAAATATTAACTCACACGAACCCTGGATGCGACCTTAGTTTACATGTTATGCATTCGGATCTGTATATACTCGCATCAGAAAGCATACATAAATAACTCTTTTGAACCAATTTATCTTGTTGTGTGACTTCGTTGTTGTTATTCTTGTCATTCTAACACTTTATATTCAAAATTATTGGAGCACCACGATAGGCTTAAAACATTACTATTTACCTCGTGTAGTCATCAAATATTAAATTAAGTTTTCACTAAAACATATTAAACGTTGAATTGAATCTTTGTGACCCAATCTGCTTGACAACCTGGTGAACATGCAACCGTGATTGATTGGTTGACACTTGACGCCATCTATGTACGCTAAACCCTAAACCCTAAACTCATCTATGTACGCTTCAAGATGCAAACACACACATAACTCAAACACACACAAAACTCAATGCATAACAAATAAGCCGAAACTACATGAATAACACCTGCAAGTTAATGCAACGAGTTATGAGATTATTGTTGTAATTCTAATATTTTCCATACAAAAATGCCTTAACACGACATAGTCAATATCGAATACTAAAAATTTAAAAAAAAAAAAAAAAAAAAAACCTTAAGAAATTCATTAAGCTTTTGAAGATATTTTTCTAGTCTAAACCACTCATTATCAAAAGCTCAATGGATCCGATTAATCAAGACTCAAGCTGGGCACTAGCTGCACTGCCAATGGTGCAGTTACCCAAGTGGTATAAGAACTGGGCTCGCAACCTCATGGATTATGAATTCAAATCTCACCTCCCACAAAGTGAAAAATCTGTCACCATGAGACCTTCCCATAAACTTAATAATTTCAAGGACCTTTGATAACCTGTAAAACTTCAAAAGGGATTCATAAATAACCTGCATAATCCACCTACAACAACCAATTAATAACAATGTATCCACTGAAAATTAAGATGAAAATAGAAAAGAATCCTTTAAACTCAGATTTGATACTTGAATAAATATGTAAGTAAAAAAAAAAAAAAAAAGTGATGCTACGAGAGAATCAGCTTCAAGGAGCACTGGGCAAGCTTCGCAGCAACTGCAAAAAGGCACAACCAGAACAGCGCTGTCACCATGGCTAAGACAAACACAACAGTAAATCCTCCACTCCATGTAGCGCCCTCGTTCCTTGATTTTCTAGCGACATATCGTCTATGGTAGCAATGACAAGAAAGCGCCCCTAACTTGCCAGGCAAAGCTTCGTTAGTGCAGCTGCAACCAACCGTCACCTCAGCTTTGACATGAATGGAGCCAAAGAGGCTACTCCTGCCCTTGGATCCCTTTCCAGCTCCACTGGTAGATGGATGCTCGGCAGCTGAAGCAGGTCGAGCAGGGATGGAATCCAATAGGCGATGAGCCCTCGAATGTGCTATTTGACGTTCACCTGGGATGGGACACAAATGACAACGAACTCATGTTACGTTTCACAGATCAATATTTAAAAACCAGCTGCAAGACCAGTTAACAACTCTGCAGCTGCCATCACAGAAACAAGAGGTCACAGTGTCCCTCTCTGCAGTACCCATCAAAACAAACCAGAGGTTGTGCCTTTGATTGAAGAGTCTGCTGGAGAGAAAAGTAAAAGAGGCCAAGAGGTAAGAGGTAACACAAATAAAATGCTAGAAAGATTGCACGAAGATTATACTGGCGTTGCAGCAACTTCTCAACTTCCATTGGATTCAGTAGAAAATAATCTTTACTAATTGACTATACGCCTACTCCAAGCCATAATGATGAATGAATTTGAGTCGATGCCATACAGATGGCACTAGGGATAAAAGCCGCTACCTCTAACAAGATCTTCTGCATTGAGTGCTTCTTCTATTGTTTCTTGAGGTAAAAAGAAGCCGGAATTTTGTATGAAACTCTCACTTCCAAAGGTTAAATTTTCTTCATTGCCACGACCACCCTGAATTGATAGCAAAGATCAGATTTCACTGTGAAGACAAAGAAAGTTGCTGCCAAATATGAATTAAGTTTACCTAGGCCTAACATGAAACAAAAACACAGATAACTACTAACCATGCATGAAAGTTAAAACAGTGCCTTTTTTCAAGTTAAAAGAAAAGTAAAGCACAAAAATGTTCAAATAAATCTCAATTGATAGGTCCTCGAAGCCTTGAACATATGCAAAAAAAGAAATCAAGCATTTTCAATACGCACTATGCATCATCAACCAAAATGGAAAAAGAAAAGAAAGACAACTAAAACATAACCCACGTCATCCAACTGAAACCCTAATACATATGAAGCCAGTCAGACTTACCCCATTGAAGGAAGGAACTGCATCCCAAAGATCAGACTGGTTGCCCACCATTTCCACATAACCAGCAAATTGATGAAGGTCATAGTAGTTCACGTTTAAATCCTGATTGTAAGAGCTACCTTCCATGGGCCACAGTGGACTCATAAGATCATCCAACTCAACGAAAGGATTATCACTTTCAGGCACTTGGTCCCTTGTAAAGTCATGTGACGAGTTGGCGAAGGCGAGAAACTCGTCAACAGTCTGCAGATTCAACTCAGAGTTTGGAACTGCACTGGAATTGTTACATTGGACAAGTTCAGGAGCAGAAATGAGATCTTCCAAACCCAAACATTCTCTGTACTCTTCCAAATGTGTTTCTTCAACAATAGATCCATCCTTTGACGAGTTGGAAAACCCGCAATTTCCATCTAATTTTGGTTCTGAAGTACTGCCAACATTCTTGCAAGGTAGATGCTCGAAAGCATAGGAATTATCTTGCAAACATATAGGACTGTCAAGGTCACACAATTCCATAAAAGATAAATCTTCTTCCAAAAGAATTTGACTCGGTGCTGCATCCTTGACTCCAATGTTAAGAGATTCTACTCTCTCAGCACCCTTAACTTCCCCATGGAAGCTAATGGCGTCATTGATGATAACATCAGCATAAGATTCAACGATGCTCTGAGCACTGGACATGGCAGGTTCCTAAAAGTTTCAAAGAAAACGTCAGAAGATGAATGAGCGGTAAAAGTGCAAAGAACAATTTTTAAATATTATAAATATATTATAATAAACGAGCAACCGAGGGTGTGAGAGGGCATGCGAGAGAGACATAATGCCAGTTAACAGAAATTCCCACAAAATAGTAATAGTAACCAGAAGAAAAGGATATGTCAACAAACTACAATCACCTTGATAAAGTAAATGAGCCTCGACAAAATTTTGCAAGACATCAAATACACCATTTTATCATAACAATCATAATGCAGACTACAAATCGCAATGAAAACTGAAAAAACAAAAATCCAAAACGATATAAATTGATAATTGATATGCAGAAGCAGTAACCAGTCTTACCTTTTTGTTTGAAGTGCCCACATGATTATGCAAAATTTCTTCATTAGGGCCAATTGATGAAGGCTTACTATCCTCAGCCAACAATGGCAGTCTGTATCTGATATTATGGCAAGGAATGGGATTTGACGAAGTTGCAGGTACATCTCCAACAATGAACCGATTATTCTCCATGATATTATTTGGGCCAACAACTGGAAGAAGGTCATTGAATCTAACTGGTTCTAAGTTGCTTGAAACATCATCTTCCCAATCTTCCTCTCTGAATGGAGCCCCATACTGTTCACCATTTTTAGGCCCCACCCCACTCTTTTCATAGACTTTGCACAGAACATATGAGTCCTGAAAAGCAGATGCGGTTTCAGTCGTATCAACAACTCAGATGGAGTAACCAGAACAAAAAAAAAAAAAAGAGCATGTTGAAAATTTAGTGAAACAAATTCGCTATAAGGAAAATGTTTTGGTCACTAGTTATGATCAAAAACAGCAAAAATAAAAAACTAGGTTTAAAATAAGTACGACAATTTCTGCAGTTACAAATGGTATAAAGATCTATGATACACTCACGTGTAATTATATCCTTCCATTAACTGATATGCAGTCACCACAGGACCATTATATTTTAGGTTATATATAACTTGGTTTAAAATAAGTAATTTCTCAACTAGACATGAAAGGAAGAGCAGGGTCTGACTTCTGAGTATCAAGCAGTATATCTAAATACACTTGTAATTTCCACTAAATTAAAATTCGAAAATAAGGAAACAATTCGCCCAAGCTACGATTACACCAGCATAATTAAAAGGTACCCCAAGTAAATCAAAACACATATACAAAGAATAATATGTAAAGATTACATTACATCTTGATTTTGACTATCAGGGGTTGTTCAATAAAGTGTAAACTCATAATATAGTAACACTTGGTCACTATAAAGAAAGCATTAAAAAAAATAGGTCAAAAGAACAACAACATATTTATAACTTTATGTTATTATTATTCGTTTATTTATTTTGAAAGGAAACTGACCCGTAACTACAAACACAAACAAACTATAGGCAGCTGAATAAAAGAGAGAAAAGGCTCGCATACTTCATAATGTTAATGAGTCAAAAACCTTGACTATCATCCCCTTACAGAGAGCTTTAGAAGCATAAATCTAAGGCATACTTCCAGAAATATTCCTAAAATCCTTAAGGATAGCTTTGAAATCTAACACTATCATGCATCTTACATCTCTGATGAATAACTACAACAGTTTCTCACTTGATAATGAAAATGCATTAGTGTAATCAACACCCCAAAAATATGTTCTTTGGGGAAAATGAAATACAATTAGTGCTCCCAGTTCCCACGTCAAATAGCAGTGCCCACATCAACTTTGCAAGGGTTTTTTCCACAATAAAGAAACACTGAATCGAGAACAGCAAAATTTCCAACTTGAAATAAAATATAAGCCTTACCAGTGAAACGCCCGCATCAGCCAATACCTTGTCAATAAGCTTATACTCACGCATCACCCAATTAGTCCTGACACCTTCAGGTGCCCTCCCAGTATGAAAAACAAGTGTCTTTCTCGTTCCCACATTGCGCTTATCATAAGTCACAGTACAATCTTTTCCCGTAGTTTTCCAAAATCCTTTCTCTGTGGCCCTGTTGGTTCTCTTCACATTTGCATTCTTCTTATCCCTAGGGCAAAAAAAATACCACTCAAGGTCTCCCGTTCGCAACAAAGACATATCTGTACAGAATTAAAAAAAAAAAAAAAGTGACTGGATAAGTAAAACAACACAAACACAGGTTAAACAGATCACACAAATACTTTTCGCCTTTGAATGTTATCAAAAACTACATTGTTAACATCAATACCAAGTTACCAACACAAATATGCATACGAGTATATGTAACACATAAAACAGCATTTAAACGGACAACCAAATACCTGGAAGGTCCCAAGGAGCGAACTTGTACAAGTCCAGCTCCCGAATAGCATTGACGGGTATCGACCTTCCCATGACCTTCCTTTTGAGGTAATACATCACCAACTCAGTATCAGTAGCATGAAACCGGAAACCCGGTGGCAGAGACGTCCTCGCCATTCAAGATTAAACAGACTATCTCGCCTTTTTCGGCGCTGCTCTCTAATAACTAACCTAATCGGCTTAAAAACCCTAATTGCTCCAATCCTCTAAAAGAATTAAAACCCTAGCTAGGCAACACAGAAGAACTCAAAACAAACAATCTTTCAAGTCCAATGCCGAAATGACACTCTTCTCGAACACCTCGGTCGCCCCTTGTTCATGAATAAGAATCCGCAGAGCAGTCGCCAACCATCCTTCGCGATTAGACGATCAACGGACATTTGACGAACCCTGCTTCCACAACATCATCACGAACAAACTTCAATTCAATAACCAAAACAAAAACCCTAACGAAGCCAGAAACGCGAGATAAACCCTAATCCTGAACAAATCATGCCATTACACCACAAGAACCGCAGAGATTGAGACGAACAGATCAAAAATCGAAAACGAAAACGAAACCCTAGAAATCAAATTGAACGAAGAAATGGAGAGATCAGAGCGGTAGATCGGACGCGCACCGGCGATCGAGTAAGATCCACGAAGAGACGGAGAGCGAGAGAGTGCTCGACAGCAGAGGCGACCAGGCGAGACTAGTGAAAAATGCGGGGAACTCGGGGGTTTATATAGGAGCGCGTGAGGTGGGTGAGTTCAAGTGCTCGATGAACGCAGAGAGACGCGTAAGAGTTACGCTTGTTTTAAATGCGTGCGATAGGCGTCGATGTTAGCACTTAGCATCTATATTCAAATCGAGCGGTTTTAATCATGCATGAGATTAGGGTGTGAGTGTCTTATTGTAAAGTTACCGCGGTTGGAATGAAGCTTCCAGGACAAGTAAGCGAGTCACCGCAGCTCATCTGCTCAAAATTTTTTACCTTTTATGGCGGCGCGTTGCATAGGTTAGAAAATCTCCATGTTTATAGGTTAGAACATCTCCAATTGGACATGTGGATGGATCGTGGGCATGCCTCGTCAGCAACATAGAGAGGATGTCCATCTTTCTATTTTTAAGGGAGTGTTAAGTGTACATCGTAATGCACATCGCTTTCTGATATGTGTGTTCTGGCATCCTTTATCCCGATTATGACAATCTTTGGCCTGAAACCCTAATTAAGCTTCGGTAACTCAACTAGACTCAACTAGAGCCAACAATATCTTTTTATGTACCTAATAAACTCAACATGTATATCAATAACAAATTAATAATTCAAAATACACGCAGTGTTAAATTTAAACTTTTTGATAATTAAAATGATATATATAAATACAAAGTTCATCAAAATCCGAAACTCAAATATAAAACCACCCAACCCTGATCATATACCACAAAGTAACTTAAACAGTGTGTGTTTTTGTGTGTGTGTGTGTATCTCCTAAATTTTCTCTTTTCCCTTTGCTGAAGTGCTATGTTAAGTACTTGAAATGTTAAATTTAGGGGCAAGCGTTTCAACTTGCTCAGTAAGTAAAGATTCACAAAACCATGAACATTCCATATAATAATTAAGAGTAATATGCAATAACAATATGCACTAAAAATAACTAACGGTATTATGAAAAAACATATAATCCAATAAATAATATATGGAAGTCAAACAGTCAACGACTATTACACTGCGATTCTCATTTCATTTGTAAATTTAGGGTTGATTACCAATTGACACCATTAATGCGATTGTTAGACCAATGCTGTGATGACCCCAATTTTCCACAAACTGGGCACCTCCCGTCCTAAGCCCACATGGACCCCCGAGCTAGTCTCGCAATCGGTGTCTCCACCCGAGATTCGAACGTACATATTTCGACGAGTGGGTCCCACATACGACCCTGACCTGACACGTATCACAAGTCAAATTTTTGGGTCATTACAAATGCATTGGTCAATGTGATGTTTAGCCAATCTATTAGCACTACAAAAAAACAGCAAATCAGGAACGGAATTAGAAACGGAACTTATTTCCGTTTCTAAATCAGAAACGGAATTAGAAACGGAATAAGTTCCGTTTCTAAATGTAACTGATTAAGCGACTTAACCGACGGGGAAATATTCGAGAGACGGATTTGAGACGGATCGAGAGACGGAATTAGAGACGGAATTAGAGACGGAATTAAATTCCGTCTCTGAAATTTGGCGCCACCATTCCCGCCAAATTCTTCATTTCTTATGGCCGTTCATCATTCCTCGAGATTTGTATTTTGTCCGATCCTGGCAACCTCTTCTCCTTCCCGCACCCACCCCCCCCCCCGCAACAAAAACAAGAAATCCCCAAATCATTCCCACGAAAAAACCCCAAAAACCTAAATCCGTCTCTCCGTCTCGTCGCGCGCGGTCGATCGTCTCGTCCCCAGACGTCCATCCTGTTCGATCGTCTCGTTTCTCCGTCCTGGTCGTGCGAGCTGGTCTCTCTCGGGTGCTCGCTCTCGGTCGTCGGTCGCGGTGGTCTCCGTTTCTCCGTCCGGTCGTGCTACCTGGTCTCTCTGCTTGTCTCTGGTCTCGCCGTCTCTCTGGTCTCTCCGTCTCGTCGCGCCGGTCTCGTCATCGCCGATATCTCTCGCTCTTCTCTCGGTCTCGATTCGGATCGGTTAGCAAGGAATTTGTAGTTTTGGAGTCTTACTACAATCTTCATTTCTTATTTGTTTTTTATTGTTCTTTATAATGCACGAGCAACACTCATGATCAAGAGCTCTTCAATTTTCATAGAGATCATTCACTCTTGTGACGGTTTTGAGGAAATCTTGCTTGCTGTTGTTTCGCTAAAAATTTGCGTCTGTCGGGTTGGCGTTCTAGTCCCCTTGTTTATCTAATTTAAAAAATTTATGGAATAATCCGTCGGGTGACATGAGAATTATTTAAGTTTCCGCTATGGTTCATTTGATAGTTCGATCTTCTAGTAAACATCGGAGTTGAAGGCAAGAAGCTATTTTATCTAGAAAGATTTTCCAATTTAAATTAAGCATGCAGACTTCATAAATTTCCATCTATCAATAAATATTTGGGGTGTCCGGTGTTCCTACGTACATTATATGCGGCATCCAGGAATATTAAAGTCGTAATACTTGTTAGCATTGCAAATATTATGCTCATGAATGAAATATGTTATAGATTTTCACTTGAACCGAAGCTATATCTCTGCTAGGGAAGGCAGTCATATATATGCCTTGATGTTCAAATATAGGAAATGAACATAATGTGGTGACCATGGTGTATACTAGGTTTTCTTAGCGGCTCACCTATACTAGTCGAATAAATGGATTTAAATAAAAAATTTATTTTCTTGAAAGGTCTTAGCTATTATGGTCATGGAATCCATTTTATTTTTGTAAATTCGCCTTGGCAATTGGCCGTGTTATAGTACTACCTTATTGTTTATGAAGCGTGAAAGAACAAACTCTTGATCGGTGACATATTTTAAGAGTTCAGTTCTTATAATTGTTATTACTTTATGAGGTTTTATTTTAAGCTGTTCTTGAGTGATTTGATTTGTTCCTTGGTTGATTGTGCATTAGTTGGTGTTCTTCACTTGATCTATTAAGTTAATGTTGTGTCTTTTGTTTGGTTTAGAAGTTTTTGTTCGCTTTCTTCTCTTACATGCATAGTTTTTGAGGTTATGCTTGTTCTATTTTTAGGTTTATTAATATGTACTATTTCATTTCAACCTTTTAATTGAGCAATTCAAGATTTATATTGATTCCGTATTTGGTTGTTATTCCATGTTTATTTTATCGGTAAAGCATGTCATCCGTATTTGGTTGTTATTCCATGTTTATTTTATCGGTAAAGCATGTCATGAGAGTCATTATAATACATTAGAATCATGTACTTGAGGTAATTACTTTGTCGTTTGATGTTATAGTTGTTAGTAATTTCATATTCATGCATTTGCTATGGATGATTGATTAGTTAGGTGTTGTTGGTTACGATTGAATAATACCTATAATTACTTAATTTCTACTACTAGTTAGGGTTAGAAATACTAGGATTACTCTTTTAGTGAATGTTCTTTGTTTCACATTACATTTCTAGAGAATGGAATAAACCTATAACCTTAAGGACGTATGAGTGAACAAGTAGTAGACGCGTTGATACTATGTGGTATTTGTATGCCTCGATATCGATATAGGTTAGGCGCACGGCCTCAACTTCGATTCCCCACACAACTAAATGTCGGACTCTTGGTGGTCTCTTTTTGCAATCTTAGGGTCTTAAAAATTTTAATTTAAGTGCAAGAGGCGAGGATGAAAGCTGTTCAAACACACATCAAACTGATTTTCAAATCAAATACACAAAACTATGTCGATTAAGCACAAGAAAGAGTTTATATCAAGGATTTCCTTACAACCAAGAGGATGACAAAAGAGATCACTTTGCAGAGACTCTTATATTCCTTTGAAAGCCTCAAAGGTTTGGATTTGAGGACTTAAGAACGACCACAAAGATCTCCTAATGCTCCTTCTAAAAATCAAATTTCTTCTCTTTGTAGATCTTGAATTTTGAAATGTGTTTCTTCTCCTTATGTTACAACCAAGTTTGTGGTGGTTTTATCATGATAGGAATTCCAATATGACCGTTTATAGCCGTGTTAGGAATCCAGGAAATCAAAAATTCAAATGTAAAGGTTGATTTCCAAAAGTCAAAAATATATGGCGAGTGGCTAATTAGCGCGCTAATTTGGAATTAGCGCGCTAGCTGCAGGGGAACTCAAAAAAATTATTTTATCCCTTTGTGTTAGCGACCCTTAAACTCGTCCAGGACCTAACCATCCCTTATAAAACATGTTATACATGTTTATTATGAGTCATTTACAACAATCCTTTTGATAATGCCCAAGCTTCTTACATAAACAACATAACTCAATCAATTCCTTCTCTTTAGATTGTGATGACTCATTAATGACTTCCTAACTTTGTCAATTTATTCTCTATTCATGATTTTAATGTGCGAACCTCGTTCTTTCACTTAGCTATCAATTTCTTCTCTTTAGATGGTGTATATCGCATTTCCTTTGAAAGCCTCAAAGGTGCTGGATTTGAGGACTTAAGAACAGCCACAAAGATCTCCTATTGCTCCTTCTAAAAATCAAATTTCTTCTCTTTGTAGATCTTGAATTTTGAAATGTGTTTCTTCTCCCTTATGTTACAACCAACTTTGTGGTGGTTTTATCATGATAGGAATTCCAATATGACCGTTTATAGCCGTGTTAGGAATCCAGGAAATCAAAAATTCAAATGTAAAGCTTGATTTCCAAAAGTCAAAAATATAAGGCAGTGGCTAATTAGCGCGCTAATACTGGAATTAGCGCGCTAACTGCAGGGAACTCAAAAAAATTATTTTATCCCTTTGTGTTAGCGACCCTTAAACTCGTCCAGGACCTAACCAACCCCTTATAATACATGTTATACATGTTTATTATGAGTCATTTACAACAATCCTTTTGATAATGCTCAAGCTTCTTACATAAACAACATAACTCAATCAATTCCTTCTCTTTAGATTGTGATGACTCATTAATGACTTCCTAACTTTGTCAATTTATTCTCTATTCATGACTTTAATGTGCGAACCTCGTTCTTTCACTTAGCTATCAATTTCTTCTTTTTAGATGGTGTATATCGCATTTCCGATTTACAATATTCTCCATTTTGGAGGCTTCTTATCATCTTAATCATTATTATTTCATTACTTGAATAGACAACCGGCTCGACAAGGGTTACGTTCGATTAGGAATGTCGTCTACAAACAGAGACTGGATGTACAACCGGCTCGACAACGGTTATGTTCGAATTGAATTCGCGGCGAAGGTTAAAGAATTCATATCATTTGCAAAACAACATTGTCCTACATACCAAAGTGAACGGAAGATTAGATGTCCGTGCAATTTTAAGAAATGTCGACTTGTTCCGTACACTGGACGTCGAAACGGTTGAGCACCACCTATGTAGGTATGGATTTGTCCGGGGATATCACGGTTGGTACGAACATGGTGAGAACGGAGATGAAGGGCCGCAAAATTTTCACGCAATGGATTGCCATATTGATGATGCCGATGTTCGAGGCTACGATCCGACACCTTACCGCGAGATGCTACACAACGTGGCGGCAGTCCAAGTTTCAATTGGAATGTCGTGGAAGAATCACCAAACCCCCAAGCACGCCAACTATATGACATGATTGATGCAAGTAGGGAACAATTGTGGCCTGGTTGCGAAACCATGACAACGTTGTCCGCAATGGCAAGATTACTTGCGATCAAGTCTCGAACATCATATATCTCGAACGAGGGTATAATGAAATCATTAAACTCATGAAGGATTGTTTGCCAAATGACAACTCAATGGTTGAGAATTTTTATGCCACTAAAAGACTAATGCGAGGTCTAGGTCTACTGTTGAGAAAATAGATTGTTGTGAGGACCAATGTATGATTTATTGGGGAGTGGACTCTGCGTTGACGTCATGTAAATTTTGTGGGAAATCACGATACGTTGCACATCGACGAGGTCGTGGTCGGAACACAAAAACCGCCCTTGCAAAAGAATGTACTACTTCCCTTTGGGCCCTCGGTTGCAACGATTGTATGCGTCGAGTCAACCGCAAAACATATGCGATGGCATGGAGATCATTCATCGCTTTGAAGATGTTATGCAACACTGTTTCGATTCGATTGCTTGGAGACATTTTAATGACGTCAATAAAGACTTTGCCGCCGTAGGTTCGGAATGTTCGTTTAGGATTGTGCACCGATGGTTTTCAAGTATTTGGGATTTAGGAAATCGTACTCTTCGTGGCCCGTGATTTTGACTCCTTACAACCTTCCACCGTCGATGTGCATGAAATCTTAGTTTATGTTCTTAACGGTTATCGTTCCTGGACCGACCACCCAAAGCGAGAAAATCGACGTGTTCCTTCCAGCTTGTGAAAGAGTTGCAAGATTTATGGAACAATGGGGTGGTTACATACGACGTTTCCACCAAGACAAATTTTGTCATGCGAGTTGCCCTTTTATGGACTGTTAGTGATTTCCCGCATATAGCATGTTGTCCGGTTGGAGCACACACGGTAAAGTACGCTTGTCCATATTGTATGGAGGATACAAATGCATTTCAATTGCGAAATGGAGGTAAGACATCGTGGTTTGACTGTCATCGTCGTTTCTTGGAGAAGTCATCACCATTAAGGAAAGACAAAAAAATTTCATTAGAGGCAAAATGGTCATAATCGATGATCCGCCGCTTTGCGGTCTGGTGAAGAAATTTTGGCGAAATTGAATCGTTTGGCTTGATGAAGGTGTGAAATCGGCCAGAATCGTGAATGGGCGGATAGCTAAGAATTCGGGATGGAGGAAGAAAAGCATATTCTCGGGACTTAGTATTGGAAGACAAACTTGATCCGCCACAACTTAGATGTCATGCACATCGAAAAAATGTTTTTGACAACATTTTCAACACTATTATGTGTGTACCTAGGGCAAGAGTAAGGACAATGCAAAATCGAGGCAAGATATTCGTGAATATTGTCACCGACCTTCTCTACACATTGATTCGGCGACAAATACTTACGTCCTTGGGTGCTATGCTCTTGATACATCAAGAAGACAAAAATTGTGCGAGTGGGTTGAAAAGTTGCGTTTTCTGATGGTTACGCATCGAATCTTGATCGATGTGTAGATCCAAAGAAAGCTGCGAATGTTCGGCATGAAGAGCCATGATTGTCATATATTCATGCAACGGTTGATACCAATTGCATTGAGAGAACTTCTCCCAAACCCGGTTTGCGTTGCAATTAGCGAATTAAGCCTATTTTTAGGTCCCTATCTGCGAAATGTGTCAAGTATCCAAGATATGGAGGTCTTAGAGTCTGAAATACCAAAAATCATTTGCAAGTTGGAAAAAATTTTCCTCCAAGCTTATTTGACTCTATGGAACACCTACCAATCCACTTGGCCTACGAGGCCCGTCTCGGTCGGTCCGTTCAATTTCGATGGATGTATCCATTTGAGAGGTACTATCTTGAGCCCTTGATATTATTTTCCCATTCAATAGGTTTTATATCAACATTTCCTATAACATTCATATAGGTACCTTAAACATTTGAAGAACAATGTGCGAAACAAAGCGAAGGTTGAAGGCTCCATGTGTAATGCTTATTTGGTCGAAGAGGTCACATCCTTTTGTTCTTACTACTTCGAAGATCACGTCTTTACGTTGCATGACAAAGTGCCACGTAACGACGATGGCGATCTCGGGCCCACACCGAACTTCGTTGGCAATTTCTCAATTTTCACTTATCTGGTCGACCCATGGGCAAGTCGAAGGAGCGGTACTTAACAGAGCGGGGAGTATAATGCCGCTCATTCGTACATACCGCTCAATTGTCCAGAGATCGCTCCTTACGTTCGTATGTCCATCACTTTCTTTCATTAATGCAAGTACATTCATTGTTCATACATTATAAATACATCCGACTTACACGTTCGTTTCTTCTAGGATATTCGTCGATGAAATCACTCAAGCAATGGGGGAGTCGCAAGTTGATAGTAGTCTAGAGCACAACTTCCCCATTTGGTTTCAAACATATGTAAGGGCATTACTTTTTGTACGTTATAGATTCAAATGTTTCTCCCATAACTAATGTGTCATATTGCATCTCTAATTTTGACGAATAGGCTCGAATTCTATAGTTGACGAGACGCTCGTTGATCTTCTGTTGGTCCTAGTCGATCATGTACTGTCTACCATGGTTACCTTGTTAATGGGTATAAGTTCCACTCCGCAACATATGACGTTAATAGATCGACGCGAGAAGCGGCGGTGTTTTGGTGAAGGGTTCAAACTACGCTGATGTTTCCCATAACTATTATGGAGTACCGCAAGAGGTTGTGGAGATTGAGTATACTAGGCCTCAAACGTGTGGTCTTGTTCAAGTGCGAATGGTATGACCCTACACCGAATCATGGTGTGAGGACTCACCCAACACTTCAATTGGTAGAGGTTCAACGAAGTCGACGATATAACAACTACGAGCCATTTGTACTTGGCAATGCAAGCCACTCAAGTCTACTACCTTTCGTACCCTTCTATGCGGAACGATCGACAAGAATGGCTAGCGAGTTTGTTCTTTGTCACCAAAATTCGCTGACGAGGAAACTAGCAAAGACGATAATGACCAGGGCTCGGCATAGATTGCTTTCCAAGATGGGATGCCCACCACGTGCGTAGTCGATGATGCAGACGCCGATATCAACAATCTGGATGTTCCGACTGGGACTCGATTCATTGTTGAAGCGGGTCCAAGCGATGAAGTTTATAGTGGAGATGAATCAGAAGAAGAATCATCACCTTCTACTCATCATGAGAGTGAATTTGAAACGGATGATAGCGAATAAAGTTTGTATATGATATGTCAACGACCAATAATGTAGTTACTTTTATTTGCATGGATTTTGTTCTTATTAAGTCCAATAATATAGACTGAATGTCTACTTTTTGTATGCCCTTCTTTCCTGATGTTTTACTGGTGAATATTGTTAGGTATCATGGCCGGACGTGGTCGTAGGGGATGTCGAGGTTTGCCATTAGGAGGCCATCGTCCAGGCGGAATAGGTGCGGCACCGACATCTGGCGGCGAAATACCAACTGGCCCTCGTGGTCAGGCCACAGGAGGGGTCCATAGAGGTCGTGGCGGTCGAGGTCGTGGTTCGATACCTCCATTATCGATTCCGACTTCTCGGTCTCTCGAGCACGATACGCCCGCGGCGTCACCTTCCCCTTCCATACCGTCGGGGTCGTCTCGTACCATCTTCGTCGTCATCAAGGACTATGCCTACTACACACTTCCCCACACCTTCTCGACATCAATGACTCCTTTACCCACGAGGCTGCACCCCAAACCAAACGCGCATCGCCGGCGGCATCCCGAGAGGAAGACGTAAAGAAAGCAGGGTTGGAGGTGACAGCCCTCCGCGCCACCTCGAGGCCGGGGATGGAGCCCCTCGCGTGCGGGGATCCCTATCACGCGATTGCCAATGATACGTAAGTTTGCGTTTGACTTTTATATGTCAATTTCAATATGGATGTCAAATATTGAAGAAGTAGTTAAGGTGATATGCATGTTCATGAAACACGGGGAGTTGCATCCTTCGCACTTTTGTGCACGGAGGATGACAAAAGTTTTTAAACGATGGATGATTCTGAAGGGTATTGTTGGAAGTCGATGTACCGCCTCATCAAAAGACCAATATCGCGACAATGGCAGGTAAACAAGACTACCATGCGCCTTATGATTTATACTATTTTCTCAAATAAGTGCTAACAATAGCAATCACCAATTTGTAGCTATTTTTTAGATGGGATGATGCGCTTCCCGAGGATCTCGTGCGAGCGGCGTACGACAGAGCTTGCGAGCACAAGGTACACCGCGTTGATGCACAAGTTGAAGAAGAATCGGGTGCGGCGGTTTATGTTACTGAGATGAGGCATGGAGGAGATACTTGCGATCTTGGGAGAGCGAGGACTTCAGGCTAGGTCTAGTGCAAGCGACGGAGAATAGGAACACCGAGGTCGAAGGTCCTGGGACCTGGACCTCGAAGCACGGTGGTGGTTCCGTGTCATTTGCGACTACCCAAGAAAGATTGGTTAGTTTTTTTTAACATCTAGGATATTTTGTACATTTATACTCTTGTTCACTATGCTTGGTTACGCACGCAGCCGATTCATCGAGACGCCACCGTCGGTGAATGATTTGTACTTGCATCTCCACACCGTTAATCACGACAGACGACATTCATCGATACTAGATCGAGCGGTTCTATGTAAGTATAGAAATGATATGTAAAATATTATTAAGTCTTTTACTTACCCCATATCATGTACTTTGTTTGTTGTGCATATATGCGGGATAGGCTCAGAGCGACGTCGGGGAGGCGACTCCGAGCTACACCGGAGCAATCGGTGGATGATGAGGCGGTGTACCTCAATGTGGCGGGTGAGTCTTCCAAAGGACGTGTCTACGGACTCGGGTCCGTAGGGAGAAAGAAGAGGAGATACGGAACTCCTGGTGCTAGCACGTCGCGAAGCCGGATGTGGTGCCGCGGACAGAGTTCGATGTCGTTGCGGAGCAACTACGAAAGGTTATGAACTTCATGCAACGGCGTCTTGGGATGGACATGGACGAAATAGACCTAGCTCAAAGAAGCAACAACCACCACCACCGCCACCACCACCGCCACCTCATGACCAAAGCAATTGACGCCGCAAATAGATCCGGTCGATCCACCCCAACAAGGGGACAATGTTGGGCGTGAGACGTAAGCGTGGCTCTCGAGAGATGAGCAGGTTGGTGATACATAGGTACTTCACTTGTTGTTTGTTTCAAATGCTTAGATTAAACGTTTTATAGTGTAGACAACTTTAGAAATTCATCGAATTACTTTATGATTCACACTTCTTTTTGTGCATTTTTAGGTCGATGTTCCATATTTTATCGTGGATTTTATTGTTTTTCCCTTTTGCTCCCCCAATTCTTTTTTTTGTTTTTAAGTAAAATATACTATAAGTGAATGTTTGAGAATTAATCCATGGGAGAAGAAAACATCTTTGTTTGTTGTGTGCAAATCTTATGCGTTGCGGGTTCTCTCGAGTGCTATGATGAAGAAAGTGGTAGAATCGACGAGGGGCGACATCTTCATGCAATAGCAAATGAATTTGGGAAGTCGATAAAGGGTCGTTTTTCGGTCATACGTATTACTGCACATGTAGGCTCTTCTTCTTCTATTATGGCATGTCCGTAGAAGAAGAATAGCCTACATGTTCTCAACACGAGATGACCGGAAAACGACCCTTTATCGATTTCCCAAATTCATTTGCTATGGCATGAAGATGTTGCTCCCTCGTCGATTCTACCACTTTCTTCATCATAGCACTCGAGAGAACTCCGCAACGCATAAAATTTGCACACAACAACAAAGATGTTTTCTTCTCCCATGGATTAATTCTCGCAAACATTCGGTACTTATAGTATATTTTACTTAAAGCTGAGGTTAAAAAATTTATTTTGGGGAGGTTAATGTATTAAAAATAAAATCCATGATAACTTATGCATCAATCGGGCGTCCAAGCCAACTAAGATATACGAGAGGATAAATGGACAATGAATTTACTGCGGACGATGGTGGTTTGTTGAAGCGATGTAGTAGAAGGTTCGATGATGAAGTTCCTTTATTTTTATTTTTCTGTTTTCGGAAAGGCGGGTTTTAGTTTTTCCTATCGTTCTCGAGGGAATGGGTTCATTGCTTTTGACGATGAGCATGTTGTAGACGATTTGTTTCATTTGCATGTTAAACTCATTCTTTTTTTGGTGGTGGTGATTTTGGTCCTTATAGGACTCCAGGTCTCGGAGGTAGGCGTGGTGGGTATAGTGGAGGGAGTGAGCTTGGTGGGGGTTATGGAGGCTTTGGGGGCGATGGCTTAGGTGCTTATCGAGGTGAATCTTCTCTTGGCTATTCTATTTTAATTAGCGACTGAATCACTTCCTTTCAATAGTTTGTCGTGTAGACTTTTTAAGTTACTTGATTTACATATTGTTGGTGGTTTACTTTGTTTCAAACACTAGTATATTATAGTTAAAACCAAGTTTTTGGTGGTTTTATAGTGATCTCCTATTGCTCCTTCTAAAAAATCAAATTTCTTCTTTTTGTAGATCTTGAATTTTGGAATGTGTTTCTTCTTCCTTATGTTAAAACCAAGTTATTGGTGGTTTTATAGCGATAGGAATTCCAATATGACCGTTTATAGCCGTTCTAGGAATCCAGAAATCAAAAATTCAAATTTAAAGCTTGATTTCCAAAAGTCAAAAATCCCTGGCGGTGGCTAATTAGCGCGCTAATCTTTGGAATTAGCGCGCGCTGTGCAGGGACCTCAAACTAATTAATTTATCCCTTTGTGTTAGCGACCCTTAAACTCGTCCGGGACCTAACCATCCCTTATAAAACATGTTATACATGTTTTACGACTCAACTTACATGATAGGTCCATCTTATAGAAACATTGTTCGCCATCTCCTATGCGTAGGAAAATAGCAACATTGACACCAACTTCGATCGTGATTGCATTTGCTTGATGATCATGGTTTTTTTTGGAAGCATTCTTATTCAACATTGTATGGTTTTTTTAAATTTCTTCATCGCTTTTCTTGAATCCCAATTTGGTTTTTTTTTTTTTTTTTTTTTGAGTAGGAACACATGGCTTGTCGCCTTTGGAGCACTGTGATTTAGATGGGGTGAGAGGATGAGTTCTAGAATCATACTTACATGATAGGTTTGTGCTTAACTTTTAGTTTTTCCCTTTTAGCATTCTTGCACTTATGCCATTCTTCTCTTTGTAGATCTTGCATTTTTGAATGTGTTTCGTCTTCCTTATGTTAAAACCAAGTTTGTGGTGGTTTTATAGTGATAGGAATTCCAATATGACCGTTTATAGCCGTTCTAGGAATCCGGGAAATCAAAAATTCAAATTTAAAGCTTGATTTCCAAAAGTCAAAAATATCAGCGAGTGGCTAATTAGCGCGCTAATCTTTGGAATTAGCGCGCTAGCTGCAGGGACCTCAAACTAATTAATCTCTCCTTTGCCTACTTCTTTCAGTGCATACTCACTGGTTGTTGCCCTCGGATGGAGATTCGAAATGCTTCAATGCTTTGCGTTTTACTTATTAGATGAAGTCCTTTTTGTGTATACTTCCAAATTTTGGACCTTTTGTGAGTGTTCTTTTTTTTTTTTTGCTTGTTGAACGATAGGATTGGTTGGTTTTTGTGTATACTTCCAAATTTTGGAGCTTTTGTAATACATGACAACTTTCCGTGGATATATAAATTTTTGGGCTAATTTTGAGTTTCACATTTTTTCTTTCTCTTTTGAATTTTTGTTGATATATATTTTTGATGTATGGATGCGCAATTTGGCTTCTTTGGGGGATGTTAGCACCCTCAAGGAGTTGTTGGAGGGTGCGAGGCGATAGAGTATGTCATATCGGGTTGTATTTTGATTTTTTAGGTTGGAGAATCGATTGGCTTATGTATTCGTGCCATATTTAAACAAAACAGAAAATTAGAGACGGATTAGCAACGGAATTCAAATTTTCCGTTGCTATTCCGTCTCTAATTTTCCAGAAATATTTCTATCAATCACAAACGGATCAGAGACGGAAATATTATTTCCGTCTCGATTCCGTCTCTAATTAGCAACGGAATCGAGAGACGGAATCGAAACGGAATAATCCGTCTCGATTCCGTTTCTAATTAGAGACGGAATCGAGACGGACTCTTTGCATTCCGTCTCGATCTCGATTCCGTCTCGAGTCCGTTCTTGATTAGAAACGGAATCGAGAGGAATTCATAAATTTATTAATTCGTCTCGATTCGTTGCTAATCGACAACGAATCGAGACGAATGCAATTACAAATGTACCATTTCGAAATAAAATCCATTTCGTTCGTCTCTGTTCGTTTCTAATTTCCGTCTCTAAATCCGTCTCTAATCGAAACGGATAATTTAAAATCTCTATTCGTCTCTAATCGAAACGGAATCCATTTTCCGTTTCGATCGTATCGCGACGACGTTTTCAGAGACGAACGCGTTCCGTCTCTGTTCCATTTCTGATTTCATTCAGAGACGGAATTTTCGCAAATCAGAAACGGAAAATTTCGTTTCTGATTTGCGATTTTTTTGTAGTGTAGTGTTCATTGGTTATATCTCAAACCCTAAAGTGAATATGTAACCCACGCAACCTGTTTATCAAAGTAGGATTTAACATATAGGTCGGGAAAATCAAACTCATATCTTATATAACCTAATCTCAATTTCAGGATTTACTCTCGCTGATCACATTAAACACCGTTTTTCATTTAATAAACATATTACAATGTACATAGTCCCACATTCAGTCCATTAACTATATGAACTACATATACCAACATATCCAGACAACATTGATAAATAAGCGAATCCATACTTAGATTTTCGTTTCCAAATTTCTTAACTTTTTCGAGTCGCTTACACTTTCCCGGTGTTCCAAAACATATTAAAATCGTTTGTGGTTAATATAGACATAATAACCTATGTTTAAAACTAGGGGTGGGCAAACCGCAGTTTGGTGGTGGAAACCATCAAACAGCAACCAAACCGAGGGTTCGCGGTGTAACTGCCCGCTCTAATTAATCACAATTAATTGATAAATTACAGGTTAATACCCTAAGCTCAGACCCACGTGGACACCGCAGATAGGTCAGGGAACGCTGACTAGGTAAATAGTAGTTTTGTGTGATTATTTGCCTATTTGCGATGTTGTATATCAAGTTAATTACTTAGCATCGCATGTGTGTATTTCTATCATTGAATCGAGCGAGATAGTGTAACGGGTGTTCGCATCGAAAAATGTGTCAAGACGGGTACTGAAGAGCGAACTGTGGGTACACTAAGTCGGGAAACTAAAACACACAAATTAAATAAAAAATTGGTCAAATAACTACTATGAAATATATCTTGGGTGGTTAGTGACGAGGCGGTACGAGTATATCGCGATTTGGACGCGAAATTCGGGCGTCGAAACGCCCGCAAACATAGGCGAGTGTCCCAGCTATGTCACATTGTGATGTTAAAGACACAAAGTCAACAACTTATCCCTCGTGTACACTCCACCTCACTCCCTCATCATGTTCTCCTCTCCCTCATGTCACTCTCCCACACCTACACATCACCCTCTCACACTCACACCCACACACACACACGGTCACAAGTTCGGGAGGCAGAGAGGGAGAAGAAGAAACAGAGAGGAGGAGGAGGAGAAGATGAGCGGGAAGGAGAAAAGGAGGCGGAGACGTCACGGTCGAGGTGAGTCGTTGTTTTTGGTTGTTGTTGGTGCGTCGGCCATGGTGGCCGAGAAGGGAGTTCGACCATGGTGGCCGAACCAAGGTCGGGGTGGAGATGGCAGGGGTGTCTCCCCCTGCCATCGAGTCCACTAGGGTTGGGGTGGAGAGCAACCCTAACCCAAACGAGAAAAAAAAAAAAAAAAAAAAAAAAAAAAAAACTAGAGACGTTGTCTCTGGGAAGAAAATGATTGGGGTGGGGGAGGTGCGTGCAACCCCTGGACCCGGGCTCGGTCGATTTGGGCCCAACCCAGTTGGGTCGAACCGAGCCGGGCCAGGCCGATCTAGGCCCGACCCGGGGTGGGCCGGACCGGGCCCGACCCGGGTGGGTCGGACCGGGTCAGCCCGACCCGGTTAGACCGGGTCAAACCATGTCCAAGGGGGCCCACCCCTATATTAAAATAAAATAAATATTAAAATATAATTTAAATACATTTTTAAATAAAAAAATATCAGAAAAATAGAAAAAATAGCTAGAAAATTATGGAAAAATTTAGAAAAATTAAGAAAAATATAAGAAAGTAGGAAAAATATAAAAAGGTAGTTTTGAGGACTTTTGGGGCAACGGCACCCCGGCACAACTCGAAAAGTGTGCCGAAATTAAACTTTTTGGAAACAAAAGCTCAAATTTTTAGTCACACATTATAAATTCTTTTAATGTGACTTTAAAATAACAAAAGTGGTATAATTGGATACCAAGAATTTAGGAGACTATAGTCGGGTATCAGACGCGTATCTCGAGGCGTGTGCGGGACGTTCGAAAGCGTTTGAAGTAAGTAACACGAGAAAGTCAGTTTAGAATTTACTTATTTTCCTTGTAAATTATTTAGTTCACATTACTTTTCACCAGTTCAACATTCGTTTTACTCTATTCTCGCGTGTGTCTGTGTATGGTCGAAGGGATGGTGCCTTTCCGGCTCTCTCGTTGATGACGATCCAATTGTTGCTACGGTATTGGTCATACCTTAGACTACGTGTGAGATTTTTCTCAGCAAGTCGATGATCTCGAGAGCGAGTTGACGTGAGGCCCACCTCCGTCACAGATTTCCTCTCTTTCAAGGCGTTGGACGGAAGTCTACCTTCCGACCAACAGAGTTCCTAATTTCGACCGTGAATAGGGGGTGTGGATTTCCTCACCTCCAGGGCCTTCTCGATTTAGTATTTCGTCTCAGGGCTCGACAGCTATACACCACACTCGCGTTCCACATTCTTGATTATCTCACGACTTATATTCATGCTTTTATATTCCTGTTCATTTACTTTATATGCATGAATTGTAATCGTTTTCTTGGATTTCTTGTGAATACTAACTGAATTTCTCTGAGATTTACTCACCTGGAACTTGTCATTGTTTGTTGGTGGCAAGTTGCAGATCCTACGACGAGCAGGGGGAAGGCGGTGATTGGCGACTACCTCTGATTTGGAGCGTCTCCACTAGCTTACTCGTAGGTGTTTGTATTTACGTATACATATTTTTGGGATCATTTTGGGAGACCTTTCACCTGATACATGTATATCGACGCATATTATACATTTTTGTCGCCTTAACTGATATACATGGTATCTATTTTTGCTGGGTTTCCACCCCATAAGTTGTTGAATATTTTCACTTTTACATATGCATAAGATGAGCATAGTTGCCTATATTTTATTTCCGCATGTTTATTTAATAGTTTTGTTCAAATTCTAGTATTTACTTTCCGTATCGCTCACTTAATTTCCTTATAAATATTCACTTTGGACTCGTCATCTGTCTTTTCGTGATGGCTTGAGTGCAGATCCTAGTACGAGTCGGGTCAAGGGCAAGCTATCAGAATACAGAGGCGTATAGCCAGGCTTGTACGTTTGTATACACATATTTTGTTTTATTTTGATATTTGGGAATGTGTGAGACACAAAGACTCTGCAATGTTGGTATGTTGATACATCGAGGTACATTTTTTTTACCGATAATGATGTATGGGTTTTTCACACTAAGTATTAGAGTTAAATGCATGACTTAATTGCTTAGTAGATGAATTAACAGGATAAAAGACTTCCGCTGTGTTTTATTTGGGGTTAATATGATATTAAAAACAGATGGTTTGACGCCGTTAACAATGTAAATAGTAAAATTTATTGTTTATTGAGGATAATAACTACTAAATGGTGGATGAGATGGCATGTGGGACATAATTGGCGTTGGTAGGCTAGGTTGTGGGCCAGCATCAGCCCCCGCAGCGATCCATTTGGAAATTGGGCCATTACATTTTGGGTTAAGAACAAGGGCAAGTGTGCATCGGTGTCACTTTAGGAGTCATTAGGGGTTGAAAAATGAGCAAATAGTGCTTATTGGATAGCATAAGGATGCACAAGTGAGAGAGATCCTTACATAATATAAAAAGTCAATTAGACTTCATTTTCACCACCTTTTTCTCTGTCCTTATCAAGAAATCCGAAAATTGAGACCAAGAAACAAGGGTTTCTGAGCTTCAAACTTGATCATTTGAGGAGCTTAGAGTAGTTGATTCATCAAAGCAAGGTGAGATTCACTATCACCTCAACTTTCTTCATCTTTTGGTACAAGTTTTCGGGGTGTTTAAATGAATCCAATACGAATTGTTAAGTGGTTGTTTTGGTGGGTTTCAAGTGCTATGAAGTTGAGTAATATATGTTGTTGTTGTTGATATTAAATGTTGTGGATGGTGGTGTTGAAGTTATGGAGTTTTAACGGGGTTTCACCAAATTTTGTCAGGGTTTAGGTTTCGATTTGGCCAATTGGGGACCTATCTCGGGGATCGATACCGAGTATAATATAAATTAATATGATTGATTTGATACTCTAATGTGAATTTGAGAAATTTTAAAGTTTAGGAAATTGATAAATTAACGAATATTAGGTACTTGGATTTGATCGACGGGTGTTGGGGCATGCATTAGGAAGCGTGGAAATTTGCTTTTGTATTTGTGGAGCGCGGTTTGAGGTGCGTGGTATCTCGACTGAGATTTCTTGAACATTTACTTATTTTTGACTTTTGAATTCAAATTATGTCTTTCAATACCTTATTCTTGATTTTGGTTTAAATGGACGAACGTTGAGGCTCTCCCTCCGTGTCATTCCTGTGTGTATGTCCATTAGACCATAACATGTGTCACCCAAGGTCTCGGTGAATAGTTTGACCCGAGGATCTTTTTGGTGCACGTATCGGTGTGCAGTAGGACCACGCCGGCGATTGAGAGGACTCGGAGGCTGGCCATGCTGGAGTGTGACTCGGTGGAATGTGACTCGCTGGAAGTGCTCATGGGAGAGTCCGAAGTATGGTACTAGGCTAACCCTGGGCTCTAGAAACACACTTTGAGCTTTCACTATTACTTATCCAAGCGATGATCACAGTTGCTTGTATTTATTTCGGCATGTTTATTTAATAGCTTTATTTAAATTCTAGTATTTACTTTTAGTATTGCTCACTTAATTTCCTTTGGAATACTCACTCTGGACTCGTCATCTGGCTTTTTTTAATGACTTGAGTGCAAATCCGAGTACGAGTCATAACAAGGGCAAGCTTGTAGACAGCGATGATTCAGAGACATTAAGCCAGACTTGTACGTTTATATTATATGTATTATATTTTTATTTTGGGGATTTGGGATTGTGAGACACTTTATGACCCTATACTTTTGATATTTTAAGACCTTGGAGGTGTGTGTTTTTTATATATGATGACAAATGGGTTTTCCACACTAGGTATCAAAGTTAAATGCATGATTTGTATGGTTTAATATTTTATTTGTCTTGATAAAAGACTTCCGCTATGATTATTTATGGTTTGAAACGATATTAATAGATGAATTGAGTTTATTAACAATTTAAACAATAAATTGTTGTTCATTGAGGTTAATAATGATTAAATGGTGGATGAAATTTCAAGTGGGACACAGCTGGCGCTGGTAGGCCAGTTATGGGCTCGCATTGGCCCTCGTGGCGGTTCATTTAGAAAATGGGCCGCTACATTTTGGTATCAGAGCAAAAAGTTAGTGAACCTCGAGGAATTGAAAATTAACTATGATACGGTTACATTTGTGGTATAATTTGAGGATAAATCTGAAAATAAAGTTTAGATATGGTAAAGGAATTTCCTAGAGTCGTAGTTGGGAAGTGATGTGAGATGGGCGGATACAACTGTTATATTTTTGGTTGTATATTACATATGATACACACATATTTGCACTGAGGCTGGCTATATGCAAGCTCTTTGATTTAGATATCGATGGACGGACAACCTTCGGATACTACTCAGCCTGAGGTTTGGGATACCAGTGATCTGACTAGGCAGACTTTGACGTTGGAGTCATTAGCGCAGACTATGGATGATAGATTCACATTACTAATAGACATGCTGAGAGCTCGGGATGCTCGGGAGGCTATTACAGCTCCTACTACCGTTTTGGCTACACCAATGACTACTACTCAAGCAATTGTAGCTCCTACTATAGTTGAGACTCAAGTGCAGGCAGCAATGTCTGAGACACTGGCCGATATAGTTGCGCTAGTAGTAATATCAGCGAATACTACAGTGGTCATAACACCTATGACTATCGAGCAGCCAGCAGTGACGTCTACTTCAGGGAGTTTGATGACAGTTGTGGCCAAGAAAATGAAGGTCTTTATTAGGTTCTCGCCATGATACTTCTATGGAGCCGGGGACCCAGATATAGCCGGGAGGTGGTTGTTATCTCATGAACGGCTACATGAGTTGCTTCGGGTTGAGGAGATTGATCGGCCGAGATTGCTTGAGAGCTGACGCAACGGTATGGTGAACTACCTATATCGCAACTCGTACAGCTGTGACTACTTGGGCAAAGTTTCGGGTGCTATTTATGGAGGAGTATATACCTATAGAGGTTAGGGTCTAATTGAAGGAAGTGTTTTTGTCATTGGTTCAGGGTGATATGTCCGTCACTATGTACATGGAGAGGTACCGATATCTATTGTAGCACTTCATAGACATAGCAGGTACCGATCAGTTACAAATATATTATTTTGTCCAAGATTTGGATGAGAGTATTGCGAGCATGGTTGTATCTTGTAGAACGCATAAACTGATAGAGATTTACGATAAGTCCTTCGTACACGAGACATACCTGGTTCAGAGGGTCAGTCAATTAGCGGTCCAAACTGCGTTATAGAGTCAGGAGAGACAACTGAGTCAGCCAACTTTGAGTTCTCGGTCTGATCAAAGACCGAAGAGACAGATGAGAGATCAGGACCGACATAGACATGGCCAGAGACCTCGTCGAGGTGATTGGCAGTCTAATCAGGGTCGCAGAGGCGAAATAGATCGTCGTGATGATCGATATCGTTGTAATCATCGTCTGGCGGCATATTCTATGGCTTCTGTAGCAGTTGATTATCCTAAACAATAGTATAGACAGGAAAAGGTCAAAGAGTCAAGAGTCGAGGCCAGGGTCAAGCATAGAGTCAGAGGAGTTCTGGTAGATCAGAGACTCGTACATGTTACCGATGCGATCAGGTCGGACATCTTGTGGTAGATTATACCAGACCAGCACCATTACCACCACTAACGGAGCAGTACAGAGATAGAGATCAGACTGCAGCTTTTGGGGTCGCTTGCAATGATCGGGAGACGACCAGACAGCTTGTTGAGGGTACGTTATCTGTTTGTGGTATTCCCATGCAAATTATGATGGATTTTGGTAGCATGTTATCTTATATTTTTGGACACATGGTAGGAGAGTTAGGGTTACCTGCACAGACGTTAGATACACATCTTATTCTTAGTAACCGGGGAAAAGATTTACCCTAACTGGATTTATCGAGATTGTGTTGTGGAGATTGAGGGACATCAGCTACCGGCTGATTTGAGAGTGTTAGAGTACCTGGAGTTCGACATGATGTTCGATATGGATTGATTATCATCTTATCAAGCACAGATCGACCGTTTCAGCAAGACATTGACATTTGACATCGATGGATTCCAAGTTTTACATTCGCCGCAGTTGCGAATGCATTACCTATCTCTCGAGGCAGATTAGCGACGTCGCGAAGGATGGAGGCGTATGCAGATATGGTTGAGCCAGAGTTTAGAACGACGATTAGGTTTGAGGATGTCCTTATTGTCTGCGAGTTTTTAGACGTGTTTCTTGATGATTTGCCAATATTACCACTACCGAGAGCTGCTGAGTTTATTATTGAGCTGGTTCTTGGGACTTAACTAATCTATAGTAGGCTGTATAGGATGTCAGCATCGGAGCACGAGGAGTTGAGAACCCAGTTAGAGGATTTATTACAGAAGGTCTTCATTCACCCTAACATGTCACCTTGGGGAGCTCCGGTTCTTTTTGCGAAGAAGAAGAATGACTCAATGCAGATGTGTGTTGACTACCGAAAACTGAATCAAGTGACGATTAGAAATCGTTACCCACTTCCGATGATTGATGACTTATTCGATCAATTGGCAGGGGCCAAGTTCTTCTCGAAGATCGACTTACGTTCATGATATCACCAGTTGAAGATTCGAGATGAGGATGTGAAGAAAACCCTTTTAGTACTTGTTACGGGTTATTCGAGTTTACAATCATGTCGTTTGGATTGACTAACACAACGACGATTTTCATGGATTTGATGCACAGAGTATTGAGATCCTTTTTGGATCGATATGTCATAGTTTTTATCGATGACATCCTGATTTACAGTAGGACTCGTGTGGCGCACAAGAGGCATTTCATAGATGTGTTGATGTCGCTGAGAGAGCACAAATTCTATGCCAAGTTCAGCAAGTGTGCGTTCTGGCTGAGTTAGGTGAAGTTCTTGGGGTATATCATCAGTGATCAGGGCATATTAGTTGATAGTGATAAGATTCGTACGATTATTGACTATAGGACACCAGAGTCTATATCTGACATCTGGAGTTTCCTGGGTTTGACAGGATATTACAGGCGCTTCGTGTAGGATTTCTTGATGATTGCAGCACTAATAATAAGGTTGACCAAGAAGGATATTAGATTTAATTTTTCATAGGAGTGTGATGATGTTTTTTGGGAGTTAAAGAGGGAGTTGACTTTGATGCCATTTTTGGTATAACCTGTAGCAGGTAGAGGTTTTTCAGTTTATATTGATGCGTCAGACACTCGGTTAGGTTGCGTGTTGATGAAGGACGGACACCTAGTGGCCTATCTATCTCGACGGTTGAGACCTCACGAGGGGAACTATCCAGTGCACGACTTAGAGCTTGCGGTGGTCATGTTTGCACTGAAGGCCTAAAGGCACAACTTATACAGCGAGAGGTTCGTGTTATTCACAGACCATCAGAGTTTGAGGTACCTGTTCACTATAGTATATGACACATGAGCAAGGGTTGCTTGAGGCAGAGTCGATGTCTTATGTGACATAGGCTATTGCTGAGCTACATATTTACTGTCAAATGCGAGTTCCCACGATGTCTCTCGAGCAGTTTGTTGGGTCGCAAAGAGCTGAGGGGCGGTATTTGCGGATCAGCCGCCTGACTTAGGATCTGAGGTGACGGAGTGGTCTGAGTGCTCAGGCGGATGCTTGAGACAAATGGGTCGTATGTGGATACCGCAGGTATCGGAGCTCAGGGACAACATTCTCGAGGACGTACACCAGTCACAATATACAGTTCATCTTGGTCGGACCAAGATGTATAATGATTTGCAGAGATTGTTTTGGTGGTCAGGGATGAAGGCTGACGTGGGTAGATACTTCCGGAGTTGTCATATATGCCAGCAGGTGAAGGCTGAGCACAAAAGACCAGCTGGGTTGCTACAACCATTACCAATTTCCCAGTGGAAGTGGGAACACGTGACCATGGACTTCGTCAGTGGCCTACCGCAGACTACGATGAGACACGACACAGTTTGGGTCGTTATCGATAGGTTGACGAAGTCAGCACATTTCATACCGATTGTCATGAGATATTCATTTACACAACTGAGTATTATCTTCGAGAGAGAGATTGTCAGATAGCACGGTGTACCGATTTTCATTTTTTCTGACAGATCCGAGATTTACTTCGAGGCTTTGGGAGAGTATGTATGAGCGGTTTGGCACTCGACACTGCATACTATCCTCAGACTGACGGGCAGTCCGAGCGTTTGGTTCATTGCATTTATGTGAGTTTGCTTACAACGATAACAACTATAAGGCGAGTATCGGGATGCCACCGTTTGAGGAATTTTATGGTAGGCCCTGTAGGTCACCAGCACATTGGGCGACACCGAAGGATACATCGGTTATAAGACCTGAGGTCGTTGTTGACCATACTGAGAAGGTGAGACAAATCAAGCAGAGGCTTCAGGCGGGATAGGATAAGTAGAAAAAATGTGCAGACAACTACCTGAAGGGTCTGAGCTACGAGGTTGGTGACTTGGTGTATTTGAAGGTATCACGTCATCCAAGGTTTGACATTAAAGGGAAGCTGGCACCAAGGTTCATTAGATCGTTCAGAGTTGAGGAACACGTCGGTAGAGTGGCATACTGTCTGGAGTTGTCACTGTAGTTAGTAGGGGTACATCCAATGTTTCACATTTCCATGTTGAGGCTGGCTAGGTCGGGACCGATGCATATGGTTGATGCACGTTAGATTGAGGTGCGACCTGACGTGTCATATGAGGAGCAACTAGTAGAGATCATGGATAGGAGGACTCAGACTTTGAGTAATATGGAGATCCCAAAGGTTTTGGTACGTTGGCAACATCACGAGACCGATGGACTCACCTGGGAACTTGAGTCTACTATGCGACGACGGTATCCCCACTTATTTGCCGGTACGTGTTTAAGTTTAATTTAAATTTCGGGATTAAATTTCCTCTAGTTGGGAAGAACTGTAACGGTCCAAATTTAATTTGCCGTTATTAGTGACGTGGTTGCAGACGTGGCTAACAACTCAGAAGCTCGTGGGACCCGCAGCTAGGCTAGGGCGGAGTTAGGTAAATAGTTATTTTGAGTGCTAATTTGTCCAATTTGCGATGTTTTTATGCTGAAAACGATGCATGTATTTATGTTATGTTTGACGTGCGAGACTGTGTGATAAGTATTCGCCTTGATATGTGTGTCGATGCAAGTACCAGGTAGGCTAAAAGACTAAATACTATGCCGAGGGAAATAATACACATATGAAATGAATAAAATGGATTAAATAATTAATACGCAATGCCTATTTGATGGTTAGGGTCATGGTAGTATGCGTGTGTCGCGATTTGGGATGCGACATTGGGCGTCAGAACACACGGAAGACGACTTTTTGGGCTAAGAACAAGGGAAAGCGTGCCATTGGTGTCATTTTATGAGTCATTAGGGGTTGGAAAATGGAGCAAATAGTGCTCATTGGATGACATAGGGATGCACAAGTGAGGAAAGATCCTTACATGGTATAAGAAGTCAATTTGACTTCATTTCCACCACATTTTTCTCACTCCTTATCAAGAAATCCAAAAATTGAGACCAAGAAACAAAGGTTTTAGAGATTCAAACATGATCATTTGAGGAGCTTGGAGTGGTTGTTTCATCAAAGTAAGGCGAGATTCACTATCACCTCAACTTTTTCATTTTTTGGTACAAACTTTTGGGGTGTTTAAGTGAATCCAATATGGATTGTTAAGTGGTTGTTTTGGTAGGTCTCAAGTGCTATAAAATTGAGTAATATATGTTGTTGTTGTTGTTGTTGTTGTTGTTGTTGTTGTTGTTGTTGTTGTTGTTGTTGTTGTTGTTGTTGTTGTTGTTGTTGTTGTTGTTGATGATGATGATATTGAATGTTGTGGATGGTGGTATTGAAGTTGTGGAGTTTTATTGGGGTTTCACCAAGTTTTATCGGGGTTTAGGTTTCGATTCGACCAATTGGGGGCCTATCTCGCGGATCGGTATCGGGTATAATATGAATTAATATGATGGATTTGATACTCTAATGTGAATTTGAGAAATTTCAAAGTTTAGGAAATTGATAAATTAACGAATATTAGGTACTTGGATTTGATCGACGGGTGTTGAGGCATGCATTTGGAGGCGTGGAGATTTGCTTTTGTATTTGTGGAGCGCAATTTGAGGTGTGTAGTATCCCGATTGAAATTTCTTGAACATTTACTTATTTTTGACTTTTCAAATTATGTATTTCAGTACCCATTCTTGGTTTTGGTTTAAATGGACGGACGTTGAGGCTCTCCCTCCGTGCCATTCCTGTGTGTATGTCCACGAGACCATAACACGTGTCACCTAGGGTCTAAGTGAATAGTTTGATCCTATGATCTTTTTGGTGCACGTGTTGGTGCACCGTGGGACCACGCTGGCCATCGACAGGACCCGGAGGCTGGCCATGCTGGAGTGTGACTCGCTGACAGTGCTCATGGGAAAGTCCAGAGTACGGTACTAGTTTGACTCTAGGCTCTAGGAACACACTTTGAGCTTTCACAATTACTTGTCCATGCGATGATCACAGTTGACTGTATTTATTTTCGCATGTTTATTTAATAGCTTTATTTAAATTTCAGTATTTATTTTCAGTATTTATTTTCAGTATTTATTTAATAGCCATACTTGTACGTTTGTATTATATGTATTATGTTTTCATTTTGGGGATTTGGGATTGTGAGACACTTCAGGACCCTATACTTTTGATATTTTGAGACCTTGGAGGTGTGTATTTTTTATATATGATGACATATGAGTTTTCCACCCTAAGTATCAGAGTTAAAGGCATGATTTGTATAGTTTAATATTTTATTTGCCATGATAAATGACTTTCGCTATGATCATTTATGGTTTGAAACGATATTAAAAGATGATTTGAGTTCTTTAACAATTTTTATAGTAAATTGTTGTTCATTGAGGTTAATAATGATTAAATGGTGGATGAGATTGCATGCCGGACACAACTAGCGTTGATATGCCAAGTTATGAGCTCACATTGGCCCCCGTAGTGGTTCATTTAGAAAATAGGCCTCTACAGTTATCTCTTACAATAAGTATTCGTCTTCTAACGTTGACAATTTTATTTTTGGTTATGGATTTATAATGTCTGTTTATTGTTGTATTCATATATTTGTCAGAAGAATAGTCACTAATTGTCATACTATTTCATTGATATAGTCGCAATTTCTTAAAAGCAACTCTACAACAGTTGAATGTTCTTATAAATAATTAGAATTAGACAATCAATTTGCTATCAAAGCAATTGATTCGATGCATCGTCCTCCTCTATCTAATGCATTAAACCATCACGATTAATGAAATTTCTATTTACACAGCTGAGTATTATCTTCGAGAGATAGAT
This sequence comes from Stephania yunnanensis, assembly GCA_039657365.1. Classification (NCBI taxonomy): domain Eukaryota; kingdom Viridiplantae; phylum Streptophyta; class Magnoliopsida; order Ranunculales; family Menispermaceae; genus Stephania; species Stephania yunnanensis. The sequence continues at coordinate 7,033,051 of CM077585.1, forward strand.
TGTCAGATAGCACGGTGTACCGATTTTCATTTTTTCTGAGAGAGATCCGAGATTTACTTCGAGGCTTTGGGAGAGTATGTAGGAGCAGTTTGGCACTCGACACTGCATACCATCCTCGGAGTGACGGGCAGTCCGAGCGTTTGGTTCATTGCCTTTATGTGAGTTTGCTTACAACAACAACAACTATAAGGCGAGTATCGGGATGCCACCGTTTGAGGAATTTTATGGTAGGCCCTGTAGGTCACCAGCACATTGGGCGACACCGAAAGATACATCGGTTACAATACCTGATGTTGTTGTTGACCATACTGAGAAGGTGAGACAAATCAAGCAGAGGCTTCGGGCGGGGCAGGATAAGTAGAAAAAATGTGCAGACAACTACTTGAAGTGTCTGAGCTACGAGGTTGGTGACTTGGTGTATTTGAAGGTATCGCCCTGGAAGGGTCATCCAAGGTTTGACATTAAGGGGAAACTGACACCAAGGTTCATTAGATCGTTCAGAGTTGAGGAACACGTCGGTAGAGTGGCATACCGTCTGGAGTTGTCACTGTAGTTAGTAGGGGTACATCCAATGTTTCACATTTCCATGTTGAGGCTGGCTAGGTCGGGACCGATGCATATGGTTGATGTACGTCAGATTGAGGTGCGACCTGACGTGTCATATGAGGAGCAGCTAGTAGAGATCATGGATAGGAGGACTCAGACTTTGAGTAATATGGAGATCACAAAGGTTTTGGTATGTTGGTAACATCACGAGACCGATGGACTCACCTGGGAGCTTGAGTCTACTATGCGACGACTGTATTCCCACTTATTTGCCGGTACGTGTTTAAGTTTAATTTAAATATCGGGATTAAATTTCCTCTAGTCGGGAAGAACCGTAACGGTCCAAATTTAATTTGCAGTTATTAGTGATGTGGTTGCAGACGTGACTAACAGTTGACTCTAGGCTCTAGGAACACACTTTGAGCTTTCACAATTACTTATCCATGCGATGATCACAGTTGCCTGTATTTATTTTCGCATGTTTATTTAATAGCTTTATTTAAATTTCAGTATTTATTTTCAGTATTTATTTAATAGCCATACTTGTACGTTTGTATTATATGTATTATGTTTTCATTTTGGGGATTTGGGATTGTGAGACACTTCAGGACCCTATACTTTTGATATTTCGAGACCTTGGAGGTGTGTATTTTTTATATATGATGACATATGAGTTTTTCACACTAGGTATCGGAGTTAAAGGCATGATTTGTATAGTTTAATATTTTATTTGTCATGATAAATGACTTTCGCTATGATCATTTATGGTTTGAAACGATATTAAAAGATGATTTGAGTTCGTTAACAATTTTTATAGTAAATTGTTGTTCATTGAGGTTAATAATGATTAAATGGTGGATGAGATTACATGTGGGACACAGCTGACGCTGATATGCCAAGTTGAGGGCTCACATTGGCCCCCGTAGCGGTTTATTTAGGAAATGAGCCACTACGGTTATCTTTTACAATAAGTATTCGTCTTCTAACGTTGGCAGTTTTATTTTTAGTTATGGACTTATAATGTCTGTTTATTGTTGTATTCATATATTTGTCAGAAGAATAGTCACTAATTGTCATACTATTTCATTGATATAGTCGCAATTTCTTAAAAGCAACTCTACAAAACGTTGAATGTTCTTATAAATAATTAAAATTAGCCAATCGATTTGCTATCAAAGCAATTGATTCGATGCATCGTCCTCCTCTATCTAATGCATTAAACCATCACGATTAATGAAATTTCTATTTTACTTCAAAAAAAAAAAACCTGTTCAAGCCTATTGGAGACACACATTGGATGCACCTCGGGATACTTTCTCCTCCCACATACCACAAGACTCGAGAACGATCATCCGTAAATCAAACAACATCACCAGCTATCCGACAGTCGGGAAAAAAGGCATTGGAGTTCGAGAGAGTTCGCCAGAGCGAGAAAGCTGAGGAGATGATTCCACAGTCGCTGAAACCTGCAGAGTTTTCAACCTACATTCTACGCTCTCCAAGGCCTCAATCCACTCGCACTCGCTCTTCCTTGCACTTTCGCACCACTAAATCGCTAGGGTTTAAGCGGAGAGAGCCGAAACCCAGCTTCGTCAGTTGGTGTCGAGTTTCTTCGTCGAATTCCGAATCCGCCGTTGTTTCCACCGGCGACGATCGTGAAGAAGACTCGGAGTCCGCTCAGCTCTTCGAGGTCTGTGAATTGTACTCAATTGTTGAACATTGTTTTGTTTCAGTTGAATTTCGTTCAAATTTTGCTAGATATCGCCTATTCGTTGCGATTTTTGGTTCTGAAAGAGCATGAGTTGAGAAAAAAATGTTCATTTGTGGTTATTGCAAGTGTGGTGGATTGTTACAAGAGGATTTCAATAAAGCTATGGACTTTGCTTTTGTTGATTAATGGATTGAAAGAGGCGTGGTTCGCGCGAATTTGAGGCGCTTACTAGAAACTATGCCTTTAAGGAATATTTATGATATTTGTGTCCTTATGATAGATTTATAGAAGTATAATAAGGAGAAAGTAGAAAAAGCTCGCCTTTAGGACGCGGTGATGATTTTCGCGACAAATGTAGAACGCTTTATTGGAATTATGACGATTCTAGGAATTGACAATGTATGATTCAAATGTTTGGATCTCTATTTGTGCTCACTTCATTGTATTGAATGTGATCCATCATGAAGGTTGATTTTAGGCCAAAACAGTTTTTGTGAGAGCTTGTGACTTGTTCAAAGTATGTCTTTAGCCATGAGGACGGGCGATTGTTTTTATATCAGATGTCAATTCATGTTGAATCGATCATGTGATTGTGGATGTAAAATGTGTTGGAGTGATGAAAGCACTCGGGAACACGCAATTGTTCTTTCACATGATGCGCGCACAGTCACATCATGTTCACATCATTTTTCTTTGTTAGGTAATTGAAGACAAGTAAATTAAGTAATTACTCACTTGCTTTAGCGGAAAGGGTACTATATGCTTCAACCTTCAAAAAATAATATCTTCACAGCTTGCAGGGTATATTCATTCATACCCGCTTTATGTCTCGGTAATAATATCTTTACGGCTTGCAGGCTATAGTAAAACTTCTTTCTCTGGATGATTGAAGAATTGACGATGTACACATTCAACTGTTGACATATCTATGTTGACAATGTCATTAATCCAAGTGAATAAGTGATAGTCAATATAATTTTGAGTTCTAAAACTTTTCTTGTTGCCTTGGACTGAAAAACAACCATCCATGCCCCCAATTGGGTTGTTGTGGTGGTAAAGTTACTAAGATGTGCTTGATAACCGATATAGGTCATGGGATCAAATCCTGCCACCCAACTTCATGCATGTTGGTTTCTCCTTGGTCATGGGGTTGGGGCACCCGACTAGATCTCATGGGAATAGTCGAGCCTAAAAAGGCTCGAACACCCACAATTATAAAAAAAAAGTCCAGAAGCTCTTGTTCTTTTGTTACTAGTAGACTGGGTTGAGCATCACCATTATTTATGTCTTGATATAGGCAACTAGTCTGATAAGTTTGTTCATCATCATTTTTTAGGATCAGTTTTTTAGCTTGGCGTTTTTCAGATTTCTTTTTAACCAGGATCTCTTGTATTTGCACAAAAATGACGTTTGAGGTGATTATGTGGACATTATGGGTTCAACTGTGATTTTATTGATTTGGAGCGGGAGACATTATCTTTTCGATATTTTGGTTTTGTTGAGGAAATCTAAAAGCTGCATATTTCAAGTCGTTGAATCACTTAGTTGTTTTTGCTGTTAATACAAATAATCCACCTATTTGTTAGTCTGCTTTTACTCTTTGTCGATTGCTTGCTCAAAACTTCCATTGTTAGACAAGTTATGAATTCCTAACAATACAACAATAGATGATTAAGTAAAAACAAGGTATCATGTTCCTACAACCAGCTTCATCATTTTTATTCATTTCTTCTACTTCGAGAATTTATCAGGTGCATTCATTTTATCCCTCGGTCTACATGCTTCTGACTCTGTTATAAGACTGTTTTCACATATATTTCCAGAAATTAAAGAATGCAGAAAGGGAGCGCATAAATAAATTGGAAAACCTAGAAAACAAGGCCAATATGCAGTTGGAAAGGCAGCTTGTGATGGCTTCAAGTTGGAGCAGGGCATTACTGACCATGCAAGGGAAATTGAAGGGAACAGAATGGGATCCTGAGAACTCACATAAGATTGACTACAGTGAATTCTTGAGACTTCTTAACATAAATAACGTTCAGTATATGGAATATTCAAATTATGGTCAAACTATATCAGGTATATAATATATTCATGGTTCCCTTTCTTGTACATGTCATATTATTTGCCCCCTGTTTATGTAGGGATATAATGTGCTTGGGGAATGCTTGAGAAAGTTCTTACTTCTTTGTGTCAATTGATTGATATGCATGTGCACCATGACTACCCTCATGTGTCGACTTTTATTTTATTTGACTTGGTTTTTATCATATTTATGTTGTCTCAAGTCTCTAATACGTCTGATTGATACATTTTGTTTTCTTATGACTATGAATTATTAAGCAACTATTTTTCTGCATTGACTATAGTTGTTAGTGAATTTGGGACACATTAATTAGGAGGGATTTAAATGATTTGGAAAGCACACCATCAATTGCACTAAATCTAGCACAATGGAAGAATTTGATCCATGTAGCCGACCCCAACTAATTTGGGATTTGTTGTTGGATTTCCAGTATAGCGAGTCAGTGCATATAGATTTGAAACAGATATACATCAGTCATTGTTGGGTATAATTGATTTTCCCCCCTTCATGTTCATATATCCATATTCAGGTAGTAGACTGCTTATTCTGTAATGTTCTTTTTGCTGCAGTTATACTTCCATATTGCAAGGATGGAAAAAAATCTGAAAATGCTAAGAGGGAAATTGTGTACAGGCGGCATGTAGTTGATCGTATGCCAATTGATTCTTGGAATGATGTGTGGCAGAAGTTGCATCAACAGTTAGTAAATGTGGATGTTTTTAATGTGGATCCGGTTCATGCGGAGGTCTACTCCACTGTTGCAACTGCTGTTATATGGTCTATGCGTCTTGCCCTTTCTATAGGTTTATATCTTTGGATTGACAGTCTCATGAGGCCCATTTATGCAAAATTAATTCCTTGTGATTTGGGCAAACCCCAGAAAACAACATCACAGCAGCTCAGAAAGTATGAATTTCAAAATTTGGGAAGTCTTGGATCTTTAGGCAAGAGTCGGTAAGTCTATAGTTATTTTCTGATTACTTGGATTTTTTCACCATTGTTAATTCATTGAGAAATTTGGAAAATAAGAATTGTAATGGCGCTTGAAAAAGTACTCGTGCATTATTTGTGGTAGTCACGTGTGCTTTATCCTAACTGAGCATTGGATAATGCCTTAAGGATTCTGGTGGCTCAGGTTATTTGCATAGACTACCAATCCTTAATTTGGGGTTACTGGGGGGAAATATTTTGTGACTAAGTGGCTGGATCTGTTATTTTCTTTGTCCATCTTTTCCATGAACCATAAAATGATAATGAACTACTTGACATTGTCGACATGTGCATAGTCAGCATGAAAACTACCAATATAGGCCTTGTTTGGTTAGAGGTGGAGTTAACTCCCGGGAGATAACTTGGAGGGGAGTTGGAACTAATTTTGTTTTTTGCCCAACTTCCTCCAAGTTATCTCCCAACTCACACCCAAGTGTGAGAGATATCTCCCCACCCCCCTTAGGGGAGTTATCTCCCAGGAGTTTATGGACACAAATTACCCTTCATTAGTTATTTTTTATTACCAACATCCATCTCTTTTGTTTGAAGGATATTTATGTCAATTCATGTCTTTTATTGTTTAAAAATTTGCAACTTCCCTGTAAGTTCAAAGTTGAACCAAACATGAAAATATGATCTTTAAATGTGAGTTAACTCCACTTACATTGTAAGTTGGCAAAAACGAACCAAACGAGGCCATAGAGATAAGACAAGAAGCCACAACAACTATTCTGTTTAGAAAGCTGACAAGATTATTGTGATGTGTCACTTCATCACCTAGGGTGCCATTGGGGACACTGCAAAGTCCATGATTCATGGAGTTTCTGGGACTGAAAGCACAGGTCCCTTGGTTGCATTGACATGCCTACTCTGTATCATCTTTCCATATCCTTCACAAAAAAAGCTCATGAAATATAAACTGGAAGTTTTTGTTCTTAGGGTAACAGCTGGGATTTACTACCTCTGAACAGGAATAACAACTGCGAAAAGGATTGAAATGATCTATAAGTGACTGAGTTAGGATTTGGATGCTGAACCAAAGGCCAAATTGAATTGCCTGTAGCAATTGTATTTAGATTTCAGGTTATGAATCTTGTAAAATCCAATTTCCTAAAAAACCAGAATTTGCCTCATTTGTTGAAATAGTCCTGCTTTTGTATGCCGTTTCAAAGGTTATCTGAATTCTTTTTATTTACTAATCAATCAATTAGGACTGGCTTGGGGTGTTACAATATAGGGTTTGTCACGTTTCTTCTTTAGTATCACGATCTAATCTCAAACAAAAGTAGAACATTGTGATTGGTTCTAGTATTCCCCCTCTTATTGCTGCCACTTAAGTGCGAAGAATCCAGCATTGCCAATTATGGGAAATTTGTAGGTTTGGGATTGTTGCCTTAGGGGTGGAACGGCTTACTTACTCTTGTTATTGTTTTATTGGACTTTGTCTTGGCTTTTGTTTGACAATATAGGCTGTACTTGTCAATTAAGTCCACGGTTTTAAAACCTAATATTAAATTTGTTTATTAAAACTAACATCTTCCCCACTTAATTTGGGATTGAGGCTATGTTGTTGTTGTCGTTGTAAAACTAACATCTTAGCCTTCAATGATAGACAAGTCTTATCATGGCAAGAATAAATCATGGATAAGAATATTAGATCACAGTGCAGGCTAGTCCGCATGGTGTGGTTAAACTTAAAAGTATAATAACATGGATTTACTCATAGATAGGCTTATCTGCTCAACTATTAAGAGACAAATATGCTTATATCTTTTGATTTGGATATAAAATTTACAATGTTGTATAATTTTTTATATAACGTTACTTTTGGGTATACACTATTAAAGCAAATCATCAAACACCTTCTTCCTCACTTTTGGTGGCTACCTCATCTCATCACTTATTTTCCTAAGCTTTCACTCATTGTTAACTAAACGTCATCTTGTTCTTAAGAAGTTGTAATTATGTATAAAGATATTTTTTTGATAATACTCTAAGATAAAGGATAAATAATGCTCGAACAGCAAATTTGATCCTTAACTTTCTTTGTTGTATCTTCAGGGCAAAATTTATATCAGCAGAAGAAACAACAGGAGTCACTTTTGATGACTTTGCTGGTCAAGAGTATATAAAGAGGGAACTTCAAGAAATTGTAAGAATATTGAAGAATGAGGAGGAGTTTCAAAATAAAGGTATCTATTGTCCAAAAGGTGTCCTTCTTCATGGGCCTCCCGGTACTGGCAAGACATTGCTGGCCAAAGCAATTGCTGGTGAAGCCGGGGTTCCTTTCTTTGCAGGAAGTGGAACTGATTTTGTTGAGGTAAAAATCATTTTCTTTGATAACTCCTATAGAAGATTGTATATCATTGCTAATCTTGAGTTTTGTCTTATGTTACTTTCTGCCATAGCTTGACAGTGTTCATCATTCTCTCGGTTTTGTTTTGCCCTGATGTGAGATCAAGTTTCCTTTTGGAATCTTTTCTCTGTCTCATTTTCTTTAAAAAGAAATTGCAGTTTTAACAATTTCCTGCCTTCCTTTCTTTTTTTTTTTTAAATGTGCGCATTTGTATTGAAAGGATAGATGCTATGAAAATCAGCTGCTTAGACTTATTTGCTGCTACTAATGTGAGTCATTGAAACCAAGTCCAGTAGAATCCTCCTCGGATTGAGAAACTATTAAAGAAATCCTGGTTTCTCTCATAGAATCCAAGTTTGGCAAGGATGCATCTGCCTTAAATATCAGACTATATCGATAGTGAGAATCTTCTTGAATGCAATAATCCCATATTTCAGGCATGCACTCTCCCAAATTCATGATACACACATCAAGGAACAAGTAGCTTACACATGCACAAGAAAGAAAAGCGCTATTGGCAGCCAAATTTTTTTAATTAATTTTAAAGAGAATATCCCTCGAACCAATAGTTACAAAACAAGTCTAAATTGTAGGTAATACATAAATTCTTCAAATTAATCAATAGTTATTAGGCTAATTGGATTTGGAAATCATAAAAGTATAAAACCATGAGTGTTGTGGCCATTTTAAATTGAGTGGTAATAAAATGATTTAAGTAATGCTTATCAGCTTGTGACATTAAACTGGACCCCAATAAATAAGATTAAGTTGGAAATCCTTTTTGTGTCTCATGCTTCTCTCTCAATACACATTGATGATACAAAATCCTAAATGTGAGATTCTAAGTCTACAACCAAGTTTATTGAATTTTTAACTGTAAACAAGCCTTTTGGCACTTGTGAGATCATAAAAGGTTTTATGTTGATACATGTTTGCATTCTCCATACTGGCGATTCACCCTAAACTCTTCATACTTTCTTGCCATTTATTCTTTCTCGAAATGTTTGTTATGATACCTTGTCTAGACCTTCCTTTTTAAATGTCAAATGTCTTTTGCAGATGTTTGTGGGTGTAGCAGCTGCTCGTGTGAAGGATCTTTTCTCGAGTGCAAGATCCTTTGCACCGTCAATTATATTTATTGATGAGATAGATGCAATTGGAAGCAAACGTGGCGGACCTGATCTTGGAGGGGTAGGATGACTTTTGAGTCAACGGTTATATTTATCCATAAGGAGCTACACGTCTTTTGCTGTTTCCCGTTAATTTATTCAGTTGTTAATCAAGATTATGATTTACGTCTTATATGCATAGTCAGTAATGTTCAGAGAATATAATAATGTGAATCATTGTTTTGAGCGTAGTAGAATAATTCAAAGGTAGATTGGCTGCTCTTGTTATTTGACGTTTATAATTTTATTATTTACCTTTTATATGGATATAAATAAGTTTCGTGGGTAGTAGTATTGAATTAGCATGTCTTATGTTTAGTCAAAATCCTTAGACCTGCTGAATTAGACTTGCACAAATTTAGAAATGAACATGATATGTTTGAGGCTAATCTCTTTTTTTTTTTTTTGGGTGAAATTGAGGTTAACCTCTTTGAGGAAGAGCTAGTTAACCTCCATATGATAATGGGTTATTAGTTTTTGGTTTCATTGTCGTTTGTTTCTTATAATTGTTGACAAAAAGTTTTTTCATATTGAAAATCTATTATAACGATGCTAAAAGATTCAACTCTTGCTTATGAATATGTGGAAAGGAAAAGTGAACCAAGCTAGTTTGCTTCTGCAAAAAGAATCATCTACCGTCTACATCACTCAAACCTGTATACCCCCATTTCTCGGAAAACTTGAGGAAGATGAGAAGAATTAGTGACCCGTTATATTACCAAATGAATGCCAAGCTACTAAGTTGTAGTCATTAATACTGGCCTCTGCTTCAGTAACTGTCTTAGGAGATTGGAGGAATGTTTAGAGTCGATCTCAAGTCACTTTAATTAGTAAAAGCCCTTTTCTCAGCTACATATGGTTAACAGATGTTCTATAAAAATTTCAGATCGAAATACATTGCATCTTATTTTTTAATCTACAATATTGATTATTGGCATACCATCAATGGGTAGTGCGTTAGCATTTGGGCTCTGGGACTATTAGCTGAATAATATGGGTTGCAATGTGGGTTAGAGTAAGAACTGTATGGTTGAGCTCTGGCTCTACTTATGATTATGCATTAATAAGCTTGCTTAGCATCCTTGCTGCACCATGGTTTACTTTATACATTGAAATTTGGATGTATGTCGTTTCATTAAATGATGAAGCCATCAAATGATGCTCCAGAAACCTCAGTTTGTAAACTAGCATGCAACTCACTGATGCCAGGGCGGTGCAGAAAGGGAACAAGGCCTTCTTCAGATTCTGACAGAGATGGATGGATTTAAAGTTTCAACATCACAAGTATGATTGAATTTTCAATATGTTTTACCCAGCAGTGTGTGGGTTGTCCATTTCTAATCTTTAGATTGTCAGGTATTAGTTATAGGTGCAACAAACAGGCTTGATATCCTTGATCCTGCTCTTTTAAGGAAAGGCCGGTTTGATAAAATCATTAGAGTTGGCTTGCCCTCTAAAGATGGAAGATTGGCTATATTAAGGGTATGCTTAATCAAGCAATTTCGAATTTTTCTTTCTTATATTTTTGCCTAATAGTGTTCATCTGCACTATAAATCTTGTATATAGGCACAGATTTCAATAGTTGTATTGTGCATACTATAGGTGCATGCAAGGAACAAGTTTTTCCGGTCAGAGGCAGAAAAGGAGATCCTGCTTCAAGAAGTCGCTGAGCTAGCTGTAGATTTCACTGGTGCTGAACTGCAAAACATATTGTATGCCTGCTAATCTTTAATTTGTTTTTTTTTTCTTTAATTTTAATCAAATTCAACTCAAGAATGAATTTCTTGTGTTCTCTTATACCTTGACGATAGGAATGAAGCTGGGATATTGACTGCTCGAAAGGATTTGGACTACATTGGACGAGAGGAACTGCTGGAGGCTTTGAAGAGGGTGGGTGTACTTTTCTTGTTCTTGTACCGTTTCTAATGGTGGGTTATGCTTACATGGTCTTTCTGCTTGTGGAAATTTGTACTTTGCAGCAAAAGGGCACATTTGAGACAGGTCAAGAAGATAGCAGAGAAGTTCCAGATGAATTAAAATTGAGATTGGCATACCGAGAAGCTGCCGTTGCTGTTCTTGCCTGCTACTATCCCGATCCCCATCATCCTTTTACAGAGGTCATTAGTATTACAAGGCTGTAAGTGTCTTCCCAGATCTTTGATGTGTATTTCTTTTAAGCTATATGTAATTTTCATGTTTCAGACAAATATAAATTCTATTCAAAGCGAACCAAACATGCAATATGCTGAAACTTCTGGAAGAGAATTTGCAAAGAAGTCAGACTATGTGAATTCTATAGTTCGTGCATGCGCACGTAAGTTATGAATTTCTCACTTCTGACATGCCATAAGATTTTTTCATAATTTTCCAAGTTAGTTCCATTAATGTAGACTTTTCCTTTACTGTTGCATACAATGCTCGTCATAAAATGCATTTTTGGGGCACTCCTGTCTGAAATCTATTGTTAGCTCTGCAATTTGTTGACAATGTGGCTAATTTCTTTTCTTTTCATTGGTGCTGGTAGCCAATATTTGTTGAAATATCAAATATGCAAAATTGCACCTGAAATTCAGCCGAAAAATACAGAATAGTTAAGTCTCGCCGTCTTGATTTATTTATTTGTTGTAGTACTATGAAAATAAAAAGATATTGAAAGGAACAATCCTTAAGTTTGCAGTGAACTGACAGTACGAAGTTGTAGTTTATGAATTTAATATCGTTTGTGTTATTACTTTCTATGATTCTATAGTTTTTTAGATGTTTTGGTTTTTTAATTCTACTTGGTATTGTTCATTTCTGTTGAGCAATTTTCGTGTTTGGCAATGTTAAACAATGAAAGCGGATTTATAACTATTGGTTTTAACATGTAGCTCGAGTTGTTGAAGAAGAGATGTTTGGGATTGACAACTTATGTTGGATATCTGCTAAGGCTACATCTAAAGCTTCTAGGCTTGCAGAATATTTGATTTTGCAAACTGGGATGACAGCATTTGGAAAAGCATATTATAGGCATCAGGGTGATCTAGTACCAAATGTAGGTTATGTTTAAATTTTATTAGGAAAATATACTTGTTTTCATGTTGTGAGTGGATGTGAAGCTTCATTTTTCCTAAACTTATTTAACGTTATTGTTGTCATTCTCAGCTTGCTGCAAAACTGGAAGCGCTTAGGGATGAATATATGCGCTTTGCTGTTGAAAAATGTTCCTCTGTACTTAGGGAGTTCTATTCAGCAGTGGAGACTATCACAGGTATTATCTTTCTTTGGTTGGCATGATTTTCTTAAATTCCTATTTCTGAGAGATTAGAATTTACAATGACTGCTAAAGGTCAACATCAATTTATGATGCAGTTGGCAGATACGATTTTTACATGCTCTATACCAACTATTTCATATTATTGATTTACTGGGTGCTTTCATAATAATTTTAGACATATTGCTCGAAAAAGGAGAAATTAAAGCTGAGGAAATTTGGAACATATACAAAAAAGCACCACGACTACCTCAGGTACTCTATTTTCCTATTCTTAAACCTGTCATAATTTCTGACTAAAAATTCTTGTTTGTGATTCTAGATTACAAAAAGCACTGTCTATATTGTTGAGAAGTGATCGGTTGCCAATAGGCAATAGGAAGTGCTTGGTAGTTTGTATCCTTTGCTATGAGAGCTTGTCATTGTATCGATATTATACGGTTTGTTGGGAGGTTTTTGCTCTTGTAACAGTAACATCGTAGTATTAATACAAAACCTTTTTTTTTAATTAAAAAATTGTCATATCCAAGTGAAGGACATTGAATTGAATAATTGTCTGTTGTGAGTAAGGCCATATGAAATTTTCTATGGAAGCCATTTCTACGAATCTCAACATGCATGGATCTCGTTGCTTTTTCTTGAATTTTTGTTTTTGCCGGTAACTTTTTTCTGAATCTCCAGTTATGTGATAATATATCATGATGGCGGTGAAATTTCTTTTCTTCCTGCCCGGTAGATGTTGATCTTGATAAACTTGCTCAGAACTCACAAAGCGACAAAACATGTTTTGTTTTAACTAGTTATTTACTTGTTAACTATGGTAATTGCTGAAGTCATAGTGTATTCTAAGTTGAAGTAGTGGCTAGCTTTCCTCATTTGTAACTTTTCCTGGTCTTTTTTTGTGATGGTTATTTATGGGATTCTGCTCATCCATAGTGGCAACAATGGCAGACAGTTTGTTTTATACATCAGGCTTAGATGTTTATGGCTGATTGGATTGAGATGTCTCTCTATTCTTTAATTCTATGGTCTGAAATCATTAAAAGCACTTCCACCAATTGTCACTTGCCGGATTCCTGTGTATCGCACATGAGGGATTTTATTGACACATGATCTATGTCAATAATACAACAACTTAGTTGGGGTCGTTCACGTGGATCAAACTCTTTTGCTACGCTCATTTAATGCAGTTAGTGAGCTTCCACTGTGATTAACAACTGAAAAACATTAAGTTTTGAGGAGCAAGGTGAAAGTGGAAAATTTCTTGGGTGAGAAACTTTTGTGAGGAGTACCAGATTCTTTGTATTTAATGAATAATAAATTCTAGAATTGGTTTTCTTACCCCAAATCTCATAAAAAGAAATGGAAATTCGCGCTCAGCCAGCCCAGGAAAGTCGGAAACTTCATCGCTCTCCTACCTGTAATTTTTGGGTTCTTGCGTTGTACAAGTGTTGCTTCCTTGTGCTCATCCAAATTTAATTTATGCAGCCTCTTGTGAGTCCTGTTGACGAGTATGGTGCTCTCATTTACTCTGGAAGATGGGGAATCCATGGAGTTTCACTTCCTGGGAGAGTTACCTTTTCACCAGGGAATGCAGGATTTGCAACATTTGGGGCGCCTCGGCCTTTGGATGTAAGAACATTGATTATCTCCATTTCTATCATCAGAATTAGTTCATGTTTTTAGGTGATCAATCTAATTTTTTTCTCATCTTCCGACCTGCAGACCCAAATTATCAGTGACGAGACTTGGAAGTTGATAGATGGCATTTGGGATAAGAGGATCGAGGAAATTAAAGATGAAGTAACTATGGAGATCGAAGAAGATAGAACAAAACCACAGCTTTTGATGGCTGATCATTTCCTTTGAAAGTTATTGATTAGTTTTGCGGTACGTATGATCTGCTTCTAGTTCATCTCATGTTTACTCATTCTAGTGGATGACATAAGACTATCATTTAACAGATTCCACTTGAATCTTGAATTAGTAATTCAAATAAATTTGGATTTCTCTTGAGCCCTCGACACCCCTACATACACTCGATTTGAGCCGCGCATTACTTATGTGATGAGAAAGAAGCTAATCAATTATTTGGCAGGTGCTGGCCCGAGGTTTCATCTTTGTTGGCGTGGTTGGTTGTCTAATAGCTAAAAAGGCTTCTGCAGTAACTGCGCCAGGCGTGTCTGCTGCATTTTTTTTTTTAACAGACCTGACTCCTGACTACGAGAGTGCTAATGTATCATCGGATGGAGTCCAGATTTGCAGGTGAAAAAACTCCCCAGGTGCCTTTGAGCCTGCACCGGATGGAGTCTTCCTGCTGATGATGGAGCAACAACATTGTTGAACTTCAAACTGCTGCCGGAAGTGAACCGACACTCGAAGGCTTGAGGAACATGGTTCTTTGTCTATCAATGCTAGGCGACGACTTGGCTTGGATAAATTTATGAAAAAAAAAAAAAAAAAGGTTGGCTTCGTGAAGTTCTGTTCATCCTATAAATTTTGACCAGTTGAGTATTTGTTTCTTGATCATGTAAGCTGTAACATTAAGTCCCTAGTGTAACCCATGTTTCATTGGTAAGATTATTGAGCTGACCTCCAACACGAAAAATGTAATTTTTTTTGTTTGTTGTAGGCAATACCAAATATTTGGAGTTAATTTCAGAATCTGTCATAGAGTGCAGCATAAAAAAGGATGGCGTGGGTGCCAAACCTCAGTTCTCTCCTCCCACACGAGGATTTTTGTATCTGGTTTGAGGTGGGTTCCAAACTACTTAGTTATGTAGTAGGTATGCTCATGGAGTTCTCATGGTGGTGTGAGTTTAAGGTGGAGGTTTAAGAGGTGTGTAAATCAGATGACAATGTGGGCTCGATTACAAGAATGTAGTTTTTTCTAGTAGCAAGGAGCGGAGTTTTTTTTTTTTTTTTTTAAGTAAAATACAAATGTCATTAATCATCAATGGTTCAATACAGGATCATATGTAAAATCAATTGCTTTAATAAAAGTACATTGATTCATTAATTTTATTTGTTTTAAAAAATTGTCATACATTTAATTGTGAATGCGATTATAATATTAAAACAATGTAACAATCAATGATTATTTTTTACAAACATTTGAAATAACAGTACACAAAAAAATGCTATAACCTCGTAACGAAAACCAAAACTTTCAGCGAGGGAAGAAAACTTAAGACGAAATTCAACACTTTCAACATGAAAAAACAAACTAATCGTCAAATGAAAAAAATTAAAGAAAAGACCAACCTAACAGTAGTACAAATCTACAAATAAATGTTGAAAGAGATGTGCTGCAACAAGAATTGATTCAACCTTCTCATATTCAAACCAATATATAGTTTATTAAATAAATAGAATGAAAAAAGATGTACCAACAATTGGTTGGCTTGAGCAGAGGTCTGATCGCTTTTCGTAAAAGCATCCCAATGGAATGTGGATTAGATGTTAATGTGTGACACTTATGACTAAATCGACATTGGAGTAAAAAAAAATATCTCCAATGGAATGCGCATTTTGAATGTCGAGATAACGTTGATGGACATTGTTTATTTTGAATGTCTACTTCTATACAGTACAATACATAGTCAGGTCAGCAATTCTCTCAAAAATACATGGGAGCAACTTGTATACAGTCCTTTGTTTTACCATTTTTGCAATGTCCTATATGTATCACCTTTTGATTGGTCTATGCACACACTCAAGAAAATAAAAAAGAAGAAGAAACAATTGTGTTTCTTAGAGCAACTGCAGTGGTGTGTTAAAAGGGATCAATTAGACCCACTATATGTACCCTCCCCATACAATATAAAAGGGGAGGGTATAATAATCTTGGGCCCGCAAACGCCCCAACAAGTGGGCCACATTAGCTTTTTGCTGATGCTATGGGCTTGGATTTTGTTTAATTTTTTTTATTAATTCATTTTTTTTGGTTTTAATATGAGGGCCGCTAAGGGCACCCCACCAATTCATGAAGGCACCCATATTTTTTCTCATTTTCCCATCTAAAATGTAAATGTCTATTTTGCCCCTTCATATATACTCACTCAAACCTCACAAATCATTTCAATGCAAAACTGGGGCACCCCACCACCTTGGATCACAAGTGAAACCTAAAGCCACAATTGTGTTTGCGAGCGTGTATCGATTCTTGCGTCTTCGATATCATCCGACAACGAAGTAACAATGTTTAACAACCATATGAAGCTTTGAAGGAACTGTTTTTTAGATAAAAAACTGTGAAATTGATGATTTTGTTTGTCAACATAGGGTTTCTTACGGACACAATTGATTTGACCTCGCAGGACCGAGAGTTATGCAAACGTCTCGGTCAACATCTACCGAGAAAGGAATAAAAGTCTCGTTAATGGACAACCGAGAGAAATGCTACGTTCTCGGTTGTACATCACCGACAGGACATAAACTCTACAGTTCGACTTACTATCGTGATGTGGTGACCGAGACGACAATAAAAGTCTCGGTCATGGACAACCGAGATCTATATTACATTCTCGGTTCTCGGTTGTACAACACCGACAGAACATAAACTATACACTAATGGTTGCTTTCGTGTAGTGGTGACCGAGATAACAATATAACTCTCGGCCATTCGTTGCTGAGACTGTGTAAACTATACTAGCCTGTCTGGCCGAGAACCACGAGTTTCCAAAAGTTTCCCCTCAGTCTCAGCAATGCTTGGCCGAGACTGTAAAAAAAATCTTTGGCATGTGTGGCCGAGAACCACGACTTTCCAATAAATGTACCGCCACACAAACATAACAACTGCTCTACCAAATGCAACTTAATTAGACTATCAACGTACCTTCAAATGATCGATTTTCACGACTTGAGTGTGTGAACAAAAAACTCAAACCGAGCCCTAATGTGGAGACAAAATCGACCAAAACTCGGAGCCTTCAAACTCGAAAAATGTCTTACAACAACGGAGAGAGACGGAGAGGAACGAAGACAACTGAGATTCGAGATTGCTAGCTGGTTCGTTGACGAGAAGTAGGGCAAGTCAAGCAAGAAGAAGGCGGTGGGGTGGTGAGGTGCCTCAAGAGGACGATGGTGGGGTGGTGGGGTGCCTCTGTTTTGCACGAGGGGTATTTTTGGGATTTCGGGTCTAATTTTTGGGTACCCTTGGTAATTTGATTTGTGCCCTCAATAAGAGGGTGCATTCATGAATTAGTGGGGTGCCCTTAGGGGTCCTTTTTTTGGCTATTTTTTCTTACTGTTGCATTTTTTTTTTTTGAAAGTTAACTGTTGGATCTTTTTCTTTTGAGAATAAAAAAAATCTATTAATTTCACAATTACACATACTAATATTTTTTGTACTTCTCCATCAATACTCTCATATCTCTATTGCGTACACTCCCATTTGAATAGTTTATGTGTTCTTTGTTTTACATTTTTTTTTTTGGAATATGAATGATAATAATAATAATTCATTTTCTCAAACTCCTCCAAATTCTCAAAATTCTAACGCTTGCCAACTTTTCAAAAAATTTTGCCTCAATTTTTTTACCAAATGTGCAAAATTATCAAATTACCCTAATCGCTCAAAGCCGACAATATTTTCAAAATCCCCCAAATCATCATTTTTTGTAAAATTCTCAACATTCGTGCAAAATGTCAAACTTTTCGTATCTTTTGTTCCCACCAAACATGCCTAACCTTTCATTTCCTTTTGACCCGACAAATTTTCAAAATGTTTATCAATCATTTGAAGGTGCTTCTCGTACTGATCAAGATAACGCAGTCGAAACATGTTCGTTATCCGAGTCTCAAATTCCTCCTTATTCTACACAGCCGAGAATGCTGTGGTAGAAAAACAACAAAGTAAAAATTCTCAACATTACCCAAATCGCTGACAATATTTTCAAAATCCCTCAAATCATCATTACTTGTAAAATTCTCAACATTCGTGCAAAATGTCAAACTTTCCGTATCTTTTGTTCCCACCAAACATGCCTAACCTCTCATTTCCGTATCTTTTGTTCCCACCAAACTTTTCGTTTATTTTTTCACCAAATGTGCAAAATTATCAAATTATCCAAATCGCTCAAAGCCGACAATATTTTCAAAATCCTCCCAAATCATCATTATTTGTAAAATTCTCAACATTCGTGCAAAATGCCAAACTTTCCGTATCTTTTGTTCCCACCAAACATGCCTAATCTCTCATTTCCTTTTGATCCGACAAATTTTCAAAATGTTTATCAATCATTTGAAGGTGCTTCTCGATCTTGATCAAGATAACGCAAATAGAAACATGTTCGTTATCCGAGTCTCAAACTCCTCCTTATTCTACACAAAGTGAGAGCCGAGAATCTTTGTGGTAGAAGAATAACAAAGTAAAAATTCTCAACGTTACCCAAATCGCTCAAAGCCGTCAATATTTTCAAAATCCCCCAAATCATCATTATTTGTAAAATTCTCAACATTCCGCAAAATGTCAAACTTTATGTATATTTTTTTCACCAAATGTGCAAAATTATCAAATTACCTAAGTCGCTCAAAGTCGACAATATTTCCAAAATCCCCCAAATCATCATTATTTGTAAAACTCTCAACATTCGTGCAAAATTTCAAATTTTTCGTATCTTTTGTTCCTACCAAACATGCCTAACATCTCATTTCATTTTGATCCGACAAATTCTCAAAATGTTTATCGATCATTTGAAGGTGCTTCTCGTACTGATCAAGATAACGTAGCCGAAACATGTTCGTTATTAGAGTCTCAAATTCCTCCTTATTCTACAGTAATGAGAGCCGAGAATGCTGTGGTAGAAAAACAACAAAGTAAAAAAAGTATTAGAAAAACGTCTGCCATGGTATTAGGGCACGTATGGTTCATATTGAAGGACGACTCCACATGGAAAGGGACTAGTTCCGAAATTCAATCTTCGAAAAGAACGAAGCTAAATGTGAGTGGCCATTACACATCTTCATCCAACCCAAATGCAGGTGGCGATGCAGATGACGATGAACTCGAAAGTCATCCAATCGGTCAAAAGGCAACAAAGGCAAAAGAAAATGCGAAAAGAAAAAACAAGTCGAAAGAAGGAGTACGAGTGTTGAAATAAATGATGATACGAAAGAGTGGAAAGAAGTATAACAAGTGAAAATAGAAGCAATGCAAAAGATGCAAAGGAATTTTGTTGAACTTGTTGAACACATAATATTGACTATGGACACTAGCCACATGAATGCATAACAACTTTAAGATCATAATGAATTATGTGTCAGGATAAGAATGAGGAACAATGAATAGCTTTTTATTATAATTTTTTATTTGAGAATTTAAATTTAACGTAAGGATGATGTATTTGAATTTTATTAAGATGATGTATTAGGATGATGTATTTGGGTTTTATTAGGATGGGTGAGGCTATGTTGTTGTTATTATTATTATTATATTAAGATGATCGATTTATTATTATTAATTTTAGACTAGTTGTTATGTTACTAATTTGTTGAAATATAGCGACGTGCCGCTCGTGCTACTAGCTATTAAAATATAGTCGTTGAAATATAGTCGTTATAATGTAGCTGGTAAAATATAGCCATTGTGCTACTATCCATTAAAAATATAGTCGTTGTGTTAGTAGCCGTAGAAATATAGCCGCGAAAATATAGTCGTTATAATGTAGTCACTGCTCCACCCATTTTACCAACTTCTATATATTTGGTAACATTAATTTTGGGCAAACTTCATCACCCAATCTACCAACTTCTCCACTCATCCCTAATTGTTTCTTCATTGCATTGCATCACACATCGTTTTCATCCTACGAAATTGACTCTCGCTAGCTCTTAAAAACAATGGAAAAATATATGATGGATTAAATGAATGATGATACCGAAGATGATGAGCGAATGTTTTTGTTTTTTTCAAGAACGTCAACAAATGATATCTGGCGAGACATCCAACTCTCATAGAACTCGCAGGTTCTTAAACATGGATCGTGAAGGTGGACATCAACGAATTTTCGACGATTACTTCGCAGACGAGCTAGTTTATCCAGATTATATATTTTTGTTAAATATGTGATGTCATTGTGGGTCCCATTTGAGTATTGCGGAGAAAAAATAGAGATAGAAGAGAGAAAAAGTGGGTATAATAAAATAAATTGATGATGTGATATGCTACTAGTTTTTTTTTTTTTTTTTTTTTTTTTTGGCACAAGCATTGGAGATGCCTTTAAGTTTCTCATTTTTCTTTTTCTTAAGTGTATACGTGGACTAATCAAGAAATGACACATGAAGGATTGTAAAAACTGTAAAATAAAGGACTCTCCGCTCCCAAAATATATAAAAAATAATAAAAATTTAAAATAGAAATTGCAATTCAAATTCATCATGGTAACACTTTTTGGGGGTTTTTCCAAAACTAGGCTATCTTTACAATTTAATTCACAAAATAGGGAGTGTTTTTTTTTTTTTTTTTTTTTTTTTTTTTTATTACGGGAGTAGGCAATAACGCCCTTTGGGAAGGCGTTATTGGGTGTAGGGTGATTTGGTTGGAGGTGACGTGGCGTCCACGTGGCTTGGGTTTGTACAGATAGCGCCTTTTCAAAAGGCGCTATCTACATACGTGAGACACGTGGACGCCACGTCACCTCCAACTCACATTTAACTGATAACGCCTTTTGAAAAGGCGTTATCAGTTAAATGTGTATTTGACGAGGCATTGACGTGGCGTCCACGTGGCAGACCAACTGGACTTAATTAAACTAGGCTTAACAAACTTTCCGCAACCGCCATGTCAATGCCACGTCACCGCCCCGTCACTGCCACGTCACCAAATGGACTTAATAAACTGTCCGCCACCGCCGCTTGCCGTCACCGCGAGCTGCTGGACCGCGTCGTCGTAGTCGAGCGATATCGACGATTACAACCAAATTTGAATATACATATGAGGAGTTTATATTTGTATAAAAATGAAACCAATTATGAATAGGCATATATATACATTGGTTTCAACCTTCAACTCTATTTTCTAAACTAACTAACATTAACTAACCTAACCAATTAACCTAATAAGTAACTAACTAACTAACTAACTAACTAAACTAAACTAAACTAAACTAACAAACCTTAACTAATCAAACCAAAGTAAACTAAACTAAATAACTAACTAACTCGAACTAACTAAATAACTAAGTAACTAACTTAACTTAAGTAGGTAAGTAACTAACTAACTAACTAACTAACCAAAGTAAACTAAACTAACTAATATTAACTAACCTAACCAAACTAAACTTATTAACAAACTAAAATAACTAACATTAACTAACCTTAACTAACTAACCTTAACTAAGCAAACTAAACTAATCTAACTAACCTTAAGTAACCAAACTAAACTAACTAACTAACTAACTAACTAACTAACTAACTAACTAACTAACTAACTAACTAACTAACTAACTAACTAACTAACTAACTAAACTAAACTAAGTAACCTTAAGTAACCTAACCAAACCAAACTAAACTAAGTAAATAACTAAACTAAACTAAACTAACTAACCTAACTAAACTAACCTAACCAAACCAAACTAAACTAAATAACTAACCTTAACCAAAGTAAACTAACTAACCTTAACTAACATAACCAAACTAAAGTAACTAACAAACTAAAGTAAGTAACCTTAACTAACTAAACTAACTAACTAACAAAGTAACTAACTAACAAACTAACTAAAATAACCAAAACTAAGTAACCAAAACTAACCTAACAAAACCGAACTAAACTAAGTAACTAACTAACCTCAACTAAACTAACTAACTAACTAACCAACATAACGAAACTAAACTAACTAACAAACTAAACTAACTAAACTAACTAACCCTAACTAACCAAACCACCTAACAATACAAACTAAGTAAACTAAAATAACTAACTTAACTAGCTTAATTGCAAACTAAACATACTAACTAAATGGAACTAACCAAACTAAACTAACTAACATGAACTAACATAACTAACCTTAACTAACATAACCACCTAAACAATACATACTTAGTAAAGTAAAATAACTAACTTAACTAACTAAACAAACAACCAAAAAATGATCCACGTTAACCACCAACCGAAACTAAACAAACATAACCTCAACACCTAAACTAAACTACATTAAGTAAGTAACCTAATTAACCTAACCAAACTAAACTAATATAACCTAACCACCGACACCTAACTAACTAAGCTAACCACTTAAGTTAAATTATACATATAACCTAAACTAACTTAACAAACTAAACTAACTATTGAAGAGTAATCAAATCTACGACATTATAATAATATGGAAAACATGAGAAATAAGATTATTCAATGAGAAGGTTGAATACACGTACTTCATGAACCCAAAATATAAGTTATTTACAAATCACCATGACATCAAGTAAACTCATCATGCAGGTCTATTTCGGCGGTTCCGTTGACGTTGTTCCTCGGTGAAGCAAACCGGACGTACTCTTTGTCTAGTTGGACGATGTGTTTGTACATCCGATTGAGGTTGTTGACTCCGCTGGTCTTGCGATGAATCACGTCGAGTAGATTGATGCGTTTCCTCTGGTTCTTGACTCGACTCACCTCTGCTACCGATGCTACCAAAAATAGGAGGTGGAACCATCCCGAAATAGTGGCTTCCTGCACGGGGTTGGGGGAATGAAACATGAGGCTGCGGCATGGTCAATAAGTTCATGAATGAAGGGTCTCCACTATACGCCATATTGTAATTGTACGGAGTAGGAGTATATGGACTAGGCATGTATGGAGGCAGTGATGGATACGTTTGATGATGAGGCATTCCATGGTCCACATATGAAGACGAAGGCCCAGGTGCGTAAGGATCAAAATGGTAAGGAGGAAGATTCACGCTCGGCGGCCTTGGTATAAACATTTGAGGTTCTGGTTGGGCTGTGGAAGATGCAGGAATGTACCCATGAGAAGAATGACTACTTTCGCCAACATTCTCTGTTCTACTCACTCTCGAACGAGATGAACGTGCTGGAGGAGAACGTCTGCTACTCTCTGCAGCAATCTCAGTCTGAGTAGATGGACGTGGTGGGCGAGGACGTCTGGTGCGTTCCCGCACAGTCTCTGGTCGTGTTCGTCTTCTTCTCACCTCTATGTTTGGTTCGCCCTGATCGTCTTCTTCATCTTCTTGTTCATTATCCTCATCAATGTCTTGTTGTACGTCAATTCCGTCATGCGGAAGATTAGACCTTTGTCTTTCATCTTCGTCCAAAATTTTAATCCCTTCATCAAGGCGCAAGACCTTGCTCGTACCCATCCTCAATAAACACACGCCTAAGTCGATGCACCAAGTTACACCGATATACAAAAATAAGAGCTCAAAAACGATCAGATATAAAATATTAAATGTTTGAGGAAAAGTAAGAGTTAGAAGATTACCGAGTAGTCACGTAACGCCCCGTCGTGTCCTATGAATCTCCTAGTGACCGATCGATACCACGTCATGTAGTCTTGATGGTCATGCCCTTCATTCGATGCATTGTTGCAATGGTGTCCCCACGATTTTCTCACATGTTTATGTAGCTTGCGTGAAAAGTCACCCAATTTTCATGATGATGTCCACGCAATTCGATGCGGTGCAGTTGGGCGTCGTAAGCATAATTAGGTGGCACTACTTGTACCATGCCGAATTGTCTCATGACCCTTTCTGGTCGATGCCACTCCACAATGTGGAAACAAATAAGGAGACACGTCGAGAGCCAACTTCCGTGGCCATTTGTACAGTAATCGGGAACGGACCCCATGAGTTATGCATAAGGTTGCCAGACCACATCATCCTCATGCCTCTGCGAGTCGAGTGCATCACGGTAAGCCGAAACGACTTGCGTCGCACTTTGAGATACCGAAAATGCATCGAGCCATCTGTGTCGAATACAATAAGTTAGGATAAATGAAATAGGACAAGATCGTTATGCAAAGTAATGATAAATCGACTTTCATACCTGTGTCCGAGTGGAACGTCCATAAGCATATTTTGGCCATCCACAGTTCGTTGCTGAGCTCTAGAAACACGCAGGCGCCGTGGTGCTATGAATGGAAATCTGTCCCATGCCCAAAGTTGTAACAGAATTGACGCGCCAGGAACCTCATGTGCCCCTGCGCGAGATCCGCGACACAACTCCCTGTACAAATAAGCCAAACAAGCACTCCCCCAACTATATTGTCTAGCTAGTTGGAAATCCTCCAGCAAAGGTAGGAACATCAAATGTACGAATCGATTGGACTTGTCGGCGAAAAGACATCCGCCGATGAGTTGTAGTATGTACGATCGAACGTACCGTTGGATCGACTCCTCATCGCTATTATCATCTATTGCTGGTACGTGACGATCGAGCCAATCGACCTTAAGTTTACAACCAACGACGTCATCTCCACCAGGAGTTTGTCCAAGTAGCCTCTCGCAGACATCAGCATAGTCTGCGTTTGTCGTTCCCGTCACAGGCATACCTTCGATAGGCAATCCAAGCTGTACCTGCACGTCTTGGAGTGTAATAGTGCACTCCCCACAATGCATATGAAATGTATGCGTCTCGTGGCGCCATCTCTCTACAAACGCAGAATCAAAGCCCAATCAAGGCCGAAAAATGCTACCCGAGATATCCTATAAAACCCACTGGAACGAAGATATGGGATCATCCTAGAATGATATCTTTGCATCGTTCGATCAACGACCCCACGTCTTCGACGTACGCGCATTGTTTCGTACACCTTGAAATGGAAAATGTATTAAAATATGTTTTTGATACTGATATAGGTGTAAATTTGACGTATTGAGGAAAAACATGTTACCTCGCCCTCCAGGTTCGTGTTGATCTGTGTGTAGATTGGAGTTGCAACATGTGATGGATCGAAGGTCCTGGATCCATTGCAAGATACAACTAAAAAGAAGGTTAGAAAAAGAAAATGAGTATAATAAATCGATTATAAGTAAACATGTACCCAAATAATAAATGAAAACTAACCTCAAGTAAGATAATTAACTAACATAACCTAATCTAAAATAAATTGACCAAACTATGTGAACCAAACACAACCTAAAATAACCTAATAAAACGTAAACATATCCAAAAAAAAAAAACCAAAAAAATTATAGATGTGTTCATGAAAGTTTAGTGGATCGCAACGAATTCAAAGTCTAAACTAGGCTACCCAAACTTAAACTACCCAAACTAGGCTACTCTCTGCAACATATCTTGAAACGTGCGCATATAACTAAACAAACTACATTAAGTAAATACCTCAACTACCTAAACTAGACTAACCAAACTAATACATAAACTTAAACTAACTTAAGCAAAGTAATTAAACTAACTTAAAAAAACTAACTGAACTTAACAAACTACATTAACTAAACTAACTTACCTAAATAAACCTAAATACCTCGACTACCTAAACTAAACTAACCAAACTAATACATAAACTTAAACCAACCTAAACAAACTAACTAAACTAACTTAAACAAAGTAACTAAACTAACTTAGACATACCTATGTAACTTAAACAAACTAATACATAAACGTAAACTAACCTAAATACCTCAACTACCTAAGTAACATTAACTAACCTAAATACCTAAACTAATCAAACTAACTAAATTAAACAAACATAACTAACTAAACAAACTTAGCTAAAAACAATTAATAAACAAACGAACCTCAACAAACTTAACCATCTTAATAAACTAAACAAAATACTTTAATTAACTAACTATCTAACCTAAAGACCAAATATAAACTAACTTAATTGATCGAACTCACTAAACAAACAAACTAAACTAAACTAACTAAACTAAATTACCGAACCTTAACTAACCTACATACCTAAACTAAACAAACTAACTACGCTAACCTAACTTAAGCTAACTAAACAAACTAACAAAACTAAACTAACTTAACTAACTACCTAAAAACGATTAATAAACATACCTAAACCAAATTAGAAATACCACCTCCTCCTTCACCGGACCTCCCTTCTCCTCCCATTGAGACGTCCTGGTGCCCCCGCCGTCAAGCTCCTCGCTCCCCGCCACGTAACGCCTCCTCCCCGATCAGTGTCACGCTCCGTGCTCCCCTGCGCGGACCTCCCAGCCTGCTCCGCGTTCCCTGCCGCAGTCCGCTCTTCTCCTGCTCGCTCTGTGCTCGTCCTCCTTCCTCCGCCGCCGCTACCTCCTCTGCGTTCCAGGCGTGTCCGGTGCCGCTACGGCTGGGTGTGGTCGTCACTCCTTCCTCCCGTTCTGGTCTCTCTCCACCGAGCTCCTCCCCACCCCTCCTTATATACACCAACCTCCTTACCTCCTTGGTCACGGGATTACTATCCCGTGACCCCTACCGCCCCTACCCCTGCATCCCTACCGAAACCGACGCAGAGAATATTCTCTGCGTCGATTTCGGGAAGGAGATGATGGGGATGCGCTGATAGCGCCTTCTCAAAAGGCGCTATCAGCGCATCCCCCCCACGTCCCCAAACCTGTCCACGTGGACAGGTTCCAAATGTTGGGGCATGTGCCCTAGGTCAATCCATTAACCGTTTTTATGAATACTTTTAGTTAATAAAATAGAGGATTTCATTTGCTGTTTATTATAATTAATTTGCATGTTTACATTATAATAAGATCCATGGGTATTTACATAAATATCCAAAATGTCCCTAGTCGATCATTATATCGGGAACTATAATGAATTAAGACTAGTGTGAGTCTTGATTGATGATCATATGATGATTATACGTATAGGGATACGAATCAAGATCACGAGTACTTGTTAGGGAACAAAGTATTGGACCGACCCGCTATGAGAGCATCACATGGATTAAGTCATAGTTGTTTCTCATGATAAGTATATATTCCAGTCCTCTGACTTGAGATTACCAGAGACTTCAACATTAGGAACACAGTGATTTGACACAATCAAACGTTGTCTTTATGGGACGATTATAAAGGTTGTGATTGGTTATGTGTGAGCAATGTGATGAAGTTGTGTAATCAAGATATAATTTGTTCCTCTCATATAAAGAGAGATATCCAGTGGATCCCTCGATATGTTAGACTGTTAAAAGGCCTAGTCTAAGTGAATTGATATTGATCAATGTCACTTGGATGTTTTCAGTCTACCTAGAGATCGAGACTAGTACGATTGAACATGTTGGATGACAATTCCATGCCTTATGTTTGATCAAACGGATATCGTGTGACAAAAGGATGTTATATACATTATTGATTAGGTTGTTTCGATTTGATATTCGTACAACTTGGGTAGTCATAATGTCTTGCTAGAGGCCGCTTATGACTTGTATACCAAAATGTGTTTTGGTACACTGCCAACGTTGTATGAGCCTATTGGGTCGCACACTAAGAATGGTTTTGCGAGATTTTAAGATGGTTCAGAAAAATGAATTTTATATGATAAAATTCATGACGGAAACGTCCTTGTGGTGTATTACACTTATACTTCTTTAAGTAGGGGTATATTTGTAATTTACTTAACCGTCTAAATACAAGAGTTGTATAAATAGACGCTTTAAGTTAGAATACACTAACGAAAGATCAAAAAGAAAAAAAACTCTTTTTTTCGTTTAAGAAACGACTTAGGGTTTTTGGTATGCTCTGGATCGTTTTGGAGAGATTCAAAAGGTTTGGTATTCTCTCAAAGCTAGCACTTCGAATCTCGGCCGCCGTTCGTGTGTGTGGATGGCGATAGAGGCGTTCGTCGTTGGCAGCGCCTTAGAGATTGATCAACCTTCTGAAAAGTATATTGCGATTGAGGTATGATTAAGTTTTTCATGGTTTAAACGTTTTTAATGGAATTAGATTCAGATCCTGTTGGGGTTTTTGTCAAAATTGTTTTGTAATCTCCGCTGCGTATGAACCCCAAAACCCAACAGTGGTATCAGAGCCATCGAGTTCGATTCCATTAAACTCATTGCATGTTTTCTTCTGATATATACATGATATATGATTGAAAGCATGTTAATAGTTGATGTATATGTGATATACATAAGTTTTTCAGAGATTTATTATCATGTTTTGTGTATATGATACATATATTCGTGATTTAATTGAAATTAGTTTCGTGTTCTATGATCCATGATACCATTAGGTTCGATTGGGATAGTAGTTCATGATTCAATTACATGTTTGTGATTGTTTGGATGAAGACCGAAATTGCAAATAATTAATTTTCGAAATTATTTATTTATAAATAATTAATTTTCGAAATTATTTATTTAAAAATAATTAATTTTCGAAATTATTTATTTATCTTGTTATATCTATTTTGTTATGAAGTTTCTATTTTATAAAGATAGATAACAAATTAGAATATGAGATAAATATCAAGAATCTTGTTATTGGTGATATACTAGGATTCAAATATCTTTAATCCAAATTAAATAATTAATTTTCGAAATTATTTATTTATATTGTTATATCTATTTTGTTATGAAGTTTTTATTTGATAAAGATAGATAACAAATTAGAATATGAGATAAATATCAAGAATCTTGTTATTGGTGATATGCTAGGATTCAAATATCTCAAGTCCTAATTGGATTAGGATAAGATTAGTCCTAATAGGATTAGGATAAGATTAGTCCTAATTGGATTAGGATAAGATAAGTCCTAATTGGATTAGGATAAGATTAGTCCTAATTGGATTAGGATAAGATGATTAGTTAGATGTGGGCCCGGGTTAATTAAAATGTTTTAATTGACTTAATTTTGGATAAATTAAGGGGTTAATTTATGATAATAAAATCAGCGAAAATTATGATTTTCTATAGCGAAATTTAATTTTCGAAATTGAGATTCGTCTTTAAAAAATAAAAATAAAAATAAAAAATTTCAAATTGTTTAGTGATTGAACAAATCAATAAAATATATGCTATTTCATTGTTTACATAAAATCACTAAAACTGAATAAAATCCCTCTATTAAATTTTAAGTCTCGTGCCATCCATTTTAAACACTTGTCAAGGCCTCGATCACACTAATATAGTTTCAGCCATAGCTGGGTGTATTGTGTTATCTTGGTGAGACAACTTTGGTAAGAGTTACCTTAATGTTTAAAATGGTCCGACTTAATAAAGCCATCAAAATAGTTTTGAGCTTTAGGCAAATGATGAGATAAAAACATGCTAAGACATAAGATGTCACATATCTCATAAAATGATCTAAAAATTACATAAGATGTAATTGGTAACTGTTACCTTCCTAAATAATCTAGTTCTGTGTTTCATGCCATAACTGTCATAGAATTAGATGAAATATGGATTTTAGTCCCCTAAATAAACAATATGTTTTGGAGGGTTGTTAATTTAGTGGGAGTCTATTCCTCTATACTAAAATAAACTTTGCATAATCTTTATTGTAGATCAATGGCCTCTTCAAGTAACAATAATCCCCTGTCACTGCGATCCATCCTTGAGAAGGATAAGCTATATGGGACTAACTTTCTTGATCGGTTCGAAACTTGAGAATTGTTCTTAAGCATGAACTCAAGTTGTATGTCCCGGATGCTCCAATCCCCGAGGACCCACCACCCAATGCTACGAAAGTTGTGAAGGATGCGCATAGTAAGCATGTCAACGATTCTATTGATGTTGCATGTATTATGCCGGCAACTATGGTTCCCGAACTTCGAAGGACATGGAACTAATGGAAGCCTACGACATGGCTATAACGCTCGAAGGAAATGTTCCAACAAAGAAGCTAGGCAAGAAAGGTTCGAGACAGTCAAAAACCTACATTCTTGCAAGATGACCGAGGGTGCGTCGCTTAGTCCTCATGTTCTGAAGATGAAGGGCTATGTTGACCAGCTTGATAGACTCGGATTCCCCATAAGCCAAGAGTTGGCTACGGATTTTATCCTAAATTCATTACCAGAAATTTACTCACAATTTGTGATGAACTACAATATGAATAATATGGAGAAATCAATTTCAGAGTTGCATTTGATGCTCAAAAACTGCTGAACAAAATATCAAGAAACCCTCTAATAATGTATTGATGGTCCTAAAGGGAAAGGGAATGAAAAAGAAAGGCAAAGGCAAGGCTAGAGTTGCCAAGGTCGTTGATGCACTGTCGCAAAGCCTATGAAACAAGTCAAGCCCCACTGCTCCTCGCTTCAAAAACACCCAAAAGAAAAGGAAGAAAATTGACATTTCGTAATCAAACCTATCTTTGGCATTGTCGTCTCTGACACATAAACGAGAACGCATAATGAAGCTCCATAAAGATGGGCTTCTTGATTTGTTTGATTTAGAAACATATGAAACGTGCGTATCTTGTTTACTAGACAAGATGAGTAAAAGTCCCTTTACTGGACACAGTGAAAGGGCAAGTGATTTATTGGGTCTAATACATACTAATGTATGCGGTCCTATAAGCACAATGGCTAGAGGAGGTTATCGACTTCATTACATTTACCGATGATTTCAAAGAGATATGGTTATGTATATCTTATGAAACATAAAGTTCTGAATCATTCGAGATGTTTCGAACGTTTGAAGTGAAGTGCGTAATCAACTTGGTAAAACTATCAAAACACTTCGATCGATCGAGGTGGTGAGTATTTAAGCCAAGAATTTGATGATCATCTTAGAAATTGTGGGATTGTCTCTCAATTGACTCCACCAAAGAACTCCACAATGGAATGGAGTTTCGAAAGGAGAAATCGAACCTTATTAGATATGGTTCGATCTATGACGAGTCATGCGGATCTTCCATTATCCTTTTGGGGTTATGCATTACAAATCGCAGACTTTCACTCTAAATCGAGTTCCTTCTAAAGCGGTTGATAAAACACCATATGAGATATGGTACGGGAAGAGACCTAGTTTGTCTTTTCTTAAGATTTGGGGTTGTGAGGCTTACGTAAAGCGACAAGTCTCGTAAAAACTAGCACCTAAATCGACAAGTGTTTATTTGTGGGGTATCCTAAGGAAACAAAAGGATATTACTTTTATAATCCCGCTGAGAACAAAGTGTTTGTTGCTCGGTATGGTGCCTTTATGGAAAAATAGTTTATTTCAAAAGACACTAGTGGGAAAGAAATAAATCTTGAAGAAGTTCAAGAATCACAAGTAAACACTGAACCGTTACTGGAAGTTCAACAACGTTCCGAACCAGTTGAACCTCTACAAGTGACACTAGGCCCACGTAAATCTAGTAGGGTAAGACATGAGCCAGAGAGATTTGGATTTCTCATTACTGATAGTCGTAATGTGTTGCTTATAGACCAAAATGAGCCCACCACTTATCAGGAGGCTATGTCTGGACCAGACTCAGATAAATGGCTAAGTGCCATGAACCCTGAGATGCAATCCATGTAAGATAACCAAGTTTGGAACTTGGTTGATTTACCTGAAGGTGGTAAGACCATTGGATGTAAATGGGTTTTCAAGAAGAAAACTGACATGGATGGCAAAGTGCATACTTTTAAAGCAAGACTAGTAGTAAAAGGTTTCAGACAGACTCAAGGTGTTGATTATGATGAAACTTTTTCGTCAGTCGCCATGCTTAAATCCATAAGAATTTTAATTGCCATTGCTGCATATTATGACTATGAAATATGGCAAATGGATGTAAAAACAACATTTCTTAATGGAAAGCTGCTTGAGGACGTGTATATGACACAACCTGAAGGTTTTGTACATCCTGAGAATTCTAGGAAGGTATGCAAGCTTCAAAGATCTATTTATGGATTAAAGCAAGCTTCTCGGAGTTGGAATCTTCGTTTTGATGAAGCAATCAAAGATTTGGTTTTATTAAGAACGAAGACGAGCCTTGTGTATACAAGAAGGTCAGTGGGAGTGTAGTTGTTTTTCTGGTACTGTATGTTGATGATATATTACTCATTGGAAATGACATCCCAACATTGCAGAATGTCAAGTCTTGGTTAGGGAAGTGTTTCTCAATGAAAGACTTAGGAGATGCAGCCTATATCCTAGGGATAAAGATCTATAGGGATAGATCTAAGAGGCTAATCGGTCTAAGTCAGAGTGCTTACATAGACAAGGTGCTGAATAGGTTCGGTTTGCAAGACTCTAAAAGAGGATTGTTGCCTATGTCTCATAGCATAAGTCTCAGCAAGACTCAATGTCCTAAGACAAATGATGAACGAGACCGTATGAATAAGATTCCATATGCATCAGTTATTGGATCTATCATGTATGCCATGTTATGCACTCGACCGATGTATCATATGCTTTGAGCACAAGCAGATATCATCCGATCCAGTGAGAGTCACCGGATAGCAAGAAAGAACATCCTTAAGTACTTAAGAAGGACTAAGGAAGTGTTCTTGGTCTATGGAGGTTTTGAAAATGATCTAGTTGTAAATGGTTACACAGATGCAAGTTTTCAAACCGATATAGATGATTTTAGATCGCATTTGGGTATGTGTTTACTTTGAATGGGGGTGCGGTAAGTCTGGAAAAGTTCGAAGCAAGAGATCGTGGCAGATTCTACAATGAAAGTTCGAGTATATTGCAGCGTCCGATGCAAAGAAAGGAGGCAGTTTGGATCAAAAAGTTCATTTCGAACTAGGTGTGGTTCCGAGTATTGCTAACCCTGTTTGTTTGTATTGTGACAATAACGGGGCAATAGCACAAAGCCAAGGAACCTAGATCACACCACAGATCCAAACATATACTCAGGCGTTTTCATCTCATTAGAGAAATTATTGAGAGGGGAGACATAAAGATTTGCAAAGTACCTACTGAAGACAACGTTGTGGATCCATTGACAAAAGCTCTTCCACAAGCAAAACATGATGGTCATGTTAGATCATTAAGCATTAGATGCATAAATGATTGGCCCTAGTGCAAGTGGGAGATGTTGGGGCATGTGCCCTAGGTCAATCCATTAACCGTTTTTATGAATACTTTTAGTTAATAAAATAGAGGATTTCATTTGCTGTTTATTATAATTAATTTGCATGTTTACATTATAATAAGATCCATGGGTATTTACAGAAATATCCAAAATGTCCCTAGTCGATCATTATATCGGGAACTATAATGAATTAAGACTAGTGTGAGTCTTGATTGATGATCATATGATGATTATACGTATAGGGATACGAATCAAGATCACAAGTACTTGTTAGGGAACAAAGTCTCGGACCGAATTCGCTATGAGAGCATCACATGGATTAAGTCATAGTTGTTTCTCATGATAAGTATACATTCCAGCTTCTTCTCGACTTGAGATTACCAGAGACTTCAACATTAGGAACACGGTGATTTGACACAATCAAACGTTGTCTTTAACAGGACGATTATAAAGGTTGTGATTGGTTATCTGTGTGAGCAATGTGATGAAGTTGTGTAATCAAGATAGAATTTGTTCCTCTCATATAAAGAGAGATATCCAAAGTGGATCCCTCGATATGTTAGATCGTTAAAAGGCCTAGTCTAAGTGAATTGATATTGATCAATGTCACTTGGATGTTTTCATCTACCTAAAGATCGAGACTAGTACGATTGAACACGTTGGATGACAATTCCATGCCTTATGTTTGATCAAACGGATATCGTGTGACAAAAGGATGTTATATACATTATTGATTAGGTTGTTTCGATTTGATATTCGTACAACTTGGGTGTCATAATGTCTTGCTAGAGGCCGCTTATGACTTGTATACCAAAATGTGTTTTGGTACACCGCCAACGTTGTATGAGCCTATTGGGTCGCACACTAAGAATGGTTTTGCGAGATTTTAAGATGGTTCGTAAAAATGAATTTTATATGATAAAATTCATGACTAAACGTCCTTGTGGTGTATTACACTTATACTTCTTTAAGTAGGGGTATATTTGTAATTTACTTAACCGTCTAAATACAAGAGTTGTATAAATAGACGCTTTAAGTTAGAATACACTAACGAAAGATCAAAAAGAAAAAAAACTCTTTTTTTCGTTTAAGAAACGACTTAGGGTTTTTGGTATGCTCTGGATCGTTTTGGAGAGATTCAAAAGGTTTGGTATTCTCTCAAAGCTAGCACTTCGAATCTCGCCGTTCGTGTGTGGATCGCCGATAGAGGGCGTTCGTCGTTGGCAGCGCCTTAGAGATTGATCAACCTTCTGAAAAGTATATTGCGATTGAGGTATGATTAAGTTTTTCATGGTTTAAACGTTTTTAATGGAATTAGATTCAGATCCTGTTGGGGTTTTTGTCAAAATTGTTTTGTAATCTCCGCTGCGTATGAACCCCAAAACCCAACAGCAAATGCAATAGCGCCTTCTCCGAAGGCGCTATTGCATTTGGTCCTCCACGTGGACTTGCCAGACTAGGCATGTCCACGTGGACACCAATAGCGCCTTCTCCGAAGGCGCTATTGGTGTTTTTCAGCCACGTGGCACGTGGCCACGTCATAAAGAAAATGTACCCATGGTGATAGCGCCTTCTCATTAGGCGTTATTGCCTAGATTGAAAAAAAAAAAAAAACGGCCCTCATTTTGGGGAAAAAAAGTAAAATCTGTTGTACTTTTGGAAAAAAAGAACTTCATCTATTTAAGCCACGTCATCTTCACTTTTTTGACATGGCATTAATTCATGTCTACAATCCACATTTACAATAAGAATTGAAATTCATCCTCCACTGCCAAAACCTGATTGAATTTGGAGGCTATGCAGTCTCCATCTCAACTCATAAGCAAACTCCTCTCTCAAGGCTCATCCACACAAGCCTTACTTGCATACATTCAATCCAGGCGTGAAGGGATCATCACCCAACACGGCGCAATCCCAGCACTACTCAAAGCCTGCGCTTCCCTTCCCAATCCCAACATGGGTAAATCTCTCCACGCCGAAGCAATCAAATCTGGGGTCTCACACCACGTCAAGATAGGCACCACATTGATCAGTTTCTACTCAAAATGTGATTTTGTTGGTGCCCGGAAACTGTTTGATGAAATGCCTGAGAGAAATGTGGTTACTTGGAATGCCATGATTGCTGGGTATTCAAAAATGGGTGATATGGGTTCTGCATTGGAGTTGTTTGAGCGAATGCCGGAGAGGACGTCGGTTACATGGATTGAAATGATTGATGGGTTCGCGAGGGGCGGGAGCGTTGCGGTTGCGAGGAGGGTGTTTGATGAGGTTCCTGTTGGGATGAGGAATGTGGTTACTTGGACTGTGACGGTTGATGGGTATGTGAGGAATGGGGAGATGGGGGCGGCGAGGGAGTTGTTCGAAGAGATGCCGGAGAGGAACTTCTTCGTTTGGTCGTCGATGATTGCCGGGTACTGCAAAATGGGAGAAGTTGGTGAAGCTAGGGAGATTTTTGATAGGATTCCAGAGAGGAACTTAGTGAATTGGAATGCATTGATTGCGGGTTATGCGCAAAACGGGTTTTGTGAAGAAGCTATAAGCGCCTTTCAGAAAATGCAGGCTGACGGTTTCGAGCCTAACGAGATTACAGTGGCAAGTGCTCTATCATCGTGTGCACAGTTGGGCTTGTTGGACTTTGGTAAGAGAATCCATGATCTTGTAAATCGCAAACGGATCAAGCTTAATCAGTTTGTTTTGAATGGTTTGGTTGACATGTATGCAAAATGTGGGGATATAAGTAATGCGAAAATGATTTTCGAAGGTATGGCTCGTAAAAATGATGTATGTTGGAACTCAATGATATCCGGCCTTGCGGCTCATGGCCAAAGTAAAGAGGCTCTTGAGCTTTTTGGCAAAATGGAGGCCTCAAATGAGAAGCCGAACGAGTTAACATTTCTCTCAGTTCTCTCTGCTTGTGCGCATGGAGGTTACGTAAACGAAGGTTTGGAGATCTTCTCTAGCATGAAGGAAAAGTATGGTTTAGTTGCTGGTGTTGTGCATTATGGTTGCTTGGTTGATCTACTAGGAAGGGCGGGAAGATTACGTGATGCTTACAATTTGATCAAGAGTATGCCAATGAAACCAAATGATGTGGTCTGGGGGGCCATGCTTGGAGCTTGTCGGGTTCACTTGGACACTGAAATGGCAGAGCAAGTGGTGAGAGATGTTGGTACGCTGGGTGCCAACATGGGTTCTGGTGATGATGCACACTACTCATTGATGTCAAATGTTTATGCTGCTTCAGATGAATGGGAGAAGGCCAAAAAGTTGAGAATGCTAATAACAAAAAACGGAATTCAAAAGACACCCGGTCGAAGTGCATTTATTCCTGTGAGCTAATAACACTAGTTTCAGACATTCTATCTAGATGCTTGCACTAATTCGCGATGCATAGTCGATAACTATTCTGGATATTAAGACAAGAGTCTTCTTCTATATCTGGGATTCTGGGTGGACCTTTTTGTCAAAGGGAAGACAGAGAACACAACCTTCAAAATGCATGTCCTAGTTATTTTAAACCAACTGGAGATCATTATGTTTTCTTTGTGGTTTCATGAAACATTGATTCATAAAGGTAACACTCAAATAGCTTCCATTCATTATTGTATTCAGTGACTGATTAGAGAATGCCCGTATTGTCAAATACGGGAAGTGGCGTTTCACTTCTTCGAAAGTCTACTTCTACTCAATCATTGAATGACCTTTAAAGAATATTTGTTTTATTTCAGATTGGCAGATAAAACTATCTGCAACTTTTACTCAATCGTTGCCTTATACTTGTGTCTCAGGATTTTGATTGAGCATGGCATTGAGGCAACTGATATGGCTTTAAATGGACCTGCTACACCTACTTGGCTGAATGAAGACCTGCAATGCTTCGTCATTCAAACTGTGAGAAGCTGTCATACTATTCTAGGCTGATATAAGATAACACTACCTACTATTGTTCTTTTTCTATTAGAAACGAGTACCATGCACAAAGCACTCACATGTCGGTCGAGTTTATCATTAGCACGACCTCGAAACTGGGTCCAACAATTAAAGGGGGCTTCTCAGATTTATAAGCCTTTGACACCAGTTGGACCTGTTGCTGTGGGTCTGACTTTGTTTAGTTTTTCTAATTAGAAACTAATAACACACACAAAACACACACACATATGGGTCGAGCCAACTGGCAGGACCCACTGTGACTCATTAGGCACCAACACAAAACTGGATCTAACAAACGTATCATTGTTCTAAATAATATCCAATCTTAAGCTCACTTTATGTACTATGTAGTAACTTGTAATGTTTCAATGATAAATATATTTAGCATAAACTTTTAACATTGATATATCCACCTGATCTCAAGCGTTTGGCTCTTTTATACAACTGCTAGTCTAGTCCATTGCCAAAGAGATGCACATAATTCCATCAAAACTCTAAGAATGATTGATCTCATGGTATTAACATGTTAATGCTAGGGCCTCTTGTAGGAGGATCTGTTTGATGCAGGTTTCCTTTTGCTCAATTCCCAGTTTCTATTTGTTTGCATATTTTGTATTTTACCTTCAAGATTCGGAGGTCCTATTGTTTGGTAGCTCAAGAACCCTTACATGAACCACTTCCATTCTGTATTTTTTTTAAAAAAAAATTAAATAGAATATCGTGTTCTGTAACTTGGTTTTTGCTTTGGACATCTGAATTCTTCCTTGTCGTGCCTGAAGAATTTTTTTTTTTTTTTTTTTTTTTTTTTTTTTTTGTTGGAAGAGTGAGCTAATAATCTAAATGGCATTAGTGGATGCCATGATAATGCATTAGGTGTTGGTACAAGGAAAAATCATAGATATTTGTTCTCATGAAAATACTGCTCATGCATATATTTTCCAAATTGAGGGCATGAGAGCGCAACAAAAACAGAAAGTCATTGATGTATATCATTTTTTATTTTCTTTTAAAGAGGAAAAATGCTTATGCATATGCTGAAGAAATTCTTGCTTTGAGGTTTGATTGTGTTCCTATTGCTTTTTTTAATTTCTTCAGCTTTGAGGTTTGATTGTGTTCCTATTGCTTTTTTTGGAAAAGAATGTCCTCGAACTTATTGGGCATGCATGCAGATTTCAGACCTATGAAATCTTGATGTCATGAAAGAGATTTCATGGTTAGCCTGAAGTACTTCCAGTTTTGAAGAAGTGGTAATGAATATCATTCCAACGAAAACAAATGCTGCACTCGGATAATGCTGTACTCAATACAGGTTTTTCTGCTTACTTAGATAAAAAACTCTTAAGGACCTCTGATTTGTTTCGTTCTGGTTATCTGATGAACATCTGACAATTTGGAAGTACCTTAAGATTGTATTTACTGTTGAGGAAACCACCATGCTTTTCAGCTATTGTTGTTTCGGTGCCTTGGTTGTGACTAAATAGTAAATCATGTTTTTAGATCTGTGTTGTCTTACTGGGACCGTTCTTCTCAAGCCGTGCTTATCAGTTATTTATGTGCTGCATATAATTTTCCCTCAAAGAGATTTGTATTGTTGGCCTTGTGCAGGGTGACTATTTTGTTAGTTCCAGTTGATCCAAATGGTGAAGCTTGAGAGATATCAAGATGGTTTGAAAAATGTGCTGGGATATCTGCACCTTGTATTACTTTTTTGGAATATCTCAATGCGACCTCTGCGACGCCCCATCTATAACAAGTCCCAAGAAGATATAAACTTAATTGTCTGACAAAGCTCACACTGTCGAGCAGGTAAAACAACCAACGATCTGTATTTTTTTTTGTTTCAGTCTATGACTATGCATGCCAACATATACATGTATTTCATTCAAATATATGCCCACCTCTACAATATAGTTTATGCATTTTAGTTATTCATTTCTCACAACTAACAGGAGATTAGCCCATGAAGTTTAATTAAACGCACTGCAAACCCTTCTAATCTGTCCCTGCGAACCGGTCTTGACATCAATCATCCCCATATTCACCATTGATTCAGCAAAATCTGCTCCAAAATTTGGCCCCGTAAGAAAATTCAATGGACTCACGTAGGAATCTACTACGCTGATGGTCTCGGCATCTGTATACAATTTTGCATCTGATTCTAGAACAGCAAATCCATTTCTTATGTTGCGGAGTATACTATCGTCAAATTTTAATTCGCTTTCTCTATCTGCTGCTAACCTGACATTAACATCTCCATCTTTTGGGCAGGTTGCCTCCAGTTCCGGGAGGAATGCAGGGTTAATCGTCGGATCAGAGGTTCCATCTGGGAAGTTGTAGAGCCTATTTGTCATGAAGAAGCATGCAGTAGTCCCAATTGTATGTGCAGCTGCAACAATTTCCATCAATCAAATCAGACTTCTCAAGTTAGTACCATGAACTCAGATTCTCTATGCACATCAATAAAGAAAAAAAAAACTACTGAAATTGGCCAGGACCCAAGAACCACCCATGTTAAGAATCAATCCAGATTGCTTAATTTGAACAATTCAGACAGAATGAGAAGACAATTAACCACGTCTCCTCGTTGGGTTTTCTAAGATAGGAAGAGAGACATGGGAATTACGCATGTTTACCGTTAAGGAGCACGAAGTCCTTCACGGAGAGTCCCTTCTGTATGAACTTGTTCTTGAGCTGCTCAATTGATTCAGTGACTTCAGGCATGTCATCAGCAGATGAAGTGGTAGAAGTCAGCCCGTCTCTTCGCCCGTCTGAACCTGATAAACCGGTCCGCCACTCTGCGTCATCAGGCAATATCAGATCCTTCAACATAATTGGACTAGAAGAATCATAGCTACCGCGACAAAATTAATTTCTATGGAGATCAAATAGTTACTGAATTGTACCAATGCAACAGCATCTCTAGCAGCCATGGCCACAATGTCAGCACAAGAGACAACACCTCTGCACTCTGATTCCAACTGCGCTTTCGCAGTCTCTATCACATCAAAGCCTTGAACACCTTGGTGGCCGAATGCATGTTTCTCCGCTTTGTCTCCTTCGATCAGTATCGAACCGTCACATCCCTGAACAAGCAGAATCATATAGAAACACACATGTATGTCAGAAAACAAAAGAAACAACAATTATGCATGGCAGATTCATAGAAAAGCAATGGGACCTGCACGAAGCAGTCGTGGAAGTGAAGCCTGAGCAATATTGCAGCCATTCTCGAATTGGCCTGGACAGACTGTTGAACAACAGAACTGACAATCTGTTCTGCTTTAGGACATGTTGAGGAGTAGAAACCGAATGCGAGCTGTGCCGTGACTGAATTATGAGATCCCATGAAGGTGCAAGCGATGAAGATGGCCGCGAGAGTCGGAATTAAGGCCATTTCAATGATAAATTAGATCAAGAAGGAAAGAAAGTACAGGAAGAGCAGAGATGAGAAATGATGAGTAAGTTGGAAGAGACATACATGTTGGGATTGTATGAATTGAAGAGCTATTTATGTTTGTAGTTTCTTGTCTAGCAGTCTTTTATGCAATGTGTCAACTGTGTTATATGTGTGTTGTTTGGTTATACAGCCTTGCTTTTTTATTTTTGACATAAAAGCATTATGTATTGATTCATTTTTGTTTTTAGTCACTGTTCTTGTGGTTCATTTAATAGTCCAACCATCTCTTAGTGCTGATTGTGATACTATTTGATGACCTGTACTTGTGCATTAATGCTTGGGGTACCCACTTTAGTCACCGACTTGGGCACTCACCAGTCGGGCATCATTCGATACACATCGAATGCGTATTTCGAGGTGTATTGACGGCGCACGACCGCAAGGTACCCAAAACCGGTGTCTAAAGTGGGTACCTCTAGCAGCTACGTTCTGACAAATGAATGGTAAATTATGCACCAAGTCTGTAGTGTTCAAGCCTTCTTCTTCTTCTTACTAGAAGGGAAAGCAAGGATCGATGACGCGCTTTTGCTAAACGGTTGTTGGGATCCTTTTGATGCATTTTGAGATGTACACGCATACATCTCGATTAATGATTCACAGGATCTTAACAACTAAATGTAACCATTGTTTGTAGCCAATCATTTTCATTGGTAAAGAAATGGGGTAGCAAAGTTGAATTGAGTGGTTTGGAGTGACAGACTCTTAATAGAAGTGTCTTAATCGGTCAAGCTTTAAATATGAACCTCAACTCTTTATGTGTTCTTCGTAAGGCAAGTCTAGATTAATCAAAGAAGTTTTTTTCGAATACCGAACCAAACCCAAAAAAATGTTTCCAAGTTACGGACTTCTTTAAGTTGGATCACAAAGCAGCAAATTTTATGCCGAATCATTTGTCAATACAATAGAGAAAAATGAGGGTACATCACACCACTCATTCCGATCAAACAAAGAACTACTAGCTTCTCGAGCTAGTTCTTTGAAATTTTGTTTTAGAGAATTACGATCGCTTCACTAATTGGCCTTTTTTTTTCTTTTTTCTTTTTGAAAAGGATTTCTAATTGGCTTTAGGTAACTATTTTTGAATCTGAAATCTGATCATCAGTTCATATACACATATTTCTATTATTTGGCTCCAAATTAAGAAATCTTGCCAAGATGGGGAGATTCTATGGTTTCATATGTGTGTCTCATGAAACTTTATATCATTTTCTCACTTTGGGAATTAAATGACATCATGAATGCACCAAAATTAAACCCAGTAAGGTTTGTGTCTGATGTCAAAGTATTCTCATTTCTTTCAACAGCTTCTTGATTACAAAATTAGAAATGACTTGGCCACTGCAATTCATCCCTCTATCTCTTACCCTAATTACTCACAAAGAAAAAAGAGGTAATTATAATGCTATATTAATACAACATGTTGCAAACACACATAGAGTATTGTACCAGACAAAACACACACAGAGTGTAGTTTCCGACCGCTTCTAGATGTGTGTATGTGCATCTATGCGGCAATTTAATAGCATCTAGTACCTGTGTGACTAAGTGTGTGGATTCAAGATTGTTAGAAAATTATATATAACATAACCTTGGTCCTTCGACTTTAGGATTTTGTCATGCATGCATGAATGTGATGGTTACTTTCACCCGTGGAGTTCATCTAAATGATCTTTACTTATTAAACACTTTTTCCTTGTTTGTTTTTATGGATTGACTAATATTAGAAAGTAGGTTGTTCAAAAGTTTTTAAGAAAAGAAAAAGAAAAATCTTTCTTTTTATTAGTGAAAATGTTGAAAAATTTGGACAGCCAAGTAAAAGTTACAGAAGTTGTTTTTTAGACTTGGAAGATACATACAAATGATTTTAAGGAAAAAATACAAATGCTAGGTAGGATTTCTCTTCTTTTCGCAAAAATGTGAGTGGTGTGCAAATCGGACAGGG
Organism: Stephania yunnanensis; assembly: GCA_039657365.1. Classification (NCBI taxonomy): domain Eukaryota; kingdom Viridiplantae; phylum Streptophyta; class Magnoliopsida; order Ranunculales; family Menispermaceae; genus Stephania; species Stephania yunnanensis. The sequence continues at coordinate 7,075,380 of CM077585.1, forward strand.
CAGAGCGGGAATTGTAATTACGGTCCCCGTCCTCGTCCTAGCGCCCCCTCGGGGATGGGGATTTATTCCTTCAAACGCGCGACGAACTTTGACGCCCTACGCCTCACCTCGAGGGGACACTCGTGGGGCGGAGAATCCCAACGTTGCCTCATCAATTTTGTAAAAAAATATTTGTTTTGATCTTTATTTCTTGGTTATTTTGGCACTTAAATACTACTTTCTAAATTTTTTAAAGAAATTGTTTTTTTTCAAATTGAAAGATTAATGTGGATTCATTTTGTTGATTGAATTACAAGTTATCATACTTAATTAAATATATAAGATTTTTAAAACTAATATGACAAATATATTTTGATGATTTTCTAAATATAATTTTATATATCTTTATGATATAACACACACACATATATATATATATATATATATATATATATATATATATATATATGATAATTAATTTAATGGTAAAAATAAATTTTATTGTTGGAGATATTGAGTTTCATTTTATAAATTACATATGTTTTAAGTAAAAAAATTATATAATTTTTTTGTAAAAACATAAAAAAATGAAAAACTTTATGCAAAGGATGTGGGGTGAGAAATCCCCACGGGGCGAGAACAATTCCCGTCCCCGCCTTGCTCCGTGCCCCCGCGGGGAGCAAAAAGTAGGGAATCCTTGTCCCCACCAGGGGCGGGGCACCGCAGAGAATGGAGATTCCCTACCCTACTTGCAACCCTATCCATGTCTCAAGTGATACTTTACCAATTAGAACATATGCAATAATAAATTGGATTTCTTACATATAAATTATAATTTTATGAAGAGTTTTTTTTTTTTTATATATATATGCTCTATTTAAAAAAACTTGACTATGTAGAAAGTAAGAAACTCGAGAAATTTAACAGTATATAGATATACCTAAGATAATTACAAGCTCAAGAGGAGCAAGCCCCGCCCCGCCCCATTAAGATGCAGTTTGTCCCAACTACAAATTTACAATTAGTAATTATAATTAAGCTTACTAAAGTTTAGTGGACATACCTAAACAACAATAGTAGATCCATATAACTTAAATTAGTCAAAATGAACTCATAAGTGAGCATAGTGGGCTCGATACTGGGGTCCAATGAACTTAGAATATTTTTCTACCAAGATTCATAATGTACTTAGACTAAATATTAGGGGTGGGCAAACCGCGGTTTGGTCGCAACCAAACCAAGGGTCTACGGTTTAGTGATTTTTCAAACCACCACCAAATCGCGAACCACCAAAATCGCAACCACACCGAACCGCGGTTTGCGCGGTTTGGTTGCGGTTTTGGTGCGAGGCAGCGGTGCGAGGCGGCGGTGGACGTTCGCGCGGTGGAAGGCGATGACGATGGCGATGGATTCGGCGGCGGCTGTGAGCGGAGAGAGGAGCGGCGGGAGTGACGGAGTGAGAGGAGAGAGGAGCGGCGGGAGTGTGAGGAGAGAGGAGACGGCGGTGAGAGGAGAGAGGAGACGGCGGTGAGAGGAGGAGCCGGCGGGAGTGAGAAGCGGCGGGAGTGAGAGGGAGGTGACGACGGCGAGAGTGAGGGAGGTGACTACGGCGGGAGTGAGAAGGTGATGCGGGAGTGAATGAGAGGAAGAGGAAAATGATTGTGTTATTTAATTTTTTGATATTTTAGGGTTTTGATTTGTATTTACCAAAATGCCATCGGTTTGGTTAAACTACGATTTTCCCAAAATGAAAACCGCGACCAAATCGCGATTCTGCGGTTTTTACGTTTTGCAAACCGCGACCAAACCGCGAATTTTGAAAACCAGTCCAAACCGTGCGGTTTGGTCGGTTTGGATGGTTTTTCGAAAACCGCTGCCCACCCATACTAAATATCAATTAAAGATTTAGCGAAAATAAACATTCTAAAAAGGGTTCACATAATTTTCGAAAAAATTAAAAAAAAAAACTGAAGAACTCATAGATGTCCCTCGGGATGTGTGTGCATCGAAATGATCGGCGCCCATACAGGTGCGTGTCGTTTCCGGGTGTCGTTTCCGGGTTGAGTTTGTGGGTTACTGTAACAGGCTCCTTTACAATAAATTGGGTTTCGGCTTAGGTAGTAGAAAGTGTGGTCCAGCCCAGACGGCCCAAATTTTTGATAAGGAAAAATCGACTCTATCCTTTAAGCATTGGTTGCACCTGCTGTGGTTTTTGTTTGAATTGAGGATTCCTCATGGCCATAGACCTCCAAACAATATCTCGTCCTGCCTTTTCAGGTTCCACTTTTTAATTGAATGGAAATGTCTCTTCTTTTGATTTTTGATAAACTGGGTCCCTTCAAATACTGGGTAAATTTGATTCTATGCCCCTTATTGTGTGCTATGAATGTTGATTAAATTTGATTTTTGATTCTGGGCAGGTCTATTTTGTTGTGATTTTTTATACTTCTTGCACTATTTGAGATATACAGTCATGGGCAACTCCAAAATTTTAATGGGTCCTGGTTTTTATTTGGTAATGAAATGTGGGATATTGTTGATTTATGTGGGGGAAATTTGATTTTTGATTCTGGGTTGCTGTAAATTTTTGTGATTTTTGAGATTACTTCCAGTATTTCGGATATACAATCATGGGAGACTTCAAAATTTAATGGGTCTTGGTTTTTAGTTGGTAATGCAGTGTGGAATATTGTTTATTTATGTGGGGAAAATTTGATTTTTGGTTCTGGGTTGCTGTAAATTTTTGTGATTTTTTATACTACTTGCAGTATTTGAGATATATAATCATGGGCGACTTCAAAATTTTAGTGGGACTTGGCTTTTGGTTAGTAATTGCATATGGGGTTTCACTGATTGAATCAAGACTGCAGTAGTTTTTTTAATAGCCATATTAGTAAGTCTTGCTAAATTTTTATGAATTATTCGTTTGTGATGGAAAGATTGATGGCATTTGTAGGAGGGGTTTTCTTGATGTACAATGGATTTTGCAAGGTGAAATGTCATTACAGAATCGGTTCAGAATTCAAGTTTCTGAACTGGAATAGGAAGTGTTACGGGCATTTGAGAACTGGAAAGAGAAGGGGTGGAACGCCAATTTCTTGTTCAAGTGGTTCTTCCGCTGCTTCTTTACCTGACATGAGAGTATCTAATGCCCATGTTCTTTACTGCGTTGCTCCCGCCATGGGTCATAACAAGGTGAAAAGGATATGATTGTTCGCTTTCTTACGAGTTTTGTCTTTGTTTAAAGTTCTATTTATTTTGATCACTCCACTGCAATGTGAAATTGTTTTTCCCTCCTATTTATGATGTACGAATGCTTGAATTATGATATTGTCTTCTGCAAACTCCTGACCGTACTGATTCATATGGTCTGGCGTCAGTAATAAATATTGGAAGTGTTGTGATAACTGATCATCCTGAGTTATAAGTTCGAAACTGTGATCATCTTGCATCAAAATAGAATTCACAAATCATTTGGTACTTGGTCATGCGAACACAAATATAACAGGCATTTCTTGTCCTTGGAATTCATAAACTTACCTACAGAAAAATGTATATGCTAATTCATAAGTTGTGTTATTAGTTTAAAAGGATGACTTTTTATTTGTTTGCTTGTTACAGGGTTCTGTATTTTCGTAGATGAGACTCATTAGAATAACAGAGAAAAACTTTTTCATTAATTGCTAACTCTTTATATCAGAAATTGCCTTTCCTTTTCTTTGTTTTGTCTTGATTTATTTTGATCTTTCAGTATTTTTTTTTTCTGGTAAGTTTTATGTTATATTTTCATTATTTTGGTGATTATTGATTAATGTCCATAGGAATCACATCCAGAATCCCACCGAAGAGTTCCTGCAATCAAGAATGCTCTTGAAAAGATGGAACTCACAGAGAAGGTAAAAAGCGTTAAATTAAGTCTTGGGTATGCTGTTGTATATGTCTCTCACTTCTATTGTATTTCAATGTGAAGAAATTGCAAAATGTACGCCGTTGTTTTGTTCATTTAGAGTGACCAAGGTAACTTGTAAAGTATAGGCAGTTGCCTCTTTGTAGGGAGAAGGTTTACCACCTTTTTGGGTGTCTTCCCCTTGAGTTTAAAAATTTGTACCTAGAAGGTAAAACCTATTGATTTCAAATGGAAGTCTACTGGCAGATTGGTGTTCATGATTGTAGAATTTCACCTGATAAAACTCATATCACTATTTCCTTACAAGGTTTGTTTAAAGCTATCAAGCCTTTAATGCAGTAATATCTACCTCTTAAATGTATAGGACTTGGTGAGCCATCAACAAAGGTTTTAAAAATTGAGTAAGGAGCAGAAGCTCACATGAATTAAAAACTAAGGTAAAATAAGGAGCGAATAGGTAGAAAAAATTGATTTCTGATTACAAAAAGGTTATGTGCTTGCATCTAAAGGTTGTAGTTGGAGCTCTATAAATCCTTTTAAACTGTTTTAAATCAATCGATACACTTAAATATATTTCCTAAGCAAACTGTAGCAACTTCTCAAGGTGACTATACTCTATTTATTTAGATGCCACTGAACAGATTAAAGTACTTGGATGAGTTTCTGCTTTTATCTAGAAACTCATCCATAACTATCTAGAATTAAAACTTCAAAATTTATTTGACTAAAAAATGTAAATGTCAAAGGATTATAAAATCAGATTTTTAGAATTTCCCCAATGTACTCTATAATCTAATCTAGTGAGAGAGTTTTGTGTGCATCTCAGAAACTCATCCATAACTATCTAGAATTAAAACTTCAAAATATATTTGACTAAAAAATGTATAAGTCAAAGGATTATAAAATCAGATTTTTAGAATTTCCCCAATGTAAAAATGTATAAGTCAAAGGATCATAAAATCAGATTTTTACAATTTCCCCTATGTACTCTATAATCTAATCTAGTGAGAGAGTTTTGTGTGCATGATTGTATTAGCATCGAAATCAATGATCCTGGTAGACTGGTAGTATTATTCAAGTTCGCTATGATGCTGATGGGAGGTGAGTTAGAATGATTTCAAGGACTAGTTGGGCAACTTGGGTTAGAAAATGTTCAAAGTTATAGCCTGGAAAATATGTTATTGAGATTTAATTGGATCCCAAAGATAATAATTTTTACCATATATAGATTATCACAAGTTCTTAATTTTAATTGCCTTTTTTTTTTTTTTTTGAATTCTTTCTAACCTTATTTTGAGAATGATGTCACACATAGAATTCAAGCTGGATGGAAGAAATGGTGGAGTGCAACAGGGGTCAAAATGTTTCTACTAAGTTAAAAAGAAAATTTTATAGGACCGCAATTGGGCCAGCTATGCTCTATGGAAGTGAATGTTGGGCGGTAAAGCAACAACAATTACGTAAAATGAACGTAGCAGAAATGAGGATCCTTAGGTGGATGTGTGGTAAAACTCGTAAAGATAGAATAAGAAATATAGAAATTCAAAGACAAGTAGGAGTAACACCAATTGATACAAAGATTATGGAAGGGCGGTTGCGGTGGTTTGGTCACCTGCAAAGACGACCTACAAATGCCCCAACTAGAAAACTTGACTCAATAGAAACTGTAGAAATTCGACGAGGTCGGGGTAGACCAAAGTTAACATGAGATGCATTAATTAGGAGGGATTTGAATGGTTTGGAAAGCTCACCATCAATTGCACTTAATCAAGCACAATTGAAAAGTTTGATCCATATAGTCAACCCCAATTAATTTGGGACTGAGGCTATGTTGTTGTTGTTTCTAACCTTATTTTATGCTTCAAATTTGCAATCAGTTCCGTGGTTCAGAAGTTATTGAACTAAATTTTAAGCCTGCTTCTGTGGACGATATCACTAGTGTTCATTCCAGAACTTATGTTTCTGGTCTTGAGAAGGTAATCTTACCTCTTTGTAGCTCTTTTCAGATTTCTTATATGTGCATTATGTTTATTTAGATATTAGTTACTTGTACCTTATAACAATGAGAAGGTAACTTTCATTTGTTCTGGCTTATGACTTGAAGTGGTCATATTGCATTAGTTCCGAATTTCCAATAAAAAAAATCATATTGCATCAGTTTCCCTTTGTTGAAGTTATTGTCATATTTTCTCATATTTTCTCTTTCAACTTGAGAAGCTCTATTTTATGGCATTGTATGACATGATTTTTTGTTGTTAACCCTTTAACACGGTTACTTTGTGTTTCACTCTTTATAGAATTTCTGTTGATCACCTTTTTGTTTTCTTCAATAGGCTATGAGTAAGGCTTCTCAAGAAGGTCTTATTTTTATTGAAGGCTCAGGACCTACATATGCTACAGCAACTGTAAACCACTAATCTTGCTTCTCTTCATAAATTAATGATGTTGCGCTCGCTATGGAAATTTTTGGTTCTGAAGCTTTTCTTTTCCTTTTCCATGACTTGCGTATATTATCTAAAACTTTTTTTTAAATAAGAAGCGACAATGTATATCCTTACTATAGAAAAAGAAATAATGACATTGTTGTCAAGGCATTAATGAGATTCCTAGACAATATTCATTATTGGAAGAGCCAATGCATAGGCATTACTTGGATGGTAAAGAAGAAAGCCTAAGTCCCAAATTAGTTGGTTTCGGGCACAAGGATCAAACGCTTCCACTCAGCTCAATTTAATGCAGTTGCTTAGCAGTAAACATAAAAATTTAATTCATATTATGATACATGTGTAGCGCTTTTGTTAGAGGATACGTGTGTAACACGCGCATAAATAGAAGAAACTTATTTTAAATACTTCAGGGTTATTGTATAGGAAACACATTCTTTTAACTAATATGCATTTTAGTCCATGCTGTAAATTGATTCTCTACTTCTTGCATTTTCCTACTTGCTTCATCCTTGATTTTTTTTCTATTTAAATTTTAACAGTTTTGTATCCGTAAGAACTTGGAACTGCTTGCATTATCATTTGCCAATCATCATTATCATGATATTTATGATACCCAAGTAGTTGGTAAGATGTCAAATGATTGAAATATCTCAAACCTTGTTATAAATCTAAAAATGAGTTGATCAAACTTGTTCTGAGTTTGCTAGGTCTCCAATTATAGCTTATTTGGCGCGTTTGATGTGTTTTGCTGTCAATTTGAGATTGGTACAACCAGTGCATCTTGAAGGTCTTGATTTGTCTTGTCTATCCATAAAATCTCATGATTTTTTTTTCGTCTGTAATTTTTTGGATTTCACCATTTTTCCTCTATCACAAATTCTGACATTTAAAAATATAGTGCAGACCTTTCAGGAATCACTCATTGCCGCTGGGGCAGGAATCTCCTTAGTTGATGCAGTGGTGAGCAGGAACTTAATTTTCCAAATTCTGTTCTTTGCTTATTCAATAACATGCATAAGCAAGTAGTTGTGCTCGTGCATTGAGGCGAATTAGTTAAATATATTTCATTTCATGGGTAAATTGTTTCCCAAATTCATCTCGTTCGGTTTCTAAGCTAACGGATATTTTATGGAATGCCAATCTGCCCAAAGCTGCCACTTGACTTCTCAGGTAGAGGCGTCAAAGGTTAACCCGAACCCACCTGTGGGATTTGCTTTAGTAAGACCTCCTGGTCACCATGCTGTTCCAAAGGGGCCTATGGGATTCTGCGTCTTTGGGAATGTGGCTGTTGCAGCACGTCATGTTCAGCGTGTGCATGGATTGAAGCGGGTTTTCATCATTGATTTTGATGTGCATCATGGAAATGGAACCAATGACGCTTTCTATGAGGATCCAGATATATTCTTCCTCTCAACTCATCAAGTAAGAAACCGTTATTTGAATCGCTAGATACGTTTCTGCATCTGATATAAATTTTCTGATCTGTAGCTTATGTTATTGCAGATCAGTTGTCATTTGCTCAGTTAAAATTAATATACTAAGTCCTCATTGTCTAAGTAGTCATTATATGCTTAATTATGTCATCGGATACAGCCATCAATATCTGTTAGTTGACAGCAACGCTTTATAAAGATCGCTTTAAATTATGTCATTTATTTGACAACTTGATCTTATTTCGACTAATGCAGGATGGAAGCTATCCTGGTACAGGTAAGATACATGAAGTAGGCTGCGGGCGTGGAGAAGGAACATCACTGAATCTTCCTTTACCTGGAGGCTCAGGAGACACCACCATGAGGTCTGTATTCGACGAAGTCATTGCACCATGTGCTCAAAGGTTCAAGCCTGATATAATTCTTGTTTCGGCAGGGTAAGTTACTTCTTCGTCTATGTTCTCAGTTTTGCAGCCCTCCCCTTATTTTAAATTTCACATGAAATGGATATATTAACATTTTACATGCTTCATTGATCTAATAAGATGTATTTAAAAGGTAATCAAAATTTGGAATGTGACTACTGGCTTTGCATGTTTGAACGAAAATTATCGTTGCGAACTTGCAAAACGAAAATGCTTCTAATGGTGCTCATCCTCGACTTTTGAAGTTTTCGATAAGACTATCAATCTAAAGCACATTTTGTTATCCTCAGATATGATGCCCATGTATTGGATCCACTAGCTTCTCTGCAATTTACAACTGGTACATACTACATGCTCGCGGCAAGCATTAAACAACTTGCGAGAGAGCTTTGCGGAGGCCGCTGCGTATTTTTCCTGGAAGGCGGATACAATCTCGAGTCTCTTGCATACTCGGTAGCAGATTCGTTTCATGCTTTCCTTGGTGAGCCGAGTTCTGCATTGAAATTCGACAACCCTGCCATCTTGTATGAAGAACCATTAACCAAGGTGAAGGAAGCAATTCAGAAAATCAAGCACATACACTCCCTCTAAGAGTGCTCATTTTCATATGAACTTAATTCTTGTTGACATAGTTTAGATGATTATTTGTTGGGTAATTAATGTACAATATAAGTGTATATATGTAAACTATAATGATATTTTGAGATGTATTCACACATATTTTGAAGAGTATGACATATTGGGGTGGCTAAAATCTTGGTCTAGACTCTAGATAGATTTGGGACTGAACAACTCTTGATATAAACAAGTACATTAAGGAACTTATTTAAAGGACTCATTTTGGACATCCAATTAGGTGCACTGACTTGGGAGTATAGTGGTGTGCCGTTTTGTACACATCGAGGTACGTGTACAAGGAACCACTCAAAGTGTGTCTCCAAATCATTTATTGTAAATTAATGCTTTATTCGAAATTTTGTGTCCAAGGAACCTATTCAAAGTGGGTCTCCAAATCATTTATTGTAAATTAATGCTTTATTTGAAATTTTGAATCCTATTCAATTTTAAATTCAGACAAAAGTATCTCATCTAGACTTGCTTTACAAATAAAAGGTAAGTGTTAATGTTCACACTTTTTTATATATTTAAGAATTTAAAATATTTCTACCAAAAAAAAAAAAAAAATTCAAATATTAAATTAATATAAAGATAACTCAATCTCTCATCATATGTAACAAATCAAATGCTAAGGAGAGTAACTATGATGATTCAAAATACAATTAATGTGACACAATATGTCCAAAAGAACTATTTTGTCAAGTATTAAATTAATGCATTTGACATTGCATCATATTACAATATGTTAACATAAATTCCATATGCACCTTAGTCCCTGGTCGAGCTCGCCCAATACCGTTAAGATAATAATTATAATAATATATTTTAATTTCTTTTATGTAAAAAAGCATCTTGCCTTTTCTTTGGGTTGTAAGGCCTTGATGTAATTCAAAAAACACTATCAAATATTTAAATCAGTGAACTACCTACTTAGTTATCTATTCTAAATCATTTACTCTTCTTATTTTAAAACAATAAAAATATTTACCTCTTCAATCTCCTACTCCCACTTGCGTAATTCATTTTTCAAAATTGAAGGTGTTAAAGGTAAAATATTCATAGTCATCATTTGTACAACCTTGGTAGTTAAGAAAAAGGATATTGTAAAGAACATACAAAATATGTAAATCTTATGCATGATCATTCCATGAAGTTTGTAGATAAAGAGACGTCTGTGGACACAAATACTTGCTTTTAAGCAGGATCTGTAGAATATTTCTGACGACCACATTAGATAGTTGGACAGATCTAGAAGATATACTCTTGAGATCCAACACACTCAAAATATCTTCGACAACCAAGCAAGATATTCTCTCTAGTCCTTCTTTCCATCATAAGACGAAATCAAAGGAAAGAAGAATAATGCCAACCCACGATTGAAGACATACAAGACAATTTGACATATTAACTTTGCCGTATGTTTTTTTTTATATGTATATAATCATAAGACGGAATACACCACTTACTCAGTTTTGTAATTCCAGTTCATTGTGAGATATTAACACACACATAGTCGAAGGTATCTCGACTTCCAAGGGGATTTTGGGTTAATGTAGGACTTATTGTAAGGGAAGTGAGGAGTGTAACAAAGTTCGTTAAGGGATCACTAGCTAGATGAGAGTTCACTAGTAAGGGCTTTGTGTAAATTTGTACGTCATTTTTCTTAGTAAATTTTACACATGGGCGTGACCCCATAGATGTAGGACGAAAGGTCCGAACTACGTTAATAATTCATGTGTTGTGGTTTATGTTTGTGTCTTTTTATTAGGGGCTTGCTAAACACACACGCTCAATGCCCTTACACACACCACTCTAAACTTTTTGACAAAATTACCCTTCCACACACATACATACACACCCTTCACTTCACACAATACACACCACTTTCCTTATAAGAACTCTAACCCTCACAGCCGCCACCGTTGTCATTGCCAACTCCCACCATCGCTGTCTCAACGCTGTCGCCGCCCTCACCACTTATTTCTACAAAGTTTTGTGGTGTCATTGTGGTCGTTCGCTCTGGTCGAACTCGATGGACGAACATGTGTTGAATGTTCGGCCACCAACACATGTTTGACCAGCGTGGCTGAACATATCTTGAATGTTCGGTCAACATGGTTGAACATGTGTTGATTGTTTAGTCGGTGTAGCCGAATGCAATGACTAGCCACCAGAGTTGGTGGCCGGATCTAGTGGGAGAGAGAGGTAACAACAGTAGTGGCGGTGATGGAGCGGTGAAGATAATAGTAGCGATGTTGGTAAAGGAGAGAGAGGGGTCAACCACCACAAAAGATGACGGCGATAGTGATGGCGAAGGTGGTGGAGGGGTGGTGGGTGAGGGGGTAAGGAAGGTGGTGTGTATGAGAGGTTAAGGTAATTTGATCAATAAATCAAAATAGTAATATATGTGGTATGTATAAGGTCATTATGTGTGTGTTTTGGGGCCATGGGTGGGAGATAGGCGACGGGCGGCGGACGACATCGATGGTGGAGAGTAGTGGTGGTGGTGGTGGTGTGAATAGGGAGGTGGTGGTGGTGTATGGTAGAGATGAGGCTTAAAAATAGTGTGAGTGGTGTGTGTAAGGGCATTTCTTATGTGCATATAGCAAGCTACTTTTATTATTTGTACCAACTACAATGTATTAAGCATTACAAGTGGTATCAGAGCCTCCACCTAGGCTCTTTGCAAGTCAAAGAAGGTGCGATCCGGACATAATAATGCCTTAAACACTACAATCCGATCAACCTGAAGGCATCTCCACAATAAAACCTTATATGCTCACTAGTATGAATTACACATACTGAAAATCAGGAGTGGAGGGATTCATTTTATCTCTCGGTGTAAAAGCATGGAGATCAATCGAAAAGGGTACTCTATGGCCATACTCGATAGCAAGCCCAAAAATACTAATACGTGGACAAACGATAATGAAAGACAGCTATTTGCAAACGCAAAAGCCTTAAACGCTACGTTTAGTGCAATAAACCAAGAACATTTAAAGTTGATTTCATCGTTCAAGCTAGCAAAAGAAACTTGACAGATTCTTCAAATCTTGTTCGAAGGTAATGAAGATGTTCGAGATTAGAAAAAAAGGTGCTTCTGACATCACAGTTTGAAGCACTAAGGATGAGTTATGATGAAATAGTCAATACAATGCCAAACTCAAAGACATAGCGAATCAGGCTCAACAACTTAGGAAAAAAAAAAAACTCAAATCGAAAGATGGTTGAAAATTCCATGCGATCTCTTCCCACAAAGTTTGATATCTAAGTAGCTGTCATTCAAAAAACCAATGGTTTGAAAAATTTATAATTTGATGAACTAATGGGTTATCTTACTATATATGAAATGCTTAATCAAAATAAGAAACAACGAGAAATGGCACTAAAGATGACGTCACAATTCTTGAAAGAAGTTCAAGTAGAGAATATAAAATTGACAATGCTTACAAAGAAATACTACAAGCTGTTCAAAAAAGCGCATGGAAACAAATTCAAAAATAGCTACGAAGGTCCAAGATACACTGGATTCGAGATAAAGCCTGACATCATACCAGGCCACTACCGTGAATGTAGCGACTTCGGTCATTATCAATCTGAATGTGCAAATCTTCTAAAAAGGAAGGGAAAATCATTCAAAACACTGAGCGATATAGATTTAAACAGTGAAAGTGAAAGTGGGCATCATAACAACTATGTTGCTTTCACATGTGCAATAACTGAATCCAATGACACCTTAATTGTGCCTACAATCTAAAGCCTAGCAATCATCACACTATACCTATAGATTCTGATCAATTAAATTCACCAAACTATGATTCTTATTTTGGTTCTACTAACTCTGTTGATGTTGCAGATTTGAAGGAAACATGTGCAGAAATATATGTAAAATGGTCAAAGGTAGCAAATAAAAATATCATCAAGTGTAAGGAGATCACAACCTTGAGGAAACAACTTTCAGATAAATATAAGAAGTCGTTTGAAACCAAAAAGGCTATAGAAAAATCAGAATCGACCATTAAACAGCTAAATAAGGGCAAAGCAAAACTGGACGACATTTCAAAAATGAGAAAAGACTCTTATGATTATAGAGGCATAAAATATCCCAATAAAGGTTTGACCTCAGCAAAATGAGAAGCAACTTCTTTTGTTAAAAGAACAGAAGCAACAAATGTCACAAATAAAATTTCTCCACCACGGTTTAAGCTAACCTGCTACTACTATGAGATCAAAGGTCACATTTGATCTGGTTACATCATGATATATATCGTGATCTAGTACGAAGACAAAAATCTTTCACAAAAAAGAAATCCTGTTACCCAAAAGAACTATGCAATGCAATGTAGTTGACGGGTCCTTAAAACCTACATCATCTATAAATTAGTACTTTGATAGTGGTTGTTCGAGGCACATGATAGGTAACACTTCTTTTCTTTCCAATTATCCTTTTTTTTTTTTTTTTTTTTTTTTTTTTTTTTTTTTTTTTTTTTTTTTTCTTTTTCCAGGTGGTCATGTAACATTCAGAGAAGGCATCCAAAGAACGGTTGTGGGAAAGGGCACTCTTCATGTGAAAATTCTATGTGGCGGCCCTCGCCGCCCCGGGGTGACGTAAAATGAGCCGTTACATTCTACATCCTCTAGAAAATGTTCTTCACTTTGTAGACTTGAAAACCAATCTCCTAAACATTTGTAAGTTATGCGATCAGAATCTCCTTATCAAATTCACAAAGGAAGAATGCAGTGTACTATATCAACATGGAAATTGCATCATGAAAGGACAACTGCTATCTGTTGTAGTCCGTTGTCTCATACTTTTCCTTGATCATATGTGCCCACAACAACCATGACCAGGTAGAGTTGTGGCATTAGAAACTAGGACATGCTAGTTACCGTCATCTGCAAAAACTCTATGTTGCCAATGCAACACAATAACTTCCTCTAATCACAAAAGTTTCCGATGGTGTATGTGCTTCATCTCAATATGGCAAACAAAGACATGAGACATATCGTATGGTAGAAAGTAGCATCACTACTATGGTACTTGAACTTCTCCATATTGATCTTGTCAGACTAACCCAAACACCCAGTTTAGGAGAAAAAATACATAATAGTCCGCATCGATGACTATCCTCGATTCACTTGGATTTTTTTCCTTAAAGCCAAATCAGATGCGTTCATGGAATTTCGCGACTTATGCATCAAACTTCAGACGAAAAAAGCCGCCACAAACTATTGAATCGTCTCCATTCGAAACAATTATGGTAAGGAGTTTGAAAATTCTAACTTTCACATCTTTTGCAAATCCATAGGTGTCCATCACGATTTCTCCTCTCTAATCACTTTGTAACAAAATGGAGTAGTTGAATGGAATAATAGGCATATTCAAGAGATGGATCGTGTGATGCTCAACTCAAAACAACTTTCTTCGACACTTTAGGCCGAAGTTGTGCACTTAGCCTATTATATTGTCAATCGAACCTACTTTCGTCCTTATATGAGGTATGGAAAGGCAAAAAGCCCAATTTAACTTACTTTCATGTTTTTGGCAACAAGTGTTTTGTGTTGAAAGACATGGTACTCGGCAAATTCAAAATGAAAAGTGATGATGCTATCTTCCTTAGGTATTCAGACTCCAACAAAGCTTTCTGTGTCTACAACTTACGTACCAAACACGTCATGGAATCCATAAATGTCGCTGTTGATGAACATACAGACTTCACTAGTGAAAAGTCCATCAGCGACATGATCGTCTCCCCTTCTTTAGCTCATCCTATATGACGCAGAGACGATGACGACAAAGGTTTCTTTCTTGACCCCTTTGCTGTGCCAGTTGCAAAGACCATCCTAGCAAAAGTGCTTGTAGCCTCAGAAATAAGCGAATCTATACCCACGTAACCAATGTCTCACTCTCAAGAGCCTGCCTCTCTTATACCCTTAGATACATCATCACCTGTTCTTACAACAGAAACAGAAAGCACAACACCTCGTATTCTTTCTACTCCATCCTCTCCTGCTACCACCTATGTCTCTAAAATTTAACAAGCTAATCCTCCTTCCAAGATCATTAGGGACATCTCTAAAGGCACTACTAGAAACATCTCCAAAGTCGACTATAAAAAACTAGACAACTATGATTGCTATGCTATTATTTTGAGCCTAAAAATATTAAAGAAGCACTTCAAGATGAGTTTTGGGTTGCTGCTATGCAAGACGAGCTGCTTCAATTCAAGCGTAATGATGTTTGGACACTTGTCCCACATCCTTCAAATGTCAACGTTGTTCATACAAAGTAGGTTTTTCGCAACAAAACTGGTGAAAAAGGTGTTATCACTCGCAACAAAGCTCGCCTCATTGCTCAAGTTGAAGGGATCGACTTAAATGAGACTTTTGCCTGCATTGCCAGGATGGAATCCATTCTCCTTCTCCTCGCCTGCGCATGCAATTTGAAGATAAAGTTGTAGCAAGTGGACATCGAAAGTGCTTTCTTAAACAATGTAATATCTATAGAAGTCAATATAGAACAACCTAAAGGCTTCGTTAATCCTCACTACCCTAACCATGTCTAGCACCTCAAAAAGGCATTGTATGAACTGAAACAAGCCCCACATGCATGGTATGAATGATTAAATTCCTATCTTCTTGCAAAAGGCTATCGTCGTGATAGAGTTGATAAGACACTCATTATCATGTCGAAGTCTTCCGTTGTCCTTATTGCTCAAATCTATGTTGATGACATAGTTTTTGGATCCACTTCTCCATCATTTGTTCAAGAATTCGTTCAAAACATGCAAACTGAGTTTGAAATGAGCATGTTCAGAGAGATCAATTATCTTTTAGGCCTTCAAGTTCATCGAAGTTTCATCGGTACCTTCATCTTTCAAAGCAAATACATTGATGCAATTGTTCACAAATTCGGCCTCAAGAAAGCATGTCATGTTCGCACCACATAAAGCACGTCTGACAACCTCGCCAAAAATGACACCACGTCGATATTGATCCTAGTCTATATAGGAGTATGATCGAAAACCTCCTTTACTTCACTACCAGTCGACCATGTCACGACCCAAATCTTTAACCCCGTTTTAATTCCTTAATCAGGATCATCGACCCTTGACGTGGGACCTACACTGTGATACGTGCACCGACCGAGGCACGTGGCCGAGGTATATCATTTTTTTGTATTGATGTGTGCCTAGTGTTATGTATTGTGTAGACTTACTAAGTTGGTTTGTACAGTTGTAGGCGTCGAGATGAGAGCGGGGACACGCCTTGAGTAGCATGCAAGCTGGGGAACCAGGTAGTTAGCCTTTTGGTAAGTCTTATTTAATACTAATATGAAATAAGGAATTACTTATAAGCTTATGGTTGTGTTGGTTAATGTAAATAAAAGTAAAGGCCTATAGTTGAGTAAATTAAATGGAAAACATAAGATTGGTTTAGAGATACACATTGGAACATCTAGGAACTAGATGAGTAGTGAAATGGAGTCACTTGAGGTTGAGTTAGTGGGACATATGACAAAGGTGGACCATTAGATATTCATAGGGATACATAAATCCATGAAGATTAAGGGCTAGGAAGGAACATCACCTTAATATATATTATTAGTGATCAAACAACATGCAAACCAAATCACTCATTCATTTTTGCTGGAGAAGAAGAAGGCATTGCTAGAGAGGAGCAAATCATCAAGGTGTTGAAGGAATCCATTAGAGTTGGTGAGAAATTCTCAAGCTAGGGTGCTACATCAACCAGGTAAACATTTTTTTAGTTGAAATTAGAACAAGTTATGGTTTTAGGATAATATCAAATAGTAAATGATTGAGTATTTGCAATTAATTTATATATTTGGATTTATCATTTCAAGCTGATAATCTAGCTATATTGAAGTTCTTAATTTGGTTTTGAAATCATAAAGATATGAATTCTTGAAATTGCAACACCAAAACTAGAATTCTGCATGTTGTATTAGGAATCAACCTGGGTAATTTGGTCATAATCTACCCATTTTAGATCCATATTGATCCAAACCAGTGGCATTTGAAAGCTTATTTAAAGAGGAATAACTTTTCATAAATGAAGGTATTTTGATTCAAATATTTCTATGTCCAAACATGCTCTACAAGCAGGTGCTGGAATTAAAAAGGAAAGTTTTGAAACTAAATCTGTTAAGAGCATAACTCCCTAAATACTTATCCAAATGAGCTGATCTTTTAGTATGTTATATTTGGATATATTTTCTGTCTTGTGAAAAAATCACATTTTTAGGAACTATAGATTGGGAGAAATAGATTTTCTAAATCTGCTAGTCGAATTAAATTTCAATTAGACCTATGTCTAGTAAAATCATGATATCTCTGTCATTCTAAATCGGAATTTTGCAAACTAAACCTTTCTAGAAAGCTAAGAGAGAGGCCAACAATAATTGTACTGGTGGGGGATTTCGATATCTTGACCATTTCATGCCTACAAACTGCGTTAAAGTGTTGGACTGAAATTGAGACTTAATTTAGTCTTTAGGGACTGATTTAGGAAGATTGATTTAAAGTCTATTGAACTAATTCAAATATACAATAAACACCACTAAATTGAGCATAAACCCACTATATTTGAACTGATGAGATACCAAACTCAGGAACTTAGGAAAAAGGGTACGGAAGAGCGAATGCAAGATTTGGAGTATCGGGAGGCTGGTAAAATTAGGACTTTACTTTGTTGCAGTGAGTATGCCTAATGAAAACTTTACTTGGCATCTCATTTCTATAAATTGCTTTCCTTGCATTGTCCTTTTGACTATTTTGCCTTTGTATTCTTATATCATGTGCTCTTTGTGTCTATGCTCACTTGATGAGTCTAGTTTGCATGACATCCATTCATTTGATTTGATTCATTGATTTTATCCCATGCTATGTCTATTCTTGTTGTTTTAAATGTGAATTGAATGATAAATAACATGCTATTAGGCTAGTGAATATCTTATAAATGTTTAAGAGGACTTGTATTACTCATTTGTTTGGGTGTATAGATGTGCCTATGCCTTGACCATCCATACTTGGTATTTCTTGAAATTTAAAAGTAGTTTTCGCATTTAGGTCCCGTACTCGATCGAGGTGTGCGCGGCTCCCGGGGTTAGATTCCCTGGGGATGTCGATACATGTTACCTGACACTGTATGACACTCGGGGTTAGAGTCCCTGAGGTGGTCTACACACCGGGGTTAGAGTCCCTGGTAACACTTGGGTTAGAGTCCTTTGTGCTATATGATTATTGAGTCAGAGTGACACGTTTCACTACCGACCGGTCCTAAATCACCACTACTTAGCCTAGTGTCAGTATCACTTGTTTAACTCTGGTATTTACTTGCATATGGTTTATTTTTTAGTTTTCCCATTTATATGCTTTTAAATACCATTTGAATATTTGGAAATGCAAATTAAACTTGTCATCGGGGATTACTGTTTTATTCTTGTACTCACCATCCTTTTTATGACGGTGGGTGCAGAGCTGTCTACCAGCAGGCTGGGCAAGGAGAAGATCGGCGATTATCCCTGAGCCCGCGGCGCGACACTGCATCGATTGTAGGTCTTCTTTTGGTATTTTGATTGTATATGTTATATATGTCTTTCAAATACTATTTGGGTTGTATATTGGGTTGAGCGTTAGTTTCCCCGACCTGACTTAGAATATTTTGTTGTTTTAATGCATTTTGAGGACTTTATATATGTGATGTCATTTCCTAATTTTCCACACTTAGGATTTAATAAATAGCTTCCTCATAATCAATAAGACTTCCGTTAATTAATTAATTTAATAAAAAGTTTTGATTAACTCTAAATTTTATAAACTGATAGGACTAGTGTATTACTTATCCTGAACACGAGAAAAGAGGCATCTAGGTTGTAAAGGCTGACTAATACATAGTTAAGTCATGCGTGGATATGATTAGGGCTTAATTACGGGATTAGGCCGGGCGGTGCCCTAGATTAGGAGAGGGGTCGTCACAGACCAGATCTTTGTTTTAGTGTCAGAGTTTATCCTTGTTATAAAGCATGTTCTAAAGAATCTCATCTCATTGTCGTCAAGCATATTCTCTGCTATGTCTCATCCACCTTTAACTTTGGATTATGGTTCTCTAATGATTCTAATCTTTTTCTTATTGGTTTTAGTGATGTAGACTGGGCTGGTAATGCCGATGATCGTAAAAGCGCATCAAGTGACTATTTTTTGTTGGCACCAACTTAGTCTCTTAGTACAACAAAAAATAGAATTCCATATCACTGTCCACTGCAGAGGCTGAAAACATCGTGATTGGCCAGTGCTGTACACAGCTGACATGGATGCGTCAAATGCTTGATGACTACTTTGTTCCGTGGGCATAGCTCACTGTTTTCTGCAATAACAAAAGTGCTATCGATATCTCCGAAAATCTGGTTAAACACTCTCGTATGAAACACTTCGACCTTCGATATCATTTTCTTTGTGATTTTGTAGAGCGTAAGATTGTCTCTTTAAATCATGTGGACACAGACAAGCAATCGACGGATATCTTCACCAAAGCCTTGGATGGCTCCCATTTTGAGTTCCTTAGATGTGAGTGTTGGGGTATGTGCCCTAGGCCAATTCTGTAAACATTATTTAACTATTATAAGTATATGCATGTTTCATTTATAATAATATCCATGGATAAATATTGTATTACTCTAAATGTCCCTAGTCAGTTATTATTATGGGAACGATAATAAACTAAGACTAGTATGAGGCTTGATTGATAATCATGTGATGATTATGCATATATGGATATGGATCAAGATAATAGGTATTCGTTAGGAACAGATGCTGGACCCACCCGTTATAAGAACACTAAATGGTCAATATCATAAGTGATTCTCATGGAAGTTATATCATTTAGTCTTTTGACTTGAGATCACCAGAGACTCCAATAGTAGGAGCACAATGATTCGATACAATCAAATATTGTCGTTAAAAGAATGATTATAAAGATTATGATTGGTCATTGTTCGACTAATGTGTGTATGTTATGTGATCAAGATGAAATTTGTCCATCTCTTTTAGAAAGAGATATCTATTGGGCCCCTCGATATGTTAGATTGATAAATGGTCGTGTCTAGTGAATTGATTGGATCAATATCAATTAACAATTTCGGTCTACTCGGAGATCGAGACCAGTAGATTGAACTATAAGGGTGTCATTCCATGTCTTATGTTCAATCAAAGGATAATGCGTGACAAAGGGATATGATATACACTGTTTATTAGGTTGTATCAATTTATTGATCTTCATGCTACTTGGGTAGTCATAATGCCTTGCTAGAGACTGCGTATGACTTGTATACTAAAATAATTTTGGTTCACTGCCAACGTTGTATGAATCTATTGGGTCGCACACAAAGAATGTATTTGCGCGATTTAATATTGTCTAGGTTAATGAATTTTATTTGAAAAAATTCATTTAGAAAATTCTCATCAAATGTCCTAATTTGACTAGGATTCAAGATTTTCATACATTTCTAATGTGACTAGAAACTTTGTCACTTAGTAAATCCTATTTTGAATATGACTTTAATTAGAATTATAGTATGACTTTAATTCTTATTTAAGTTTTAGATAAATTACAACTCTTATTGGATTAGTAATTATAGATTATCTATGATTCTATCCTTTTTAGAGTTGGACTTTATTTATGACTCTATTCGAAGTGTGACTAGGAGATGGAGTTCTTTTACAACTTGACCTAGTGTACTATAAATAAGACATTAAGGTCACAATTGTTGTATGGAATTCCCGAGAGAGACATTTCCTAGAGAACTTTTATGAGAACTTTTGTCCTACAATTTTTGGGGCTAGCACTCTGGATCGTGATTGTCTGTTCATATGTGAGTTTCTGATAGACGATGTTTGTCTCTGGCAGCATCTTGAAGGAATCGATCAACACCAACCAAGGCAGACATGGAGTTGTTCTTGTTAAGGTATGGTTTTAATCGGCACATCAATTTAATGGAATCGATGGGATTTTTGTTCGGGGATGTTCGAAAAAGGTTTCAAAAACTTTTGCTGCGCATGATCCCTGAAACTCACAGTAATATCAAAGCCAAGGTTGCTTGAATTCCATTAAATTTGATATCAATATCTAACTCACATTGGGATAAGTTAAGAAATCTTCATGCACGTGGATTTTTTTAATTTTATTTTCGTAAGCCATGCTGTCCACTCTATGTCATAGTACATGATTAACTATGGGGTCTTGATTGTTGCCAAAATAATGTGTCCAATTTAGTATTCTATGTCTAATATGATTAGAGGAGATCTCATTGGAATAACAATAAATTGATTTTGGCTAATTTGTGCATTTCATGTGGCAAGATACTTTAGTTGGATTATAAGTTGGGTTACTTTAATTGGATTTAAAATAAAATAAAAAGCTTTGGCTAAGATGGGATCCGATCCCTAGTTACCCAGCTCGTTGAAGTGCCTTAACCATCATAGCGAGCAAATCAACTTGTAATAGGATTACAGATCAAAATCAAAGTACAAATCAGATTGTCATAGTATTGCAAAAAAAAATAAAAGGACTTTTGATGAGAGTAGGATTCAATCCTATTACATAGGACCTCTTGTAGAATAGCTTTAACCACCCTAACTAGCAGCCAAGCTTGTATTATTTGTAATAAGATTATAAAATAAAGGCTTATTTTGTTTGTAATGGAATTACAAAACAAAGGCTTATATTGTTTGTAATGGGAGTACAAATTACTTATAGCATTACTAAAATACAAGGAGATTTTATAAAAAGGAGGGATTCGATCCCTACTCGAACTCATTGTGGTGCTTTAACCATCTTGGCTATCCATTCCAAGTTGTAATAGGATTACAACTCTATTTATATTAATTGAGTCATATATATTAATTGAAAGAAGTTTTAATTGATTAATTGTCATTAATTAAATGGGGTTATTGTTCATTAATTAGATTGAATTAATTTAATTGGAAGGTGTTTTAATTGAATTAATATCAATTTAAATTAGTGGGACCGTTATTAATATTAATTAAAATATTTAATTAAAAGGGTTTTTAATTAAATAGAGTCTGATAAAAATTATATTGAGTATATTTAATTAATGAGATTAATGAAAATATAATCTTTCATGCACTTGGAAAATTTTAATATTTTTATTTTCCTTAATTTGTTTTATGATGCCTTGTTGATATATGAAGATGTTTATTCTTGTTTTATATAAATGATCTTTATTCTATGCATATTAAGTATATATGATATTCCATAATTAAATAGATGCTAGAATTAATCATTGTAAAACACTATATGGATCATAAAACTTGATAAAAATTCATCGATTAGAATTTTAAGTTAACGCCACCCATTTTAAACACTTGTCAAGGCCTCGATCACATTAATATGGGTCTGCCTTCGCATGGTATATTGTGTTATCTTGGTGAGACAAGCTGGGTAACGGTTACCTAGATATTTTATATTGGTTTGACTTAATAAAGCTATCAAAATGGTTTTGGGCTTTAGGCATAGATGAAATGTAACATGTTGTGACATATGATGTCTAGGTCTTATAAAGAACCTAAAAGTTGCATATAATGCCATTGGTAATGGTTACCTACCAAAATAAATTGATTTCGAGTGTCATGCCTTAACTATCTCAAAATTAAGTGAAATATGGATCTTAAACTACTAAATTAATATTTATGAGGGTTATTGATTCAGTGAGAGTTTAATTACTCACTAATAAATTATTCTGCGTAATCTTCTAGTTGTAGATGTT
This sequence comes from Stephania yunnanensis, assembly GCA_039657365.1. Classification (NCBI taxonomy): domain Eukaryota; kingdom Viridiplantae; phylum Streptophyta; class Magnoliopsida; order Ranunculales; family Menispermaceae; genus Stephania; species Stephania yunnanensis. The sequence continues at coordinate 7,097,996 of CM077585.1, forward strand.
AAACGTCTTGTAACACTAATCTAGAGTAACTGCGATCAATCCTTGATAAGGAAAAAAATAATTACTAAGACTAATTTCCCTATTTTGATTAGAAAATTGATAAATGTTATCAATCATAAAAGAAGGATGTATGTCTTAGATTAATGATTCCTTTAAACTACCATTTATTAGTACAAGAATTATATGTCATGTTAGCAAATATAAAACCAGACTTTAGGAAGATTCGGGCTGCAAAAACTAATGACATGATAGTGACACTGAAGGAAATGTTCCAACAGTAAGTCACACGGGAAGGGCATAAGATTGTAAAAGTCCTAGATTCTTATAAAATGGTTGAGAACTTATTAATATTATCACGACCCAAATCTCTAACCATTGTTTTAATTCTTTAATTAGGATCATCGACCTTTGACGTGGGACCTACACCATGATACGCGCACCAAACGAGGCAATGGTTGAAGTATATTATATTTTTGTATTGATGTATGCCCAGTGCTATGTATTGTGTAGACTTACTAAGTCAGTTTGTACAGTTGTAGGCATCGAGACGAGTGCGGGGACGCGCCTCGAGTAGCGTGCGAGCTGGGGATCCGGGTATTTAGCATTTTGCTAAGTCTTATTTAATACTAATATGAAATAAGGAATTACTTGTAAGCCTATGGTTGTGTTGGTTAATGTAAATAAAAGTAAAGGCCTATAGTTGAGTAAATTAAATGGAAAGCATAAGATTGGTTTAGAGATACACATTGGCACATCTAGGAACTAGGTGAGTAATGAAATGGTGTCACTTGAGGTTGAGTTAGTGGGATATATGACAAAGGTGGACCATTAGATATTCCTAGTGATACATAAATCCATGAAGATTAAGGGCTAGGAAGGAACATCACCTTAATATATAATATTAGTGATCAAACAACATGCAAACCAAATCACTCATTCATTTTTGCTGAATAAGAAGAAGGAGTTGTTGGAGAGGAGTGAATCATCAAGGTGTTGAAGGAATCCATTAGAGTTGGTGAGAAATTCTCAAGCTAGGGTGCTACATCAACTAAGTACATATCTTTTTAGTCAAAATTAAAACAAGTTATGGTTTTAGGCTAATCTCAGATAGTAGATGATTGAGTATTTGAAATTAATTTATATATTTGGATTCCTCATTTCAAGTTGATAATCCAGTTATATTGAAGTTCTTAATTTGGTTTTGAAATCATAAAGATATGAATTCTTGAAATTGCAATACCAAAACTAGAATTCTGCATGTTGTATTAGGAATCAACTTGGGTAATTTGGTAATAATCTACCCATTTTAAATCTAAATTGATCCAAACCAGCGACATTTGAAACCTTATTTAAAGGGAAATAACTTTTCATAAATAAAGGTATTTTGATTCAAATGTTTTTATCTCCAAACATGCTCTACAAGTAGGTACTGGAATTAAAAAGGAAAGTTTTGAAACTAAACTTATTAAGGACATGACTCCCTAACCACTTATTCAAATAAGCTGATCTTTTAGTATGTTGTATTCAGATATATTTTCTACCTCGTGACCAAAAATCACATTTTTCAGAAACTATAGATTGGGAGAAATAGATTTTTTAAATCCGCTGGTAGAATTAAATTCCAATTAGACATATGTTTAGTAAAATCATGATATCTCTTTCATTTTAAATCAGAATTTGGCAAGCTAAACCTTTCTAAAAAGCTAAGAGAGAGACCAAAAGTAATTATACTGATGAATGATTTTGATATTTCGACGATTTCATGCCTAAAACTGCGTTAAAATGTAGGGCTAAAACTGAAACTTAATTTAGTCTTTAGGGGCTGATTTAGGAAGATTGATTTAAAATATATTGAACCAATTTGAATACACAATAAACACTACTAAATTGAGCTTAAAATCACTATATTTGAACTAATGAGATATCAAACTCAGGAACCTAGGAAAAGGGTACGGGAGAGCGAATACAAAATTTGGAGTATCGGGAGGCCAGTAAAGCTAGGACTTTACTTTGTTGTTGTGAGTATACCTAGTGGCAACTTTACTTGACATTTCATTTATATTAATTGTTGTCATTGCATAGTCCTTTTGACTATTTTACCTTTGTATTCTTATATCATGTGTTCTTTATGTCTATGCTCATTTGATGAGTCTAGTTTGCATGATATCCATTCATTTGATTTGATTCATAGATTCTATCCCATGCTATGTCTATTCTTGTTGTTTTAAATGTGAATTAAATGATAAATAGCATACTATTAGGCTAGTGAATATCTTTTAAATGTTTAAGAGGACTTGTATTCCTCATTTGTTTAGGTGTGTAGATGTGCCTATTCCTTGACAATCCACACTTGGTATTTCTTGAAATTTTAAAAGTAGTTTTCGTATATAGGTCTCGCACTCATCAGGGTGTGTGCGACTCACGAGGTTAGAGTTCCCGGGGATGTCGGCACATGTTACCTGACACTATATGACACTCGAGGTTAGAGTCCCAGAGGTGGTCTACACACTGGGGTTAAAGTCCCTGGTAACACTTGGGTTAGAGTCCCTTGTGCTATATGATTATTGAGTCAGAGTGATATGTTTTCATCGTGTGGGACCTAAATCACCACTACTTAGCCTAGTGTCAGTATCACTTGTTTAACTCTGGTATTTACTCGCATATGGTTTATTTTTCAGTTTTCCCATTTTTATGCTTTTAAATACCATTTGAATATTTGAAAATGCAAATTAAACTTTTCATCGGGGATTACTGTTTTATTCTTGTACTCACTGCTCTTTTTATGACGGTGGGTGCAGAGCCGTATACCAGCCGGCCGGGCAAGGAGAAGTCGGCGATTATCCCCAAGCTCGCGACGCGTCACTACATCAATTGTAGGTCTTCTTTTGGTATTTTGATTGTATATGTTATATATGTCTTTCAAATACTATTTGGGTTGTATATTGGGTTGAGCGTTAGTTTCCCCGACCCGACTTAAACTGTTTTACTGTTTTACTGTTTCACTGCATTTTGAGGACTTTATATATATGATGTCATTTCCTGATTTTTCGCACTTATGATTTTATAAATGGTTTCTGCATAATTATAAATGGCTTCCGCATAATGTACTAATTGCTTCTGCATAGCCAATAAGACTTTTGCTAAATAATTAATTTAATAAAAAGTTTTAATTAACTCTAAATTTTATAAACTAGTAAGACTAGTGTATTACTTATCCTGAACATGAGAAAAGAGGCGTTTAGGTTGTAAAGGTTGACTAATACGTAGTTGAGTCCTACGTGGATAGGATTAGGGCTTAATTATGGGATTAGGCAGTTGCATATGCATACTTAAAATAGTAAGGCAGAATAATAAAAAAAGGGCCTTAGATATATATTTGATGGTTCGTAACATAAAATAATTTAATAAAGAAAGATAAAGGGAAGGTAAAAGCTACAAAAGATTTTTGTATCGGACACGAAAACCTTAGTTGTGAGCTAGAATTTGCCAAGTTCTAAAGAAAACCTTAAAGAATGGATTTTGTTTTTCATAGAATGAAATTGTTCATTTTATAATGAATTACAAATCTTATCAGGAAGACAATTGTTATGAACATTTCAAAATGAGTATAAGAAAAAAAAATCACTTGGTAAACTATTAAAATACTTTGATGAGATCAAGGTGGATACTGTTTGAGCCAAGAGTTTAAGTGACCATCTTTGAAATTGTGAGATTATCGTGCAATTAGCTCCACTAGGAACGTCATTTGAGAAATGATGTTTTAAGAGGAGAAATCGAACTATATAGGATATAATTTGATTTATGATGTGTCACCAGACTTTCCTATGATATCTTATTGAGGCTATACATTAGAAACCAAGGCACTCATACTAAACCTTATTTTCGATAAAGTGGTTGATAAAACTCCATATATGATATGAAATAAAAAGACCTAGTTTGTCTTTTTTTTGAGATTTGAGGTGGTGAGACTTGCGTAAGAAGTTAAGTTACATAAAGTTTGATGCCTAAATCTTTTGTGTCTAATTAAGGTTGAACACTATGATACTATTTTATAAAATTGAGAACAAATTGTTTGTTACTAAAAAATGATGTCTTTCTAAGTAAAGTGTTTATTTTAAAGACACTATTGAGAATCAAATAAATCTTGAAATGTTCAAGTGCCACAAATGAGAACCGAACCACTTTAAGAAAATCAACAAAGTATTGAACTAGTTGAGTATACACAAGTAACATATATCTCCTGAAAATCTAGAATAATTAGAAATTGGTTAAAGAAACTTGAATTTTCTTATTATTGATAGTTGTTATGTATTTTTGATACTGGATCAGAATTAATCACTACTTATCAAGAGACATGTCTTGTCTAGATTGAACGAAGAAACTAAGTGTTATTAACTCTAAATTTTAATTTATGTATGTTAACCAAGTTTGGAACTTGAATTATTTACCTGAAGATGGTATGACCATTGGATGTAAATGAGTTAAAGTGACATGAAAAAATAAAATATGCATACTTAAAAGCACGGCTTATCGAAAATTCCAATCTAAATCAAGGTGTTGATTATGATAAGATTTTCACTGGTTGCTAAGCTCAAGTTCTAGAATTCTATTGTCGTTACTTCATAGTTTGATTATAAAATATGACAAACGGATGTCAAAAATAACATTGCATTGCTCTATGCTCCTTAAAGATGTGTATGATACAACTTAAGAGTTTTTTGATTATTTTGAGAATTCGAGAAAAATACGCAAGCTTAAAGGATCCATTTATGGATTATAGTAAGCTTATCAGAGTCAGGATCTTTGTTTTGATAAAATAATTAATGAATTACATTCATTGAATCGAAGACTTGTGTAAACATAAAAGTTAATGGGAGTGTAATTATCTTTCTGAATCTGTATGTTAATAATATATTATTCATTGGAAACGACGCCTTAACATTGCAGAATGTCAAGTCTTGGTTAAGGAAAGTTTCTCAATGGGATTCTTAGCTAATTAGGCCTATATCCTTGTGATATAGATCTATGAAGATAGATCTAAGAGGCTAATTGCTTTAAATAAGACTGTTTATATAGACAAATAACTGAAAAAGTTTCAGTGTACGAGATTCTTAAAAGAACTCGTACTTATGTCTTATAACATAAGTCTCTGTAAGACTCAACGTCTTAAGACAAATGATGAGCGGGACAATGTGAATAAAATTTCATACGCATAAGCTATGAGAATCATCACATATGTTATACTTTGCACTCAACTTGATATGTCATATGCTTTAGGCAAAACATACATACATCTCATAGATTCCAATGAAGGTCATTGGATATTTATTAATAACATTCTTAAGTACTTCAGAAGCATTTGAGAGATGTTATTAGATTTGCTGAGGTTTGAAAGATTTGAGTCTTGTAAATGGTTACACGATTCGAACTTTCAAATTAATATAAAAGATTAATGATCGCAATATGTATATGTGTTAACTTCGTAGGAATGAGTTGGAAATGTTCTAAATTCACTCTAACAATTCCTATAACATAAATTGAGTTTTTAGCGACATTTGATGCAGTCAAATTAAGTTTTTAGATCGTAAGGTTCATGATTGAATAAGGTGTGGTTCTAAGTGTTGGAAATAATGTTGGCTTTTATTGTAAAACCAATGAAAAAATTTAGGTTATGGAACCTAAATCACATTCTAGATCTAAACAATCGCTTGAGCGTTTTTGTCTTATAAAAGAGAGAACGCAAATATTTGCATAACATCAATAACAAACAATATAGCAGATACATAAACAAACTTCTTCTACTAAGAATGCATTAAGGTTACTCAGTATTGGATACGTGTAGGATTGGACCTAGTGCAAGTGAGAGATGTTGGGGTATGTGCCCTAGGCCAATTCTGTAAATGTTGTTATAACTATTATAAGTAGATGCATATTTTATTTATAATAGTATCCATGGATAATTATTGTATTATTCTAAATGTCCATAGTCAGTAATTATTGTGGGAGCACAAATAAATTAAGACTAGTATGAGTGTTGATTGATGATCATATGATGATTATGCATATACGAATACAAATTAAAATAATGGGTATCTGTTAGGAACAAATGCTGGACTGACCCGCTATGAGAACACTACATGGTCAATGTCATAAGTGATTCTCATGAGATTTATATCATTTAGTCCTTTGACTTGAGATCACAAGAGACTCCAACATTAGGAGCACAATGATTTGATACAATCAAACGTTGTCTTTAACCGAATGATTATAAAGATTATTATTGGTCATCATTCGACTAATGTGTGGATGTTGTGTAATCAAGATGGTATTGTCTAGTGAATTGATTGGATCAATGTCACTTGACAATTTCGGTCTACTCGGAGATCGAGACTAGTAGATTGAACTATAAGGGTGACATTCCATGTCTTATATTCAATCAAAAGATATCGTGTGATAAAGGGATATGATATACACTGTCTATTAAGTCGTATCGATTTCATTTTTATGCTATTTGGGTAGTCATGATGCCTTGCTAGAGACCTCTTATGACTTGTATACCAAAATGGTTTTGGTTCACTACTAACGTTGTATGACTTTAATTCTTATTTGAGTTTTAGATATATTACAACTCTTATTGGATTAGTAATTGTATATTATCTATGACTCTATCCTTTTTATAGTTGGACTTTATCTAGGACTCTATTTTGAGTGTGACTAGGAGATAAAGTTCTTTTACAACTCGGCCTAGTGTATTATAAATAAGACATTAGGGTCGCAATTGTTGTATGGAATTCCCAAGAGAGATTTTTCCTAGAGATTATTTTTGAGAATTTATGTCCTAGGGTTTTTGGGGCTAGCACTTCGGATCGTGATCGTCCGTTCGTGTGTGGATTTCTGATAGAGGATGTTTGTCTCTGGCAGCGTCTTGAAGGAATTGATCAACACTAAACAAGGTATACATTGAGTTGTTCTTGTTATGGTATGATTTTATCGACACATTAATTTAATGTGATCGATAGGATCTTTGTTCGAGGATGTTCGAAAAAGGTTTCAAAAACTTCCGCTGTGCATGATCCCCGAAACCCAAAAATGAGTTGGGACTCTGTCTTTCCCCTCTAAAGTAGTTGACTAAAAAGAAAAAAAAAATAGCTGTCAACTTCGTAGTTTCTTTTCTAAAACTTCTATTCGGTTATGAAAGGCTATTATTCAATTTCCTTATTTGCACTATTGGTATTAGTTCCCTCTTTTCGAATCTTCAAGTCCCATCATTTCTTTTTACATCGACGGGCTACTCATTAATGGGGCACCTCTACCATCAATCACTTTCACCCCTTATCATTCCCTTTGTCTCTTTATCTTCTGTGCCATTCTGTATATTCTCCACATCTCTCTAACATCACCACCTATGCTGCACTACTCCACTCTTCTTCCCGACTATTATGCACATCCTTGTCAAACATCATCCATGGCCTCTTCCACACCAATTACCGGCTTCAGCGCCTCCGTCAGCAACGTATCTGCAGCGAGACTTTTGAAGGTCTATGTTCGCCGTTCCAAGCGTCCGGTTCCTACTATCCTTTCGGTTCCTTCCACTGTTTATGGCAACAATGGTGTTCTTCTCGCCTCCTTCGAGGCCTGCCCCTTTGTGGTCCTAGCCGCGAAATCCTGACCAACCTCGTCTATAGAACAAATGGAACCACTAATGTCGAGTTGCCTTCCATTGGCCCCATCCGACCCTCGACCAGCCAATCGACTGCTACACACTTAACGAATCTTGTTTTTCATCCACTCCTAGAGCAAACCCTAATGTGGCATCGACTCCCCGTTGCAAAAGACTCCTTGTGTGTTCCATTGGTGAGCCATTTCAACGTTGCCCATTCGGCCCTGTCAAGCCCGCTTTAGCTCTCGAGGCCATGACACCCTATCTTCTTTGGGCTGACTCGGTCCCCATAGATGATATTGTGTCTACAAAGTCCACTACACCACCAACAACTACTCCACCTCATCGTACCAAGTTTTCAAATGGTTTATATATTTTAGTAATACCTCCTTCCTCGCCATACTATTATCCTCTGCGCGAGCCAATCCCTTGTCCAATTAAATATGCAAAAGTCATCGAGGCTTACTCCTTCTTTTCTTCAACTTTGACTATGTCCTCAAGCACAACGAAATTTCCCTACTCGGTTTTCATCCCGAGGTTAGCCTTGACGTGTCCTCCTATCAGCACTATAGGCTCTCTCAACTCCTCAAGAATTGCCATCTGTTGAAGTTGTTCTCTTTTCTAAAAAAGAATAATGCCACTTTGGTCAAGGAGTTATATGACAACCTCTATTTCTCGGTTGGCTTTCCACACTACAACTTCTACTACTGTGTTTATGCCAGAGGCAAAGTCATTCGATTCTCTCCCTGGATCATCGAAAAATTTATGGGGTATCTAATTTATAAGGCAGATGGAACCATCTACCCTCTCGTGTTTCTTGAATCTCTTGACTACAATACTGTGGCCTCCACCCTTACTAGGGGCAGGATGAGAAATGGTTCTCCATGTACTCGCCTCTCCTCAGGCTCTCTGTCCGCTATGTATTTCTCTATGTTCATGTATGACATCCACAGTCTTTTCCCTATGGCTCATGATGCCATTGTTATCTGGACTGACGCCACTCTTCTTTATGCTATTGGTCTAGGTATCCCCTTGATCTGGGTCAGGCTCTCTTCGAGGCTATCCGTGATCGCTCCAATTAAGATAAGAAGTGGAAAAGCTATTTTCTCCTTTGAAGTTCTATGTTTGTTGTTCCAAGCATTCGGTTCCTACTATCCTTTCAGTTCTTTCTACGGTTCATGGCAATAGTGGTGTTCTTCCCGCCTCCTTCGAGGACTGACCCTTTGTGGTCCCAGCCACGGCATCCCAACCAACCTCGTTTGTAGTAACAAATGGTACAACCAATGTTGAGTTTCCCTCCACTAGCACCATTCAGCCCTCGACCAACCAACCGACTGCTACATCCTCAGCAGACCCTATTCTTTCCTCCACTTCTGAACAAAACCTAACGCGGCATCAGCTCCCCGTCGTAAAAGACTCCTTATGTGTTCCACTGGTGAGCCAGTCTAGCGTCACCCATTCGATCCTGTCAAGCCCGCTCTGGCTCTGAAGGCCACGACACCCTCTCATCCACAAGCTGATTTTGTCCCCACAGATGATATTGTGCCTACAAAGTCCATTGCACCACCAGCAACTACGCCAACTCATCGTACCTAGATTTCAAACGGTCTATATATTCTAGTAACACCTCATTCCTCGCCATACTATTACCCTCTACGCGAGCCAGTCCATTGTCCAATGATATATACAACTGTCATCGAGCCTCACTCCTTCATTTCTTCAACATTGACTTTGTGCTCAAGCATAATGACATTGTCCCACTCGGATTTCATCATGAGGTTGGCCTTGATGAGTCCTCCTATCAACATTACAGGTTCTATAAGCTCATTGAGAATTGCCATCTGCTAAAGTTGTTCTCTTTTCTAAAAATGTATAATGCCATTCTGATCAAGGCGTTATATGCCAATCTCTATTTCTCGATTGCCTTTCCACACTACAATTTCTACTATCGTCTCTATGCTAGAGGCACTATCGTGTCTATGCTAGAGGCAAAGTCATTCAATTATCTCCCTGGATCATCAATGAATTATTAGGGTATCCAGTTTATAGGGTGGATGACACCATCTACCCTCTCGTGTTTCTTGAATCTCTCGACTCTAATACCATGGCCTCCACCCTTACTAGGGCTAGGGTGAGACGTGGTTCTCTAGGTACTCGCCTCTCTTCAGGCTCCCTGTCTGCTAAGTATTTCTCTTTGTTCATGCTTGACATCTACAATCTTTTCCCTATGGCTCATGATGCCATTGTTATTTGAGCCGACACCGCTCTTTTTTATGCTATTGGTCTAGGTTTCCCCATTGATCTGGGCCAGGCTCTCTTCGAGGCTATCTGTGATCGCTCCAACAAAGATAAAAAGTGGAAAAGCTATTTTTCCCTTATGAAAGTCTATGTTCACCGTTCCAAGCATCCGGTTCCTACTATCCTTTTGGTTCCTTCCACTGTTCATGGCAATAGTGGTATTTTTTCTGCCTCTTTCAAGGCCTGCCCCTTTGTGGTCCCAGCCACGGTGTCCCAACCAACCTCGTCTGTAGTAACAAATGGTAATACCAATGTCGAGTTGCCCTCCATTGCCCGTATCTAGTCCTCGAACAGCCAACCGACTGTTGCACCCTCAGCAGACCCTGTTCTACTCCACTCCTGAAATAAACTCTAATGTCGCATCAGCTCCCCATCGCAAAACTCTTTCTGTGTTCCACTAGTGAGCCAGGCTAGCATCGCCTATCTAGTCCTGTCAAGCCCGTTCCGGCTCTCGAGGCCACGACATCCTGACCAGCCTCATCTGTAGAACAAATGGTACCACCAATGTCGAGTTGCCTTCCATTGGCCCCATCCAGCCCTCGACCAGCCAATCGACCTCTACATACTTAATGGATCTTGTTCTTTCCTCTACTCCTGGAGCAAACCTTAATGTGGCATCGACTCCATGTTGCAAAAGACTCATTGTGTGTTCCATTGGTGTGCCATTCCAACATCGCCTATTCGGCCCTATCAAGCCCGCTCTAGCTCTCGAGTCCATGACACCTTATCCTATTCGGGCTGACTCTGTCCCCATAGATGATATTGCGCCTACAAAGTCCACTACACCACCAGCAACTACTCCACCTCGTCATGCTAATATTTCAAATGGTCTATATATTCTAGTAACACCTCATTCCTCGCCATACTATTACCCTCTGCGTGAGTAAGTCCATTGTCCAATAATATATGCAACAGTCATTGAGGCTCCCTTCTTCCTTTCTTCAACGTTGACTCTATGCTCAAGCACAATGACATTGTCCTACTCAGTCTTCATCCTGAGGTTGGCCTTGATGAGTCCTCCTATCAGCATTACAAGCACTCTCACCTCCTTAAGAATTATAATCTGCCAAAGCTGTTCTCTTTTCTAAAAAAATATAATGTCACTCTGATCAACTTTATTTCTCAGTTGCCTTTCCACGCTACGACTTCTATTACCATGTCTACACCTGAGGCAAAGTCATTCGATTCTTTCCTTGGATCATCAATGAATTTCTTGGGTATCCAATTTATATGGCAAATGACACCATCTACCCTATCGTGTTTCTTGAATCTTTCGACTATAATACCATGACCTCTACCCTTACTAGGGGCAGGGTGAGATGTGGTTCTGCAGGTACTTGCCTCTCCCCAGGCTCTCTGTTCACTAAATGTTTCTCTTTGTTCATGCTTAGCATCCACAATCTTTTTTCTATGGCATATGATGCCACCGTTATCTAAGCCGACGCCACCTTTCTTTATATTATTGGTCTGGGTGTCCCCCTTGATCTGGGCCAAGCTCTCTTAGAGGCTATCTGTAATCATTCAAACTAAGATAAGAAGTGGAAAAGCTATTTTTTCGGTGTCTCATCACAGCCGTCCTAAAGCTTAAGGAGTCTCACGTTTGCCCACTGATCTCATTATGGCCATAGGCACACAAAAAATTAAGAATACCATATTGAATCAGACATCTTCTCATTCTTTTAACATCCCAATCTTGGATGAGAAGCTTTTGCCTTTGTCCCTCTCCCCACGCACATCCTAGCAGACCCGTCTCTTGCCCCTGATGATTCAATCCATGACACTAGCATAGCTTCTCTCGTACTTCATCTGCCTATCTTCCTGACATCTCCGACTTATCAGACGATGCTTTCTATTTGCTTCAATTTCAATATCTCGACTGCAAGCGACGTATGAAAGAAATTTGCTAAATATTCATTAGTGCGAGGAAGTCCATTCCAGACCTTTAGGTAGCTTTTCTTTCGTATCTTCCCTCTCATCTTTGTAATTTATTATGTCACAAAGGGGATAACAGCTCCAGTTTAGGGGGAGCTTGCTCTATCAAACTGCTAAACTTGACTTTATTTTTTGTCCTGCTAATTTTTGTTTACACATGTTTAATCTAACATTTTTTGGTAGGATTTAACCTTTTGATATTACATTATGACGGCCCCTTCCCTAATCTAGGGCACCGTTCGACCTAATCCTGTAATTAAGCCCAAAACCTAACCCCATAGGCTTTAATTACATAATAGTGAGCCTTTCTATCTAAATCTATACCGTAACGACCGTAAAAACTTAACACGTGCCACGTGGGCTTAGGCCGGGCAAAGCCTAGTTTGTGAGAAATTGGGGTCGTCACAGTTGGTATCAGAGACTAAGTTTTTACTTCTAGCTCTTGATTAACCCACAACCAATATAAGACTCAAATTAAAAATAAAGTTATTGGAACTTAGAGTGGAACCCTATGATCCTGACTTAGAGTCTTAGTTGGGAAGTGATGAGAGTCGGGAAAATTAAAACTTGGATCCTATATATGGTAATTGTTGTATTGTACTATACTATATCGGTAACTATACGCTGATTATATACTCGCTTGATATTGCAGATCGCAATGACAGATCAGCCTGGTTCAAGTGATGATAGTGGAGCAACAGGTCCTCGATTTGCGAGTATTGAGGAGGTACAATCATTGAATCAGAAAGTCACATCTTAGGATCAACAATTGGATGAGATCCTTAGGATACTCAGGGCACGGATCACAGCTACACCAGCACCATCTTCATCGACAGTGCCCACTGTTCAGAAGAGGAGCGCGCCTACTGTATAGGCTACTCCAGCGGCTCTCGTTGTACCGACGCTATCCATCATAGCTAAGATAGTACTAGTTCGGATTGAAATGGTATTGCCCGCACCACCTACACCGGCGGAGACCACACCGACTACGCCCATAGAGATGAGCACAGGGGCGACAGCCAAGGCAAGACAGTCACGAGAGTTCCAGAGACATAGACTAGCTTAGTTCTATGGGGGCACAAATCTCGAGGTAGTATAGAGATTTGTGAAGAGCCATGAGAAGATACATGACATTATAGCTGCATCGGAGCATATGAGACTGAGTATATCATCGGGGCTGATATTTGGAGAGGCCGATGCGTGGTGGTATAGTATGGTGGCTACCCAAGTTAAGACCAAGGATTGGGCAAAATTTAAGAGGCAATTTAATCAGAAGTACTTTCCGCATTCAGTCCTGAAGTAGAAGAGAGCTGAATTTCTGAGCATCCGATAGTACACTAGGGAGTCGGTGATGCAGTATATGGGCAGGTATTTGCAGTTGTTGGATTATGCTGGAGGGATAGCTGACACATACACCGACTAGGCATACTATTTCATGGACGAGCTGTTGAAGGATATTAGAGGCACCGTAATGACTACAAAGCCAGTGAGTTTACATGCGGCATATGAGAGGAACCTGACTAGAGAGGTGTACCTGAGCACACACCCCAATGAGATCATCCCAACACTAGCACCAACATAATTGGATTATAGATCAGGTGGTGATAGGAGGACGAAGAGACACCGACCGTTCAGGTCGAGAGATGAAAGAGTACAGAGTATAGGACCTATGACGCCACCATCCCATCCGGTGCACATCGCGCCATTACCATCTGTTTCGACATGGAGTTATGCTAGTACACTGCAGCAGCCAACACAGTTAGAGCCGCCACAGCCGTATCAGCAGACTGAAGGTAGAGACAGAGGCGGTGGTCAGGGTCAGAGGTACGGACATGGTCAGGGACAAAGATATGACCAGGGATAGGGACATAGGTCTAGTCAGACGCAGGAATAGGGACAATGGATTCCACCTGGGCCGATACCACATTGAGCATGTTTTGAGTGTGGACAGACATGACACTTCATCAATACATGCCCACGATTAGGCAGGGCTCAGCCACAGCAGCGCAGAGAGCAAGTTCATGTCTGCACCAGATTCAACTGCCACTCGTAACCTTATCGAATGTATAATGATTTACATTTGTAGTCGATTTATATATACTATGATCGATTCAGGTTCCAATGTATCTTTATTTTGGGTCATATGGTTGATGAGTTAGGATTGAGACTTATTAGGTTATAACATATCTTGATCCTCAACACAACTGCTAGGGACTAGATATACCTGAACTTGTTATGTGTTGACTACTCGGTTGAGATAGAGGGACAAGAGATGCCTGCGGACTTGGAGTATTGGAGTTCTTAGAGTTTAATGCCTTATTAGACATGGATTGGTTAGCCGCGTACCACGAACAGCTTGAGTGTCTCAGCAAGGTGGTTACGTTTCAGCTTCTGGATTGAGTGGAGTTTATTTTTCAGGGGATTTCGACCACATTGCTGATCACTTGAGCCAAAATGGCAACAAGTTCATATCTCGAGACATTTGCTAGTGTTTTGAGTTCGGCCGAGAGAGTCGAGGTGAAGATAAATGAGGTGCCTGTTACATGCACGTTTTTGGACGTTTTTCTCGCTGAGCTACCAGGATCACCACCACTTAGAGAGATCGATTTCATTATAGATTCTTTCATAGGGAACAAACTTATTTTGATTCCGCCGTACAATATGGCTCCTAAAGAGTTAGTGGAGCTGAGGACCCAGCTAGATGAGTTTTTAGAGTCGGGACTTATACGTCCGAGCATGTCACCTTGAGGTGCACCGGTATTGTTTGTTGAGAAGAAAGATGGTAGTTTAAGACTTTCCATTGACTACTGACATCTCAACCAAGTCAGAGTGAAGAACAAGTATCCACTCCTACGCATTGATGACTTGTTCAATCAACTAACTAAGGCGCAGTAGTTCTCTAAAATCGATTTAAGGTTGAGATACCACCAATCGAGGACTCGAGATGAGGATAGGGAGAAGACTACTTTCCGCACGAGTTATGGGCATTACCAATTTACCGTCATGTCCTTTGGGCTGACGAATTCCCCGACAATGTTCATGGATCTTATGCACTGAGTATTGAGAGAATATTTGGATAGATTCGCGATAGTTTTCATCGAAGACATTCTTATCTATTCTAGAACTCGTGAGAATCATGAGGGACACCTCTAGACGGTCTTATTGACTTTGAGGGAGTAGAGACTGTATGCTAAGTTAAGCAAGTGCGAGCTTTGGCTCACCGAAGTTGGATTTCTTGGGCATATTGTCAGAGCAAGTAGATTGTTAGTGGACCCCGTTAAGATCAGAGCTGTGATAGATTGGCCTACACTACGATCAGTGACATATATCCACAGTTTCTTAGGGTTGGCGGGTTATTACAGGCGTTTTGTTTAAGATTTCTCGAAGATTGTGGCGCCAATAACGCGATTGACGAAGAAGGATATGAGTTTTCATTGGAATGACAGTTATGAGCAAGCCTTCAGGACTTTGAAGGAAAGCATGACTACCGCACCAGTTTTGGTACTACCTGAATCAGGGAAGGGTTTTAAGGTGAACACCGATGCTTCTAAGGTTAGTTTGGGTTGTGTTTTAATGCAGGCGATAGAGTGTTTGCTTATGCGTCTCGACAACTGAAGATTCACGAAAAGAACTACCTTACGCGTGATTTGGAGTTAGCTGCAGTAGTATTTGCATTAAAGATTTGGCGTCATTATCTTTATAGAGAAGATTTTGTGCTATTTACTGACCACATGAGTTTGAAGTACCTCTTTACTCAGAAGGAGTTGATAATGAGATAGAGGCATTGGCTAGAGTTCTTTAAAGATTATGATTTCTCTTTGGAGTATTACCCAAGGAAAGTCAATATCGTAGTAGATGCATTGAGCTGGAGAGGACCAAATCCAGATATAGTGACTTGCCACATGACATACGAACATGGGCTACTTGAGGCAACATATTTGATGAATTTAGTTGATATACTGAACAAACCACAGTGTTGATTTGTGGGCATATGAGGACTTAGAAAGTGTT
Organism: Stephania yunnanensis; assembly: GCA_039657365.1. Classification (NCBI taxonomy): domain Eukaryota; kingdom Viridiplantae; phylum Streptophyta; class Magnoliopsida; order Ranunculales; family Menispermaceae; genus Stephania; species Stephania yunnanensis. The sequence continues at coordinate 7,113,897 of CM077585.1, forward strand.
GATTTAGAGTATACTTGAGGTTTATCAGGCCGATGAGCAGTACTAGAGGTTCTTGGAGTTTGCTCAGAGTCCAAATCATCCAGATTGGAGTCTGTCGACAGACTCATGCCTGAGATTTAGAGGTTGACTATGGATTCCATCAATGGCTGAGTTACGTGATGAGATACTTGATGATGCTTACCGCTCACGTTTTATGGTTCATTCGGGTTGGTCCAAGATGTATGCTGAGGTGCATCGTATTTTCTGGTGTTCAGGGATGAAGACTGCTATTTTTGATTACGTTCGAGCGTGTGAGGTATGTCAGCGAGTTAAGGCTGAGCATCGGAGGCCCAATGGGTTATTACAACCACTTCCCATTCCTCGGTGGAAGTGGGAGCATATTGCAATGGATTTCGTCAGTGGCCTACCTCAATCTTAGCGCGGACATGATAATATCTAGGTGATTGTGAACAGGTTGATGAAGTCTGCGTACTTCTTACCAATCTCTACCACACGTCGGGTGGATAGGTTGGCGAATTTGTACGAGCGGGAGATTGTTCGACTACATGGCGTTCCGTTATCGAATGCATCAGACAGAGGGATACATTTTACATCTCAGATTTGGCAGACCATACATGCACAATTCGACATACGGTTGGATCTTAGTACAACCTATCATCCACAGATTGATGGACAGTCAGAGATACTAATTTAGATTCTCGAGGATATGCTGAGGATGTGTGTGTTAGAGTATGATGGATCATGGGAAGAGTATCTTCATTTGTATGATTTTACTTATAATAATAGTTATCAGGCCAGTATTGGGATGACACCGTTTGAGGCACTTTATGGTAGGCCATGCAGATCTCTATCGTGTTAGGTAGAGCCCGATGATGTGACAGTTCTTGGGCTATAGATTGTGGTGGATCACACAGAGAAGATATGACAGACCAGATTATGTTTTAAGGGTACGCAAGGGAGACAAAAGAAATATTATGACAAGTACCATGGTGAGTTAAAGTATTATGAAGAAGCTTTTGTGTCCTTGAAAGTCTCACATTTGAAGGGTAACAAGATATTTGGAATCAAAGGAAAAATCGTGCCGAGATTCATTGGTCTTTTCAAGTGCAATAAGAGAGTTGACAAGGTTGCAACGAGTTAGAGTTACTGCCTCAGTTGGCAGGGATCCACCCCGTATCTCATATTTCAATGCTTCGGCTGGATAAGTCGAGAGGAGGCGTACGACCGATAGTGGATCTGAGTTAGATAGACCTGAGGGAAGACATCACATATGAGGAGCAGTCTATTCAGATTTTGGACCATCAGGTGAAGAGACTGAAGAATAAGGACATCCCGTTAGTCCTCATTAAATGGCAACATCATGGGGACGAGGACCTGACTTGGGAACTAGAGTCTTATATGCACGAACACTTTCCATATCTATTTTGAGCATGGCAACTTTTAGTCCAAGCTTGTTTTAATTTCGAGGACAAAATTCTTATTAGTTGGGAAGACTAACAATTTAACACGTGCCATGTGGGCTTAGGGCGGACGGGTCCCAGTTTGTAGGAAATTGGGGCCGTCACATACACCATACTTATGTTCAGAATAAGTAAAAACACAAGTCACTATACATTTGAGTTTTAGAGTTAATCTAAAACGTTTTGTATAATTTACTTAATTATAGCGGAAGACTTTAACTCCACCTATGTTGTACACTATGTGCGCTACATAGCCGGTCCCAAGTCCGGATAAAGGATGAGGACTCTGACGCCCATTTTCTCATACCGAAAAATGGTACGGGAGGTCCCAAACTCACTTTTCATACCCGAAAAGTGAGGGAGGGAGGCCCCAAGCTCATTTCCCATTCTTGGGAAATGGAGGAGGGTTGCGATAGGTTGACAGCCAGCGTAAAACTTTTGTCACTTTTCATGAAATAGATCAAACATATATAAACGTTGGGGCGTTCCAACCTAGCGACGCGCTGCACCGGAGCCGGGGTGTAGTGAGAAATGAGCAAGGATGTGTTTCATATCGCCGCCTGGGTGTGAAGAGAAATGAGCAAGGGTTCCCACACATAGGACGTGTGTGGGTAAAGAAGCTAGTCCCTTCACATCGTCGCCCGAATGTGAAGAAAAATGAGCAAGGGTTCCACACAAAGGACGGGTGTGGGTAAAGAAGCTAGTTCGAAACAAAAACGAAAACAAAAACAAAATCATAGATATGAACACTAGATCTTTTAGACAAAATAGAAATAGAAAAGAAAAACAAATACAAAGGGGAGAAAAAATTCGTTTAGGAACATGGAACATAGGAACACTTACGGGGAAGTCAATAGAACTAGTAGATTGTTGGGTTTAGGGGTTCATACGCAGCGGATATTACAAAACAATTTTGACAAAAACCCCAACAGGATCCGAATCTAATTCCATTAAAAACGTTTAAACCATGAAAAACTTAATCATACCTCAGTCGCAATATACCTTTCTGAAGGTTGATCGATCTCTAAGGTGCTGCCAACAACGAACGCCCTCTACCAGTAGTCCACACACGAACGGCGGCCGAGATTCGAAGTGCTAGCTTCGAGAGAATACCAAACCTTTTGTTTCTCTCCAAAACGATCCATAGCATACCAAAAACCCTAAGTCGTTTCTAAAACGAAAATAGAGTTTCGACCTTTTGATCTTTCGTACGTGTGTTCTAACTTTAAGCGTCTATTTATACAACCCTTGTATATAGACGGTTAAGTAAATTACACATATACCCCTACTTAAAGAAGTATAAGTGTAATACACCAGAAGTACGTTTCCATCATGAATTTTATCACATAAAATTCATTTTTCTGAACCATCTTAAAATCTCGCAAAACCATTCTTAGTGTGCGACCCAATAGGCTCATACAACGTTAACAGTGTACCAAAACACATTTTGGTATACAAGTCATAAGCGGCCTCTAGCAAGACATTATGACTACCCAAGTTGTACAAATATCAAATCGATACAACCTAATCAATAGTGTATATAACATCCTTTTGTCACACGATATCCTTTTGATCAAACATAAGGCATGGAATTGTCATCCAACATGTTCAATCGTACTAGTCTCGATCTCTTGGTAGACTGGACACATCCAAGTGACTTTGATCAATATCAATTCACTTAGACTAGGCCTTTTAACAGTCTATCACATCGAGGGATCCACTGGATATATCTCTTTATATGAAAGGGACAAATTCTATCTTGATTGCATAATTTCATCACATTGCTCACACAGTGACCAATCACAACCTTTATAATCGTCCGGTTAAAGACAACATTTGATTGTGTCAAATCACTATATTCTTAATGTTGAAGTCTCTAGTAATCTCAAGTCAGAGGACTGAAAAATATACCTATCATGAGAAACAACTATGACTTAATCCATGTGATGTCCTCATAGCGGGTCGATCCAATACTTTGTTCCCTAACAAGTACTCGTGATCTTGATTCGTATCCCTATACGTATAATCATCATATGATCATCAATCAAGACTCACACTAGTCTTAATTCATTATAGTTCCCAATATAATGATCGACTAGGGACATTTAGGATATTTCAGTAAATACCAATGAATCTTATTATAATGTAAACATGCAAATTAATTATAATAAACAGCACATGAAATCCTCTATTTTATTAACTAAAAGTATTCATAAAGACGGTTAATGGATTGACCTAGGGTACATGCCTCAACATCTCCCACTTGCACTAGGGCAAATCATACATGCATCTAATGCCTAATGATCTAACATGACCATCATGTTTTGCTTGTGGAAGAGCTTTTGTCAATGGATCCGCAACGTTATCTTCAGTAGGTACTCTGCAAATATTTACGTCTCCCCTCTCAATAATTTCTCTGATGAGATGAAAACGCCTGAGTATATGTTTGGATCTGTGGTGTGATCTAAGTTCCTTGGCCTGTGCTATTCTCCTGTTATTGTCACTATACAAACAAGCAGGGTTAGCGATACTTGGAACCATACCTAGTTCAGAAATGAACTTTTTGATCCAAACTGCCTCCTTTTTGCATCGGACGCTGCAATATACTCAGCTTCTGTCGTAGAATCTACCACGGTCTCTTACTTCAAACTTTTCAGCTTACTACACCCCCATTCAAAGTAAACACATATCCAGATTGCGATCTAAAATCATCTATATCAGTTTGAAAAGTTGCATCTGTGTAACCATTTACAACTAGATCATTTTCAAAACCTCCATAGACCAAGAACATTTCCTTAGTCCTTCTTAAGTATTTAAGAATGTTCTTTACTGCTATCCAGTGACTCTCACCAGGATTTGACCGATATCTGCTTGTAGTGCTCAAAGCATATGATACATCAGGTCGAGTGCATATCATGGCATATATGATAGATCCAATAGCTGATGCATATGGAATCTTATTCATACGATCTCGCTCATCATTTGTCTTAGGACATTGAATCTTGCTGAGACTTATGCCATGAGACATTGACAACAATCCTCTTTTAGAGTCTTGCAAACTGAACCTATTCAACACCTTGTCTATGTAAGCACTCTGACTTAGACCGATTATCCTCTTAGATCTATCCCTATAGATCCTTATCCCTAGGATATAGGCTGCATCTCCTAAGTCGTTCATTGAGAAACACTTCCCTAACCAAGACTTGACATTCTACAATGTTGGGATGTCATTTCCAATGAGTGATATATCATCAACATACAGTACCAGAAAAACAACTACACTCCCACTGACCTTCTTGTATACACAAGGCTCATCTTCGTTCTTAATAAAACCAAAATCCTTGATTGTTTCATCAAAACAAATATTCCAACTCCGAGAAGCTTGCTTTAATCCATAAATGGATCTTTGAAGCTTACATACCTTCCTAGAATTCTCAGGATGTACAAAACCTTCAGGTTGTGTCATATACACGTCCTCAAGCAGCTTTCCATTAAGAAATGTTGTTTTTACATCCATTTTCCATATCTCATAGTCATAATATGCAACAATGACAATTAAAATTCTTATGGATTTAAGCATGGCTGCGGCGAAAAAGTTTCATCATAATCGCACCTTGAGTCCGCTGAAACCTTTTGCTACAAGTCTTGCTTTAAAAGTATGCACATTGCCATCCATGTCAGTTTTCTTCTTGAAAACCCATTTACATCCAATGGTCTTACCACCTTCAGGTAAATCAACCAAGTTCCAAACTTGGTTATCATACATGGATTGCATCTCAGAATTCATGGCACTTAGCCGTTTATCTGAGTCTGGTCCAGACATAGCCTCCTGATAAGTGATGGGCTCATTTTGATCCATAAGCAACACATCATGACTATCAGTAATGAAAAATCCGAATCTCTCTGGCTCATGTCTTACCCTACCAGATTTACGTGGGCCTTGTGTCACTTGCGGAGGTTCAACTGGTTCTGAACGTTGTTGAACTTCCAGTAGCGGTTTAGTGTTTATATGTGATTCTTGAACCTCTTCAAGATTTATTTCTCTCCCACTAGTGTCTTTTGAAATAAACTATTTTTCCATAAATGCACCATACCGAGCAACAAACACTTTGTTCTCAGCGGGATTATAAAAGTAATATCCTTTTGTTTCCTTAGGATACCCCACAAATAAACACTTGTCAGATTTAGGTGCTAGTTTTTCCGAGACTTGTCATTTTACGTAAGTCTCACAACCCCAAATCTTAAGGAAAGACAAACTAGGTCTCTTCTCGTACCATATCTCATATGGTGTTTTATCAACCGCTTTAGAAGGAACTCGATTTAGAGTGAAAGCTGCAGTTTGTAATGCATAACCCCAAAAGGATAATGGAAGATTTGCATGACTCATCATAGATCGAACCATATCTAATAAGATTCGATTTCTCCTTTCTGAAACTCCATTCCATTGTGGAGTTGCTGGTGGAGTCAATTGGGAGACAATCCCACAATTTCTAAGATGATCATGGCTTAAATATTCACCACCTCGATCTGATGGGAGTGTTTTGATAGTTTTACCAAGTTGATTCTGCACTTCATTTTGAAACATTCGAAACATCTGAAATGATCCAGCTTTATGTTTCATAAGATATACATAACCATATCTGCTTTGAAATCATCAAGTAAATGTAATGAAGTACTGATAACCTCCTCTAACCATTGTGTTTATAGGACCGCATACATCAGTATGTATTAGACCCAATAAATCACTTGCCCTTTTCCTGTGTCCGGTAAAGGGACTTTTAGTCATCTTGCCTAGTAAACAAGATACGCACGTTTCATATGTTTCTAAATCAAATGAATCTAGAAGCCCATCTTTACGGAGCTTCGTTATGTGTTTCTCGTTTATGTGCCCGAGACTACAATGCCAAAGATAGGTTTGATTACATAAATGACAATTTTCCTCCTTTTCTTTTGGGTGTTTTGAAGCGGGAACAGGCTGGGGCTTGACTTGTTCCATAGGCTTTGCGACAGGTGCAGCAACAGCCTTAGCAACTCTAGCCTTGCCTTTGCCTTTCTTCTTCATTCCCTTTCCCTTTTAGACCATCAACATATTACTAGAGGGTTTCTTGATATTTTGTTCAGCAGTTTTGAACATCAAATGTGACTCTGAAATTGATTTCTCCATATTATTCATATTGTAGTTCATCACAAATTGTGAGTAACTTTCTGGTAATGAATTCAAAATTAAATCCGTAGCCAACTCTTTGCTTATGGGAAATCCGAGTCTATCAAGCTGGTTAACATAGCCCTTCATCTTCAAAACATGAGGACTAACTCGCGCATCCTCATAGCTTTTGTAGCATTGGCTGGTGGGTCATCAGGGATTGGAGCATCCATGACATACAACTTGCGTTCATGCTTATGAACAATTCTCAAGTTTCTGAACCAATCAAGAAAGTTAGTCCCAGATAGCTTATCATTCTCAAGGATGGATCGCAGTGACATGGGATTATTGTTACTTGAAGTGGTCATTGATCTACGATAAAGATTATGCAAAGTTTCTTTTAGTATAGAGGAATAGACTTCCACTAAATTAACAACCCTCCTAAAACATACCGTTTATTTAGGGGACTAAAATCCATATTTCACCTAATTCTATGACAGCTATGGCATGAAACACAGAACTAGATTATTTAGGTAGGTAACTGTTACCAATTACATCTTATGTAATTTTTAGATCCTTTTATGAGATATGTGACATCTTATGTCTTAGCATGTTTTTATCTCATCATTTGCCTAAAGCTCAAAACTATTTTGATGGCTTTATTAAGTCGGACCATTTTAAACATTAAGGTAACTCTTACCCAACTTGTCTCACCAAGATAACACAATACACCCAGCTATGGCTGAAACTATATTAGTGTGATCGATGCCTTGACAAGTGTTTAAAATGGATGGCACGAGACTTAAAATTTAATAGAGGGATTTTATTCAGTTTTAGTGATTTTATGTAAACAATGAAATATCATATATTTTATTGATTTTTTCAATCACTAAACAATTTGGAATTTTTTTTTATACTTTTCACTAACAAAAGAATTTCCGTACGCTAGGATTAGTTAGACGGCGGTCCCGCTAGACGGTCAGCGGGCGACGATACAGGGGGCAGCGCCCCTTTTTTTTTTTAGAAGACGAATCTCAATTTCGAAAATTAAAATTCGCTATAGAAAATCATAATTTTCGCTGATTTTATTATCATAAATTAATCCCTTAATTTATCTGAAATTAAGTCAATTAAAACATTTTAATTAACCCGGGCCCATATCTAACTAATCATCTTATCATAATCCAATTAGGATTTAAGATATTTGAATCCTAGTATATCACCAATAACAAGATTCTTGATATTTATCTCCTATCCAATAGGGATAACGAAACTGATTTTGCTTATATCTCCTAATCTAATTTGTTATCTATCTTTATCAAATAGAAACTTCATAACAAAATAGATATAACAAGATAAATAAATAATTTCGAAAATTAATTATTTATTTTGGATTTAAGATATTTGAATCCTAGTATATCACCAATAACAAGATTCTTGATATTTATCTCATATTCTAATTTGTTATCTATCTTTATCAAATAGAAACTTCATAACAAAATAGATATAACAAGATAAATAAATAATTTTGAAAATTAATTATTTGCAATTTCGGTTCTCATCAAAATAATCACAAACATGTAATTGAATCATGAACTACTATCCCAATCGAACCTAATGGTGTCATGGATCATAGAACACGAAACTCAATTCATTAAAATTATTCAAATTAACCTAACATGATTACTAGCATGTACGAAACAAATTTCAATTAAATCATGAATATACGTATCATATACACAAAACATGATAATAAATCTCACAGAAAACTTATGTCACATATACATCAACTATTAACATGCTTTCAATCATATATCATGTATATATCAGAAGAAAACATGCAATGAATTTAATGGAATCGAACTCGATGGCTCTGATACCATTGTTGGGTTTTGGGGTTCATACGCAGCGGAGATTACAAAACAATTTTGACAAAAACCCCAACAGGATCCGAATCTAATTCCATTAAAAACGTTTAAACCATGAAAAACTTAATCATACCTCAGTCGCAATATACCTTTCTGAAGGTTGATCGATCTCTAAGGCGCCGCCAACAACGAACGCCCTCTACCAGTAGTCCACACACGAACGGCGACCGAGATTCGAAGTGCTAGCTTCGAGAGAATACCAAACCTTTTGTTTCTCTCCAAAACGATCCACAGCATACCAAAAACCTAAGTCGTTTCTAAAATGAAAATAGAGTTTCGGCCTTTTGATCTTTCGTACGTGTATTGTAACTTAAAGCGTCTATTTATACAACCCTTGTATATAGACGGTTAAGTAAATTACAAATATACCCCTACTTAAAGAAGTATAAGTGTAATACACCACAAGGACGTTTCCGTCATGAATTTTATCATATAAAATTCATTTTTCTGAACCATCTTAAAATCTCGCAAAACCATTCTTAGTGTGCGACTCAATAGGCTCATACAACGTTGGCAGTGTACCAAAACACATTTTGGTATACAAGTCATAAGTGGCCTCTAGCAAGACATTATGACTACCCAAGTTGTACGAATATCAAATCGAAACAACCTAATCAATAGTGTATATAACATCCTTTTGTCACACGATATCCTTTTGATCAAACATAAGGCATGGAATTGTCATCCAACATGTTCAATCGTACTAGTCTCGATCTCTAGGTAGACTGAAAACATCCAAGTGACATTGATCAATATCGATTCACTTAGACTAGGCCTTTTAACAGTCTAACACATTGAGGGATCCACTAGATATCTCTCTTTATATGAGAGGGACAAATTCTATCTCGATTACACAACTTCATCACATTGCTCACACAAGTAACCAATCACAACCTTTATAATCGTCCAGGTTAAAGACAACGTTTGATTGTGTCAAATCACCTGTGTTCCTAATGTTGAAGTCTCTGGTAATCTCAAGTCAGAGGACTAGAATATATACTTATCATGAGAAACAACTATGACTTAATCCATGTGATGCTCTCATAGCGGGTCGGTCCAGTACTTTGTTCCCTAACAAGTACTCGTGATCTTGATTCGTATCCCTATACGTATAATCATCATATGATCATCAATCAAGACTCACACTAGTCTTAATTCATTATAGTTCCCAGTATAATGATCGACTAGGTACATTTAGGATATTTATGTAAATACCCATGGATCTTATTATAATGTAAACATGCAAATTAATTATAATAAACAACAAATGAAATCCTCTATTTTATTGACTAAAAGTATTCATAAAGACAGTTAATGGATTGACCTAGGGCACATGCCCCAACAACAATATGCTGAGAAATACCACAGTTAAGCAAGTGAAATTGACACAAGGCTAAATAGTTATGATCTAGATCCGATCAGCTTTAACCTACGCCAGTAAAGCGATTAACCACTAAGGAACGTTCTTGTCTCACATAATCTACCTTATTAGGGACTCTAACACCAGTGGCATAAGGGACTCTAACCCTGTAATCATTAGCAACCCTAGGGACTCTAACCTCTTATGCCTCATCCTAGTGGCGAGTGCCAACATCCCCAGGGACTGTAACCCTATGTAATGATCTACTCATAGTGCAATGGACTCTAGATTCTATAAGCACTTTATAATTTTAAGAAAATGACTCATTAAGGAATCCAAGGATCTGGCTATGCTACAAAGCACAAAGTTTTTCAAAGAGTACAAGTCTATAAAGCCATTCATAACCCACAAATCCTTAATAGCATGCTATCTATACTACATTTATTGTAAAACAACAACGAATGACATATAACACATGAATGGATTCAAAAGAACTCAAGTTATCAAAATATCATGGAAAACCAAGTTCATCAAGTGAGGAATAACAAACAAGTCCATGACATGAGAGTACAAAGGTAGACATAGTCAATATAGACCATTGTAAACAAGATAACACTGGCAATGAAATGTAAATAAACAATAAATGAGTATACTCACATTAAGCAATGTAAAGTCCTAGCTTTACTAGTCTCCCGACACCTCAAATCTCGTATTCGTATTCCTATAACCCTTTCCAAGGTTCTTGATGACCTATAACATGTTTTTGGATGTGTTTAAGCCTTTACTTAAGGTTTAAAGCTCAATTATAATTTTTTGGAAATTTTAGGAAATTGAAGATTTTTGTGTTGTCATGGCAATTAGCGCGCTAATAAAGTGGATTAGTAGCGTGCTATGTGCAGGAAAACCCTGAGTCTACTCCACACATAGGCCTTACTAATGCTTTAGGGATCTCTATACACACTCCCAAAACCCTAAGACACCATCAACAACATAAAAACAACCACGTATATAATCAAATTCACAAATTCATCAAATTACACTACATAAACTAGTGTATGAAATTACCTAGTTGATGTGCACAACACCTAACTTGATCATCCTCACCAAAGCTTCTGATTTCTCCTACTTTTCTTCTTCCTCGATCACTCCAGTAAGTGTTTCTTAATAACTAATTTGATGAGAATGAAAAAACTTGGCTTGCATGTCTTAATCTCTAACTATATATATAAATGGAAATGGTTGAATTATAGCCACACATTTTGTTGTAAACACGTATCTCGAGACCTATCTAATGCCTACATGTTGACACTTTTCCCATTAACCTTCAGTAACTAATCATAAGTAACACAAAATTACTAACTCAATTGGTCTCTAGCTATGCTAATACGTGTCTTGATCCACATCATATGACTATTGAATTAAATCGCTAACTTAGGCTACATTAATTCCAAATCAACCACAGCCACATAAAAGCCACTATTTAAACCATACTAAGCTCAAAATAAACTTACCACATAAATCTCTACCCCGATCCCACGTTGGCATGCAACTCGAGGTACGTCTCCACTCATGTCTCGATGCCTATACACCGGTAGGAGTGATTGAGTAATGTACGCATATACAAACACTAGGCATACATCATAAAAAACCTAACATATACCTCGGTCATCTTGACTCGGTCAATGCAAATATATCACGGTGTGCGTCCTACGTCACGGGTCGGTGATCTTGATTACATATAATAAAAGAGATTTAAAATTCGGATCGTGACAATTCTTCCTAACTAATGGGAATCTCTTCCTCAAAATTAAAATTAAAATTAAGTTAATACCTGACTCGAAGAGGTACGAAAGTCTATCCATCATATAGTCTTCCCGTTCCCAAGCGAGTACCATATCATCATGGAATTGCCACTTGACGAGAACTTTTAGGACAGACTTATTCCTCAAATGTTGTACCTTTTGATCTAGGATCTGAATAGGTCGTTCCTAATAAGTAACATAAACACTCAAGTCTATCTGACTCAAATCCACAGTCGATCGAACACCTGCTCTCGATTCGGCTAATCGAAGCATCGAAATAAGAAAGACCGGATGAATCCCTGATATCGGTGGAGGTAGCTCAAGCTCGTATGCATTTTTCCCGACTCGTCCCTTAGTCATGAAAGGCCCGATGAACCTTGATGTAAGCTTACCCTTCACTCCGAACCTCTGAAGACCCTTTCGAGGGGAAATCTTTAAATATATAAAGGCTCCCTCTGTGAATGTGAGATCACCGTGATATCTATTTGCATATTTATTCTATTTATCTTGGGCTCCCTTGAGTCTTGGACATATCAATTTGACATTCTTCGTGTAGTCAACAACAATCTCAGGCTCTATAATCTCTCGGTCCTCTGGCTCAGCCTAACACCATGGTGAGCGACATGGTCTGCCATACAATGCCTCAATATGGGCCATTAGAATATTGACCTGATAACCGTTGTTGTAAGCAAACTCATACAATGGTAGGTCTCCTCCCAAGATCCGCCAAACTCTAATATACAAGCTCGTAACATATCATCGAGAACCTGAATCAATCTCTCAGTATGCACTTCAGTCTGAGGATGAAAAATCGTGCTGAACTGTAAGAGCATCCCATACTTCTCTTGCATACTCCGCCTTATCATGGACACATACATAACATCTATGTCAGACGTAATATTCAATGGCACTCCATGCAACCTGATAATCTCTTATTCGAATAATATACTAAGCTGATCAAATGTGTAATGCACGGTTACTGGTAGAAAATGAGTAGACTTCATCAATCTGTCTACAATCACCTAGATAGAATCATGTCTCCCGGTATTCCTTGGTAATCCCCTTACAAAACCCATAGAAATGTCCTCCCACTTCTATCGTGGAATGGGATGTGGCTGTAGCAATCATATAGGTCTACGATGTTCAATATTTACTTGTTGACAAATTCCATAGTTCCTGATGAATTCAAATATATTCGCCTTCTTCCCAGGCTACCAAAAATGTCTATTCCTATCATGGTACATTTTGGTTTTACCTATATGAACAGTGGATCGGGAACAATGTAACTCCTAAAGAATCTAATCTTTCAGCTTCGACACTGACGGTATCTACAATTTATTTCTGAATCTCAGGCACTGATCAGCCTTCTCCGTCTAGTCAACACAATCTGTACTCTGCGCCAACTTACTAAACCTCGGGTATAACCTGTCGGTCATCTGACCCTTCGAAACTCTTTGTGTAGACATGGTTTGTACTTTCATCTGTGTGCAAATCTCAACCTAAATACTTGTAGAAACCTCAGTATCTCTAACCGATATCCTACTTAGTGCATCTACGACTACGTTGGTTTTTCCTGGATGATATTCCACAGAAAATCCGTAATCCTTCGAAAACTCTAACCACCTGCGCTGTCTCATATTCAGCTCCTTACGTTTGAAGAGATACTTCAAACTTTTATGATTAGTAAAGAGTGTGAGTTTCTCTCCATACAGATAATGTCTCCGGACCTTCAGTGCAAACACTACTGCTGCCAACTCAAAATAATGTGTGGCGTAATTCTTCTCATGCACTTCCAACCGTTTGGAAGCGTAAGCTACTGTACCATTACCCTGTATCAACATGCAACCCAGACCCATATGAGAAGCATTTGTATATACCAAGAACCCATGTCCAGCCACTGGCAATACTAATAATGGTGCAATAGTCAATAATCTTTTTAATTGATTGAATGCTTCCTTGCTTTCCTTAGACCGATCGAACCTGGCGTCCTTCTTAGTCAATATAGATATTCGAGAAATCCTTCACAAACCGGCGATAGTATCCTGTCAAACCCAAAAAACTCCTAACCTCTGTCACTGAAGTCGATGCCGGCCAATCCATAATTGCCTAAATTTTGGTCGGATCCACTGCTATCCCTTTTGCTCCAACAACATGCCCTAAGAACTTGACCTTTGAAAGCAAAAATTCACATTTGCTGAACTTGGCATAGAGTCTATGCTCCCTTAAGATCTGCAATGTCTCCCTGAGTGCCGCTCGTGATCCTCTCTGGTCCTCGAATATATCAGTATATCATCGATGAAGACTATCACAAAATGGTCAAGAAACGGTCTAAATACTCGATGCATCAAATCCATAAACACCGCGAGAGCATTAGTCAGCCCAAATGGCATGATCGTGAACTGAAAATGTCCATATCTCGTGCTAAGAGCTGTCATGGCCCTATCCTCATCGTTGATCTTAAGTTGATGATACCCTGATCGTAGGTCTATCTTGGAGATAAACCGTGCTCCTATAAGCTATTCAAATAAATCATCAATCCTCAGCGGTGGATACTTATTCCTGATTATGACTTTGTTCAACTATCCGTAGTTGATACAAAGTCATCCTTATTTTTCACAAAAAGGAAGGGTGCTCCCCATGACGACATGGAAGGTGTGATAAATCTCTTCTGTCCCAATTCTTAAAGCTGAGTCTTCAACTCCTCTATCTCTCGTGTCGCCATGCGGTACGCTGGTATGGAAATCGGTATCATGCCAGGTACCAACTCAATAATAAAATCAATCTTTCGAAGCAGCGGTAGTCTAGGTAAATTCTTAGGATGTACATATGGAAACTCTCTAATGATTGATATATCCTCAAGCCTAGGTCCCCAACTTTTTAGTACTGTGTATAATGCTATTAATGCTTCCATCTGCTCTCTAGTTGCAGGTATATCTCTCTTGCCTACTGTCTTCACTAAACTACCCCTATAGGTGAATATCGGATGCCCTTGGATCGCAAATATCATTGTCTTACTGAAACAGTCGATATGAGCATGGTATACCGATAAATAGTCCATCCTTAAAATCGCGTTGAACTTTAAAAACTCGAGGACTCTAAATTTAACAGGTAACTCTACCTTACTTATCTCAATCGGACATCCCTCGATAAAGCTATTTGGGTTAACCCTATCTCCAGCTGCGGTACTCAAAATCAAATGTACACTAAGCCTAACGGGTTTCAACCCTAGAATGTCTACCATGCGACCAACAATAAATAAAATAGTAGAACCAGAATCAAACATCGCATGCGCATCTCTACTATGGAAATCATACCGTCAAAGAGATCTTGTCTCGCTCCGGGATCTGGCTGCGCTACCATGTTTGCTCCCTCTCTGCCCTGCTATGGATAAGTTGTCGTTGATTGTGTGCACTTTTAGGCCATGTGCCCTACATGATCGCATCTCCAACATGTAAGGGGTTCACGCTGACCAAACTGTTGTCTCTATCCCTGATAATCCTGAACCTGTCCCGGTGCTTATCTCTGCCACTATCTAAAATCTCGGCTTCTACCCTGCTGCTGCTACTGTTGAAGTGCTGGTGGTGCTGGAAATGTCTGCCTGGTGGGATGAGGTAAGGGAGGTATACCATAAGTGTCTTATACGGGGGTTGGTAGTGGTGCATGTGCTATTGGTCGTACGTAAGAACCCTATGCTCCACCCCTCTGAAACCATCTCTCTGCTCTCCTTTGTCTCTTACCCCTTTGTCCTCTCTGCTCAAAACCATCTCCCATCTCCAGTAGCTCCACCCGTCCATCCTCCTCTCTACCCAACTCATACATCTCATGGAAGAGAGCCAACTCATTTATCTCCTAAAGAGATTTGGCTCCGGTGCTCACAACTGATCTTGCTATATCTCTTCTCAAACCATCACTAAAATAAAAAGCATAATCAACATCATCTGTAAATAAGTCTCTAAAAATCCGTCTGAGGTAACCATATCTATCTATGTAACTCATCATTATCTCACCCTCTGCCTATCTTAGTGCCATTAATATCTTCTTCATTCTCATCACCATATAGGCCAAAAAATACCGCTTGAAAACTCTTTCTTGAAATCATCCTATGACAACCCCTTCTCAAATTAAGGCACCGTCCGACGTAATCCCGTTATTAAGCCCTAACCTCACTATATATGACCTAACAAAAGACTAGTCAGCTTTTCCAAAACCTTGTTACATACCAAATAATTATTTTTATCAAATGAATATAAACCAATATTGATCCTATGAAAATTCCTTAATCAGAGTTAGTTAAAATTTTGTTTACTTAAAAGTTTATTTAGCGGAAGTCTTAACAATCTAGCGGAAGCTTATAACATGAAGCCTAACAATTGTAGAAAAAAAATTAGGGAATAAAGATCAGATGCATATATATAAGAAAACGATGATATACGACGACATGTGTTTGGTCGAGGTACTAATCACTCAACCCATAATACATGACCCCAAAAGTAGATCATATACATATAAAAGCAATACATCAAAAATCAAATCCTACAAATTTGGGTGTAGCAATGCTCCACTAGCTCAGAGGTAGTCGTAGATCTTCTCTTTGCTTGGTCTGCTACTCGATGGATCTATACCTACCGTTTCAAACTAGATGGTGAGTACAAGAAATTAGAAAGCAATACCGAGAGACATTTGTTCACATTCCCAAATATGCAACAGGTATCTAAAAGCATGATAATAACAACTATGCTATAAAGAGAACATGCAAAGAGATACTTCAGCTAAACAACATGAAACTAACATATGGCTAAGTAGTAATTATCTAGGACTGGTCGGCCGTGATCTTCATCACATCAGCCTTTTCCACCATATAAGGATGAAGTTGAGCTCTACATCAATATGAAGGTCTGAGTAATGCTCTTGCCTTTATAACCTTTCGCTGGTGCTAGTCACCTGTGATATATACTTGCCAACAACCTCGGATCTCATAACCCATGTGCTGCACAAGTTATGCTTGCCAAAAATTGCAAGACTCATTTTTCGTGTGCTGCACAAGATAGTGGAGAAAATCTTGACCACCCTGGAAGTCTAGTGACTCCCGTATGTCCGTCAAACTTCTATCATAAAGTGGTCCTAGATACATGAACTACTTTCATATTCAAAAACACTATAGTAATGGAATCTAACAAAAACATTGCATACTAATGCACAAAGGAAATAAATTACAATACTATGTAACACCTATGTTATTTCACTGATCACATGTATTAACAATCAACAATGACATTGCACATGATTTGAGTTAATGAAATCATTTGATCAACGAATTATACCATAAAACAACCTCATGTAATGAGAAATAATAACAAGTCATAGCTGAATACAAAGGTAAATCAGTCCAAATGACCTGAAATGAACATATAAATAGGAATGAAATGTAAAGAAATATCTAAATTAGTTTACTTACAATCGACGCAATTTCCAATGCTATTTCGGCCTGCCGATACCTCGAAACTCGTATTTGAATCGATGTTGCTCTTCATTAGGTTCCTGATATCACATTATAGGTTTTTGAGTGTGTTTGGACCTTTACTTAGAGTATTAGACTCTTTTATAGTGTTTAAGGAATTTTTGAAAACTGCAGTTTCTATGCTGTTATAGACCTAGCGCGCTAATGTCTAGCGTTAGCCCGCTAATCCAAATTAGCGCGCTAGCTTATCTACTTACGTTCTATGTGCAATAAAACCCATAATTCTGCAATCATAATTTCAAGTTTTCTCTACACATAGGCCATGTTAATGCCTAAGAAACCTCCATACACACTACTAGAATTCCATGACATCAACCACAACATAAAACAACAACCCACAATACCTAATTCATGAAATCATTGAATTAAGCTAACTCTGTGGTGTAGAGAAGTTACTGAACTTGATGAACCCTAGCTATACTTGATCTCTCATTCACTAAATCACTAAGTTTTTGATGATCTTCTTCTTCTCCAGTAGCTCCTCCTTCTCCAGCAAATTTCCTTCTCTTTTAAGCAATTGAAATGAAAAAGTTGAGTTGTTTGAGTTGACCAAAAGCTTTATATTCATGAATTGGATATGGTCGATTGATAGCCATTGATCCTAATGTGCGCATGTATCTTAAGACCTATCTAATGGTACACCTATTAACACGTCCTACTAACTCATGCCAAATGACACTAATAAGTGACTCAATTAGTGTTGAGATGAGTCATTACGTATCTCGAGAAATATCAAGTGGCTATTATTTTAACTTACTAACTTAAGTGTATTTGATACTTAATCAACCATAACCCCACTTATATCACTCATAAAAGCAATATAAAGCTTATACCAACTCACCATATTGCTCTCTACCTCGGTCCCACTCTGGCATGCAACTCGAGGCGCATTCCCACACACATCTCGACACCAATTCACAAGTAGGAATGACTTAGTAGTCTACACATATACAATACACAAGGCATACATCATTACAAATATAACATTTACCTCGGCCATCTCGCCTCGGTCGAGACAAGTATATCGAAATAGGTCCCACTTCACTGGTCATTTGATCCTAATGAAAAGACTAAATTCAAATTAAAGATTTGGGTCATGACATGTCACATGATATGAAACCACCTTTGCTTGCTACTGTGGTCATCCACCAAATATCTGCACCCTTCTCTAGGGTGTAGTAAAAAAGAATAGGCTGTAACATATCTTCAACGCCCACTAGTAGATGTAACTTCTCTTGTGAGAGAATCCACCGCTCAATCTTCTCATGATCTTGCTCTCCGAAAAAGAATACTGGCCTAAGCCTGATGAATTCCTTTAGTAGCTTGGCATCTTTTGATATTGCTGCCGCCTTAAAGGGCATATGTGTAGGAGTGGATGTGTCCCCAACTGTAGCTATCTCCTGAATAGTCGCTATCGGTAACTCTAGTACACGTGGTGCTATGATATTTACACGTGACTGTGGCACTAGTGGTGCGGGTGCTCGAGGCCCTGAAGTAGTAGTGTCAGGTGCAGTCTCAGTCCTAGTGGTTTGTGGTGTCACCGTAGTAGTATGAATGGCGGGAATGGCTGGTGTGATAGTCGCCATGTTCTCGATTATGAAAGCGATGAAGTCGGCTAACTACTGGCCCCGAGCCGCTACATGATCAGATGGCCTCTAATAGTCATCTGCTGAAGTAGTAGGAAGTTGCCATCGATGTCTGCAAGTAGATAATGAATGCAAATAAGCTACTATGTGGCATAACTTGTAGATATATACATATAGAAAATATCATCTACATATATAAGAAACCCCCATTTCACTTTCCCTCACTTCTCAACTAATAGTTTCTAGGCAAAAAATATCTGGTATCCACATCTAAGATTTGTATTTTATTCAAGTTTGATGTCTTACTTATCGAAAACATTCTTTCTCAACCAACTGCGACGAACCCTTCCCTAATCTAAGGCATCGTCAGGCCTAATCTTATAATTAAGATCAAAACCTAACCCCATAGGCCTTAATTACATATTAGTCAACCTTTCTATCCAAATCTACAACATACTTATGTTCAGAATAAGTAAAAACACGTCACTATACATTTGAGTTTCAGAGTTAATTTAAGAATTTTTATGTAGTTTATTTAATTATAGCATAAGACTTTACATATTATGCGAAAATAATTATTATAAATCCTAAGTGTGTGGAAACCAAGAAATGACGATTACATGCATAGACAACAAAATGGAGAATATAAACAGTGTGATAGTCACTATAAGTTAGGGATCTAAACGCTCAACCCAATACATAACCCCAGAATTTATAAAAAACATAACTGTATAATACATAGAGTACCAAAACCTACAAAATGTCGATGCAGAAGTACACCACTGGCTCAAAGGTAGTCGCCAATCTTCTCCTTGACCGGCCTGCTTGTCGACGGCTCTGCACCCACCGTCATAAAAAGAACGACGAGTACAAAAATTAACAGTAATCCCAATTGAAAAATTTGTTCTCATTTCGAAAACTAACTAAATGGTATTTAAAAGCATTAATCAAATAAAGAAAGATAAGTACCAACAATATGCTAAGAAATACCACAGTTGAGCAAGTGAAACTGACACAAGGCAAAATAGTTATGATCTAGATCCGATCGGCTGTGACCTACGTTAGTGAAGCTATTAAACACTAAGGAACATAAACTTCTCTTACAATCTACCTCACTGGGACTTTAACCCCAGTGGCATCAGGGACTCTAACCCCGATATCATCAGTGACTCTAACCTTTTATATCATTAGCAACCCCAGGGACTCTAACCCCGTGTGCCTTATCCTAGTGGCGAGTGCCAACATCCTTAGAGACTCTAACCCCGCATGTTGATCTACTCATACCACAATGGAATCTAGATTCTATAACTACTTTATAATTCCAAGAAAACGACTCATTAAGAATCCAAGGATTTGGATATGCTACGAAACATAGATTTTTCCAAAGAGTACAAGTCCATAAAGTCATTCATAACCCACAAATCCCTAATAGCATGCTAGTTATACTACATTTACTATAAAACAACAAGAAATGACATATAACACATGAATGGATTCAAATGAACTCAAGTTATCAATATCACGGAAAACCAAGTTCATTAAGTGAGGAATAACAAACAAGTCCATGACATGAGAGTACAAAGCTAGACATAGTCTACACAGACCACCGCAAACAAGATAACACTGGAAATGAAATGTAAATAAACAATCAACGGGTATACTAATATCAAGCAATGTAAAGTTTTAGCTTTATCGGTCTCCCGACACCTCAAATCTCGTATTCGTATTTGCGTAACCCTTTCCTAGGTTGCTGATGACCTATAACATGTTTTTGGATGTGTTTATGCCTTTACTTAAGGTTTTAAGCTCAGTTATAATGTTTTGAAAATTTTGAAAAATTGCAGATTTTTGTGCTATTACAACAATTAGCGCGCTAATAAAGTGGATTAGGGCTAACTACTGTCTCTAGCGCGCTAACTGTTTCACCTAATGCGCTATGTGCATGAAAACCCATAATTCTATAAATAGAATTCTGAGTTTACTCCATATATAGGCCTCACCAATGCTTTGAGGATATCCATACACACTCCCAAAACCCCAAGACACCATCAACAACACAAAAATCAGCCATGTATACAATCAAATTCACAAATTAATCAAATTACACTAAATAAACTAGTGTAAGCAATTACCTAGTTGGTGTGCACAACACTTAACTTGATATTCCTCACCAAAGCTTCTGATTTTTCCTACTTTTCTCTTCCTCAATCACTCCAACAAGTGTTTCTTAATAGCTAAGTTGATGAGAATGAAAAAAGTTGGCTTGCATTTCTCAATCTCTAACTATATATATAAATGGAAATAGTTGAATTATAACCACACATCTTGTTGTAACACATATCTCGAGACCTATCTAATGGCCCACATGTTGACACTTTTCCAATTAACCTCCACTAACTAATCTTAAGTAACACAAATGACAAACTCAATTGGTCTCTAGCTACGCTAATACGTGTCTCGATGCACATCATATGCCTATTGAATTAAGTCACTAACTTAGGCTACATTAATTCCAAACCAACCATAGCCACATAAAAAGCCACTATTTAAACCATACCAAGCTCAAAATAAACTTATCACATAAATCTCTACCCCGATCTCACGTCAGCATGCAACTCGAGGCACGTCTCCACTTACATCTCGATGCCTATACACTGGTAGGAGTGATTTAGTAATTTACACATATACAAATACTAGACATACATCACAACAAATCTCATGTATACCTCAGCCATTACGCCTCGATCAATGCACATATATCACGGTGGGTTCCACGTCACGGGTCGGTGATCCTGATTACAGATAATAAACTAGATTTAAAATTCGGGTCGTGACATACGTGCCTCACTACCAGTAAAATATAGTTCATGTTTATGCATGTCTTTTCTTTAGCATTAGTTCTACCATTATCTTTTTCTTAAGTGTTGTGACAAATAAATGATAAAGGGAGAGAATGTTAAGGTAAAATATTCATAGTCATCATTTGTACAACCTTAGCCATTAAGAAAAATGATATGGTAAAGAACACACAGAATATGTAAATCTTATGCATGATCATTCCATGAAATCCGTGGACATAAAGACGTTTGTGGACACAAATACTTGCTCTTAAGCAGAATTTGCAGAATATTTCCAACGACCACGTGTGACATATGGATAGATATAGAAGATATATATACTCTCGAGATCTAGCACAGTTAGAATATCTTGACATCCAAGCAAGATATTTTCTTCGAGCATTGTTTCCGAAATCAAAGGAAAGAATAATAATGGCAACCCACGATTAAAGACATACAAGACAACTTTACATATTTATGTATGTAATCACAAGACAAAATACATCACTTACTCAGTTTTGTGTGATTCCAATTCATTGTGAGGTAAAACGAACATTGGTTTGTTCTTTGAGTTAACACACGTAGTCGAGGGTATCTCGACTTCTAAGGAGATCTTGGTTAGTGAAGGATTCATTGTAAGGGAAGTAAGGAGTGTAACAAAATTCGGTAAGGGATCATTAGCTAGATGGGGGCTCACTAGTTTGGGGCTTTGTGTAAATTCGTACATCATTTTTATTAGTGGATTTTATACCTGTGCATGGCCCCGCAGATGTAAAACGGGAGGTCCGAAATGCGTCAATAATTCATGTGTTGTAGTTTATGTTCTTGTCTTTTTATTATTTGTACTAACTGCTGGGCATTGAGCATTGCAGAAAGACCAAAAGAAAAAAAATATTTTCTAACTCATTTTGGACATTCACTTTGAGTAATTAGTGAACTCAAGTAAGTGTCCCTCCATGTTATATATCTTGAGGAGTGTGTGTACATATCTTGAGGTATAATGTACCCACCTTGATATGTATCGTGCGATTGAATGCTTATTTGGACCTACTAAGTGTCCAAAGTGAGTTACTCCAGCATCTTTCAAAAACAACGAAAATCGCTTTTAAAAAAAAAAAAAACATTAGCCCAATTTTAAAAGGAATATGTGTTCCAATCTTATCCTTGTCCATATCATAAGTCAATATAATCATGAGAGGAGACACCACCCTCCACTATATAGTGACATCTCGTGAACTGCGATGTGGCACTCGCGTGGGCTTCCTACTCATCGCACCTCAGATTGATTGGCTATTATTACACTATTATCACACCTCAGATTGATTGGCTATTATTACAATCATGAGAGGAGACACCACCCTCCTACACCTCGCAAACTCGGATGTTGATTTTACTGTCCTACATCAGGACTAGTCTATTGTAACTTTGTAACACACTCATCCAGTACAACACAGCAATACCAACAACAAAAGCGTGGTAAAGCATCCACATCTCCTGTGAGATGGATAGTGCGTCATTTGCTACAAAGTAAGGCTTCATTTAGTTCGCTTTTTTTAACTTACAGTACGAGTGGAGATAACTTTATGAAGTTAACTCACAATATAAGTTCATATTTCATGTTTGATTGAACTTTAAACTTGGAGAAAAGTTACAAATTTTTTAAACATAGTAAAATGAGAGAATTGACATAAATATCATTTAAATATATTTTTAAAATAGAAAAAGATGATCTGTGAGGGATTTAAGAAAAAATGATTTGTGAGGGATATTTTTGTTCATTGAACTCTTGAGAGATACCTATGGGGGAGGGGGTGGGGAGATAACTCACCCCCTCCCCTGTAAGTTGAGAGATATCTCACCCACATATCAAACGAGGACTAAGATTTAAAGAAGTTGTTGGTTCGACTCTCACTGAAGTAATAAGAAAATTTTAAATATTAAATTAATCGAGTCAATTATATAGATCAAACTCTTGGAGTGCACTTTGACAAAAGAAAAAACTCTTTCATTGCGTTCCACTAAATGCAACACTTTTCTTTTTGAGGTTACAAAATCAGTTTTCTTTCATCCGCTGAGATCAAAGCTTACATATGTGGAGATTGCCAAGTAAGGCATCTCTTCAAGTATATGTGATTTTTTTTTTTTGGCCATGCGTATCATTAAATCCTTGAACTTTACGTTTTTATGTTTTTAGCTTAAACTCAATTACTAATTTTTTGTATGGTGTTTTTTTTTTCTTTTTTTTACTCAAATAATTGTTGAACCCAAAATTTATCCGAATTTTACCATTTGACAAGTGACGCCTTGCCCATCTCACTTAAAATGTTTTGACAAATCATTTTATAATTTAGCTACAAATGTTTTCGTCAAGAAAAAAAAGCTACAAATGTCAAATATGAACGTGTGACGTAATCATGCCACATGATCTTACTTTTTTTTTGTCAACGACCTGATCTTACTTTTTCAATGAAGATGTTGATCAGTATGAACCCAATGACTAATGACTCACCAAAAAAAATAATAAGTGTAATTTGTAAGACAACATTTTTGGCATATAAGATATAATTGATGATCATTGATCTGATGACCAAGTGTAAGCAGTAGTACTAGGAGTTAGTTAATATGATTGATTATATAGAATTCATTATGCATTCTCATTTTAATAAGTAAGCTTTTTTACTTATTAAAATGAGAATGCAGATAAGTGAGTAAGTAAAAAAAAGCTTACTTATTAAAATGAGAATGTATAATGAGTTCTATATAATTGAGTTATTGAGTTCAAGAATTATTACTCATTTAATCAAAAGCCTTGAGATTCCTAAATTATACATAGATTGCATGAAAAAAAAACTTAATGATTAGTTCACTAAAAATATATATTGACCCAAATTAAAGCTTAATTGGTCTTCTCATATACATAGTTTTTTTTTTCTTATGTAAGTCTTATCATATTAATTACTAATTAACTAAGATACTGGAAGAATTAGTAAATTTGTAGTGGAATTTCTAACTTTAAAAGAACTTATCCTCTTAAATTAATTAATGCCGACGTATATAATGTAGCGGATATTGTTAGTTTTAGATCTATGATTCCTAATCATAAACTATCATAAATCACATAAGATACATAAAGCCACACAAATTCAAGATGATAAATATAAAGCGGAAGTGTACTTGGATTCTCCATTGGAGACGCAGTGATCGAACTTGATCAAGTCTTTCAATTGTAGTTCTAGCCTAATAAGTTCTCTTGACGGGGATAGAGAAACACAAAGTGAATTACAAATTGGGGACCATAACCCAATAAATAATTAGTTGGGCAATTATTGAGTGATATGCCAACTTTGCCCCTTATTGAGTTGCACATCGATACGATATCTACACTAACATTGTTTTATGACCATAATTATGTTCATTAGCCAATACCATTATACATTAGTAGATCACTTTAATTTAGGCTAACTCAAATAATAGTGTGACACATTGTACATTATTATTAAGATTTTCTAACAGATATATCTAAACACTACAGACCCATAAAATTTAAAATTTAGATACGTAGGTTACAACAAACACGTGCCTAGAGTAAACTGGCGTAGGTGAAATTTTCATCGTCTTTCATATGAATTGATACACCGACTAACCGCATTTGTGGCCTAGAACTATCAACTACACAAATCCTGAGGTGTTCGCCGGTGATCCCTCGTCACTCTGCTAAACAAACTCTGATGCTTAAGTTAGAGGAGAAATTAAAGAGATGAAGGATTTTTGGAGATTTGAAAGCATACATCTGTTTTTCAACGTAGTTTGGTATTTGTTGATTAAAGAACCTACGTATGTTACCTAGTCAAATAACTTACCTTCTCTTTCCTTAATTACTTAGATAGGTATCTTATAGGAACATTCCTTTTTTTTTTTTTTGATGATTCTCGATGTTAACTTTGTGTATCTCGGGAATGAGCAACAAATTTTGTCGGGAATTTTATAATTTCTTTATATGTCCTCGAGATCCGCGTACAATCTTGGTGGAGGGTATTACACATACTATGTCATGAATGTAGTGGGTTAGGTTTTTAATTATTTGGATATCATGTCAAAATAGTTTTATCAGAAGTATAGGTGGTCTATCTATGTTTCATGCTAAATGTGAATGAGACAGTGCCTAATTAACACGCGTACAGATAGGTGCTGCCAATGTCTTAGGTCAGTTAACTACTTTTTTAAAAGCTTGATGATAATGATGATTTCCTTGCTTAGACTTAGCCATATATGGTTGGTGTGACACTTGTCGTGTTCCCAAGTGATCAATTACATTGGAATAAAATCTGAAAAACAAACTTTATAAACCTAACAATTTAAACTAATCATAAAAGGAACTTTAACAGAAACACAAATTCTCTTTTTCCATGCATTATAATGAAGATGGTTTTATTAATAGATATCGTTTACAGAGCCTGTTTGGCTGTACCATAGAATCAAAATTATGTTTTGATTTAATTGCTTTGAGAGTATATATTTTTCTTACAATAATTAAGAAATTAACCAACTTAAGTTCACCTCAAATTAATTTGCATATACAATAGATATTCAAACACTCAACTATTCGACCAACAAATTAGGTGGCTCAATGATTTGGTATGAGATTTAAAAGTAACAAGTCATTAATTGGTTCGAACCCTGGTGGGGTCGAATTAAGTTGTTTCTTTCTTATCAAAAAAAAAAAAAAAAAAAAAAAAAACTTTCGAACTCTCGGAGATGAAGAATAATCCCCTGTCCACTAATTGAGGGACATGACTTATAAGTTTAAGGTGGGAACTCCATCTTGCCTTAACAATTTGAAAAACTCTCTCATTTCAAACTAAATCCCACACATGAAACTAGTAACTTGATCTTATACTCTCCCATGACTTGGTTTCGGGCTTATTATAAAAAATAATATGGTATCCTAACCCAAGCCTAATAATGCAATAGCTCAAATTAACTTACCAAATGTTGAAAGACCTGTGGCCTTTGAGGTTAAAAAAAAACACAAGCTCAAGCTTACTAAAAAAATTAGAGAGCATGTAATACTCAACATACCAGTAAGACTTGAGGGGAAGTGTTGGAGATAGAGAATAATCTCATATAGACTAGTTGAGAGAATGAATATGACTTGTAAGTTTAGAGTGATAACTCCAACTTACCTTGCCATTATGGATATAGAATTCTTCAACTTTCAAACTAAAGCCCACTCATGAAACTCACTCCGATAGTACTCTCTCATAATTTAGACTTGAACCTATATCCAAAAAATAATATCAACCTCATCCATATTGATGACATATATCTAACCCTAGCTACCAATTAAGGAAAATGTTTGATCTATGAAGCTTAATAACTGATTTTGGGTTGAGACTTAATTAATTCTCGTTGTTATAGCTCAACTACACTTAATGTAAAACATTGTACACTTATGTATAACATTGTATGTGTATTTGTTGTGACGAATCACCACAGAATACTCAATATCACAATCATACGAATACACTCAAAGATAAACAAACCACAGAAAAAAAATATGAACACAAGAATTTACGTGAAAAACTCCAAAATCAAGAAAAAATCACGGGTAAGAAACACGACAATCCACTATCAATAGTTTAGTACACAAACGAAAAACCTCATCTATCTAAACCCCATATAGAAACCGCAACAATATTCTATCTTATAATGTCATGTACCCACTCATAGACTCGTATGTACACTACGACACAACTCTCGGATCTCAATTAGCACCTCAATACTATCTCCTTTTACTTAACCGTACTCACCTATTTATAGGCATTACATGCATGTACATATAAACCAACACAAATATTAACTCCTAATTGGAATACAACACATTAACGTTGTTTGTATCTAATTACTAATTAATCCTATGTGTAATCCCCGTGTACGCATGAATTCATGTAGGACAATAATTTGAGTCCAACTCAAATTACAAATTTGAGCCACTTGATTCAACAAATCTTAACCTTGGCGAAAACTCACCACTTGCTCTTGCCACATTGCTCTCTCGTACCACCATTATCAACACCGAAAATGACCCAAGTTCAATCCATATCCAACCAATTTGGACTTATCAACATCCATAACCCATTTCTTGATTAACTTTTGAGGCTCGAGCTTTGATCCATGTTTACTCACCAAAATAAACAAGTTCTTCTTCCTGACACCCTTCATGACCAAGGAAGACTTCCAGAATATTTTCAATACTCCACCTTGCTCGAAGTACTTGTAACCCTCAGAACCTAATTCAGAAAGAGTAATTAAATTTTGAGTACAACTTGGCACACGTCGAGTATCTTGAAGCGCTATGACGCATCAGTTAAACGACTTCAACTAAATTTCACCAACTTCCAATATCAGTCGCAGAGAGCCGTCGACCATCAACATAACTTTGTCACCCGTACAACTTGCAAAATTACTGATCCATGCCCTATATACGCACACATGTCCCGTAGCCCCGTTGTCAATTACCCATTCTCCCTTCTGACCACCAATCTTATTCTTTGCTGGACACATAAGATAATTACTATTAATATTAAGAACTAACAAATTGTCAGTGTCATCATCTTCAATATCAGAATCCCTATTTATTGAACTAGAGTTTTTTGCCGAATCCACTCCTTTTCCTTTATCTATTATTGTAGTCTCTCTTGAGATGACCTGCTTGACCGCATCTCCAATAGACCACTTTCTCGTATTATTTAGATTCCTAGTAGCTACCAAACTAGAGTTTTAAAATAAATCATTGTCTTCACCTTCAGCCCAGTTACGAATACCCCATATTTTACTATGTAAAAGTCACTAAATTCTTTTCACTCCATTTTCAAAAACTCCCTCAAATGAAATGACTTCCTTACCCTTATTCACTTACACAATCACTCTCATGCCCTTTTCCTGCCATCGTTATGCACCCCATACATTGATCCAACATTGACTCCGACAATCCCCTTCGACCACTGACGACTGCAACCGACGATGCAAACTTGCTATTCAGAGCCCATTACCATTGCGAGAGTCAATTTCTTCATAGTTTTTGGTGGAAAATGGTGTATTTGCACTTATTGTATGCATGTGAAAGGGTTTGACAAGTTTTTATGTTTTGATAGAGGTTAGTTTGTTTGTGTTGTTCAGCGGCTATTTACCATAACTAATGGAGAATGAATGTGAAGGAGAAGCGGATGTCAAAGGTGGAGAGGTATTTCTTGAGTTTTAAGTCTAGTTTTGTTTTTTTTTTTTTTCGTGTTAAAACCAAGGATTTCGCCTCTGGTTCGGCCACGCAAGGCCAAACAAATAGCTTTTGTTCGATCTTATACAAGCCAATAAGAATGCTTGGAAAAAACTTGTTAAAGGTTTGTTCGGTGTGTTACAACCGAACAAATACTGGTAGCACAATGAACATTAACCAAACTAACGTCTTCTGTTCGGTTATCTATGACTGAACAAAAAGGTTTCATTTGGTCTTCTGAAACAGATTGAACAAAATTTGGGTGTTTTTGGAATTCTTTTCTCTTCCTTATTTGAGGGTCTAATTGAATACTTTAATTAACCATTTCGTAGGGAAATTTGGATTATACTAACTATTTTGACTACACCAACGATTTCAAAACATACATAAAATTTAGAAGTAGGCCTAAGTCAGTCAAATAGGCTCAAAGTCGGGGATATAATAAATGATTCACTATTATCACGAAAGGTTTTGATGTATGATGGTCGTCGTTGGCGAAAGGTGAAGATATGGTGTGAGAGGTTGAGTACTTATAGGGGTGACTTCTTAAGAGTTGAAAAAATGAAAGCTAAAAATGATGCGAACACTGTTAAGAAAAAAATTATGTTTGATGAACATGGGGAGGTCTTAAAGGGGACTACAAAGGCCAAATGTGGGACCAAGAAATGTGGTTGTTCATTTGCAATAAATATAAAGGAACATAAGGATCAGTTATAGCATATGACAACAGTGTGTGGGCAGCATAACCATGACATATGGTATCATATGAAGGGTTACTCATATGCTGGTCAGTTACAACAGGAAGAACATGATGTAGTGGTACAAATGATGGATGAAAACACCAAATCTAGAGAGAATTTGGACACAATAACGAAGATGGCTGAGAACATGGAAGTACGGAACTCATAAACCATGCACATGATATACTGCAAGGCAAAAAATCAGGTTGGATGAGGCTGAAAGGAGATCACAAATGCCACAACTCATGCATTTACTTAACACAAATGGTTATCTCTCATGGCATAGGAAACCGAGGAAACATATGTTGTGATAGACTTGTTTTGGGCGCATCCCTACTCCATCAAGTTACTATGATGATTCCTATGGGTTTTGCTTTTAGATTGCACGTACAAGACTAACATATATCAGATGTCTTTGCTAGAGATCATTGGTGTGACGTCGACTGGGTTATCATTTGCTGTCGATTTTGCATTTTTGTCATAATAAAAGAAAGACAACTACATTTGGGTGTTGAAGAATCTCAATCAACTTATGGATGGGTGGTGTAAACCATATGTGATACTTACTGATAGGGAGTTGGGATTGATGAAGGCAATTGAGTTGGTCTTTCCCATGTCGATTCATCTTCTATGCACTTGGCACATTGATAAAGGGCATGGCAGGAAAGGGGGAGAAATATTTTAAATAGAACGAAGCCTTCAACCTTTTCTTGACTAGATGAAATGCTTTGATGAATGCCAATTCTGAAGATGTGTTTAACACAACAATGTCGAATTTGGCCGGTGATTATGCTTGTCTACATGGATTGCTTGATTATTTTATGGATATATGCATTAGGGAATACAAGAAAAGTTTGTTAAATCATGAACATACCATACATTGCATCTTGGACATTGTATGACCGACATAGTTGAAAATGCATATAATGCCCTTAAAAAGGTCTTAGAGTCTCACTAGGGAAATTTGAAGAGCTGTGGCGAGTTACTAATAGTTTGGTTAAACGGAAACATAATGCTATTAAAGCGTCGTTTGAGATGATTTTGAATGTCATGCTACACGGGTTTGGTCATAAACTTTACCGTGTGTTACGAGGATTTGTTTTGCAATTTGCTTTAGACAAAACTCACTAAGAGGTGGATCGCGCAGAAAATATTGGGACCGATCCAATTAGATGTGGTTGTGTTTTGTGCAGGACCTTTGGTCTTCCTTGTGCCCATGAAATCGCAACTCATCAGTTGAAAGGATCCCCAATAATACTTAAGGATGTCCACCTACATTGACAAAAGTTGAGCATGAATCCCAAGTAATCAATGAATCAAACTGAGTACAGTTTTAAAGAGGAAATTCAAATAGTCATTGAGAGGTTGCAAGTGTCAATAATGAGGATTTGCACATGAGGATTGTGCAACAATTTTGAGAGATTTGTTGTCCCTTATCCTCGTCGTTGATGGTCCCAATGGAGAATATTAAGACAAGGGGAAGAAAGGCATCAAAACTAGGAACAAAGGCATCACAACTGGCTAAGAAGATAAATGTGACTAAGGACGACGAGAATGAGGCATCCACTAAGAGAAACCCATCCTACTACGAGTATGTCCTCAATCCAGAATTGATACTAATCAAGCCTAAGTGTCAAGTGGCAGAAAAGGTTCATAGAACTCGTACCTATTTGCAGAATGTGACTAAGGATGCTTATCGCGGTGTCACCTATGAAGAATGTCTTGATTACATTGAGAGAGTTGATGATGTTAGGGGAGATGGTAATTGTGGTTACCGTGTTGTTGTAGCCGGTTTGGGACATAATGAAGTCGATGTATGGATAGAAGTCCGCAATGATATATGTTGGGAACTCTATGACCACGAAGATCTTTAACGCTCAATCATCGAAAGCGATCACTTTGATAAAATTATCATATCCGTGCAATGCTACGATGAAAAAAGGAATTTGTGACGACTCCAAATAAGGGCACCGGCCGGCCTAATCCCTAATTAAGGCCTAATATCCCATATATGACCTAATAAGGAACTAGTCAGCCTCATTTAAACTCCTAAGAACCTACAAATTATTCAACATTAAAAACACGATACCTCCTACAGTCAGCTAGATAGTTCAAATACCTAACAAATCAGAGTTAATTTAAAATTTTCAAACTAACAAGTTATTCAACGAAAGTCTTCTTAAGTTACTGGTGGAAATATAACATAACGCCTAACCTATTATGGAAAAATTAGGAAATAGAGATCACCTGCATATATAAAACAAAAATGACGATATATACAACATGTGTATGGTCAGGGTTCCTATTACTCAACCCAAACTAAAGTATCAAGTACATAGAAAATGTAATACAAAAGAATGCAAAACCTACAAAAACATGTCGTAGCAATCCTCCACCGGCTCAGATGTAGTCGCCAATTTTCTTCTCGCCCGGTCTGCTACTCGACTGATCTGCACCCACCATCACAAACTAGATGGTGAATACATGAAATTATTTAAATAATATCGAGAGACATTTATCCACATTCCCAAACATGTAACAAATATCAAGTGGCAAAATCAATATAGCTACTATGCTGAAGAAAACATCATGCAAATAGATAATTGAGTTAAACAAATATGAAACTGACTCAAGGTTAAGTAGTAATGGTGTAAGGTTGGTCGGTCGTGATCTTCATCACATCAGCCTTTCCACTACAGATGGAGCTATGCTCTACATCATAATTTAAAAAAGATAGTACTTACAATTACGCATTTTCTATTCCAAGTGACTTAGTCATCATCGGAATGTATACTTGCTAGCTCCTTCGAGTTTTAAAACTTGTCATGCTCACCCAAGTTATTCTTGCGCCAACAAATCCCGAGGTCCGATTACCCTATTCGAGGCACGTTACCCCGTGGTCATGCAAGGTAGTAGAAAAATCCCCTGACATCCTGAAAAGTCTAGTGATCACCGTATGAAAGCCGAATTTCTATTATCATCATTAAATGACCCTAAACACAAGAGCCACTTTCATTTTCTAAAGATAATGTGTATTGGAATCCAAACAATACGATTGCATACTAATGCACAAATAGCAAGATTTACAACAACAAACTAACTAACTTAATAGCATGCTATGTCACAAACTACCAAACAATAACAATCAAAATGACAAAGGACATGGTTTGGAGTCAATGATAGTATAATGATCAACAAAGTATGCCATGAGCAACTTCATAAATCGAGAAATAGAACAAGTCATAGCATATAGATTTCAAAGGCAATTGAGTCTACATAACTGAGAACGAACAACTAAATGGAATGAAATGTAAAACAATGCCTCACTCAATTTACTTACAAATCACATGTTTATCCTAGCCTAGTCGATCATTCGACACTCAGAAACCCGTGCCCAAATTCTTGCATTCTCCTTTTGAGTTCCCTAACATTTGACAAGTAATCAATTTAGATTCAATATTAATTCTTTAAAATCCCTAAATTGGTCAAAATCAAATTCGATACCAATTAGCCAATTTCGCACTTTTCGAGGCAAAACCCCGTAAAAGTCTCGTATGAAATTTTAAATATTTTATTTTTCTTAAAAATTTATCAATTTCTATTTATTTTGTTGAAATATAATTTTTTGAGATTTTTCCTATTTTTTTTGGAATTTTTCCAACATTTTTCTATTTTTTATTTGGGTCAGGTCGACCCAACTTGGTCGAACCCCACCCTGGCTAGAGCCCTGGACCTGGCTCGCCCCATGGGCCGAGCCTGGCCCAAGTTTTCTGGCCCGGCCCAAATGGGTT
The DNA here is from genome assembly GCA_039657365.1 of Stephania yunnanensis. Taxonomy (NCBI): domain Eukaryota; kingdom Viridiplantae; phylum Streptophyta; class Magnoliopsida; order Ranunculales; family Menispermaceae; genus Stephania; species Stephania yunnanensis. Next base: position 7,147,335 of record CM077585.1, read on the forward strand.
GATGCACATGTGCGCACATAGCTAGCGTGTGCGTCTTCTCCAACTGACCAAGGACAAAGTCCCTGGTTCAGTTGGGGTTTTTTTTTGAATTAGGGTTGGCTCCCAACCCTAACCCCAACTGGATTCGATGGCAGGGGAGACATCCCTGCCATCTCCCTCCTAACACCTCTCGGCCTCTATGGCCAAACCTCTACGGCCACAACAACAACAACGACACAACTAACAACGACAATTAACTCACCTTGATCGCCTCTTTGGTCTAAGTCTCTCTCTCTCTCACCCACTTTCCCTTTCTCTATCTCTCATTTCTCCTTCTTCCTCTCTTCTCTTCGGTTTCTTCTTCTTCTTCTCTGTCAATTTGTTTTTTCTTTGAGAGTTAAAATGAGATAGAGATTGACTAATGGGAGGTTAATCGACTTTATATATGGTTTAAGATGGTTTGCATGTGAACCACTCATCACAAACCACACACGTATCTCCAGACACATCTTATGGCTCTCCCTACACCAGTTATCCCATGAGTCACCCGCATGTGACTCCAAAGTTGACAGTCATGTGTTGAGATGGTATGCATGCATATCTCCATGTTCATCTAGTGTCGCATATTTAATTTAACAAACATTAGGCCCATGTAATATATAAGTATAGGTGACCACATCTAAGCCACCAATATCTCATGTTTAGTGCACAATGTAAGTCAATTTATTAAACTTACCCCACGAGCTGCTACCTTGGGCTCAAGTCGACACGCGACTCGAGGCCTGTCGCCACTCATCTCAGTATATGCATACTCGTAGAATTGACTTAGTAGTCTACACATATACAGTACACTAGGCATACAACATACAAATATAACATTTACCTCGGCCACCGTGCCTCTGTAGTGACACGTATCTCGCAGCAGGTCCCACGTCACGGGTCATTTGATCCTAATTAACGAATTAAACGTGTAATATGTATTTGGGTTATGACAGAATCATCCTTTGGACAAGTGGATGTGTATGCCTGAAATGGGTCTCGTGATTGCTACATGTTACAATGTCATTGTAGTGTCTATTATCGTCAAGCAATATGACATTACTTCCACTTAGAGACGCACTACCACGGAAGATGATTGACCAGGTTGTAATTGGGATTACGCATGTTAATACAAACCATTATATGAGGGTAAAGTGATTAATTTTTTGTATTCCTTTTTATACTTGTATCCTTATTGCTTGTTGTTCACTGGTTGATCTATATTTGTACATGTATTGTTCAAGCCAGATGCCCGTTTTCCTCAACTATATCTAGGGTGGGATAAAAATATACTACCGGAGGCATTGCCATGGATAGAAAACTTGAATTGGGAAAATCAATCGTCACGTGTTCATTCTCAAGACGAGAATCTTATTACCGTTGACTTGGACACACCTTGATCTTATGTATATTTAATTCATTGTTTACAAATATTATGTAAGTAGATATTTGTTTTTTGTACATCCTTTGAACGACACACTTTGTAATCATGTATAAATGACGTAATCCGTCATATCGAACACAATCCTTTTTTGTACATCCGATACATGACGTATAGCTGGAACCATCACTTGTATTTACCACTTGTAATGAAACTATCATTCTTTTGTACAAATGATACACCACATCAATCTTTATTTGGGAATAGCTTTTAAATAGTTAGAGTTATTAAATCGTTGCCCCATTATTTTGTTCGATTTTCTGAATTGATTGATTTTTTTTGTTCGGTTGTAGGAAATTGAATAAACACCAACTACATCGATTGAAATTGATTGAACAAATCATTTTTTATGAACAAAAAGGTGAGTCAGTCTTGCCTGACTAAATTATGGTCATTTGTTTGGTACAATGCAACTGATCAAACATATTTTGGCCTACAGGATGAGACCAATCGAAACATTAATATTTTTAAAATTTTAGTCGTTCGTGCTAGACCAAACTACGGTAATTTATTCGGTAAAATGCAAGCGAAAAAACATAATTTGTTCAGCACTATGAGACCGATCGAAAAATTAATATTCGGTACAAGTTGAGTCAGTCGTGCCCAATCGAACTCAATCACAATGCTAGGTCATTGTATACCAAATAGTTAATAGCGAGTTGTTCAAGTACCACCAATTGACAATTTTAACAACTAGAAATCAATTGACATCTAGTTAATCCCACACAACATTGACATAATACATTCGTCCAATTCATAAAAAAAATCATCAACTCCAACTAAATTCAAATCAATTCCAACTCCAAATAAATTACATAAAACCAAGTTAACTATACAACAGAAAATGAATTCTTTATCCAAGTCTCTGAATCAATTCAAATAGCAATTCAAAAATAAATGTACATTGTCAAGTTTTCAATCCCAATTCAATTCTTAGTATTTTTTCCCTTTCTTTGGGAAGGGGAAGGTGTCGATGTCATTTTATTGCATTTTGAAGATGAACCGTATTCAATTGATTTGCTTGCAGGTTGGGACTGAGTCGCAACTAATGCAGTGGTACCGAATGGAGTATGATAACCAAACATGGCAAGGAGCTTCAACGCATTGTCCGCCATCTTCACCGCGGATGCCTTATCTGATCCACGTGGTGGCAATGCCTTCCAAGCTTTTATGACATCCACAGTTTATTGTACCCACTACACAAATAACAGAACAAGATTCATATCAAGTTTTTATTATTATGTTAAGTTTTAATTTATAAGAAAAATAAATATAAACATGAAAACCAATAAACAACTTACAACATAAATGTTAACCTCTTCTTCGTTGCCGACTGTGATTCTCTCTGAGTTTTTCATGAATAGGTGGGAGATGTCATTGAACCAGTCCATGTAATAATCAGTCGTATCCCATGGAACTATCGCGCATGTTCCCATTAATTTTGCAACAAGTAAGTGATCTTGCAAAGACTCTCAATTCTCAAGTTGGAAAGTGTACTTGACTACGTAACTTTTGCCACCTTCCCTCTTTGGGCTCGAATAGGAGTGTATGGTGTTTTAGGATGCGTTGCATGTGACACATTTGTCTTAAGAATCTATCGAGGTTATATGATTCAACAATCCCGAGATATTTAATGGTTCCCTTATAGAAAGTTGACTCGATAATATCCTCATATGTCCGGATAGTCGAATATGGGTTACACGTAACCTAAGAAAGACATGACACTAACAAATTCAAAAACTAACCAAATTAATAATTAACATAAATAAAAAATATTTATGAAAATGTTGATCGATTGGTTTAGGCCAACTAAATAAATATTTACTCGGTCAGGAAGGACCGAACAGTTGAGGTTCGATCGATTATGACCAACTAAACGAGGGATTATTACAATGTTTTCACCAAATCAAATAAAACCTAACATGAGCTTCAATTCAATTCCTATATCTATTCAATTGATTAACAATTCAAAAATTGAACCAAATCAATGGAACATCATAACAACTTAATAAAGTAATAATTAGCAAGAGAGCACACACCATGTTCGATCGAGATTTATCAAGGGCTTTGCGAATCCTTTGAACATGATCTACATTAAGGGTCTGCTCTACCTTGACGTCCCACCTAGACACACACATAAGGGTATCAATATGCCTGCTGTTCATATGTGCTTTATGATGATGAATATCATAATATTTTGACACCCAACCTTGCAAAGGAATTACAAAAAAAAAACTTATTTAAAATGAAAGAGACAAATTTCACATTAGAAAATATTATACCGAACACACCTCTAGCAACGTCATATAACTAGCGATCTATCATACTTTCACCCGAGTAGCCGATCCAAGTTGTTGATACAAGTAAGCCAAAGCTGCAGCACCTCAAGTATATGTATGGATCTCATCAAACTTCTCTACCAGCTTAAGAAGGCTAATGGGGAATCTAATGACCTTCATTCTAATTTATGAATCATTCGGCGTGAAACCCTAGTTAAGCCTTGAAACATCAGCCAGACTTAACTAGGGCCAGCAGCCTTATCTTCAACACCTCATAAACACAATTGTATATCGAATATTGATAATTAAACAATTAATAAACGTAGCATAAATTTAAAACTTTTTGCGATATAAAATACGATATACAAACCATTTTAAACCGCAATAAACATCGGTTATACAAAACTTATCAACTCTTATGATATTATGAAACTGTAGTTCAATACGAATATATAGACAAGAGATTAATCATTACATCGAAGAGAAGATCAAGGCACCTAAACTTTCTATGTCTGATAGTTATCGCGCTTGTCGATATTCTTGAAATGTTAATTGGGGTGAGCTCTCCAACTTGCTTAATAAGTAAGGATTCACATAACTATCAACAATCCATATAATAATCAAGGGTTAATTTCACCGATGGTCACTCAAGTTTGTAGTTTGTAACACTTTGATCACTAAACATTCATTTGTCTCAAATATATCACTAAACTTTACAAAACGTTTCAACGAAGTCACTCCGACCACTCTCCGATCAAAAACCCACCGGCACTGCTGACGTGGCGCCACGTGGGATTTCATGGGAGGTCACTTAACTTGTTAAGTGATGACATGGAATGCCACATACACACCCACCCACCCCCTCTTAGTTCACCCCCGGCACGTGCTCCAACACCCCCGGTCGTCTCTCCCCATCGCTCGCCGCCTCCCTCCCCCCCCGGTCGTCTCTCTCCCCCGCCCAGTCGTCGCCCGCCCCCCTCCCCGTGGTCGTCACTCGCCGCCCCCAGTCGCCTCGCCCCCACCACCACCACCCGATCCCCCACCCGCCCCCACATGGCGGTCGAGGCCGATTGGTTGCGCGGGATCGAAGCTCCGCGAGAGAGAGGTGTCGCGATAGACGCGAGAGAGAGGTGTCGCGACAGAGAACGAGCGCGAGGAAGAAGATGACCGGGGGGAACCAGCGGGGGGGGGAGAGACTACCTGGGGGGAGTGGGGGGGGGCAGAGACGCCGGGGGGGAGGGCGTGGGGGTTGGGCGAGACGCGCGCCGGGGGGAGGGAACCGGCGGGATGGGGGAACCAGCGAGGTGGGGGAGAGGGTGTGGGGGGGTGTGTGGGTGGGGCGAGAGAGACGCCGGGGGAACCGGCGGGGTGGGGGTTGGGTAGAGACGCCGGCGGGGGAACCGGCGGGGGGGGGAGAGACTACGGGAGTGGGGGTGGGGGCGAGAGACGCCGGGGGGGGGGGGAAGCGGGGAGGTGGGGGAGGGACGATCGGGGGGGAGGGGGAGAAGTGGGGGTGGGGGCGAGACGCCGGGGGAAGGGGCGGCGGGGGAGGCGCAGGGAACCGGCGAGGTGAACTAAGGGTGGGGTGGGGTGGGGTGGGGGGGGGGGGTGGGTGTGTATGTGGCATGCCATGTCATCACTTAACAAGTTAAGTTACCTCCCATGAAATCCACGTGGCGCCACGTCAGCAGCGCCGGTGGGTTTTTGATTGGAGAGTGATCGGAGTGACTTTGTTGAAACGTTTTGTAAAGTTTAGTGATATATTTGGGACAAATGAAAGTTTAGTGACCAAAGTGTTACAAACTGCAAACTTGAGTGACTATCGGTGAAATTAACCCTAATAATCAATAATGAAATGCAGTAATAATATGAACCAATCATAACTAACAAGAATATGGAAAACATATAAATCGATACATAAAGGATGCAAATCAAATTGCCAATAGCTATTATACTATAATTTTCCCATTTTTTATAAAATTATGGTCAATTACGCATCAGCTACAGTGACACAATAACCTAACCAACACATTGCGCGTATGTGCTGTCTGACCACTTGTCATTGTCCAAATGGTTCTATCCGAAATCCTCTTAGTAAATATGTAATCCACGCAACCTATCTAACTGAGTAGGAAGTTACATATAGGCTGGGAAGGTAACCCATATCCTATATAACCTAGTCTAAGTTCCAGGAACTTACTCTCGTGAATCACGTTAAACACCATTTTTTTTTTCATGAAGACATATCACAATGTACATAGATCCCATTCAATTCCACAAACTAAATGAGCTAAATATACTACATAGCCAGACAAAGTTGATAGTTAAATGAATCCACACTTATCTTGGTTAGGTTTTCATTTCTAATTTTTTTGTCTTTCTGGTCACTCGACCTTTCTCGGTGTTCGATAACCTATCACAAACTGTTTGTAATCATTAAATGTTCAATAACTCATTTTTAGAATCTTTAAACAGATCCTAACTGAATTCAAAACAACATTACTAATTTTTAGGTCGATACTATATTTTCACGTTTTTTGAGGTAAACCCCGTTATAAAGTTTTGAATTCTTCACTTTTAATAAAATATCTAATTTCTATTTATTTGGTCAACAAATATATTTTTCATAATCTTTTTGGAATTCTTTCCCAAATTTAAGCATTTTTCTATTTTTCTATTTGTTTTTGTTTGAAAATAAGAGTTTGGCCCCTGAATCAGCCGGTCCAATTCAGTTGAACAAGACTGGTTCAGTCGATTCTAGGGAACCAAACTCCTTTAGTCCTCCACGATCCCCTGTCCTCTGTTTCAAATCGATGTTTTTTATTTGCTCTCGATTGTTGTTTTTCATTGGGGTTGGGTTTGATCCCAACCCAAAACGAGTTTGTGCTGGGGAGACAGCACCCCAGTCGTCTCCTTCCTTAGACGAACTACACAACATTTCGTCCGAGCTCCCAATCCTCATGCTCATCTCCTCAAATAATGACAACAATGACATGAACAATAACCCAACAACTTCGATAACGACTTACCATCATCATCCTCTGGCCTCTCCCACTTTGTTTCGAGCTCTCCCCCTCTCTCCAACAATTTCTTCTTCTTTTCTCTCTTTTGAACTTTAAATTGAAATGGGTTTTGAGATGAAACAATTCTGGTGAGTTGAGGATAAATATTAGATTTTCTTGAAATTCACATCACACAAATCTCGAGGCAGATCTAAGGGTTTTACTCATTTCAATTTTGTTTTGATGGTTCTCGAGATATATAATGCATATTACGCAAATCTCGATGCAAATCTAAGGGTTCTATTCCTTTCAATTGTGTGTTGATCATTCTTGAGATACGTAATGTGTATCTCGAAGTCAATCTTGGTGGCTATTAACAAGCCCACCATCACATAACCGCTTTATGTTTGATCAAATATTAAGATTTGCATGCACAAATCTCGAGGCTGATCTAAGTGTATATTAATTTAAATAACACTTTCATCTCATACCCCTTTGATTGCTCTTGAGATGCATTTGTACACATCTCAAAGCATGTACCACCTCTACAACATACTAACATCCAACACCTTTCTTCTCCTCGAATGCCACACTACGCGTATCTTAAGGCGAATCTAATGATTTTAAAAAATTAAACAAAACTATATGTTATTTATACATTTATATATATAAATCCATTATATATATAAATATATACATCTATGCATTTTCTCCTTTATAAATTTACCACGCATGCCAACGACTATCCTCGGGCGTGCATACTATTGTACAACCCACATGTATCACCCCTGACCCCACGTGTCATTAAACGTCCATCAATTTATTTATTATTTCAAATATATATTTAAATATACAATATATATATATATATATATATATAATATACACGCACACACACATATATATTCATATGTTTATAATTTTGTCATGTGCGCCAACGAGTACACTCGAGCATGCACACTACCCCACGACCCATGTGCACCATCCTTGACCCAAATACGGTATTAAGTGTCTCATAATTTTCTAATTATTTTATTTCCAAACTATAAGTTTTATTTTTATATATTTATATATAAACATATAAATATATATATATACACCTATATATGTTTTACGGCTTTTCTGCTTGCCACGTATGCCAATGAGTACACCTAAGCATACTCATTGCTTCCACATCTCTCTGTGTGATCACTCACGAATCACATATGTCACATTAGGTGTATCATCAATTTTATTTATCATTCATTTTTCAACTATAGGTTTTATATTAATTCACCTATAGTTACATTAATTATTTGTCACACTAACCAAACGCAATACATCATAACAATCATACTCACATGCTAATCGAAACAAGTCGGGCTTAACCACGAGTCTAACTCAAGTTAATTAGACTTTGGATTAATGTTAATCACTAGGTTAACGATACGAGTCATTAGAGGGACTAATGCATGTGGATGTCTTGTCAATAAAGAGAATGCATGTAATGGTCTAAAATCTCTAATTGTGTTTAATTCCTTAAACAAGATTCAAGACCCGTACCGTGGGACCCACATCGTGATATGTCCATTGATCGAGGTAAGGGCCGAGGTATATTTTTTATTCGTTGTGATGTATGCCTAATGTATTGTATATGTGTAGATTATTAAGTCAATTTATACGGGTATATAGGTATCGAGATGAGCAAGGATGTATCTCGAGTTACGTGTCAACGTGGAAATGAGGTAGCGGCTTGTTGAGTAAGCTTGATTAAATTTGAGTTAAATATGATTTTATAAGTAGCTTTAATGTGATCGTATGTAATGTAACATTAATGTGCCTAAAGTTAGTAAAATAAATTCATGATCACAACATGTGCATCGAGATACGTATTAACCCATCAAGAGGTTAATTGAGTCAACTTTTAGAGTCATTAAATCATGATTTCAGGGACAAGTGTGCCAAGGTGGTCCACTAGTTAAGCCTCAGATACATGTGCACACATGATCAATGACTATAATTTAAACATATCCACTTAAGTCATACAAACCATATAAGTCGTCAATTTATCATTTCTCATTATCATAAATCGTTAGCAAGAAAAAAAAAAGAGAAAGAAGAGTTTGTTGGTGTGATTCTGGTGGAGGAGAGGAGAGACTCATTCGAGGTTTGGGTGAAGAACAAGTTTTTCAAGCTAGGTAACTCCTCCATTCATTAACATAGCCAACTTGATGAATTCATGGAAGTTAATGTTGTTGTTGTTGTTTTATGTTGTAATTGATGTTAGAGACCTCTAGTAGTGTGTATGAGGGTCCCTAAGGCGTTAACAAGGCCTATGTGAAGCAAAAACCCAGAATTCAAAATGCAAAATTTTGGGTTCTGCGATCTAGCGAGCTAATATTGATTAGCGCGCTAGATAATAGAGGTAGCGCACTAATGTGGCAATTAGCGCGTTACTGTTCAAGATTAGCACGCTAATTTCTCAGCCAGTACTAAAAATCAGCTAGTTCCAAAATGGTTAAAACACTATAAATGGGGTTAAAACTTTAAGTAACGATCCAAACTTACTCTAAAACCTATCAAACAACTCTAGGAAACTAAAGGGAGATCTCGAGAGTTCGGGAACACATTACGGAGTGTTGAAAGGTCGACAGGCTAGGATAAGCGTTTTGAATTGTAAGTAAAGCTGTGAAAATTCTATATTTCATTTCATTGACTCTTATCATTTTATGGTCTGTTTATAGACATTGCTACTTGTAATCTCACATCATGTTATTCTTATATCTATTCATGATTGAATATTATGACGTGATGCCTTGTGAAGAGTCTCATTGATTTAAATTTCTACTCTTGAAGATATTCTTGAATGGTAGTTGATCAAAAACATGCTATTGTGATAAGTTGGATTGGATTAGACTTGTATTCTATTTCTTTGGGCTTTGTCGCCTAACTAATTTTGAAATCCTAGAGAATTAGAATTATTTATCTTTGGAAACTAAAGTTGGGATTATTTAGTGTCCATTGCATAAGAGATGCGCGGTTTACGAGGACATGGGTCTACCGGAGTTTTGGCACTCACCACTACACTTATGTGGCACACGAGGTATAGGACTCGGTGTGGTCGATAAACATGAGATAGATGTTGTATATACGGAGAGAGCAGCTCCGCTATTGGTATAGGATATGTTGAGCGAAGCCTATATAGTAGTGGAAAAGGTTAGGTGATAGTTCTCACCGTCGAGCGAACGTAGATCATCTCAACTTAGCCTGTGTCATTCTATACATTTTTAACTGTGGTATTTACTTGCATTACTTGATTCAACAATTCTTTCACTACTTTATGCTTTTAAATACCTTTCTCATATTTTGGGAATATGGCATGAAATTATCCAGTTATTATTTAAATATCAATATACTCATCGTCTAGTTTGTGATAGTGGGTGTAGGTCCGTCGAGCAGCAACAGATCAGGGAAGGAAAAGATCGACAACTTTCTTTGAGCATTGTGGAGATTCTCCTATCTCATTTTGTTATATTGTTACTGTTTATGTCTTTCTTGTGCATTTTTGGGTTGTATAGTGGGTTGAGTGTATAATTCATGTTTTGAGACTGATATATATACATGCATGTGATGCTGTGTATTCCTGATTTTCCGCACTTAGGAACTTTGAGTAATAAGAGCTTCTGCATAATCTTTAAACTATGTGATAATATTAAAATGATATAAAGTTTTAATTAACTCTGAAATCTAATAATATTTTGACACGTGTAATGAAGAATATAGGGACAAAAGGCTGACGAATGCATAATTAAGTTTTATGCGGCTAGGATTAAGGTTTGATTATAGGATTAGGCCTGGCGGTGCCCTTTTTAGAAGAAGGGGTCGTCACAATACATCCCAACAAGTACCAAAGGTACGCTGTGGCAGCACACTGAACCTTGGGCATTACAACCTTCTTCTCTTTTACTTTCATCGACGACGTTGGTTTACTTCCCTATTTTCCCTTCAGTCAGACTTTGTTTACTTTCAATTCCTTGTTTAACTGTTGGGCTGCCTCGCGTTATTTTGGCACATCAAGAGCTTAACTCACCAACTGAATAGCTTCATTCCTGGATATGGGATCACATTCAACAAATTTACCCATCACGGGAATCTGCAACAACATGCTCATATCCTCTAGTGTGATCGACATTTTATCAAAAAGAAGGTGAAATGCGTTGGTCTCCGGCAGCTACCTCTCCACAAAAATCGATACTAGAGTCTTGTGTGTCTGCTTGTATGAGCAAATGGATAGTGCACTCAACCTAGCTGCTTTAATGATACTCTGAAGTTGACTTCTTTTTGGGTGACACTTCTCCAAATTCCATTGTGACAATTGAAGGCCATGATTTATGCATCTGAGCTATGGTCGCTCTTGAAATAGCACACAACATATGATTAGAAAACTGAGAAAGCAAAAATTCAAGCTTTAAAATGATATTGTAATGATTCATATTATATGTCACGACCCAAATTTCTAATCTCGTTTATTATCTGTAATCAGGATTACCGACCTATAACGTGGGACCCACTCTGTGATATGTGCACTAACCGAGGAGAGATGGTTGAGGTATAAGTTAGATTTGTTATGGTGTATGCCTAGTATATTGTAAATGTGTAGACTAATAAGTCACTCCAACTTGTGTATAGGTATCAAGACATGAGTGGGAATGCGTGTCAAGATGCGCGCCAATATAGGACCTAGGGAAAAAATGATGTGGTAAGTTGGTTTAAGCTTAATGTAGATTAAATAGTAGAATTAATGTGGCTATAGTTGATTTTATATTAAATGTAACCTAAGTTAGCAAGTTAAAACAATAACTATTTGATGATTCTTAAGATACCTACTGACACTTTAAGAGACCAATTTAGTTCAATTGGTGTTGGTTATAGGAAATTAGTTGAGAGTTAATGAAATTGTGTGAAAATGTAGGGCATTAGATTAGTCTCGTGATACGTGTGTACACAAAGATCAATGATTATTAATTAATTTTACCTTAATATATAAGATAGGATAGATCAACCCATGCAATTCATTTCATTTCAAAACTTGGAAGCTAAGCAAAGTTGGAGAAGAGATCAGAGAAGATCAGTAAAAGAAGTGAAGGAATTCTTGTGGGTTTGGTGAAGAATTGATCAAGCTATAGGCGTTCATCAACTTAGTAATTCTATTTACACTAGTAAATTAGTTAGTTTGATGAACTTGTGAAAAAATTGAAATGTGGCTATTCTTATATTTTTAGTGAGTGTCATTTGATCTCTAGTAAGTGGTAAAAAGGTATCCAAAGGTTTTGGAGTATTTTATGTGCGGAGAGAACTCAAAATTCTAAGTGCGGAATTCTAGATTTTCCTACACATAGTGCGCTAGACAGTCCACCCAGCGCGCTAGGTGCTCTAAAAATACAATATCTACAATTTCTTAAATTAAACTAAATATTTTAAACAAGTCCATTAACCTAGTTAAAGGTCTAAAAACATTCAAAAATATGTTAAATGAGATCAGGAAACTATAGAAGTGTCTCAAGTGTTCAGATACGAGATTTGGGGTGTCGAGAGGCCGGTAAAGCTAGGACTTTATACTCCTTGAGGTGAGTATACTCGTTAATTATTTTCTTTGCATTTCATATCCGCTTTATGATTGTTTGTTGTAGTCTATATTGACTATATCTAGCTTTGTACTCTCATATCATGAACTTATTTGACACATCTCATATGCTAAGCTTGACTTTCATGATATTATGATGAATTGGATTTCTTTGGATTTATCCATGTGCTTTATGCCATTTCTTGTTGTTTCACAGTAAATATAATGTAAATAACATGCTATTAAGAATTTTGAGTTTGTGAATGACTTTATGGACTCGTACTTTTTGGGAATTGTGCTTTGTAGCATAGCTAAGCCTTGAAATCCTTAACGAGTCAATTTCTTGGAATTATAAAGTAGTTATAGAATCTAGAGTCCATTGCATTATGTAAGATTTGATCGGCACACGAGGTTAAAGTTCATGGGGATGTCGGCACTCGTCACTATGACACGATACATGGGGTTATAGTCCCTGGGTTTGTCGATTCACTAAAGTTAGAGTCCATGGCGACACGGAGGTTAGAGTCCCTAGTGATATTAGACTGTGCAATGTCACACTCATCCTTTAGTGGTCGTAAAGGCCTTAATGACGCATGTCATGACCGACCGGATCTAGATCATAACTATTTAACCTTGTGTCAATTTCACATGCTTAATTGTGGTATTTCTTAGCATATTTCTGGTACTAGTCTTTCTTTATTGAACTTATGCTTTTAAATACTATTTAGTCTTTTAGAAATGTAAATGAATATGTTAACGAGGATTACTATTAATTTTTGTACTCGTCGTCCTTTTTTATGACGGTTGGTGTAGAGCCGTCGACGAACAAGCCCGACAAGGAGAAGATCGACGAATACCTCTGAGCCAGCAGCGTACTTCTGCATTTACATTTTGTAAGTTTTGATATTTTGTGTATTATACAGTTATATCTTTTGATACATTTTGAGGATGTATATTGGTCGAGCGTTTAGTTTCTCGACTTATGATCATCACACTATTTATATTCGCCACTTTATTATATATATGCATGTGATTGTTATTTCCTGGTTTCCTTACTTAAGATTTAATATATTGCTTCTACATAATTCGTTAAGAATTTTGCTAAATTTTATAACTCTTAAAACTAATTAATTACTCTGACATCTAATAATATGTTGATATGTGTATTACTTATTCTGAACACGTATAACGAGGATAATAAGACAAAAGGCTGACTAATACATAGTTAAGTCCTACGTGGCTAAGATTATGGATTAATTACGGGATTAGACCAAGTAGTGCCCTAGATTAGGGAAGGGGTCGTCACATTACAACTACTCGAAATAATTGCAAAATATTAAATAAAGTAAATACCTTGTTATTCCATATGGCAGGGGCGACATGATTGTTCAAACTCGTCAACAACTCCTGATTTGTAGGCCTACTTGGAAATGGTTTGGAACTGTCGTCGATTACCACTTTGCCTGATGGTCCCGACTTGGCCTTACCCCAACCTTTAACATTGTGCCTCTCTTCCACCACCACTACTTCTTCTTCTTCTTCATCTTTTCCCTAGTCTCACCTCATTCCTCTTCTTCTTCATTATCATCTTCACTTTCACTTCCATTTCCTTCCTTATTTGCTTTATCACTTGTTTCTTCAGTTCCACTTCCTTCCTCATCTCCTTCTCCACCTTTAGTTTCACCTTCTTTTCCATCTTCCCCATCAGTTTCACTACCTTGCTCATCATATTCACTATCGCTTTCATCACTTTTTTATTTTTCTTTTCAGTGTTTCCACACTTTCTTGTTTCCTTTCTTCTCCCCGATCTGATTCAATTGACTCAGATGAAGATGGTTCAATTGAAGTTGCTTGACTCGTACAAATTGCCAAATCTTGGCCTACCACATCTGAGACGTGTGTTGCGGCTGCCTCGTCATGTAACTTACCATCCTTTTTACTACCCCTCGTACCCCTTCACAACTCCTTCTCTTTCTTATAAGATGCGATTTGAGCTCTTTTGCTCACTACAAGAAATTATAGTTTTTGTAACGGCTTCGATTCTGTAGGGACAAGTTGTTTTTCCGTCACATATAGTTTTTATCACGGTATTGTCATGGAAAAATTAAAGTTGCGTATACTCCGTTTCAAAAACGTTTTGTCATGGAAATTAGCGTGACAAATACCTTTTATGATTGATCTCTGACATATTTATTACGAGATTATTGCACGTCATAAAAAACACATTTTTGTTACGACTGTATTTGTGTCACAAACATTTCATTAAACAACGAAGAAAAATGTTTTACGTCACAAGACTTTGTCTGTCACAAATACATGTAGTTACGACTTTGTATTGGTGACAAAAAATAATAATATTTTATATGTACATTGCTCCATCACAAAAAAAAAAAATTTTATATAAAAGTTGTTGTAACTATCTCGCATCTATCAATATAAAAATATTGCATCTATTAAAATATTAAGAATTTACTTTACTTGCATTACCAGGCCAACATTATCAATCTATTCAAAGTTTGATTTTTGTGATTTTGAATCCAAAGTACCAAAAAAATGATAATACTTAATTTAGAAGTCTAACATAGCAAAATAAAATTAAACTTTGACATGTTTCTTCATGGCTTAAGTCTAACATAGTAAAATAAAATAAATCCATGTTTTCTTCAATGCTTTCACTCCATGCTTCTTCAATTTCTTCTTCACGTGAAGCTTTCTTCCAGTTCATCATCTTTACCCTTTAAAGTCTCATCCAATTGCGCATCTAAAATTTCAAAGTTATAAATATAAGTAATTGCACTTAAACACTTACATAAATAAAAAAATCTTTAATAAATCATAACGTAGTAATAAAATTTTAACATAACCTCCACTTAAATTAAAGATTAGCAAAAGATTTTAAACATTTGCAAACTTCCGCATGCATCAAATAATTGTACAAGTCAAATATAATTACCTTTAAATTTAAGATTCTTAAAAATTTCACTTGCATCAAATAATTCTACAAGTCAAATACATTCTTCTTTAGTGAACCATAATGTATTACCAAAATTTTAGCAGAACATGCCCTTAAATTAAAGATTCACAAAAAATCTCAAACATTGTGCAAACTAAGATTAAGCGAAATCTAAAAATTGTTCATACCTATCCATACATTCTTGAGAGTTTTGATCAGCTAAAGATATCCAACTCTTATCCATTATTTCTGCACTGGGATTATCAAGCATGACATTAACAAAAAAAAATTAAGATTATTACAATGGAACATATTAATCATCCCTAGCAAGTGTACGAACATGAAATTACAAACAATTATAACATCAAAGATTAAGCAATTACCTCAATACATGATTCTGATGCATTATAATGTTGATCATGACATGCTTTACTGGTAAAATAAACATGAAATATCCTACCAAATACACACATTGTAGGAATTTAAGAAAATTTATAACCTTGTATCAAAGGCCATCTGTCATTTGACATGTATTCACTTTTAACGCTTGTATCAGAGGCCATCTGCCATTTGATATATCCATTCCGGTGGCAGATGTTCTCTGATCACCTTCAATTATATTAATGCGTTGACAACGAGGATACTAATATGATCTTTTTCTTGTATGCGCTGAAGCATGTATACATTCCATTACTATTTTTCAGTGTGGTAGACTACATTGATGCTCCTACTTCATACATGATGGGCCTACATTCAGGGGTTGATATGTCAGGTTTGACTATGGATGGTGTAAGTTTCATTCTTCAGATACTCTTGGACCATGGATGGATTTTCATTAACTGATTGAATGCCATTGAGTTTTTTATTGAGAATTTTGCGATGGTTTTTTCATTCTTGTGTCATGAGCTTTGTAGACTTAATCTTAGTTGCAGAATTCCCTTCTTGTTGATTGGCGAATGGTCTTTACATAAAAAGGAATTGTTGTTTTTATACCTTTCACAACCTTGCTTCCATTGTGAAATGTTTTATCATTGTGGACTTCAAAATTCACATCCAATTCTACTTTATCAATTCACTTCTTGATTTCTTACTAATATTTCCTTTGTATTGGTCATTCAACACACTTTGGAGATGTTGAAATGAAAATCAACATGCTTACCCATCTCTGCAGTCTTCTCGTTGGCTTCCTCACTCTTCTTGGGCACCTCAGTTGTCTTTGTACGTGCAATTCCTATAATAATGACACAAATATTACCTAAGCATTTAAACTCAATCATTATAATTCATATTTCTCATAATAATACTCTATTTGGTAGGAATGAGCTGACCAACACTTGACTATTCAGTGGGGTTTTACCGATTAACCATATTTTGCTCGGTCATAAGGAAACGAGCAACTGAAATCAACTCAATTATGGTTGATCAAGTGACCATATTTTTTTATTTCATTTTTTACAGACCTTCAAAATTGACCAAACAATGACCAACACATACAAAACAACCTATAATTGCTATACGACATCAAAAAATTGAACGAACAACCATATTCCATCATGGACCAAGTATTGGACACTACTGTGTAGTTCGGTCATCATAGACTAATTAACAATGCACTATTTGATCATCTACAACCAAACAGTGCATCCCCAATACTTACTTTGTTGTTCAGTCATTATGGGCTGAATGAAAGTGCATTGTTCGGTCACCTACAATCGAACAATGCATTATCAATACTTATTGTGTTGTTCAGTCATTATAAATCGATTGAAAATGCAGTGTTCAGTCACCTTAAATCGAACAGGGCATCTCCACTCAATCCTGTGCCACCAAATGAGCTTCGATCATCAATCATGCACAAATCGACCATCATATTTGATCAAAAACAGCTACTAACATATACACAACCACCAAAATTGACAAAAAATTTATATTTGATTAAAAACGCACAAATCGACCATTATATTCGACCAAGTTTCAAAATATAAAACAAAAATGCCCTTCAAATCCAACCATATACAACAACAAACTCATACAAACCACTAATATCAACCAATAATAGTAATCTTACCTTAAAAACTCGAGTATATGCGAAGATCAACCCAACTATGACACGATGTTCGACCGCACGTCCCCTCCAACCGCTGCCTGGAAGCAAAACCTAGGGTAAGAGTGAAGATTGACCGACTGGATGCGAAGATGAACCACAAACAAGTGGGTTGCGCGAATATCGACCTAGGCCGTTCGTCTCCTTCTTCTTCGCCATCGTCGAGGGAAAGAAAATTCAAAAATATGGGGTGCATAAGGGCAAGGGCATTTTGGGAATTAAAAGTATTTTATGGGGTGCCCTCATACATACGTGGTTTGTACTCATCCTTTGGTTTGCATATAGTAAGTTGTGGGGTGCACATAGTAGAGTCGCTTCACCTTTCATCAATTTCTCCTCAGATATTAACATGGTAGTGACTTCTGCTAAATTGATGGTTTCCTTCTCGTACATCAGTGTTGGCTTCATGTGCTCAAACGATGGTGGAAGTGACCAGATAAGCTTGAGTGCTTGATCCTCATCACTGACTTGCTTTCCTAACTCTTCAAGTTCCGAGACAATCATGATAAGAGCATTAAGATGATCAGTAATACTTGTACCTTCATCCATCTTCAAGTAATATTATTGCACTTTCAAGTAGAAACGATTTGATATGCTTTTCGTCATATGTATAGTCTTCAATTTCTCCAAAAGACCTTTTGCCAAAGAAATATTTCTCATGTTTGAAAAAACATTTTTTGTCAAATTGAGTCTTATGACGTTCGGCGCCCTCAAGTTTAACTCTTCACAATTCTCATCACTTTCCTTCCCACGACCTTACAATGCTTAACATAACACAAATTGAATCAACAAATCTTTGATTTGAATTTGCCACAACCCAAATTTATCTTCCCGTTGAACTTCTCCACATCGAGCTTCATCACACTTACGTACTTGGACAGTTCTGATACTTTATCTTAATAGCATAACTCCTTCAGATCTAAATCTAGGTTGTGATACCAAATAGTTGTGATGAATCACCATGAAATACCCAAGATCATAGTCACGCGAATACGCTCAAAGAGAAACAAACCACAAAGAAACTATGAACACAATAATTTACGTGGAATACCCCAAAATCAAGAAAAAGACTACGAGCGAGAAACAAAGCAATCCACTATTAATAGTTTAGTACACGAAGGAAAAACCTCCTACATCTAAACCCCAGATAGAAACCCCAATAAGATTCAATCTCACAGTGTCACGTACCTACTAGCAGACCTGTACGCTATGACACAACTCTCGGCTCTCAACTAGCACCTCAACACTACGTCATTTCACTTAACCATACATACTCTTCTATTTATAGGTGTTACATGCATGTACACATAAACCAACACAAATATTAACTCCTAATTAGAATACTACACATTAACGTAGTTTGTATCCAACTCAAATTACAAGTTTGAGGCACTCGATTCATCAATATATATATATATATATATATATATATATATATATATATATATATATATATTGTTGCATATGTAATTGGAGTGGATGACTCTTACTCTTTGTATTCCACTTACTTCATGTAACACACACTTAATTCTTGTATTAAGTTATTGTTTTAATATGTAAATGTAACTTGTGCCCTTTGGTCTTCATCTCATTAAGACCAAATGGGCTATATAAGGAGATGAGATTCATGTAATATATACACAATGTTAGAATGAAAGTTCTCATATTCCTCATCCATCTCTTCTCTTGTTTTATTTTCTTGTTCTTTGTTTACTTTCCTAGCTTACTTGCTAGTTATTTTACAACACGTTATCAGCACGAGATCGTTCTACACTAAGGAAGTATAATAGATCGATAAAGCTATCTAGCTAGAGAGTCAAAGCTCGGAAGCATGGTGTTTCTCTACATGAAGCACTTTGGAGATCAAAGCTCGAGAGGTTTGAATGCTTTCTTTGATTAAAAAAAATCTCCCGCACGGTATATAAATAGTTTATTATCAATCATGTATATAGGAATAGCAAAAACTGCCATTTCCTTTCATAATGAAATTATATGAACATAAAAACTATACCATACAGCATCTTGATTAATGCCATATTATATATTAATTTTGGTTTAGTAATTATATTTTTTAGTATTTCATGATTAATATATTTTTATTTTTATTAACTGTCATTGCCATTTTTCTTGTTCAAAAAAAAAACCATAAACTTCAGCTTTTCAAGTAGGGTCATGACTTTGATAGGTGTAGTTGACTTGAAAAAAAAAATGCCTACCTCATATTAGTATATATCTATAACATTTTCTCTATATTTGCAACGTATTATGTCTATACACATGCATCATAAATTATATCTTTTGGTTACATATTTATTTAATTTAATTACTTGAAATACATTAAGCGTGATTTATATATAAGATTCAGAATTACTAGCTAGTTTCTTAATTAACTAGTTAATTATAAAATCAAAGTAAAAATTTGTTTGATTATTGAAATGAAATAAAAAAAGGAAAAAAAAAGGAAGGTGTGCTCACATAAGAGCCAAACTTTATGCGTTCTTTGAGTTGCTTCTAACTGGTATAGACTTTTCAATGCCCTTGTCGACCACCTTAACAGTGTTATATATATTGTCCATGTAACATCATAGATTTTTTTTTGCTTGTTCATAAAAATAACTGTTGATTAAGCCTTACCTCATGCTATATATAATTAAGATTTTAAATAAAAAATATTATATATAGTTTTTTCGTTCTTACAAAAGCAACAGAACATTTACATATTAAATATTTTAAATAAAAAGATATATTAACAATATTTATGCTAGAAACTAGAAGATGCGGGGCTAACGGCTCTAAGTTGTCTATGTACATGTTCATTTGATGATAACAACGCCACGTATTGTTAAATATTTTATAAAATATCAAGTATATATTATCTGTGCAAGGCTCATTATGTATACGTCACTTTGATTACGAAAATATGCTTTGCAGTTGCATCTTTGTACGATTTTCTACCCCATAAATAAAAAAAAATCAATAAGTGACACATAAATTTTCTTGTAAAATTATTGACGATTAACTATGCTATATTCTGGATTTTTATAATACAAATAATATTACAAGTTTGAGTTGATAGTAGGTAAGCCTTGTCCACAATAAAGCTAAACATTGAAAGGAAATCTCGTTCGAGGGGGCATGGTTGTTAAGTAGACTTCATCTCACCACCCAACCTGGAGGTTGTCCCACCAACTCATACAAATAATATATATTTTGTGTATAAAATAATCAAGTTGTGAACATTCATTTAATCGTATACTTATATATTTTAATTTACATAAAAAGGGGAACTATTTACGTCATCTCTATTTTCAAAAATATTATACTTTATTAAATTTGTTGCCATAATATCATTGACAAAAATGATTTGTCAATAAGGCATCTATATTCTGAAATTCTATAAATAAAGCATCCATGCAAGGTTATACACATAGCACTAATATTTATTCGCCAATATTTTTATAGAGATTTGAAAAATGAATATATCACTTTATAATTATCCTTTCCTTATGGAGCTATGAATAAAACCAAAATTGGTGACGCTCCAAAAAGCTCTAAATGAGCGATTGGTTCTCAAGCTATAAT
Organism: Stephania yunnanensis; assembly: GCA_039657365.1. Classification (NCBI taxonomy): domain Eukaryota; kingdom Viridiplantae; phylum Streptophyta; class Magnoliopsida; order Ranunculales; family Menispermaceae; genus Stephania; species Stephania yunnanensis. Next base: position 7,168,316 of record CM077585.1, read on the forward strand.
ACTTATATCAGTCAAATATGAATTATAATTCCGCGATTTTAATTACCTCTTGGTTGAGGCTATGCCGAAATGTGACTGATAAGGTAATGATAGAAAAAAATCTACGTGGTACGCCTCAATATATTATTGCAACAAAATATCGAGCGCATATATCAATTTAATATGAATGTTATGAATTAATTAATTTCTTGCCTTATGGTAGCTGAGTAAAATAATGAGATATTTTATATATAGTATCACCCTCGTCCAATTGATTTAGCTTCATGAAACATATTCTGTGTTATAAAATGACCATGGTCGCAATGATAAAATTATGGATGTGAAAAATGGGAAAGGATATGGTAAAAATTATATTAATAATTCCACCTAAAGTGGAATAAAAGTGGTGCACCACATGATATATAAAGGGCAAAATTATTTACAAATGAGCATGCTCAAAATCGTGACAAGCAATGTCACTTATAAAAGGCCATTAGCTCATACTGATTATGTATTGTCATATATGCCCAAATATTTTGATGACATTTACCATGCCAATCAAAGGCAAAACTATGAATTTTATGGCTCATTAAAATTGACATATTAAGATATGTTCAAATCATGAGCTAAATAAAGGCGATGAATTTATATCTTGATACTAAAGAAAATATTTCTCGAACTTGACTTAGCTGAGGCTAATGTTCAGACAATATTTGGTACAACAATTATGATGTTGTTAATGCCTAGCACCAAAAGAATTTTACTCAGAATAATAGAAAAATTATATATATATATGATTTTGGTGTTATCTAAGAATGAAATTCCCAGCTCTACCTTCTCGTTATATATTTCTGCATAAGACATATTGAAATAAATATTGTCACATGATTCAATGACATTTATTCGATGAAATGATCATTTTGATTATTTAAGATCATAAACGAGACAAGTTATAATTTGTAAGGACATCCTCTAAGAAACCATGAGTTTGATCAGCTGTTGATTACAATTATGCTAATTATCTTAAGGTGAATAAATGAGAGATTTATATCGATTTAACTCTCAATTCATTATCTTATAAGATGCCTTAAGCCCCTAAGGGGAATTTTTTATAGTTAGTTTTGTTGATGTCATTATGATGAATCAATTTGCCTACCATTAGGGGGATACAAAGCCAATTCAAAAGAAATGGTGTGAGATTGCGAGAAACGCATCAAATTTGTTATTATGATCTAAGTATAAATTATTATGAACTTGAAAGTTCAAACGATCATTCATTAGCAACGAGTTATGAATCAATTACTTGACGTAATTGCTAATATAAAAGAGTGGCAAAATTATATGTTCCAGCATTAAAGGTTCATACAGGAAATGATCTCCCTGCGCAAAAAAAAAAAAGCACAAGAACCAATAAACTACTTAAGGTGTAAAAGACCAGATATTGTATTTTTAAGTTAATTGCAATGATTTGTTGCAATGTAATATGAGATGTCTCACTCTTGCGAACATGAGGGGAGAATCAAAATGAGTTATTGATTAGTGCATTGCATTCTTTTTCCCTTAACTAAGGTTTTATCTCACAAGGTTTTCTTAGCAAAGTTTTTAATGAGGCGATCATAACAATATTAAAACATCATATCAAAATTGATTAGTGCATTGCACTCTTTTTCCATTCGCTGTGGTTTTATCCCACTGGTTTGTTATTTTGGGGGTTCATACAAAGGGAAAATAACAAAACAATTTTGACAAAAACCCCAACAAGATCCGAATCTAATTCCATTAAAAACGTTTAAACCATGAAAACTTAATCATACCTCGGTCGCAATATACCTTTCTAAAGGTTGATCGATCTCTAAGGCGCTGGCGACGACGAACGCCCTCTACCAGCAGTCCACACGAACGACGGCCGAGATTCAAAGTGCTAGCTTCGAGAGAATACCAAACCTTTTTGTTTATCTCCAAAACGATCCAAAGCGTACCGAAAAACCCTAATTCGTTTCTGAAACAAAAATAGAGTTTCGACCCTTAATCTTTCATATGTGTGTTCTAACTTAAATCGTCTATTTATACAACCCTTATATATAGACGATTAAGTAAATTACACATATACCCCTACTTAAAGAAGTATAAGTGTAATACACCACAAAGACGTTTCTGTCATGAGTTTTATCATATAAAACTCGTTTTTCTGAACCATCTTAAAATCTCGCAAAATCATTCTTAGTGTGTGACCCAATAGGCTCATACAACGTTGGCAGTGTGCCAAAATACATTTTGGTATATAAGTCATAAGCGGCCTCTAACAAGACATTATGACTACCCAAGTTGTACGAATATCAAATCGATACAACCTAATTAATAGTGTATATAACATCCTTTTTGTCACACGATATCCTTTTTGATCAAACATAAGGCATGGAATTGTCATCCAACATGTACAATCGTACTAGTCCCGATCACTAGGTAGACTGAAAACATCCAAGTGACATTAATCAATATCAATTCACTTAGACTAGGCCTTTTAACAGTCTAACACATCGAGGGATCCACTGGATATCTCTCTTTATATGAGAGGGACAAATTCTATCTCGATTACACAACTTCATCACATTACTCACACAGTAACCAATCACAACATTTATAATTTTTCGGTTAAAGACAACATTTGATTATGTCAAATCACTGTGTTCCTAATGTTGAAGTCTCTGGTAATCTCAAGTCAGAGGACTGAAAATTATACCTATCATGAGAAACAACTATGACTTAATCCATGTGATGTTCTCATAGCGTGTCAGTCCAGTACTTTGTTCCCTAACAAGTACTCGTGATCTTGATTCGTATCTCTATATGTATAATCATCATATGATCATCAATCAAGACTCACACTAGTCTTAATTCATTATAGTTCCCAGTATAATGATCGACTAGGGACATTTAGGATATTTCTGTAAATACTCATGGATTTTATTATAATGTAAACATGCAAATTAATTATAATCAACAACAAATGAAATCCTTTATTTTATTCACTAAAAGTATTCATAAAGACAGTTAATGGATTGACTTAGGGCACATGCCCCAACATGGCTTTCCTAGCAAGGTTTTTAATGAGACAATCAGATCAATATCAATATCAAGATTGATGACAATTGGATTTTTCTAGTAGAGGTTTTAACGTGTCATATTCTCTCAGCAAGTGTCATCCAAGGGGGAGTATTGTAAATGTAATTGAAGGGGATGACTCTTCCTCTTTGTATTCCACTTACTCCAAGTAACACTCGCTTAATTCATGTATTAAGTTTTGTTTTAATACGTAAATGTAACTTGTGTCATTTGGTCTTCATCTCATTAAGACCAAAAGGGCTATATAAGAAGATGAGATTCCTGTAATATATACACAATGTAAGAATGAAAATTCTCTTATTTCTCCTCCATCTCTTCTCTTGTTCTATTTTCTAGTTCTTTGTTTAATTTTCTAGCTTACTTGCTAGTTATTTTACAACATATGTATATCTACACACACACACACACATTCCCAAGTTTGGATAAAGGAGGAGGTTCTCAAATCTATTAGTCATACTCAGAAATGGCTATGGGAGATGGAGGTCTCAAGCCTATTATCCATACCCAAAAAATATGGGAGGATTGCAATAGATTGACAGCTAATGCAATATGTAAAATTTTTGTCATTCTTTATGAAATGGATCGAACAAATATAAATGTTGGGGCGTTCTCATCATCCAACGGTGCGTTGCATCAGATTAAAGGATTTGGCGACATGTTACACCGTATTGAAGGATATATTTGAAATTAAAAGTACAATATTAATTGTACAAAATTAAGTGTAATGAAAGAATCTATTTTCATGCCGCCAACTCTAACTAATTTAAGATTGAAACTTTTGTTGTTGTCGTCGTCCTCGTGGCTTATCGTTAGTGGGACTCATGTCATGCATGTATAGTTTTCCAAAGGACCACCATATACAGAGAGCGATACCAAGTAAATGTTGCCTAGGCATTAACTTCACTAACACATGTTGCTTTCCAGCAAAAGAGGCTTTATATATATAATGTACAGGAAGTGCTTATGAAATGTAGCCCTTTGTCCTTATTTTGCTTTCTGGTCTCCTTCCACTATTTTCCCACTATGCTCTAAAACCCACAAGTACATCGCACATCACTAGCGAGGGCACTCTCTGCTTATCTTAATTCATATATATATTAACAAATAATATCAACTGACTTGCTTTTTGGTATATATTTTTTTGGATAAAAGCTTTTTGGTTTTTTTTTATTAATAATAAATATCCAGACACTTGTCTTGTACTAGTCTTATGTATGAGCTTTGAGATTGCAGAAAAAGACTAACACTAATGGCCCACCATTCAACTATCGTAAAGAATCAAACTTGAGATCGTGCATTTAATTATTCACAAGGTCCAACCTTCGCCTTTATAATTAGGTCAATCCGTCCAGCGGGGTTGCTTTTTGGTGTATGTAGGTATATCATAATGTATCCACATGTAAGACACGTACGTATATGTAAACTTATATTATGCACACTTAAGACACAGTTTATGGGTCCCTGCGAACTTGGTTTCAGCAGAACCCATCACAATATATATTTTATCTAATCGGGTAATGTATTTGTAGGATTATATTGTCAATAATAAAGAGTTCTCATTCTCTATCATAGATTCATAGAGACTCTAGAGAGGTTCATTAGCTTTTACATGATGACCTCAGCTGACCCAAACGTGATCTCACAATGTACTTGTACACAAGAAGTCATTTTCTTAATTATTTTTTCTTAATCAATTAAACGCCTATCAATTTTTTCTTAATTAGACAAAACTGTATTGTTGATTATCCATATAAATGATTTTTTCTTATTAATGTTAAAATCATTATAAACATATTTTTTATAATTTATTTTGTCAAAGTTTAAGTGTGCTTGATTGAGAATATATATATATATATATATATATATATATATATATCAATATTTTAAGAAAAAGAGCAACGTCAACTATTTGAAAATCAATTACTTATTTTGGGTGGGACTCAGGGTGTTCATGTCAATATATACGTTAATCGGATGTCATTTTTTGAGTCATTCTACATTTCACCAAAAAAAAAATTCAACGTGAGAAATATTGTACGAGTAAAAAAAAAAAGAAAAAAGAACTTTAGGAAAGAAAAAGTTAGACACTCACACTCACGAACTTATTTTGAACATATAAATTCATTAAAAGTTCTCATGTATTAATTAATATTTATATCAATTATTTGGGATTAAGACTATCTTCTTCTTGTTGTTGTATCAATAAATAGTTAATATATATTACAATACACATAAGTAATTTAATTAAGTTCTCTTTAAAAATTAAGGAGTTAATATATATAACAATATTAATTATACATGTTAGGATCTGAAAAAATACTTCCAATTAAACTACCATTTGGTGAGCCCCACTAGAAGGATTTGAATGATTGGTGATGTGATATTCAGCACTCGATCTTATTGGATATATATACATTTTTCTATTTTGGTATATAAACCACCAAAACCGGTATTTTAAAAAACTTGAAAACTATAAAGCGTCTAGTCTAATTTAGTTTTTTAAACTAACAGTTTGTTGGTGGTTTGTGAAACTAAAAATTGTGATTATACGATTTAGTGGTGATTTTTATTTATAAAAAATCGTAGTTTACCAAACCGTAAAACCACCCCTAAACTTGAAATAAAGTTGAAGCTTTTTCATGTTGTACGTTTTAACTTTTCAAATAAATTTAGACTCATAATTTTGATTGAATTCATGTATTTCATTGTGTTTTTAATGGTTGGTCGTTTGTGGACATATATTTTATTGACGGACTTGTATAGAATATGTGATAATTTTTCTTTGTTAAAAATGTGTCACAAAAAAATTAAAAAATCAAATAGACCAAACTGGACAAATCGCATTCAGTTTGATTGCAATTTTGAGGGTTCACAGTTCGGTGGTGATTTACAAATTAAACGACTAAACTGTAAACTCTCGATTTGATAGCAATTTGAAGGTTTTCACCACCAAATCCCAATTTGCCCCCATACTAGCTAGCTAGGCAAAGTGCGGGCCACTTTGTCACCCGCGTGATGGATATACTTGAACTGATCTTGAGGCAGAGCAGTGGACATGTAAATCTTTGCTGGAAAGCCCTAATCACTCCACATGCATATAGAGATCTCTTTTAGCCAATATTTTGATGGTGTTAAGCTTTTCGCGATCGTTCGGATTGAAATTTATCCAGCGAGGAGTTTAATAAAGGCACAGGCTATCCAAACCCTAATTTTTTTTCCAGCCCCTAGTGAAATGACCAACTACCCCTCTATATAAAAGAATTTTTACTCATTCATACCCCACTCGCCCATACCCTAGTCACCTCTCTCTCAAATCACATTCTCATTACCAAACCAAATTCGACGATATCCGATCAAAATCATATCGCTTCGACACCGTGATTGCATTCCTCATCTCTTTTAGTATCGATTTCAAGATTTTTTTGAGTTTTTTTTTTTTTTTTTTTTTTTTTTTTTTTTTTTTACTTTTTGAGTCGGTATTGTTCGTGGTTTTGTTGTTGGGTTTATGACTTTGATTTGGGGGTTGAATCTTACATTTTCGGTGCAAAGTTTTGATGAAATAAAAAATATCAAGTGATTCTGAGCAAAACCCACTATTTTTTTAGTCATTTTCATATATTTTTAGGAGTTTTAAAAAAAATTTGTTCGTTCTTGTTGCTCGTGGGTGTCGGTCACACAAGGCTGATAACTCTGAAGAGTTCTCAAACACACATGACCGACATCTCTAAAGACGTCTCAGATGGATCCCTACGTCACCCACTATGAACGAGTTCTCTTCACAATCTCGGTCGGAGTCAACCAAGACCTCTAAAGATGTCTCGATTGGAGTTGGTCGTTACCTTTTTAGAGGTCTCGGTCAGAGTCGTCATGTACCTCTTTAGAGATTTCGATCCTGTGCGTTTGAACCCTATGAGCAACACTTATTCACTTCGTTCAATGAAAAAAACACTCGTACAACACTTGGTGACTTAGTACAAGTGCTATAGAATGACTAAAATAGAGAAATGTATAGAATTGAGGGGTGTTGGGGTGAGGGTAGGAGATGGGGTCACATTCGTTGAGGGTGGAAGTAGTTTATGAATAATTTACAAAAAAGTGGGGTAAACGCAGTAAACAAAAGTTTTAAAATAGGGTACAACGAAGTAATGAGGTACAAGAAGCAAAAAGTGGGGAGTGAATAACCGGTACCTTTAGTAAAAAATGCAAGTAGCAACTTAATAACATTATTGGATTATCAAACTTGAATAAACAAATGTCATGCATATCAAGAGAAAATATGGAGATCTATTTGGAAGCAAAATGTCGAGGAAACTACAATTTTTTATTTGAAGTTGTTTACTTGATACTTTTCCTTGCAGATCTAACCTATTCAAAAAGAAAGCAGTGGATAATCCTTACTGTCATATATGCCTTGATAAGGAGGAGATAGTAAATCACATTATCTTTCAATGCCCTTATGTTACTACATTTTGGTTTGGATTACATTTGTCTATCTATTCAACTTATTTTGAAGGAAACTGTTTATGGTCATCCTGGATTGCTCTTCATTCACTGTTGAGTAAAGTTGAAAAGGCAGATGAGGTCATTCAATGCAGTGTATTTGCGTTATGGCGACTATGGAATGCAAGGAACTCTCTCATATTCAAGCACAAATTTATATCTCCTTCAAAGGTTATTTCATTTACTTCAACTCAATATCTGAATTTCAACTCATCTCTGCCAATCAAAGCTCTCTCGTGTATTGCTGAGGACAGAAGAAACGATCCTCCAGACGATAGTGTTGGAGGTATCCTTTCACATTACAAAATATTCGTTGATGCTGCCAGAGACCTAGACAATACTGAATATTCTTATGGATGGATTCTACAATTTGGAAGTGAAGTTATTAAAGCAGGATCTATATCATTGGACCTTCTCCTTCAGTTGAAGTAGCAGAGACATGAGCAATTTCGGGGGCTTTAAACTTTTGTTCAGAGATATATCTAAATCGGGAAGAGACTATCAATATTTATTCTGACTGCAAGGTTGTTGTAGATGCATTTAATTAGCACATACTTCATTCTTATATAGATCCCATTCTTTTTTGACATCAAAGTTATGTATCCATGGGAAAATAGAATGTATTTAAGCCATATTAAGAGGTCTTTGAATACTAAAGCTCACTTTTTAGCCAAAAGGGCTTTGAAATCACATGTAATTGAGTTGGGGGATAAACCTGTACCCTTGAACATTTCGATTATGAATAAATACATTTTATGAAAAAAATGTCATGCATATCAATGATGTTTAAGGTACTACACTACTTATAATCCTAACTAAGCTAGGTCACATAAATATATAGAGTGGCCCATGAGTCCACTTAATTGAATTTGATGCCACGTGGACGGAAGATAGATGTGGTAAGCATGACGTCATCAATTGTTTTTTGGAAGGGGGCCTGTATGTGGCTCCCTCCAATACTAACAGATCATCTCATTGTTTTTGAATAATAACAAATAAACCCTCCAAAGTTCCAATCATTTCACAAGGTTCGATCCGTTAGCACTCCAAACTCACGTATAAATTTATAATTATGTTATATATTTTTCTTCAATACAATTCTTAATAACTCTATATATATATATCCACACAACCTTTATGTTGTGCCCCCTCCTTTCTCTCTATATCTACTTCTCTTATTTCTTATAAATATCACCCTCAACTTACTTTGTTAATAGTACTGTCTTCATTTGATTTTCATCATGGGAGATGATCATAATATTAACCTCCCTCCCGGATTCCGATTCTTCCCTACCGATGAAGAGCTCGTCGTTCATTTCCTCCGCCGCAAGGCCGCCCTCTTGCCCTGCCACCCCGACATCATTCCCGATCTTGATATCTACCCTTATGATCCATGGGACCTTGATGGTACATATATTGTTTAATTAGTTATAATCACTTGATTAGCTAATATATATACATGCAAGATTTTCGAGTTTTTTTTAATTAGTTATAATTAATTAGCTAGTTTTCCTCAAAAAAAGAAGAAGCTAGTTTGTTAACTAATATTGTATAGTTGTTCTGTTATATATTGTATAGGTAAGGCCTTGGCAGGGGGGAACCAGTGGTACTTCTTTAGTCGGAGAACCGCGAATCGGGTGTCAGCGAATGGGTACTGGAAGCCATTGGGAATTGATGAACCAATTGTTAGAGGTGATGGTAAGAAGGTTGGTATGAAGAAGTATCTTGGTTTCTACCTTGGTGAAGCTCCAATGGACGTAGTAACCAATTGGATCATGCATGAGTTTCGCCTATCTGATTCCGGCTCTACTTCTAAGTCTTCCAAACGAAGGGCAACCTCAAAAGCAGTATGTTCCATATAGACATATATAATAGTATAAATATATATTTAGATATAGGGCATGTACGTAGTACTAACATGAGAACTAAAAATTTAAAATTTCAATACATTTGATCATTTAATGCATATAATACATTAAATGCCATGCATTACTCATTATCGAATTAAGATCTAATGGTCAAAACATTGCAAATAACTACTATTGCTGCCTTTTAGAGTTAATATTAAGAGGCAGAGATTATCCATAAAGGATGCATGCGCAAAGTGTGATTAATTATGCAGTGCCCTTAATTCGTATAGATAGCTCATGAGTTTATATATTATAATAATAAATTAATAATAATACTAATAATACTAATAATAAATATTCGAATTGTACTTATTGTGTTTTCAGGATGCTAATAAGTGGGTGCTATGCCGCGTTTTCGAACGAAATGGGGGCTCTCAAGGAAGCATAGGAGAAGAAGGAACTGAATTGTCATGCCTAGATGAAGTTTTTTTGGCATTAGATGATTTTGATGAAATAAGTTTGCCGAATTAATTAGATCATAATTAAAAGCAAAAATGTATAATTGTGATCTAGCTCCACAAGAACATATATATGTAAGTCTTTTCAATGTCGTTGTTTTGATACAAAATTAAACAAATAGTGAAGTAGTACAGTTTGGTATGTACACATACACCCTGAATTAGTTAAGTTGAATGTTTTTATATACATCTATACTTTATAAAGTTTTCCTTCTTTTGCACTCGTAGATTCAGATTGAGAGGGATAGAGGTGGGGTCTATATTGTATTGTGATGGATCACGTGTTTGGCTTGGCTTATTGGGAAGACTTGTGAGATGATTCAATAAGTAGATAAACGTGAAGTTGGGGTGGAGCCCAAACAACACTATCAGGCGCAGCCCATATATATGAGATTTTATGAATTGAGAGCACACATTATTTTTTAAGAAGAAATACAAGCTGCTGAAAGTTACTATATTCATCAAAGTATACCCATAGGAGAGGCTGGAATGCACACATTATTCGTCACTTCATCAATACTCGTTCATTCCCTCTCTTCATTGCCTTTATTAATTAATTAGCTTTCTTTCTTTCTTTCTTTTTTTCTTTTTAAAGTCCTTTGATGATCTCATCTTTTCCTTTCTTTGTTTCTTATTATTTCTTGTTTCTCATATTGTTTCATTGGGTGACTGCTTAGGTTAGCGTTTCGTCACTCGTGTTGTCAGCAGTCCACACACGTTTGACACCCTTCACACGTGTTCTAGTCAACTCTTTCAATTTACGCACGTGGCACCCACGTTTTGTGTGGAACTTCAACTTCTATAGCGTCCTCTTTTCTTTTTTTTTTTTTTTTTTTTTTTTTTTGGGAAAATACTAGATGACTCTGTGATGGGACACCTATGATGGTGTTCATCCATCGTGCATCGATGTGGGTGTGCACATGTATCCCGATACGCAAATGAATGGACACCTTAAATTGATGACCAGTTGAACATGCACGAACATTAGATTAAGGGTAGTGCTGGGTAACCTACTTTGGACATCTGAAATAGACATACACTTGATGATGTCTCTTAAATACACATCGATTGTATGTACAAATATCAATGCACACATTGTAGCAAAAGGATGTCACCATGTATATAATTGTCCTAGTCTAAATTTGAAAACAACCTAGGCCAAAATAAATGTCATATACAAATTAAATTTGAATTTGTCGATCCTTCTAAAAAATATTTGAATGTTCAATCAATGAAATCTTTAAAAAAAGAAATAAATAAATAAATATTGAATTTGTCCAGATAACTCGAGTTTTTGTCACTCCGACACGACCAACACTATGGCTAGGGGTGGCAAAAATTTGGGTTCGGACTCCAGATGGGTCTGAATATGGACAACTCATATTATAAAGAAGTATATTTATACTAGCTTGTTTATACCGACCCGTTTTGCTTAAAATTCAGTCTGTCTAATTGTCCAGATTTATTGTTATCTTGAAAATTAACTTTTAACATTGAAAGACTCCTCAAGTATTAAGATATACCCATATTATAATTTCATATGATTAATTTGAAAAAGTAACATAATTCATGTAATTAAACATTTAATGTCAACAAACAATTGTTAAATATGAGAAAAATAAAATTTAATTCATTTCAAAATAAAAGATATACTTAGTACATTAAGTTTTTTAAGTATTAGAGTAGATTAATGTTTGTTAATCTATTTGATAAGTAGTAAGTGCTTAATATACTCTTTTATCAAAAATAATCTTATCTTTATTTAAAACTCGAACAGGGTCTGAGGTAGGTATGGGGTTACAAGGACTTGTCCAGACCCAACCCAATTTTAAATTCGGACAAGAAGTATTTGTCTAGACCCGACCCAGATTTGTTAAAACATTATCCGAACCCTTTTTATTTCAGGGCAAACAAAATTGAATCTGCAGGTTCGAACGTTAAATTGTCAGCCCTAACTATGGCACTGGTTAATTAGTTAGAGAAAAGCACACTTTTTTTCCGTAACGCATTATTTTTATAGGAGCGACTAAAAGGACCTTAATTTTTGCTTATAGGTCCCCACCTTAGTTAAATGGTCCAACTACCATTCTATATAAAAAGAATTTTACTCACTCATACCCTACTCACCCGTACCCTAATCACCCTATCTCAAATCATATCTCACCACAACCCAAATCCGACGAGATTTGAGCAAAACCACATCAATTCGACACCATGGTACATTCCTCATCTCATTTAGCGTTGATTTTGAGGTTCTTATGGGATTTCTTACTTTTTTGAGTCTGTCTTGTTTGTAGGATTGTTATTGGGTTTAGGGCTTCGATTTGGTGGTTGAATTTTGCATTTTGGGTGCAAGATTTTGATGGAATAAAAAATATTAAGTAATTTTGAGCAAAACCCACTATTTTTTTTGGACATTTTCATGTGTTTTTTAGGAGTTTGAAATTTTTTTTGTTCACTATTGTTGCTCCACGGGTGTCGACATATAGAGTAGAGGTTTTGGACACACAGAGCCGACACCTATTCCAACACCTCTAAGGTGGTCTTGGACACACAGGGCCGACACATCTAAAGATGCATCAAACGGATTCCTTCGTCATCCAGATAAACCTAGTTCTCTTCGCAATCTCGGTCGAAGTCGGTCGTCACCTCTTTAGTGGTGTCAGCCTTATGTGTCTAACACCTTTTTAGAGGTGTCAACCTTGTGTGTCCAACACTCGTGGGCGACACTTATTCACTTCTAAAATATGGCGCAACCACACTCGACCTTGTTCAACGAAAAACCACTCCTACGACAATTGGTGACTTAGTACAAGTGCTTTACAATAATTAAAATCGAGAAACGAATAGAACTGAAAGGTGTTGGGGTGGGGGTGAGGGTAATGGGGTGAGCAAGGGTACTTTGGGGATTTTGAGAAAACCAAAATATGGTAAACTAAGTAAAAATTGGGGTACGACAAAGTAAAAATTTAAAAATGGGGTCCTATAAGTAAAAATTGGAGTCCATTTAGTTGCTCCCTATTTTTATTTGTTTATAAACAACGCGGTGACATTAATACAAAATTAGAGCATCTCATCACCATCACTTGCCAAAGTCAAATTAAAGTTTAGGGATGTTGTGGATTTGATTCCCGCTGAAGTCAAAAAATAACATGACGACAATAATTAATTAATGCGAAAGTACAATGAGAAATATATTGCTTGCTCAGTGAGCTCCTAACCCCTCACATGTCTAACCATCTCGCCCATATGCATTAGAAGAAGATGAGACTAAAATACATGCACAAAGAGATTAAGAAACAAGTGCATGTGATGAGTTGCTTTACAATTTTAATTTAATAGTCCACTAAACTCTCATCTCATCGCTTAATTCATATCTTCTCTTTCTTTCACTCTTTCTTATTATTACCTTTAATTGAGAGTTGTTGAGATGAAAGATGTGATGTTAAGTGAAGTGAAGGGCTCATTTGGTTAAAGCCAAACCATTTATGAATGAAAAGGAAAGTTTAATTAGTAGTGCTTAGAGATTGATGTCTATAGTGCAGTTGATGATCAAAGGACTTTACTTCATGACCCCGTCTCTCTTTAGCATGTTTATCAAGCTTTCAATTGGAATGAAAAGGACTTGGGTGAAAATGTATACTCAAATATATGCATGTGTGGAATCTATAATCAATTAATCTTTTGCTACTTGGAGTACTTCTCTCATGTTAGTTTTTAGAGACACTAACACACTTCTATTAATCTCAATAAACTCGTTATTTACAATGTGTGGGTCGGCTAACACTAATTTATAGAATTGGCGTAACTCCAAATCAAACTAAGAAACTAGTAAATTAAAAAATCATAAAACTAATTTATAAACCCTAACTACTAACTTATATTACGACTCTAACATCTTATACTTAATTACCCCCTCCAGCCCATATGGTCATGCATTCGCTTTTGCATCTCTCACTTAAGTACTATCATTATTAATCTTAATTAATTGTAAGTAATGCGTCAACTGCCGCACGAGTTCTTGAGCAGTGGGCCACATGAATCCCGAGGTGAATGGTGACAACTTTCCAAGAACAAAAACTGCAAAACAAACCTAGAGTGGGGGCCTCCGGGGAGAACGCTCCGATGCCTAAGTTAGATAAGGACTCATGAGAAAGAAAGCTTAGGGTTAGAGAAAATAGCATACATATTCCTTCGATATGCTTGTGTATTTATAGCCTTAAGGTCTGCCCCTTGTTGGTTTCCTATTGAGATCTTGTCAAATCCGAACTTCCTATTTTGGTAAGATTTGGCAAATCTCGATTTTTCCCTTTTTAGTAAGGTATTTCTCCAATTCAAGTTTATTACAGATTCTACAGAATCCTGGGGATCCTGTAGAATTCTTCCTTATCAAGTCAATGTTAGACTCGGGTGTATCATAAAACCCTCTTGAAGTGTAAGCACACGAATCTCGAAGCAAAATCATAATCGGTATACACCATATACCCCTCACTCTTACGAAAAATGCAAGTTTTGCATAGGAGTACACAAGTGTATTGCTTAGTGGTGCGTACCTATGAGTCACCTAACTTGGCTGTAAGGAAAACAAGTCAGAGAATATGCTGCATTTTTATTTGAAATACACTAAACGAGTGTTGTGCATCTCGACGCGTATCGGTGGCCTAGCTTGGCTATGAAAACTCTATTAGAGAGTATTCTGCATATGATACTGTGACCGCCCCAAATTTCGAGGCAACCTTGGGGCCCGCCAAGTCACATCCCACGTCACCTAGCCTTGCCACGTCATGGCTCGCTTATCTACGACGCCTCGCGACCTAACTGGTTGCTTAAACTTTTTCAGCTAACTTTAATTTCACTAATTAATATCTATATAAGTATTAATGATTTAGTTAGCCAGTTATTCGATTTATCAAGTTATATTACAATTTTACAATTTTACAGCGGAAGTCTTTTAATGAGTAAGTTATGCAATATTTAACAATCCTAAGTAGTGAAAAACTCGACAAAAATATATCATGTATATATCAACGTAGAATAAGTATAACAAAAGATTTATATACATGTATTCTATGTTCTACAGTCCTCAAACCCCAACAAAAATATAAATACGTACATATTGTAGTCACACACGAGCTGGCATCACTATCTCAGAGGTAGTCGTTCAATACTTCCTTGCCCTTGCCCTTGCTCATCGAAAGATCTGCACTCGGCCACCCAACAAATATAGTAAGGAGTTCAGTGAGTAAAATCCCAAGAGAAGTCCACACAATATACATGAAATAAAAATAATAAATTACGAGACATGCAAATATAACACCTGACAACAGTACGTCATATTCCCATGAATGTAAGCAACATACGACAAACAAAAGCAATAGTATGAGATAAATAAACAACATATACTAACTAAACATGCTCGGAAATAATGCATTAATTAGTAAACAATCGTATAATCACGAGAAAACCTTGATGTACACCGGCCAGAAATCGATAAAACTGAATATGAACCACATATATTTACGGGCTTCCAGTGACTAAATCTCAACTTTGGTAAACGGCGTGACCCCTTCTTGACATTGTTACATATCAGGACTACCCTAATCCCTTCTGACGGTTGCAAGTATATCCTACCGTCGTCGACATGAGCACTATCACAAGTAACTTGCGCAAGCGATTTAGCCACAACCAATATATACGTAAATCGAAATAAGAGTGAAACCCCTTGTGTTCCCACCAGTAGTCACATATGTAATCTGATATCGATAAAACAAACCATGAATTCTGCGAGACATTCCAATGAGCTTACGCACCTCAATCCGCACTTCAACTTCTCCGAACTCCCGTATCCGACCCAACAAGCTTCTCGACACTGAGTTATGGTCCCCTAAGTCCCTGAAGTTAGTTAAGTGTGTTTATTACGTATTCAAATTGGTTGAATAGGTTTTAAATCAATCTTCCCAAATCAGCCCCTAAAGACTAAATTAAGTCTCAATTTCAATCTTATGTTTCTGTGACAGCCCCTCTCCTAATCTAGGGCACCGCCCGGCCTAATCCCGTAATTATGCCCTAATCTTATCCACGCATGACTCAACTACGTATTAGTCAGCTTTTACAACCTAAACGCCTCTTTTCTCGTATTCAGGATAAGTAACACACTAGTCCTACTAGTTTATAAAATTTAGAGTTAATTAAAACTTTTTATTAAATTAATTATTTAGCAGAAGTCTTATTGGTTATGCAAAAGCAATTAGTAGATTATGCGAAAGCCATTTATATTTATTCAGAAGCGATTAATAAAATCCTAAGTGTCGAAAACCAGGAAATGACATTATATATATAAAGTCCTCAAAATGCAGTGAAATAGTAAAATAGTCTAAGTCAACGCTCAACCCAATATATAACCCAAATAGTATTTGAAAAACATATATAACATATACAATCAAAATACAAAAAGAAGACCTACAATCGATGCAGCGACGTGCCGCGGGCTCAGAGATAATCGCCGATCTTCTCATTGCCCGGCCTGCTGATAGACGGCTATACACCCACCGTCATAAAAAAGATGGTGAGTACAAGAATAAAACTGTAATCCCCAATGACAAGTTTAATTTGCATTTCCAAATATTCAAATGGTATTAAAAGCATATAAATGGGAAAATTGAAAAATAAACCATATGCGAGTAAATACCAGAGTTAAACAAGTGATACTGACACCAGGCTAAAAGTGGTGATTTAGGTCCGGTCGGTAGTGAAACGTGCCACTCCGACTCAATAATCATATAGCACAAGGGACTCTAACAAAGTGTTACCAGGGACTTTAACCCCGGTGTGTAGACCACCTCAGGGACTCTAATCCAAAGTGTCATACAATGTCAGGTAACATGTTCCGACATCCCAGGGACTCTAACCCTGTGAGTCGCGCACAACTCGATCAAGTACGGGACCTAAATGCGAAAACTACTTTTAAAATCTTAAGAAATACCGAGTATCGATTGTCAAGGCATAGGCACATCTATACACCTAAACAAATAAGGAATACAAGTCCCCTTAAACATTTATAAGATATTCACTAGCCTAATAGCATGCTATTTATCATTCAATTCACATTTAAAACAACAAAAATAGACATAGCATGGGATATAATCAATGAATCAAATCAAATGAATGGATATCATGCAAACTAGACTCATCAAGTGAGCATAAACACAAAGAACACATGATATAAGAATACAAAGGCAAAATAGTCAAAAGGACTATGCAAGGACAGCAATTAATAGAAATGAGATGCTAAGTAAAGTTTCCATTGGGTATACTCACAACAACAAAGTAAAGTCCTAGCTTTTATCAAGCTTCTCGATACTCAAAATCTTATATTCGCTCTCTCGTACCATTTTCCTAGTTTCCTATGTTTGGTATCTCATTAGTTCAAATATAGTGGGTTTAAGCTCAGTTTAGTGGTGTTTATTGTTTATTAAAATTGGTTCAATAGACTTTAAACCAATCTTCCTAAATCAGCCCCTAAAGCTTAAATTAAGTTTTAATTTTAGTCCTACATTTTAACGCAGTTTTAGGCATGAAATGGTCAAAATATTGAAATAATCCGTCACTACAATTATTGTTGGTCTCTCTCTTAGCTTTCCAGAAAGGTTTAGTTTGCAAAGTTCTGATTTAAAATGAAAGAGATATCATGATTTTACTAAACATAGGTCTAATTAGAATTTAATCCGACTAGCGGATTTAGAAAATCTATTTCTCCAAATCTATAGTTCCTAAAAATGTGATTTTTCTCACAAGGCAGAAAATATATCCAAATACAACATACTAAAGGATCAGCTCATTTAGAAAATTAGTTAGGGAGTTATACCCTTAACAAATTTAGTTTCAAAACTTTCCTTTTTTAATTCCAGCACCTATTTGTAGAGCATGTTTGGACATAAAAACATTTGAATCAAAATACCTTCATTTAAGCAAAGTTATTCTCCTTTAAATAAGCTTTCAAATGCTGCTAGTTTGGATCAATCTGGATTTAAAAAGGGTAGATTATGACCAAATTACCCAGGTTGATTCCTAATACAACATGCAGAATTCTAGTTTTAGTGTTGCAACTTAAAAAATTCATATATTTATGATTCCAAAATCAAATTGAGAACTTCAATATAACTGAGTTATCAGCTTGAAATGAGGAATCCAAATATACAAATTAATTGCAAATACTCAATCATCTACTATCTTAAATTAGCATAAAACCAGAACTTGTTTTAATTTCAACTAAAAAGATTTTTACCTAGTTGATGTAGCACCCTAGCTTGAGAATTTCTCACCAACTCTCATGGATTCCTTTAACACCTTGACTCCTCTCCAGTAATTCCTTATTCTTCTCCAGCAAAAAAAAATGAGTGATTTGGTTTGCATATTGTTTGATCACTAATATTATATATTAAGGTGATGTTCCTTCGTAGCCCTTAATCTTCATGGATTTATGTATCCCTAGGAATATCTAATGGTTTACCTTTGTCATATATCCCACTAACTTCCACTAACTCAACCTCTAGTGACACCATTTCATTACTCACCTAGTTTCTAGATGTGCCAATGTATATCTCTAGACCAATCTTATGATTTCAATTTAATTTACTCAACTATAGGCCTTTACTTTTTTTTACATTAACCAACACAACTATAGGCTTACAAGTAATTCCTTATTTTATATTAGTATTAAATAAGACTTACCAAAATGCTAACTACTTGGTTCCTCGGCTTGCACCATACTCGAGGTGTGTCCCCGCTCTCATCTCAACGCCTACAACTATACAAACCGACTTAGTAAGTCTACACAATACATAACACTAGACATACATCAATACAAAAATACAATATACCTCGTTCATGTGCCTCGGTCGGCTCACGTATCACTGTGTAGGTCCCACGTCAAGGGTCGGTGATCCTGATTAAGGAATTAAAACGGGGGTTAAAGATTTGGGTCGTGCCAGTTTCAATGCATTTTAGGCTTGAAATGGTCCAAATCGCAAAATCTTCCACCGTTACAAATATTGCTAGTCTCTATCTTAGTTTTCCGAAAATGTTGAGTTTGCAAAACTTCGATTTAAAACGAAAGATATATCATAATGCTATTAAACACATCCCTAATTGGAACCTAATCTGATCAGCGGACTTGAAAATTTATTTATTCCAATCTATAGTTTCAACAAAATTTATTTTTGGTCACAAAGCAGTTAACATACCCAATAACAACAAAATAAAAGATAAGCTCATTTGGATTAGTAGTTAGGGAATTATGCCTTTAACAATTTTAATTTCAAAAATTTCGTGTTGCATTCAATTACCAATTTGTGTAGCACTTTTGGACATGAAAACATTGGAACTACAAGATCTCCAATTGAACGAAGTTGGTCCCCTGAATAAACTTTCAAATGCCTCCAATTTGTGTCGATTTGGATCTAAAATGAGCAAGTTATGAACAAATTACATAGGTTAAATCCTAATACAACATACAGAATTTTAGTTTTGGTCTTACTATTTAAAGAAGTAATATCTATTTGGTTACAAAACCAATTTAAGAACTTCAATATAGTTGAATTATCAACTTGAAGTGAGGAATCCAAATATATAAATCAATTTCAAATACTTAATCATCTACCCTATGAAATTAGCCAAAAACCAGAACTTGTTTCAATTTGAACTAAATAGATATGTACCTAGTAGATGTACCAACCTAGTTTGAGAAATTATCACCAAACTTCCATTAATTCCTTCTCTCCATCAATCTCCTTCTTCTCTAGCAAGTTCTCTTGATTTATAAGTTGAAAATGAAAATGGTTTAGTTGCATGTGTTGATCTTATATATTAAGGTAATATTGATTCCTAGCCATTGATTGATCTTCATGTATTTACGTATTTCGAAGCTCATCTAATGATCCACACCTTAACATGTATCCCACTAACTCCCACTATCTCAATGCAAGTTATAGTAATGAGCTAGTCACATGGTTCCTAGATGCGTCAATACATTTCTCTAAGAAAATCCTATAGTTCCAATCTAAATAACCAACTATAAGCCTCGATTTATTTAATCTAATCAATTTAGCTAATGCCCATTATAATATACGTGATTAGTGTTTTTAGAACCTCCTTTGAACACATTAATGGTACCACTAATCCCTCGACTACTCGGCGTTCGGTGCTCCGCGTCTCAACACGCATATCGAGGTACGTCATAGCCTATTATTTTAAATGAATCAACTTAGGCTATGGTTACATTACCCATTTTAATTGATTAACTAGTCATCTTAACATGAATTAGTCGGGTTTCTTAGTGTATCCGTTGTTCGCATACCCGATACCCGTGTTAACACCCCTTTCGAAGCAAATACTCGTCACACTAACTCGTATGATAGCAACGGACATACATGCAGTGCAAATATAATAATAATAAATTTAAACACCACATATACACAACCATCATTCATAAGTAATATATTCCCCCGGTTCTCATGTCTGAGTCATCCGAGTATCCACGTAACGCCCGAATACAATTAACCCTAATCTTAGTTTAATTAATTTAGGCCGTTACAAATACACTAAACGAGTGTTGCGCTTCTCAACGTGTGTCGGTGGCCTAGCTTGGCTATGGTTGAGACTAGGTGCTCATATCGCTCGTTAATATTTATAGTCAAAGAAAGCCTTTTTTTGGCTTGATGATCACTATTCTTCAAGTCAAAAAACTCTCTTTGACCTGACACTATTTATCTATTTGACTTGACACTATTCATCTTTTTCACTTAACACTATTCACCTATTTGACTTGACATTATTCATCTCTTTGACTTGACACTATTCTTCAAGTTAAAGTCCATTTTGAGTCAAATGACTCTCTTTGGTTTGACATTATTCATCTCTTTGACTTGAAACTATTCATCTCTTTAACTCAGAACTATTCATCAAGTCAAAGTTCATCTGAAGTCAAAGGACTTTCTTTGACTGGACACCATTCATCTCTTTGACTTAACATTATTTATCTATTTGATTTGACATTATTCATTGAGTCAAAGTTTATTTCGAGTCAAAAGATTGCCTTTGGTTTGACACTATTCATCTCTTTGACTTGAAACTATTCATCAAGTCAAAGTTCATCTCAAGTCAAAGGACTTGAGATGACTTGACACTATTCACCTCTTTAACTTGATATTATTCATCAAGTCAGTTTATTTCTAGTCAAAGGAATCTATTTGATTTAACACTATGACTTGAAACTATTCATCAAATAAAAGTTCATCTTAAGTCAAAGACTTTATTTCACTTGACACTATTCATCTCTTTAACTTAACACTATTCATCAAGTCAAAATTCATTTCGTCTCTTTGGCATGACATTATTCACTTCTTTGACTTGACATTATTCATCTCTTTTACTTGATATTATTCATCAAGTCAAAGTTCATTTCGAGTCAACTGACTTGACTCTCTTTGGCTTAGCACTATTCATCTATTTGACTTGAAACTATTCATCAAGTCAAAGTTCATTTCGAGTCAAACGACTCTATTTGCCTTGACGCTATTCATCTCTTTGACTTAAAACTATTCATTAAGTTAAAGTATGTTTGTGACGACCCCTACTACTAAACAGGGCACCGCCCAGCCTAATCTCGTAATCAAGCCTTAATCCAACTCACTTAAGACTTAATTACGTATTAGTCATCATTTCGTCCCTATATTCCTCCAAGTTCATGTCTTGATCTATATTATCATTTTCATATAGTTTACGTATATGCGGAAGCCATGATAATTCAAAATTCCTGAGTGTGGAAAACTAAGAAAAGATAACATCACATATATATATATATAGGACACTATGCACTCAACACAATGCACAACCTAAAATGACATAAAATATAAGAATACAAAAAAAGTTGAGACATATAAATGAGTGAGGAGAGTCGCCGAACTGCTCAAAGGAAGTCGCCGATCTTCTCCTTCCTCGGTTTGCTGTTGCTCGACGGTGCACACCCACAGTGACAAACTAGACGGTGAGTATATTGATATTTAAGTACTAACCGGAGAATTTCATGCCACATTTCAAAAATAAATGTAAAGTATTTAAAAGCATAAAATAGCGAAATCAGTTATTGAAACAAGAAATGTTAGTAAATACTATAGGTAAAGATGTAGAGACAGACACAGGCTAAGTCGAGATGATCTACATCCGGTCGGCGGTGAGACCTACCACCTACCTTTTCCTACTACGATATGGAGCTGCGCTCAACATATCTCACATAAAGAGCGAAGCTATGCACTACGCTTTCCAACATAAATCTCATGCTTGCTGACCACCCCGAGTCCCATACTTCGTGTGTCGCGCTAGCGTAGTGGTGAGTGCCGAAACCCCGGTAAACCCATGTCCCCGTGAACCGCACATCTCTCATGCAATGGACACTAGATAATCCCTACTTTAATTTTCAAGATAAATAATTCCAAAATTCTAGGATGCCAAGAGAAGTTAGGCTACAAAGCCCAAAGAAAATTGAAGACAAGTCCAAGTAAATCCACATTATTCCATTAGCATGTTTTTTTATCAATTGTGTTCAAGAATGACATCAAGTGTATGAATCAGAGTCAATAAAACAAGTCACAAGGCATCATGTCACAATATTCACTCATGAATAGATACAATAAGAACATGATGTGCGAGTTCAAGTAGCATTGTCTACTAATAGACCAATAAAGCAATAAGAGAATGAAATGAAATATAAAATTCTCACAATTGTACTTACAAGTCACACGCTTGTCCTAGTCTATCTGATCCCTCGATAAGTCGAATTGCGTGTCCAAATGCCTGAGTTCTCCCATTAGTTTCCTAAAATTCAGCAATGTCTCACTTATGCCAAACTCGAAGTCGAGACAAATATTTTCTTTTTATTTTTGGCCAATCGGTTGATTTCACGTATTTCAAGGTAAACCCCTGCAAAATGCTCGTCTGCAATTCCAACTATTTTATTTTTCTTAAAAATTTATCAATTTCTATTGATTTTGTCGAATTACAATTTTTTCGAAATTCTTTTCTAATTTCTCTGGAACTTTTCTCCATTTGTCCTACATTTCTTATCTATTTTCTATTTTTTTTCTTTTTTTTTTTCTGTTTTTTTTTTTAATTTGGGTTTTTTTTTACTTTGGGTTTTGGTTGAACCGGTGAACAGGTTTCGAACCGGCCGGTTCACCCAACCCATTTCTTATCTCTCACTATTTCTTTCTTCTTTTTGTTTTTATTAGGTTTGAACCGGGTCGAACCGGGTTCGGCTCACCCGTGTCGAACCGGCCCGGTTAAGAGCAACATATTCTTCCTCGCGAAACACAAAGCAACAGCTCCGTGTTTGTTTTTTTTTTCATTGATTACGTCGCCAGGGTTTTTGGTCACGAGCTGGGGTTGGCGATCCACCTCAGCTTGTGTAGGGAGGGGAGACGACTCTCCTGAGCTCCCTCATACACCACACCGACACCCCATAAACGAAACAACACCCTCACCTAGGTTCGGCTCGGGTTCTCTCCTCCTCTTCTCCTCCACCTCCGCAGCGATTTCTTTCTTCTCTCCTCATCTCCCGAATTTTCTTCTTTCCCTGGTTCGTTTTTGTGAAACCAAAAATAATGGGATATGATTGGACTTTAGGTTGTGGGGTGGCTTGAATGTGAGCCACACATCTCAAAACACACAAATATCTCGAGGCACATTGGGTGGTCTTCAACACCACACTTGTCCCCCAAGTCACTTATGATTGACTCAAAACCTTAACGCACTTGCCTCTGCGTGTCTCGATGCACATCCAATGCCTCATAAGTTTTTTCCAAACTATAGGCTAATTTGTTCATTACATTTTAGGTGGCTACATTGCAACAACACATTACTCGAAAACTTACATTTTATTTACATAAGTAAATCTTACCTATAATATGCCGCTACCTCGGTCCCACGTCGACACGCGACTCGAGGCGTGCCCCCGCTCGTCTCGATACCTGCATACCTGTAAATGACTTAGTAGTATACACATATACAGTACACTAGGCAAACAACACAAAAATATAACATTTACCTCGCCCACCGTGCCTCGGTAGTGACATGTATCTCGTTGCGGGTCCCACGTCATGGGTCATTTTGTCCTGATTAATGAATTAAATGTGTAATAATTATTTGGGTTATGACAATACTTTCCAACTAATAGGAAGTTCATCCTCGAACTTAAACTAAACGAATTGTAAGATTACATAACTCGAAGAGGTACGGGAATCTATCTCGCATATAGTCTTCTCGTTCCCAAGTGAGTTCTGAATCTCCATGAAACTGCCACTTGACTAACACCTACGGGACAGACTTGTTTCTTACCTGTTGCGTCATTCGGTCAAGAATCTGAACTGGTTGCTCTTCATATGAGATATATTTACTCAAATCAATCTGACTCAAATACACTATCAATTTCTCACCTTCCTTTGACTTGGCTAGTCGAAGCATCGAAATATGAAACATCGGATGAGTTCTTGACATATGCGGAGGTGATTCTAGCTCATATGCAGCCTTTCCAACCCGTTTCTTAATCTTGAAAGGCTCGATGAATCTTGGTGCTAATTTGCCTTTCAAACCAAATAGCTGATGACCCTTACGAGGAGAAACCTTTAGATACACTAAAGCTCCCTCATCGTACGTGAGATCGATGCGATACATGTCCGCATACTTCTTCTATCGATCCTGGGCTCCCTTGAGTCTCTAACGAATCGGTCGTACATTCTCCGTATGATCGAAAACAATCTCAGGCCCCACGGTCTCCCCGTCCTCTGGCTCAGCCCAACACGATGGCGAGCGACACGGTCTACCATACAAAGCCTCAAAAGGCGCCATCTCAATACTGGCTTGATAACTGTTGTTATATGCAAACTCACATAATGGTAGGTACTCCTTTCATGATCCGCCAAACTCCAAGACGCACGCCCGTAACATATATTCGAGAACCTATATCAATCTCTCAGTTTGCCTGTTAGTCTGAGAATGGAAAGTCGTTCGAAACTGTAGGTGCGTACCATACCGCTCCTACATACTCTGCCACATCCTGGATGTATACATAGCATCTCTGTCTGACATACTAGTCACTGGTACCCCATGCAGTCTAATAATCTCTTCAGTTGAGCGAATGCCTCCTCACATTCCTCAAACCAATGAAATTTCAAATCTTTCTGAGTCAATTTAGTAATCGGTGAAGCGATTTTCGAAAAATCCTTCACGAATCGGTGATAGTACCCCGCCAAACCTAGAAAAATTCTGATCTCAGTCACTGAAGTCGGTGTTAGCTAATCAATAATCGCTTGAATCTTGGCTGGATCTTCAAATATCCCTGATGCTCTGACAACATGCCCCGAGAATTTGACATTTGACAGCCAAAAGTCACATTTACTGAATTTGGTGTACAGTCTATGCTCCCTCAAAGTCTGCGACTTCTCTCTAAGGTGCTGCTCGTAATCATCCCTCATCTTCGAGTGTACCAGTATATCATCGATGAAGACTATCACAAGTCTGTCAAGAAACGGTCTGAACGCACAATGCATCAGATCCATAAACACTGTTGGAGCATTGGTCAGCCTAAACGGCATGACTGTGAACTGAAAATGTCCATATCATGTGCTGAAAGCTGTAATGGACCTATCATCGTCCTTGATCCTAAGCTGATGATACCTTAAGCGCAGGTCTATCTTGGAGAAAAATTGTGCTCCTTTCAGCTGATCAAATAAATCATCTATCATCGGGAGTAGATACTTGTTCTTACTTGTGACTTTGTTCAACTGTCGATAGTCGATACAAAGTTTCAAAGCACCATCATTTTTCTTCACAAAAAAGATAGGTGCTCTCCATGGAGACATAGAAGGTGTGATGAATCCCTTCTGTACGAAATCCTGAAGCTGAGTCTTCAACTCTTCCAGCTCTCGTGGTGTCATCCGATATGGCGGTATGGAAATTGGTTTCATACCTGCTACCAGCTCAATAGTGAAATCGATCTCTCGCGGAGGTGGTAAACTAGGTAAATCCTCTGGAAAAACAAGAGGAAACTCTCTAGCAACCGGTATAACTTCCACCCTAAGTCCCTGACTCTTTGGTACAGTGTATAGCGAAATCAACGCTTCCATCTCCTCACTAGTTGTAGGTCGACCTCTCGTTCCTACAGTCCTCATTGTACTACCTTTATACATGAATAGCAGACGCCTGGGGATTTCAAATATCACTGTCTTGCTCAAACAGTCGATATGAGCGTGGTATGCAACTAACCAGTCCATTCATAAAATCGCATCGAGCTCCAAACACTCGAGGACTCTAAAATCAACAAGTAACTTCACTCCATCTATCATGACGAGACATTTCTCCACAATACTATGAGGGTAAACTCTATCCCTGGCTACGGTACTCAAAATAAATGATACGATAGAGCCAAAATCAAATAAAACATATAAAGCGTGATCGAAAAAAGAAATCGTACCCACAAAAAGACCTCGTATAGCGTCTGGCTGGGCTACCATGTGAACCTCTTCTCAGGCCTGTTGTGCGTACACTGCTGCAGGATGCGGGCACTCTCTCACTATATGTCCGACCTGTCAACATTTGTAGCACTTCAATTGTCTACATTCACCTTGAGTTTGAGACTGGCCCTGTGCCTGATACTGATCCTATTTCTGCACCTGTTCCGACCATTCTCTCGTATCTCGGCCTCTGCCTCTACCTCGACCTCTGTCACCTTGCGGTTGCTGCCTGAAGCCTGTGGGGCAGGAAGTGCATAAACTATAAGAGCTGGTAAGGCTGGTCTGATAGGAGGTGGCAAAGGAAGTATACTCACGGTGCTCTATGCTAGAGCAATGGATGTTACAGGAGGCACAATGACGCGTGTCGAATGCGTCAAAATATATATAATCCCAATGAGATTACCAATGACCACAAGAACTGCAGTAGTGGCAAGCACGGGTCGAACCATGAAGACCAAATTTTTTACTTATGCTACGAAACTAAAAATAACTCGGGGAATTCACAGGAATAATTTTTAAATTAATTAAAACTAGACTAAAAATAGCAAGTAAATATATCAATCAAGGGGGAAACAATCCAAACCATCGGTATCACAAATCTCCTCAATTTGGCATAATTTTACATTCGGTCCTCAATCTAATCAAAACATGCAATTCATAGTAAATTAGTGTAGCTATAGACTCGGTAACGTACACGAGTCCTCGCACTTCTCTGTCTTGATGGTCAAGGTACGACAATGACCACTTCCCTAATCAAACACATAACCATATATTCAAGCGAACTGGGTTTAATGCGTTGACCGCAATGGGCTTTGTGAAGGCACTACACCTAGACAACTAGATCACTAGTGTGTCCAGTTTAACCTAGATCCCTATGGTATTCAACCGGTCTCAAAAGGGTCTAATCAATTGGTATGGTTGGATGTCACTAATATGGTCTTATTGCACAACTACGAGTGTGTACAACCTACTAACATGTGAATCAAGATTTAAACAAGTGTTTAATCTCAATAATTCAACCAATATTAAAGGGAATAAAACATTATGAAAAATAAATAAATAAATAAATAAAAGATCTAACATATGTTTTTATGCCAAAATGGGTGATTTGATCCACCTCTGGCTCAGATTGATGAGTTTAGTCGGCCATCGTCGTCAAGAACTCCATAAAAATCCAAAAACAAAGTGTAAAATAATGGTTTGTGGAAAAAAAAAAAAAAAAAAAGAAGACCAAGCCGCCAAGAAGAAAATAATAAAAACCCCCCTCCTTGATCCGCAACGAAAAACTAATTAAAACTGCCCAAAATTGGGTTTTATTTGTGACACGTGCGCCAATGACGATCAAACGGTTGTCGAGAGTTTGTTTCCTAGCCTTTGCCACGTGTCAACGTTCGATTAGGCGAGGGGGTAGACCGGATGACGTGGCGCATTGTGATTGGACGAGGGCTGTTGTGATGATTCTGGTGTGAAAGAAAGCCGCCACGTGTATGGTGCACCTTTTCAGAGACACGCGTCAACTGCTGACGCGAGGAAGAGGGGCGGGAGAATGGGCATGTGACATGTGGCGTAAAGCTGGCAGGTGAGGCAGCTTTTGCTGCCATCTGCTGACCAATTGGGGTAGGACACGTGGACTGCAATAGGAAACAACCAATGATGTCGTGACACGTGTCACAAGAGTGGGAAACCGCCTAAAAGTGCGCGTACGTCGAGGTGTATCTCTCGGTGTCTGATCATCGTGTATGAGTAGTCCATTTCGCGCAGTTTTTCGCCACGAACTCAACCGCGCACTCCAAAAATCCTAAAAATGAACAATAAAGATAATTATGCCCATATGTCAAAGATTCAACAATAAAAATACATAAATAAATTATATATAATATGCATAAATAATGACCTATCAAATACACCCAAACTTAGGACTTTGCATGTCTCGAGCAAAGGTGTAAATGATACATACAAATAAACTAGACCTCTAATATGACTATGCACCGACTCAACTACTCTATACCTGATTTAAAATTCATGAAGTTCCTTTGGTTTACATAGTCGCCAAGATAACAAATCACTCAAGAAATTTTGGAGTTATGATATGTCAAGAACTGCAACCCAAACACAATTAAGATCACATTTTCAAGACAAAGATATGGTCAAGACAAACGCCATCAGCTACTTGCGGGTTTTCTTGATCTATACATTCAAGCACGCAAGTCCACAATTCCATGAAAATACCGCATCAACGCATCAAAAGTACCATGCACAAGAAATGCAACCACATTCTCCACTATTGTAGACTTAACACTAATGGGAATCAATAGGACTTCAATAGGCTGTAACAAGGCTGGGGAAGGGTACCAAGGAAGTGGTGTAAAGGGTGTGCATACCGTCGAAAAACTAGAACTTAGATTATAAAATGATTATCCGAGAACATGAATGTGATTAAACTGCACTATTTTTTTTTCATTCAAGATGTGCAGTCTTCACCTTTTTCCAACAACCTAGCTCCCTGCTCTATTTCCTGTGGATGTCATTTTAGGTGGGTCTCTCTAATCATGAATTTCCCTTTAATTCGGGCAAGTAAACAATTTATCCTCTGATTTTTTTTTCATGTCTCTTTCTAAGGATATCAAATCCAAGTCTAGTTTCAAACTAGGTATAAGATATAGAGCTGATGGTTGAGGGTTTAATGATAGGTAATCAAAGAAAACAGGTTTAATTCGACTCAAATGGGCTAACTAGTGGTAAGATGAAAGGTAGGTCTAAGGTTAAGGGTTTAAATTCAAAAATGGCCTAAATCATTTCCCCAAAAGTGTTCCAGTCATAAGAATTTAGCCTCGAGTGAGTTACATCCTCGTCCTAGTAACCATAGAAATTAGACTTGCACAATTCTGATCGTCTGCCCCCTTTGGTATCTAGCACAGGCTCAACCAACATACTAAGTCTCCAATCATGAAATCGTAAGAATGTTGGGCTACAGGCTCGAGTGAGTGTTTCTCTTAATTTCTCCTAAGTCTTAAGTCAGCAGGGCAACCATAGAGTACTCATCCACGACCGAAGGCATGAAACAAAATATCGGGCGACTCTAACAGAAATAAAAATGAAAACTGCATTAAAAATTCGCATGAAAATACATCAATTCCTAATAAAATGAGAAAGCAAAATATGGAGGGGAAAGAAATGGAAGAAATGAGTGAATAAGAGATATAAAACACCGCCAATACCATCCGACAATCGCATATAATGGAGAAAATTTAAACGATATCACCTGCGGTCTTTCGCATAGAGACCCATCCAGCTCAGTCCACAAATCCTAAAGTGTCCTCAAACTTATTTCGAACCTTGTCCTTAAGGTTCAAAACAAGTTAAGAGCGCCTATGAACACATACAAAAAGGTGAAAGAACATGATAGATATAAAGACAATGAAATGATACAAGACCATGCAGAAGACTGACACTGACCCCAGATCTACGGAGGAAAAGAAGATGGGTGACCTTACCAGATCGCAAATGTGACTAATCGTAGTTATAGAACATGTGAGGAGTCGTAGGAGCGATATCAGGCTCTCGAAATCCAGTATGTTATGCAGAGGTCACACACCTATAAAAAGTCACAAGGAGATAATAGTAAGAATACCATAAAAATACTAAAATAAATATAAGAAAAAAGAGGGATAGAAGCTTGGGGTGCCTCCCAAAAGCGTTTTTTTTAAACGTCGTTGGATCGTCTCAGTCTGACTATTTTTCAGTCAAAGTAATCTATCACCGCTAGAGTTTCACTCTCGATCTCGTACTGTGGGAAATTTTCGTAGAACGGCTTCAGTCGGCGCCTATTCACTTTGAAAACTTTCCCTGTATCTATGCTCCTAATCTCAAGTGCACCATGTCCAAACACATTAGTAACAACAAAAGGTCTGAGCCATCGTGGCCTCAATTTCCCTAGATGGAGAGTTAGTCTGGAATTATAAAGTAGGACCTTTTGGCCGACTGTGAAAGTCTTACGAGATAAGTTGCGATCGTGGAATGCCTTGGTTTTGTCCTTATAGATTCGAGCGGACTCGTAGGCATCGTTCCGAATTTCCTCTAATTCTTGAAGGTCCTACTTTCTCTCTTTGCCAATTGCGTTGAGTTCCATGTTGAGCTGTTTGACAGCCTATAGAGACTTATGATCTAACTCGACCGCCAAGTGGCACTATTTGCCAAAGACTGAGCGATATGGAGACATTCTGATTGGCGTTTTATACGCCGTTCAATAAGCCTATACCGCATCATCGAGGCATGTGCTCCAGTCCTTTCGTGACGGGTTTACAGTCTTCACCAAAATGGATTTAATCTCCCTATTTGACACCTCTGCTTGGCCGCTAGTCTGAGGGTGATAGGCCGTAGACGTACAGTGTGTAACATTATACTTGCGCAAGAGATTTTCAACCATGCAGTTGCAGAAATGGCTACCTCGTTCACTAATCAAAGCCCGTGGAGCGCCAAAAGTCGAACAAATTCGTGATTTCAGGAAATCGTATACCACCGATGAATCATTGGTGCAAGTGGCTTTAACTTCCACCTATTTGGACACGTAATCCACTGCTAGTAAGATATAAAGAAAACCATGTAATGGTGGAAATGGCCCCATGAAGTCAAACCCCCAAACATCAAAAATCTCGCAAAATAGGATGGAGGTCAGTGGCGTTTGATCCCTGTGACTCAAGGTACCGATCGACTGACATCTAGCACAGGTCTTGGTGTATAGATATGAATCGTGAAAAATGGTGGGCCAATAAAACCCACTCTCCAAGACCTTCATAGCTGTCCTACGAGGATCGAAATGACCACCGCATGCATATGAATGACAGAATGCCAATATAGGTTGTGTTTCAGTCTAGGAGACACATCGACGAATAACCTGGTCTGAGCAAAACTTCCACAAGTATGGGTCATCTTATACATAGTGTTTGGAATCGCTCCGGATTTTATCCTTCTGGGTTCGTGTAAGGTGTGGTGAAAACTCTCGTGTAATGAGGTAGTTTACCAGATCCGCAAACTAAGGGAGTTCTTCAGAAGTTGCTAAGAGATGTTCATCAGGAAAATCATCTCGAAATGGGACAAGTGTTTCGCCATTCTCGATACGCCTGAGATGGTCAGCAACAAAATCTTCTACACCACTTTTATCTTTAATATCGATGTCAAACTCTTGTAACAAGAGTATCCATCGAATGAGACGAGGTTTAGCTTCTTTTTTTGCCATAAGATACTTTAAGGCAGCATGGTCAGAGCGGACGACCACCTTAGTTCCCAAAAGATAAGGTCGAAATTTCTCCAAAGCGAATATGACAATTAAAAGCTCCTTCTCTGTAGTGGTGTAATTTAGTTGAGCAAGATCAAGAGTTCGGGAGGCATAGTATATGACATGAGAAGCCCGCCCGACTCGTTGCCAAAGCGCAGCACCCATAGCGTGGTTGCTGGCATCGCACATGATCTTAAAAGATAGCTCCTAGTTAGGGGCTCGAATCACCGTAGTAGATATGAGAGAGTTTTTAAGTGCATCGAATGCACTCCTACATGCCTTATCGAAATGCAAAGGCACGTCCTTTTGAAGAAGGCGACATAGGGGTTGTGCAATTTTGGAGAAATCCTTAATAAATCGCCGATAGAAACTGGCATGGCCAAGGAATGATCGGATTTCTCGCACAGTTGTGGGGTAAGAATTTTTGAATTACTTCAATCTTTGTCGGGTCTACCTCCACACCCCTAGCAGACATGATGTGACCCAAGACTGATCCACCATGAAGTGACATTTCTCGTAATTGAGGATCAAGTTCTTCTGGATACATCAATGTAGTACCTTAGTCAGGTGACTAAGGCAAAGATCGAATGAATCGTCGTAAATGATGAAATCATCCATGAGTATTTCAATGAAGTGCTCAACGAAGTCAGAGAAGATGCTCATCATACACCTATAAAAAGTAGCAGGTGCATTGCACAGTCCAAAGGGCATGCGCCGGTAAGCAAAAGTACCAAAAGGACAAGTGAAGGTGGTCTTCTCTTAATCCTCAGGTGCTACAGGAATCTGGTGAAAACAAGAATAGCCATCCAAGAAGCAGTAATGAGACCTACCCGCTAAACGCTCTAACATCTGATCGATGAAAGGCAATGGGAAATGGACTTTCCTAGTAGAAGCATTAAACTTCCTGTAATTGATACAAACCCGCCATCCGTTTTGGACACGAGTTAGGACTAACTCACCTCGTGAGTTCGTGACCAATGTAATCCCCGTTTTCTTGGGAACCACCTGAATGGGACTGACCCACTTGCTGTCAAAGATCGGGTAGATCATCCCAGCGTCAAGGAGTTTCAGAATCTCCTTTTTAACCACATCCTTCATCGGTGGGTTCAGTCTCTGCTATGCTTCTTGTGAAGGTTTTGACCCTTCTTCCATATGTATCTGATGCATGCATGTGGAAGGGCTAATACCTTTGATGTCAGCGATCGTCCACCCTAGGGCTTCTTTGAACTCTTGAAGCACATGAATCAGCTTCTCCTCCTCCGGTAATGTGAGTTTAGTAGAGATGATCACTGGTAAAGTATGATTCTCACCTAAAACACATATTTGAGGTGGCTGGGCAGTGGTTTGAGCTCTAGTGTAGGTGCTCACTCCATAAAGGGGAGAAGTGTAGAGTTCGAAGTTGGTAAGTCAAGATATGCTAGGGTGGAAAAATAAAGTGGAGCAGAGTCCAACTCCGAGATCAACTCCTCGATCTTAGTATCGAGGGCGAAGCATTGCTGTCGCAAATAATCGGTGTCGAGATGATTCTCTAACACCACTTTCATATCATCACCTTTCACGATAAAGGTGTCCTGGACAAGTGAAACCATACTGTCCAAGGCAAGCACCATAGAAGAGGCATCGCAGGGATGGCACATCACATCATAGATGTTGAATTTAATGAGTTCACCATCAAACTTCATGGTTAGAGAACCACTATGAACATTAATCTTGGTCTTGTCAGTCTTTAGGAAAGGCCTGCCGAGCAAGACTGAGGAAAAATGGGGGCATGGTTGAGTCTTCATATCAATGATATAGAAGTCAGCGGGAAATATGAGCTTACTAACCTTCACCAGGATGTTTTCGAAGACACCCATAGGACGAACGACAGATCGGTCTGCCAAATGTATGACAATTCTAGTATCCTTTAGAGGGCCAGCCTTCAATGTCTCATATATGGATAATGGCATGACATTGATAGAGGCTCTGAGGTCACACATAGTTTTCTGGATCTCAAGTTCACCAATTGTGCAAGGGACAGTGAACATGCCCGGGTCCTCACACTTGGTGGGCAACTTTCTTCGTAGGATAGCTGAGACATTCTCACCCATAGTGATTTTCTCATTGCCTTTGAGTCGACCTTTGTTGGTGCATAGGTCTTTGAGCAACTTAGCATAGCGGGGCATGTGTGCTAAGGCATCAAGAAGTGGGATGTTTATCGCCACTTTCCCCAAGATTTCTAGAATTTCCTTTTCTTCTCCTGACTTTTTATTCTTAATGAGGCATTGAGGGAACGGGGTAGAATTTTGAGAGAAGGTTGTGCTTCCTTATCCAAGTTTACCATTTCAGTGTGGGACGGTTGAACTTCAAGCTCCCGCTCAACTTCCTTGGAAGTAAGGGTGGCCTCTTTAGGATTGGGTTCTTTAAAGGCCTCTTCCAGCTCTCTGCCATTATGAAGTGTGATAGCATTAACATTCGCATTAGGATTCGTATGCGGTTGAGATAGCAGCTTGCCTTTCTCATCCGTGCGCCCAACATGAATGGCCAGTTGCCGTAATTGAACCTCGAGACTTTTAATGCTAGAAGCATGGCTCGCGATTGTTTCATTTTTGAGTTGGGACAAGTCTTTAGAGAATCTGTCTTAATTAGCAATGAGTGGCCTCATCATTTCTTCTAATGATCCCAAATTTAGAGCGGGTTGGGACTGTTGAGGAAGAGGTTGTCCCTTTGGAACATTCTAGAGGAAGTTCTGGTTCTAGGGACCATAACTATGATAGGGGCTTTTTACGGCATGATTATAAGTGTTACCGAAGTTGTTGACGTATTGATTCCTTGGTGGTCCTCGGAATCTGCCACCTAAAGCGTTCGCCTGCTCATTCTCGAATAAGGTTGGACATGAGTCAATTGAATGGTCCTTGGCTGCGTAGAAGCCGCAAGCTTTAACTTGAGCTTTTCCTTAGGTGTGGGATCGCTCCATAAGATCGGTGAGTTTATCAAGTTTGCTATTGGCAGAATTTGACCTCCGTCATAAAGACTTCGTGAAGGTCCCTCGTCCTCGTCATCAATGTAATGACGTGATTGACTTACTATAGAGTCATACAGTTCAAACATCTCCTCGGTGGTCTTACATTTGTAGTCGCCTCCACAAGCATTGTCAATCATCCGTTTATCGAGGGGTGTAAGTCCCATATAGAAGAAACGAACAATCGAGAGCTTGTTTTGGCCATGTTGGGGGCATTGCACAAGTAAGCGCTTATAACGACCCCAATAATCGCCAAAAGATTGCCTCATTTCATTTTGATACTTCATATCTCTTTAGTAAATTGGGAGGCTCTACATTCAGGGAAGACCTCTTTGAGGAATGCAGAAATCATGTTGTTCCAATTTGTGATGGAACCATGAGGAAGATAGAAGAGCTAGTCTTAAGCTTTATCCTTAAGGCAGAAAGGGAAAGCTGAGAGTTTGATTTCGTCTTCATCAACTCTAGGGGGAATCATGGTCCTACACTTAAAATGGAAGTCCTTGATGAAGGTGACTGGATCCTCACGATCCAATCTTGGCTCATCAGTCACATTGTATCCCATCTGGGAATGCGATGTAATGTGGTTGATGAGCCAAGAGATCCTGTATCCCATCATTCGCCATCCCAATTGTAATGCGATGGTCAGCCTGAGGTTGTGCCCAAGGGTTAGCTCGTGCCCTTTGTAGAGGGGGATCTACCCCTCGTTGATCGAACGGTTGATGTTGGCGTACTACATGCCTCTGTTGTTCCACTGGTGCATGTGGTCCAGCTAGTGCGACAAACTGTCAAGGAGGAATAACTAGGGGTTCCTCCCATTTCTCATGTGGTGTAATGGGTCCATGTGGTGCATGTGGGTTCCCGATGTGGTCAGCCATCAAAATAGGTTGCTCGTCGTTTAATTGAACTCTGGAGGATTGGTTCCTCTGTCGAGTGACTTTCAAGTTCCGACCGCAAGTCTTTTCGATCTCCAGATCAAAAGGGAGTAAAGACCCGGCGGACAGTGATCGACGAAGACTGTGGGACATAAAGGTGAACACAAACTAAGTCAAAAATAACTTGGTCCCCGACAAAGGCGCCAAAATTTGACGAGTGTCGAATGCGTCAAAATATATATATATATATATATATATATATATATATATATATATATATATATATATATATAATCTCGATGAGATTATTAATGACCACAAGAATTGCAGTAGTGGCAAGCATAGGGTCGAACCACGAAGACCAAATTTTTAACTTATGATACGAGACTAAAAATAACTCATGGAATTCATAGGAATAATTTCTAAATTAATTAAAATTAGTCTAAAAATAGTAAGTAAATATATCAATCAGGGGGAAATAATCCAAACCATCGGTATCACAAATCTCCTCAATTTGGCATAATTTTACATACGGTCCTCAATCTAATCAAAACATGCAATTCATAGTAAATTAGTGTAGCTATAGACCCGGTAACGTACGCGACTCCTCGCACTTCCCTGTCTCGATGGTCAAGGTACGACGATGACCATTTCCTTAATCAAAGACATAACCACATATTCAAGCGAACTGGGTTTAATGTGTTGACCGCAATGGGCTTTGTGAATGCACTACACCTAGACAACTAGATCACTAGTATGTCCAGTTTAGCCTAGATCCCTATGGTATTCAACCAGTCCCAAAAGGGTCTAATCAATTGGTATGGTCGGATGCTACTAATGTGGTCTTATTGCACAACTACGAGTGCGTACAACCTACTAGCATGTAAATCAAGATTTAAACAAGTGTTTAATCTCAATAATTCAACCAATATCAAAAGGAATAAAATATTATGAAAAATAAAATAAATAAATAGATCTCACATATGTATTTATGCCAAAATGGGTGATTTGATCCACCTCTGGTTCAGATTGATGAGTTTAGCCGGCCATCGTCATCAAGTACTCCATAAAAATCCAAAAATAAAGTGTAAAACAATGGTTTGTGGAAAAAAAAAGAAGAATACCAAGCCATCAAGAAGAAAATAATAAAACCCTAATCCTTGATCCCCAGCGGAAAACTAATTAAAACTGCCCAAAATTGGATTTTATTTGTGACGCGTGCGCCGAGGACGATTAAACGGTTGTCAAGAGTTTGTTTCCCAGCCTCTGCCACATATCAGCGTTCGATTGGGCGAGGGGGTAGACCGGATGAAGTGGCACATTGTGATTGGACAAGGGCTATTGTGATGACGCTGGTGTGAAAGATGGCCGCCACGTGTCGCGTGCGTATTGGTGGGAAAACTATATAGTGCAGCTTTTGAGAGACACGCGTCAGCTGCTAATGTGAGGAAGAGGCGCGGGCGAATGGGCATGTGACATATGGCATAAAGCTACCATGTTAGGCAGCTTTTGCTGGCATCCGCTGACCAATTGGGGCAAGACAAGTGGACTGCAATAGGAAACAACCAATGATGTCGTGACACGTGTCACGAGAGTGGGAAACTGCCAAAAAGTGCGCGTAAGTCGAGGTGTATCTCTCGGTGTCTTATCGTTATGTATGAGTAGTCCATTTCGCGCGGTTTTTTGCCACGAACTCAACCGCGCACTCCAAAAATCCTAAAAATGAACAATAAAGATAATTAGGCCCATATGTCGAAGATTCAACAATAAAAATACATAAATAAACTATATATAATATGCATAAATAATGACCTATCACACAGCCAATGGGTGCAAGCTGTCCTCGAACCCTGAGATCTTTAGTTTCATCCCCTCGCTCCCTTACCCCTCTGTCTCCTCCTCTCATACTCTAAGGCCTGCTCTGTAGATAGCACTGGACCCGGTGTTCTACCGTCAGCAAGTCTGCCCAGATAGTATGTCTCATGTGTTAGGGCTCACTCATAGATCTCTGTGAGTGTCCTCGCACCTGAACTGACGACGTAATACCTAATATCAGGTCTGAGTCCATCACCGAAGTGATACACATCCTCGGGCTCATCTCTCACTGAGTCCCCAGGAAACTGACACAGATAATCGTATTGGTCCATGTACTGCATCATAGGCTCCTCTGGCCCCTGTCTCATGTCCATAAACTCTCGTCTCAATCGATTCATGATTGAATGCGAAAAATACTAATGATAGAATTTCTGCTTGAAAGCATCCTATGTCTCGAACTCTTCGTGAGTGGCCACAGTCATACGCCACCACACGTTGGCTCTCGCTCGAGTGTATATGATAAGATCTCTGCCCGATGTCTATCCTCAATCCTCAGTAGCCGATGAAGCTTTTCCTGAGATAGGACCTATTTCTCAATTTTCTGAAAATCCCTGACTCTGTCAAAATAAGCTGGTTTGAGTTTGATGAAGTCCTTCACCAGCTAAACTTCCACTGAAGTCCTAGAAGATGCGGGCGTGGGAGACGGTACTGCCTCAACTATTTCTACCACTAGTGCGATCACAGCTATCGGCGCTACTAAAGCTGCAGTAGGAAGTGTTAGTGCCTAGACAATCGGTGTAGCAGTCGTAAGAGTTGATGTCGATGTCGGTGCAGCAAAACGTGTGGTCATCATCGCGATGAAATCAGTCAACTGCTGGCCCTTAGCTGTCACTCGATCAAACAGTCATTGTAAATCCTCCGCTATGGTAGGAAGCGAACTGCCACCGGGCTCTACATTTCCTCCCTCGTGTGTATCAGCCATCGGGGTCTGTAATGGATAGCGAACACGCATCAGCTTCTACGTGCCATAGTGCATAAGTATATACATACATATAGCAATTAACAAGTACATAGATGAAATCCACTATCTCACTGTCACTCACTTCCCAACTAATGGTGTCTAGGCATTGAATATTTGGTTTCCACAACTAAGGTTTGCATTTTATGCATTTTGGTCTCTACACCTATTCTCTTATACAAACTGTGTTGGTATAACATTGCTCGAAGCCATATAGCTCTCTAAATCTGGCTCTGATACCAACTATGAAGGCCTCTACTACTAAACAGGGAACCGCCCGGCCTATTCCCGTAATCAAGCCTTAATCCAACTCACCTAAGTCTTAATTACGTATTTGTTAGCTTTTCGTCCCTATATTCCTCCAAATTTATGTCTTGATCTATATTATCATTTTCATATAGTTTAACGATTATGCGGAAGCCATGATAATTCAAAATTCCTAAGTGTGGAAAACCAAGAAAAGACAACATTACAGATATATAAGACACTATGCACTTAACCCAATGTACAACCCAAAATGACATAAATAAAAGAATACAATAAAAGTCGAGTCATACAAATGAGTGAGGAGAGTCGCCAAACTACTCGAAGGAAGTCACTGATTTTTCCGTCCCTGGTTTGTTGCTGCTCGAGGGACCTACACCCACCGTCACAAACTAGACGGTGAGTATAGTGATATTTAAGTACTAACTGGAGAATTTCATGCCCCATTTTCAAAATAAGCAAAAATGTGAGGAAGAAGATGGGGCTCTAAACCGGACCGGTTGGTTTCATAAAAATGAACCAAGGAAAGAAGAAGAATTAAGAGAGGACGGGAGAAGAAAGAAATTGTTGTGGAGGTGGAGGAGAAGAGGAAGGAGAGAACTCGAGCCGAACCTAGGTGAGGGTGTTGTTTCGTTTATGGGGTGTCGGTGGGGTGCATAAGACAGCTCGGGAGCTCGGGAGCTTGGGAGCTCCCGTATTCCCGAGGAAAGAGACAACTCTAGAGAGTCATCTCCCCTCCCTACCTGAGCTTGGGTGGATTGCCAACCCCAGCTCGTGACCAAAAACCCCAGCGACATAATCTAAGAAAAAAAACAAGCACAGCTTCTGCTCTGTGTTTCTTAAGGAAGAAGATGTGGCTCTAAACCAGACCGATTTGGTTCGCCCACTCTTCTCCTATTCTCTTTTTTTTTGTCTTTGGGCCTGAACCGGGCCAAATCGGGCCTTGTCCTAGTCTATCCGATCCCTCGATAAGTCGAATTGCGTGACCAAACGCCTAAGTTCTCCCCTTAGTTTCCTAACATTCAACAATGTCTCACTTAGGCCAAACTCGAAGTTGAGACAAATATTTACTGTGATGGCCCCTACTACTAAACAGGGCACCGCTCGGCCTAATCCCATAATCAAGGCTTAATCCAACTCACCTAAGACTTAATTACGTATTAGTCAGCCTTTCGTCCCTATATTCCTCCAAATTCATGTCTTGATCTATATGATATATTTTCTATTTTTTCTATTTTTTTAAGCTTTGGGTTGAACCAGGTCGAACCAGTTTCGAACCGGCCTGGTTCACCCAACCCATATCTTCTCTCTCTCTCTTTCTTATTTTTGTTTTTATTGGGTCTGAATCGGGCCAAACTGGGTTTGGCTCGCCCACTTCTGTTTTGTCTTTGGGCCTAAACCGGGCCAAATCGGCCCGATTTAAAGCCCCATCTTCTTCCTCATGAAACACATAGCAGCAGCTATGTGTTTGTTTTTTCTATTTGATTATGTCGCTAAGGTTTTTGGTCACGAGTTGGGGTTGGCAATCCACCCTAGCTCGTGTAGGGAGGGGAGACAACTCTCCCGAGTCGTCTCTTTCCTCGAAAATACGAGAGCTCCCAAGCTCCCGAGCTCTCTTATGCACCCCACCGACACCCCATAAACGAAACAACACCCTCACCTAGTTTCGGCTCAAGTTCTCTCCTTCCTCTTCTCCTCCACCTCCCCAACGATTTCTTTCTTCTCCCCTCCTCTCTTGATTCTTCTTCTTTCCCTGGTTCGTTTTTGTGAAACCAAAAACAATGGTGGGGTGGCTTGAATGTGAGTCACACATATCAAAACACACACGTATCTCAAGGCACATCGATTGGTCTTCAACCCCACACTTGTCCCCCAAGTCACTTGTGAGTGACTCAAAACCTTAACACACTTGCCTCATGATAGAGGAACGTGTGTCTCGATGCACATCTAATGACTCATAAACTTTTTCCAAACTATAGGCTCATTTGTTCATTACATTTTTGGTGGCCACACTGCAACCACACATTATCCAAAAATTCACATTTTATTTACATAAGTAAATCTTACCCATAATATGTCGCTACCTCGGTCCCACGTCGACACACGACTCGAGGTGTGTCCCCGCTCGTCTCGATACCTGCATACCTGTAAATAATTAGTAGTCTACACATATACAGTACACTAGGCAAACAACACAACAAATATAACATTTACCTCGGCCATCGTGCCTCGGTAGTGACACGTATCTCGCTGTGGGTCCCACGTCACGGGTCATTTTATCCAGATTAATGAATTAAATGTGTAATAATTATTTAGGTCGTGACAATGTTTCACTTTGAACACACGAGTGTTGCGTGTCTTAACACGTATTGGTTGTCTAGCATGGTTATAAGTGATGAGATAAAAGCTTGACTCACTATTTTATGGAGCCAAAACAATTCTTGTTTAGTTTGATAAATACTATTCATCAAGTCAAAAATCATTTCAAGTTAAAAAAACTCTCTTTGACTTGACACTATTCATCTTTTTGACTTGACATTATTCATCAAGTCAAAGTTCATTTTAAGTCAAAGTATGGTTCGCTTTGAACTCACGAGTGTCGGTATCTTGACGCGTATCAGTGACCTAGCAGTGATGAGGTAAAAGTTTAACTCGCTCTGTTATGGAGCTAAAAAAACTCTTCTTGGGCTTGATGAGCACCATTCATCAAGTTAAAGAACTATGTTCGACTTGACACTATTCATCAAGTCATAGATTATTCAAGTGAAAGAATCATTTCTTTGACTTGGAGAATAGTGACTTACTTGCAATTTGTGTCGAAGATTTTTTAGGAGATGAGATTTGACCCCTTGGTTGTCCTATCCATCCAAATTCATCTTTACCAGTTGGGATACATGGCCTTATTGAAATCACATTGGCGATGAGATAATCTCATGGGAGATATGTTTTCTTTTTAAAAAATGATAGTGAACGAGCAAGCAAAAAGGCAGAGAATGAATGAAGATGATGAATTGGAATAAATGAACCTGCTATCGACACCCTTTCCATATCCCTCCATCCTCTAAGCCCATATCCATTAGTTTTGAAAACTCTTACATCCTCAGTTGTAAAGTAAAAAAGATTGATACTTGTCTTGGCAACAAGATGATCTCGCAGGATTTAATGTTGCTTGGAAGCATTCTTCTCGATTGTAATGAGGCGGATGTGTTTGACACGAAAAAGTCATTATCGCTTACGTACCAAGCTGCCGCGATGGTACATAACTCTTATGACAGTAATATGACTCTTTTATATTTGTCCTGGCAACTGTGCTTAGTTATATATAAATATATAAATCATTTTTAATAGAATATGCTTTATGTCGGAGGCCTCGCCATAAAGCTGCAACTGCAAACATGCTAGTTGTAGCTACGGATAGACGATTGCAATCGCATTCGACCCGTCATTCATTCGATATGTCACTATACAAGAGAAACTGGACGATTGCATTCCCCAATATGAGATTTCTAAAGCATTGTAGAAGAAGCAAGAAGATTACTTAATTAACAATGGTATTGATTTCTTTATGGATAGGTGGGCCAATGTTGTTGAGTTACTTGGGCTTGAATTTAACTTCACTCGCGAACATCGGATGAACCTATACAGCGAATGTTTCAAAGGCACAACTCCCTAACTACTTATCCAAATGATCTTATCTTTTAGCATGTTGTATTTGGGTATGTTTGCTGCCTTGTGACCAAAAATCGCTTTTTTTGAAATATAGATTGGGAGGAATATATTTTCTAAATCTGCTAGTCAAATTAGGTTTCCGTTTGAGCTATGTTTAGTAGAATCATGATATCTCTTTCATTTTAAATCAGAATTTTGCAAACTAAACCTTTTTGAAAAGCTAAGATATAGACTGAAGATCTTTGTATTCATGGAAGATTTTGAGATTTAGACCATTTCATGCCTAAAAATGTGTTGTAACATAAGACTGAAATTAAGACTTAATTTAATCTTTAGGGCTGATTTGGGAAGATCAATTTGAGAAATATTCCACCAATTTAAATACACAATAAACACACTTAACTGACTTCAGGGACTTAAAGGACCGTAGCTCAGGTATTGGGGAGATTGTTGGGTCGAATTCGGGTGTTCGGAGGAGTTGGAGCATTTGTTGAGGTGCGTAAACCCATTGAGAATGCTCCATAGAATTCATGGTTTTAATTTATCAATATCGCATTTCATGTATTACTGCTGGAGGGCACACATGGAGTTTCTCTTCGATTTCGGTTTGTGTATATGTTGGCTGTGGCTAAATCGCTTTCATGGGTTACTTTTGTTTAGTGCTCGTGTCGACGGCTGTAGGGTATGCTTACGATCGTCGGGAGGGATTTAGGGTATTCCCTTGACTTGAAATAGCAACTGGAGGTTCATTTGATAACCATAGTTGGGATTTAGTCACAGTAAGCATGTAAGTACATACGTGGTTCCTACTCGATTTATTGATTACTGGCTAGCATAGGTTAGGGTTTTCTCGTTATTATACGTATGCTTACTGACTAATGCTTTATTTCTTAGCTAGTTTAGTTGGTACATGTTTATTTATTTCATGCTACTGC
The DNA here is from genome assembly GCA_039657365.1 of Stephania yunnanensis. Classification (NCBI taxonomy): domain Eukaryota; kingdom Viridiplantae; phylum Streptophyta; class Magnoliopsida; order Ranunculales; family Menispermaceae; genus Stephania; species Stephania yunnanensis. The sequence goes on from CM077585.1 coordinate 7,211,697, forward strand.
TTTTGCTGGTCGCATGTTACCTACATTAATAGGAATATCACATATTGTTGTCATGTGTTATATTCGTATGTCTCATAGTTTATCAGTTTTAATTCATGAATATTGTGTAGACTTCTCTTGGGATTTTACTCAATGGACTCATTACTGTATTTGTTGGGTGACTAAGTGCAGGTTCTTCGACGAGTAAGGGCAAGGGCAAGGAGGTACTGAGTGACTATCTCTGAGATTGTGGAGCTAGCTCATGTGTGATATCAGTAAGTATTTATTTTATTTTTGTTAGATTTTGGGACCATCAAACTCTAATTACAGGTATATGGAATTTTTGTTATACTTTGGCCGAGTTTTCCACTACTTAGGATTAATAACTATTGCATAAGTTACTCATTAAAAAACTTCCACTGTAAAGTTATAATATAACATGATAAATTGAGTAACTGGCTAACCGAATTACTAATACTTATGTAAAGGTTATTAAGCGTAACTAGGGTTAGCTGAAAAAGTGTAAGCAACTCATTAGGTCGCGAAACGTCAAGGAGAAGCGGGCCATGATGTTGCAAGGCTAGTTGACGCGGGATGCGACATGGCGGGTAGCAAGGTGGTTTGGAGTTTGGGACCGTCATATAGTCGTCGATCTTCCCCTTGCCCGGCTTGCTCATTAATGGCTTTGCACCTACCATCATAAAAAGGACGGTGAGTACAAAAGGTAATAGTAATCCCTGTTGAAAAAATTCATTCACATTTCCAAAACAAACTAAATGGTATTTAAAAGCATAAGTTCAATCAAGAAAAACTAGTACCGCAATTATGCTAAAAAATACCACAATTAAACAACTGAAACTGACACAAGGCTAAATAGCTATGATTTAGATTCTGTTGGCTGTGACTTACGTCAGTGAAGCCTTAACCACTATAGGACGTACGTGGTGTCGCACATCTAAGATCACTAGGGATTCTAACCCCCAATGTCATCAGGGACTCTAACCCCGGTATTATCGGGGACTCGAACCCCATTTAGGGACTCTAACCTCGTATGCATCATCATAGTGGTGAATGTCGACATCCCTAGGGACTCAAACCCCTTGTGTCGATCGACTCATAGTGCAATGGACTCTAGTTTCTATGACTATTTTATAATTTGAAGAAATTAACTCATTAAGGATTCCAAGAACTGGCTTTGCTACAAAGTACAAATTCTCCAAAGAATACATGTCCATAAAATCATCATAACTCCACAATTTCTAATAGCATGCTATTTGTAATACATTTACCGTAAAAAAAAAACAAGAAATGACATAAAGCACATGGATGGATTCAAAAGAATTCAATTTATCAAAATATCATGGAAACTAAGCTCAACAAGTTAGGAATAACAAATAAGTCCATGATATAAGAGTACAATGCTAGACATAGTCAATATAGACTACAACAAATAAATTAAAATGGAAAATGAAATATAAATAAATAATCAATGGGTATACTCACGTCAAGCAATGTAAAGTCCTAGCTTTATCGGTCTCCCGACACCTCAAATCACGTATTTGCAACCCTGAAACCCTTTCCTAGGTTCCTGATATCATATAACATGTTTTACTTAGGGTTTTGATTAGCGCGCTAGTGGCCTCATTAGTGCGCTAACCATTGTATCTAGTGCGCTAACTAATTTACATAGCACTTTATGTGCAGTATAACCCAGAATTCTACAACCAGAATTCTGAGTTTTCTCCATACATAGGCTACCCAAATGCCTTGGGGACCCTCATTAACACCTCTAAAACCCCAAAACATCACCAACAACATAAAAATAGCCACACATAACATCAAATTCATGAATTCATCAAATTGAGCTAACTAAACTAATGTAAGTGAATTACCTAGTTGATTTACACTAGCTTGATCGACCACCACAAATTTAATTCACCAAAACAAATTGTTTTTCTTCCTCTTCAAGCTGTCCAACACAATTTCCTTAGTTAGTAAGTTGTTGAAATGAAAACAAGTGGTTTGCATTAATTGATCTCTAACTATATATATGAAATGGATATGATTGAATGATAACCATTGATCTAATCACAGATGCATATCTTGAGACTTATCTAATGATACACCTCTTAACACATGTCTCATTTACCTCCACCAACTTTATGAGTTTTTTAAATGTGCTAATATGTTTCTCGATGCAAATCACATGGCTTCCAATGCTAACTTAGGTTACATTTAACTAAAAATCAACTATAGCCACTATATAAATCTACATTAAGCTTAAAATATACTTACCACATTACTCTCTACACCAGTCCCACGTCGGCACGTAACTCGAGGCACGTCCTCACTCACGTCTCGACACCTATATACGTGTAGGAGTGACTTAATAGTCTACACATATACAATACATTAGGCATACACCACAACAAATCTTACATATACCTCGGTCGTCTCGCCTTAGTCAATGCATCTGTCACAGTGTGGTTCCCACGTCACTGGTCGATAATCCTGATTACAGATAATAAACAAGATTAGAAATTCGGGCTGTGATAGGATTTCCATAGGTATCCCTATTGGGGATTCTCATGAGGATTGCCCATGGGGATCCCCTCGGAGATCCTCTTATATATCAAATATAACTATATTATATATATAAATCAATTTTATATAATGTTACAAGGCTTTCACCCAAAACACTAGTACTATAATGTGATTTATAATTTTAACTTGTTTGGTTAATTATATGTTTTGTTTTAAGTTATTTGCAACTATATTTATATGTTATACTTTATTTGGTTAGGATTTTCAACAATTGTGATTCTACATATGTGTACCATACTTTTTAAAAAAACTTGACTAAAAAGATTAAGTGTGAAAAAATATTTTTCCGTGGTGATTCTTCGCAAATTCTATAACGACCCGTATTTTTAATTCGATGATTAATTGATAATCTCGAATTACTAATAGTTAATACCCGACCGAGAGTCGCGGTGATTTCGAAATGATTGAAGATCTATAAAAGAAACATTAAATATTTTTAATTATGTTTGGCGTACTTCTACGTGTAGTATATAGTATCGCGAATGGTTTGGGGCTAATTAGATTAAATTTGCGCGATGACGAGACTTAAACTATTAATTTATTGAAAATTGGCTATATTGGGTCAAGACAAAGGTTGTGTGTTCTAGGCATGTCAATTTTGGGGTCACAAAGTGACTTTGAAGTCTCAACCCTTAGATTTAGCCATAAGTGAATGATATCAACTCTAGATCGTTAGCGTTGCTTTAATTGAGAAAGTAATGGAGAAATGAGGTGATTCTCAAATAAAAAAACAAACAAAACACAACTCAAGAAGGCACAAACAAAAAAAGGGTTTCTAACCTTATTTCACCCGCACTCACAACACAAGAGAGAGAGAGAGGCAGTCATAGAGGAGGAGCTCACGGCTCTGTCGAGAGTAGCACGGTGACAGTGCGGCTCTAGCAGCGGCAAACCAACAGGCTGGTGGGATGGCAGACGTAGACGACAGCCAGTAGACGCGCGGACAGCAGTTGGCATAGATGGCCAGCGAGACGCGGAGGACTCGATGCCGGCAAGGAGCAGCAACTCAGGCAAGGACTACCAGCAGAGCAGTAACTCACCAACGGCAGCGGCGCGATAATGACGGGGGGGCATGACGACAGGAACTCTGGCAAGGCTTGACGGTGGTGTTGTTCGCGAATACAAAAACAACATAGCCTCAATCCCAAATCAACTGGGGTCGGCTACATGGATCAAACTCTTCCATTGTGCTCAATTAAGTGCAACACACCCTTGCTATTTTCTTACTACACCCGGGCTCTGATGCAGCGAGTCACTAGGTCGGAACGCTCTAACGTTTATATATCTTTGATTCATTTCATGAAAAATGACAAAAGTTTTACATTGGTTATCAACCTATTGCGACCCTCCTCTATTTTTCAAAAATGGAAAATAAGCTTGGGGGCTCCCTCCCCCACTTTTCGGGTATGAAAAGTGAGTTTGGGACCTCCCATACCCATTTTTTCGGTATGAAAAAATGGGCATCAAAGTCCTCCTCCTTTATCCGAACTTGGGACCAGCTATGTAGCGCACATAGTGTACAACATATGTGGAGTTCACATACATGATTATGATACGATTCAGGTTCATCCATCCATCCATCAAGTGTGCATGAGAAAGAGATGTGGGAACAAGAGTCATCGGTGGGACCAGCTGGGTCTAATTAAATCATGCGAGAGTCATCTATAGAATAACAGAATTGGTATGTCCAATTGAGTCCAATTTACAGTGAGTCTAAGTGTGTGTCAATTTGTGTGTCCATAGAGTCCTAACAAAAGTGGGTGTATATAAGGTGATTAATGTGAGTCGGTACAGAGAGGATATTTTTGGGTTGTCTGGTCGAGAGAGTTCTCTCAGGGCTATTATGGGGAGAGTCCCTCCCCCTTTCGTTGTATTTCTGCTATTTCTCCCCTTTTGGGGCTATCAACAAAATCTCCGAGGTGACCCCTCGTTCTCCCGCTCGGGTGCGACCTATCACTAGTATCGGATCGCTCCAACGATGCCGCCAAAGATCGATACTCGTGTGGAAACCCTAGAGGCGGAGTTGCAGAGACCGCCGGCACAACTGAGTAGGATCCCAAATCTGGAGTTGTCTTTGGCTGGAATATCGACGATGGTGGGAGACTTCTAATCGGAGGCCAAATCTGAGATCTCGGATGTGAAGACAGAGTTTCGGGGTTTGACTCAGAAGATGGAAGCCTTCTTCTTCTAGGCAAGGGCACTGTTGTCGCCGAGTGGTGGAGATCCAGTGAGCGTCCCTCGGAGATCACAGATCGAGGCATATCTGGGAGGATCAGGTCCAGATATAAGTTCTTAGATACCAGATTTAGCAAATTCGGCCCGACGACAGCGAGATCCGAGGGCTTACTCAGCAAAGTTAGCACTGTATCATGGGGGACCAAAGGTACGGAAGATCAAAATGCCCACATGTAATGGAGAGGACTTGATCGTGTGGCTTAACCTGGTAGAGCACTACTTCGCCCTCCATGAGACGTCGGAGGCATCCAAACTCCGTGCAACCCGGATTTGTCTGGTGGGAACGGCCCATATATGGCTCCAAGTGGAGGAGAAGGAACGAATTTTTGCCTCCTGGGCAGACTTGAAAATTGAGCTCTCTCGAAGGTTCAAGGGGGCTCATCCCCTCAAGTTATGTTAGCAGTTCTTCGCCGTCAGGCAAGAGCGACGGTGGCTGCGTACTGAAGGAGGTTCGAACTGCTTTCCTTGCCCTTGGGCTCGGCGTTATCAGAGAATCACAAAATGGTTGTCTTCATCAATGGGTTGCAGGAAAGGATCAAACTAGAACTACTAGCGGACCCACTAGAGTCGATGAAAGTGGCATTGGATAGAGCTGAGTAGATCGAGGCCAAGCTTCTTGGGTTTGAGCCTCGGGCTTTTACCTAAAATGAGCCTTAAAGAAAGGTCCAGCTCCATGGACTCTTCTTTAGTGCCCGACCCAAGGCCCAAAGGGTGGGTAACACATACGATCACGGGCTCCAACAGGGACAGCTCATCGGGACAACCCAAGGCCCACTCCAGCGTTGGCCCAGCCCTATCGAAAGGCTCACCTGTTTCTTCTACCTCTTCATCCAGCCCAACAACCTCTTCTGCGGCTATTCCCAGTACGTCTCCACCTAAGTTTAAGAGACTTATAGAAGCAGAAGCTCAAGCACGAAGGAGGAAAAGGCTGTGTTACCGGTGCGATAAGAAGTACTTCAATGGCCACCGTTGCAAGGTCTTGGAACTCCAAGTTCTGCTCGTCGATGATGAACCATGTGAAGTCGACGCATCTCCTGAGTCGGTGGAGATGGAAGACTGCGTAGACTTAGGTATGATTGAATTATCCGCTCAGGCTATCGAGGGATACCCGGGGTCGCGAACCATTAAAGTTAAAGGGCAAGTACAAGGAGTGGATGTGGTCATTCTGATCGACTGTGGTGTGTCACATCAATTTTGTGTCCGCTGCTCTGGTGAACCTCCTCCAACTGCCAATCTCCAACATCCAAATACGGTGTCATTGTGGGTGACGACTATCAGGTATAACGCTCCGGGATGTGTAAGGAGGTTGCTATCCAGTTTCAGGGAATCACGTTGATTGAAGACTTTTTTCCCGATGTCTCCTCTAAATTAGGATGTCCTGTTGGGAATGAAATGGTTGTACTCGTTGGGAATGACAACCACAGACTGGCCGAACCTTACTCTCACATTTGTGTCTGAGGGCAAGGAATATTCTGTTATTAGGGACCCTAACCTCCATAGAGCATTGATTTCCTGTCATTCTTTACAATGGACCTATGAGGATGTCGTGGGCTGCTTCTTGATTGAACTATGTCAGATCTCGGCTGATTCGGAGGAACTCGATCTACCTGTAGTGTAGCCGTGCATTCAATCAGTGTTGCAGTCTTTCACCTCTATTTTCTAAATGCCTGCTACCCTTCCACCTCCTTAAGCCTTTGATCACGCCATCGTGTTAAGGGAATGCATGGATCCGGTCCGGGTGCGCCCATACCGCTACCCCCCACTTGCAAAAGGAGGAGATTGAAAAATGGCGTCGAAAATGCTCAATGTTGCCGGACAGATTGAAAAAGGGATGGAAGACTGCAACACTGAGGGAATGCATGGATCCGGTCTGGGTGCGCCCATACCTCTATTCAGCCAAGCAGCAGTCCATTTTCAAGTCCAATCCTGTTGGTGAAGAAAAGGGATGGAAGCTGAAGATTTCGCGTTGACCATAGAGCGTTCAACAAGGTCATGGTGCCGGACAGATTGAAAAAGGATGAGCTGCTGGATGAGTTACACGGAGCTACAATCTTCTCCAAATTGGATTTACGTTAGGGATACCATCAAATTCGTAAAGATACAAAGATTAGGTGGAAGTGAATGTGGGGCGGTAAAGCAACAACAATTACATAAAGCGAACGTAGTAGAAATGAGGATGCTTAGGTTGATGTGTGGTAAAACTCGTAAAGATAGGATAAGAAATATAGAAATTCAAAGACAAGTAGGATTAGCACCAATTGATACAAAGAATAGGGAAGGGCGGTTGCAATGGTTTGGTCACCTGCAAAGACGTCCTACAAATGCCCCAACTAGAAAACTTGACTCAATAGAAACTGTAGAAATTCGACAAGGTAGGGGCAGACCAAAGTTAACATGGGATGCATTAATTAAGAAGGATTTGAATGGTTTACAAAGCTCACCATCAATTGCACTTAATCGAGCACAATGGAAAAGTTTGATCCATGTAGCCGACCCCAGTTAATTTGGGACTAAGGCTATGTTGTTGTTGTTGTTGTTGTTGTTGTTGTTGTTGTTGTTGTTGTTGTTGTTGTTGTTGTTGTTGTTGTTGTTGTATACCATCAAATTCAAGTGCGGCCTCAGGATGTACATAAGATAGCCTTCCGAACTCACGAGGGCCACTACGAGTTCTTAGTGATGCATTTTGGTCTTTCCAACGCCCCAGCGACTTTCCAAGCGCTATTGAACTCTATCTTTAAGGGTCTTCTCAGGCGATGCGTACTCGTTTTCTTCGATGACATATTGGTTTTCAACCGCTCGTTGGACGAGTATGTGAGTCACTTAACGCAGGTCCTCTCGATCCTCTCAGTTCATTTTCTTTTTGTCAATCTTAAGAAGTGATATTTTGCTAAATTGCAACTTGATTATCTTGGGCACATCATCTCTGGCAATGGAGTGATGGCCGATTTAGGGAAGGTGCAGGCGATAGTGGACATGCAACCTCCCACAAATCCTACGGAGTTACATGGGTTCCTTGGGCTGACGGGCTATTATAGGCGATTTGTACAAAATTATGGAAAGATCGCAGCTCCACTTACCCAACTATTACATGAAGAAGAGTTTTCTTGGTCCGAGGAGGCCTCAGCTGCTGTACAACCTTTAAAATAAGCCATGGTTGTTGTTCCAACTCTTGTTTTGCCCGACTTTGGTGCCCTATTCATCATAGAGACTGATGCGTTCGGGGTAGGGGTGGGTGCAATTCTTTCACAACATAACAGGCCAATCGCTTTTTTCAGCCAAGCTATTTCTCCCCGCGCCCATCAGCGTTCAGCATATAAGCAAGAATTGATGGCTATTGTGTTAGCCATACAGAAATGGAGCCACTACCTTCTGAGGCGAAAGTTTGTGCTTCGAAGCGACCAGCGTAGCCTTAAATATCTTTTCGAACAGCGAGTGATTGCGCCGGAGTACCAACGGTGGATACTTAAATTATTGGGTTTTCAGTCTGAAATCCAGTACAAGCCAGGCTCTTCTAATGCTGCGGCTGACGCTCTGTCGTGTTACCCATGTACGGAACTTCAGTCCATCACTACTACTTCCTTCTTGGACATGGCTCTTATACACTGTGAGGTTCAAGAGGACCCATTCTTGGCTCCCATTCTACTAGCCCTATAGCAATAGGCTGAGGTTCCCCAGGATGGTCCTTCTTTCGAGGGCAATTACGCTTTGATGATTGAGTGGTCCTATCGGCATCTTCATCACTAAAGGAGAAGATCTTAACGGAGTTTCATACGAGTCCGATTGGAGGTCATAGGGGCTTTCTAAAAACATACAAGTGGATCATGGCAGAGTTGTTTTGGGTTGGCATGAAGGGCAACATTAAGTTGTTCGTAGCCTCCTGCGATGTCTGCCAACGTCACAAATATGAGACTCTGGCCCCAACCGGCTTGCTCTGACCTCTCCCGATTCCAACGGCTATTTGGGAACACATTTCTATGGATTTCATTGAAGGACTGCCTCTTTCATTGGGGTGGAATTCAATCTTGGTTATGGTGGACAGATTCAGCAAATACAGTCACTTCCTTCCATTGAAGTATCATTTTTCAGCGAGAACGGTTACGAACGCTTTCCTTCATGGGGTGGTCCACCTTCATGGCTTTCTCCTTAGCATCGTCTCGGACCGAGACAAGATATTCCTTAGCAACTTATGTGCGTGCTTTTTCGCCTTTGAGGTACAAGGCTAAATAGGAGTTCTGATTACCATCCACAGTCTGATGGGCAAAGCGAAATGGTTAATCGTTGTTTGGAGACTTATTTAAGTTGTTTTATCAGTCAACGTCTGAAGGAATGGTCGAAGTGGCTGAGTTGGGCCGGGTATTGGTATAATACATCCTTCCATTCGTCTCTTAAGTGCTCTCCATTCCGCGTTGTTTATGGACGAGATCCATCTCCACTGGTTCACTCGGGAACAATCTCCTCATCAACAAATGCCGATCTCGGTGCACTGTTAGTGGCTCGTGATGCTGCCTTAGTGGATTTACGGGACCAATTATTGTTAGCCCAGAATCGTATGAAACAGTAGGCAGACAGCGGCCGTCGTGAAGTCATTTTTGCCGTTGGCGATTGGGTATATGTCAAACTTCGGCCTTACCGCCAGAAATCAGTGGCGCGTCAATCTGACATGAAGTTGAGCCCCAAATTTTTTGGCCCTTTGATATCATCATAAAATTTGGCTCCGTGGCCTATATGTTTGAACTTCCTTCTTCGGCAACAATCCATCCAGTTTTTCATGTATCCTAGCTGCGTAAGGTACTTGGTAACCACACTGGTGCTTCTACCTTCCCTCATCTTCTCTCGGATTCCCTCATTCTTCCTACTGAGTCGGAGAGGTCCTAGCCTATCGGACTGACCCTACTGGGCCGATGGTTTTGATAAGGTGGCTCGGGTTACCTGATGCGGATGCCACCTGGGAGCAGGTTAAGCATGTGCGTCGTTCCTTTTCGACTTTCCACCTTGAGGACAAGGTGGCTCTTCTTGGGGGGAGTATTGATACGATTCAGGGTCGTCCACCCATCCATCAAGTGTAAATAAGAAAGAAATGTGGGAACAAGAGGTCCAAGTCATCGGTGGGACTAGCTGGGTCCAATTGAATTATGTGAGAGTCATCTATAGAATAACAAAATTGGTGTGTCCAATTGAGTCCAATTTATAGGGAGTCCAAATGTGTGTCAATTTGTGTGTCCATAGAGTCCTAACAAGAGAGGGTGTATATAAGGTGATTAATGCGAGTCGGTACAGGGAGGATATTTTTGGGTCGTCTGGTCCATAGAGTTCTCTCAGGGCGATTGTGGGGAGAGTCCCTCCTCCTTTCGTTGTATTTCTGCTCTTTCTCCCCTTTTGGGGCATCAATAAAATCTCCGAGGCGACCCCCTCGTTCTCCCGCTCGGGTGCGACCTATTAGATTATTAGTTCACATAAATGAAACTGATAAAATGAAGGAAGATTGGGAATGAAATGAACTTCTAAATCACAAGGTAATCATTCAAGCTCAGGGTTTATACCACCCATAAATTAACAGCGGTACCAAATTCTCAATATTTAAAGCGAAATAAGCTTCACAAGCCCATAAAGTGTGATCTCAAAAGGATTAATTGCTTAAGGGCTTTGAAGGAGGTGAGATCTTGCTTGAAATCATAGAGAAGACATAGATATAAACTTGTTTGAAGTTGGAACTCCATTAAAAAGTTTTGGTAAGATCTAACACTCTTTTAAGTTTAAATTAAGATCAAAATCATGAACCAAGAGTCATTGTTAGTTAGATTTAGTTTGTGATAGCCTTGAATGAGTTGTTATAATTGTTGAAGTTGTTTTTCTAAATTAATAATTAATCTAGTTAGTGTGCAGAACATACACACCAAATATTTGATGACTCAAATAAGGTTTACTTATTCATTCCGAGTTTTGAGCATGGTTTGATTGATTTAAACTAATATGCATTTGAACTTACAAAAATTAGGTCTTAAATTGGGTTTTTACTAAACTTCATAAATTAACTTCAACTTAGACTATTGAAGTGAAGATTCAAGATTTCAATGGTTATACTTCATTCTAAATTTGCATTGATGCTTTGAAATACTTGATTTAAGTGAGGTAAAGATTGTGGACACAATTAGGAAGAAAAGCTTGAAGTTAAAATAGTTCATTGAATGAATGCACTCTAAGTGTTTGATATAATGCATGATAGGAAACTTGTCTTCTTTTTCCAAACTCAAGAGTAGAGATTTACATGGATAAAAAAGTAATTAGATTGATATGATGAAGTTCATCATATGCAAGTATTTTTAAGGATATAATAATCGACGCTTCGCTAGTTGAAGTAAACTATTTATAAATTGATATTGGAAGAGGTTTTGATTTTAGTAATGGTTTGGTTGAGTTGAACCATTTAAAATCATCCAAACTTAGAAAAGGTTTAGGTGTAAATGCCTATGAGAATAATATATAAATTCAATTTACTAGCACATGGAAATAGGCTTGCATATTTAAAAGAACTATTTAATATTAATGCTAGCATTGCATAATCAACTATGCTACTTGAAAGCTATATTTTGTAGTTATATGAATCCAAGAAAACCCAATGCCTTTGAATATACTTTCATATACAACCACATGCATGGGCAAATTTGGGTTTAAATTACTAGAAAAATGATTTTATGAACTTGGGATTCTGAGATTTATATTCATTAAGTTAAGAGAAAAACTTATATATGATCATCTTAGCGGATTAAGTCCATAATATAAGGAGTTAAATCTCGAAAAGAGCTAGTGGATGAATTATTCCCTTTAAGTTACGCACTAGACCTCAACTTAGCAAACAATCCTTAAAATAATTGTGTTATACATTGTTTGATTGTAGATATGTGTGGAGGGTTCAACTAAGTTATTCGAATGATCAACTTGACTTGGCGAGTTACATGGGTATTTGTAAGTAAACCAGCAAGAAACTCAATATTAATTTTTCCCTTTCCTTACATATTTCGATAAAAATGATATCTATTGTTGGACTCTACTTCCTTACCTAGTGACCTAGGGTCTAAGTGGTCGAGTTGAGTCGTTGTTTACTCATGTATTGAGCATCCAAGTCGCGCTCGTGGCTCCTAGACGAGACTGAATCCTCTAAGTGAGCGTCTGCCATATGTCACGGCTCCTCACAGGACTTCAAGCATTCCACTGCGATTGAGCATCTGGTTGTGACTATAGCTCCCTTTGGAATGTATTCTGGGGCTACGGATTAAGTGAGCTGGCAGTACCGAACGGATTTGGTGCGGTTGAAGCGGACTTAGTCCCACCGTACTAGTATTTGGCACTTATATGTTTTAAGCGGCTTTGAGCTCACGTTTAGAATGTCACGACCACTTGGGCGCCTATCCTTTGCTTCTAGGTCACTTGGCCTCTATCATTGACCATTGTAATCTATTTATCATGCACTTTATTGTTCTTTTCAGTTTCATTTCCTTTCCTACATGATTTATAGACTTATTTATTGTTTAATATGAATTATTGTTGAACTTCTTTTGTATTTACTCACTGGAATTATCTCCATCATTTGTGACAACTACAGGCATAATCTTCGAGCTCGAGAACATTAATGTGCGGCATTCGTAGGTTATTTAATGTATCTATATCACATGTATACTATTTTATAAATGGGTTCCACATACTAGCTTCCATACCTAGAACTCTTTGGGTGTTTAATTTTTTTGTTATCGTGTTCTCACCACATTTAAATTTCGCTACATATGATTTCATATATATATATATATACTCTATTGTGTAGACTATCAGGTATTGAAGACCAGTTTGTAAGGCTGACTAGGCCTTTATTAACTTCGAGCTGGCTTACCGATGGTTAATGAAAGCCTAATGTCGGGCGGTGCTCAATTAGTAAGGTTGGGGCCATCACAAGTTACCCTCATGAATCTCACGAGGATCATCAATAGGGAATGAAATTGGGAAAAAGTTTCCCCCATTAGGATTCCCCATCCCCCGCAAGGATTAGGTGGGGATGGGGATGGGGATGGGGATGAAAGTTCATCCCCGAGTAGGGATGGGTATGGAATGAGGGATAAATTCTTAAGTGGGGATGGGGATGGAAATAAGGGCCCCATCCACTACCCTCCCTATTTGCATTCCTATGACTAGATCTCATGTAGGTAACTTCTCATCGTTTTGTGGGTCTGACATGATTGGGATTAAGTCTTCTACCGGCTACGACCATAGCTCGTTATAATTTATGTCCATTGAGTCCACATGCAAGACTTGCTCACCAACTTTGCTTGATTTAGTGGTCGTGAAATGACAGGTTCTTATTTTATCACCCCTTACTTCACCCACATTATTCGGTGTAGGGGGTTTCAGCCGAAGGTGGTATGTCAAGGGCATGGCTTTGAAGATATTTAGACCTTTTCTACCAATGATGATATTATAAGCAGAAGGAACCTTCACTACCATGAAGTTTATCATATGTGTGACTCGGCGTAGCATCCCTCCGAGGGTTACCAACAACATGATTGACCCTTCTACTTTTGCTTTTGCTCTATTGAAATCGTACAAATGAGTCAGACAATGAGTCAACTGATTATCTTCATAGACCATTCCTTTGAAGGCTTCGTACCATGAAATTTCCAACTATTAATTCAACAACTATTGGATTATCATTTGGAAACTTCACTCCTTCTAGATTTGCATCGGTGAAAGTAATCTCAAAATCGAGGCATACCTTTTTGGGTGGAACTTTAACATTTAGGCATTCTCTTGCATATGTTTTCCTAGATGAAGAAGTATTGTCTCTAAGTCCTAGTCCTCCAAATATAACATTGAGGAATCTTTCATTTATCTTTTCTACATTTTCCGCTTCCATGTTTTCCAATCTTTCTTCCTAATGCACTAGATTTGAGTCTTAGTCATGCGTATTGTCTCTATGCTTAACGAGTTTCTCCAATCGTCCTTTTCGGACTAGGAACTTGATTTCCTCTTTCAATTACTTGAAATCCTCAGTGTCATGGTCGTAATCTTTTTGAAAATGATAATATAATGTTTTATACATTTCCGCGGCATTAGACCCCATTGGTTTGGGCCATCAAACATATTTTGATTGATGCTATGAGTAATAAGCGGTACCAATTCTGAGTCGTCCCTATTAATATTTGAGGGAAAGCATTGCACTTGATCGCATCTGAAACACCATGTAGAAACAAGACTGCATCAAAATTGAGGACATGCTCTGTTGGATCCCCTCTGTCGTCATATTACCAGTCTTTGGCATATTAAAACCTTTCGGAAGGGGTTCCTATACAATCTCTAGAACTAAATGAGGTAGACCAGCTTCAAAGATGATTAACTCGTTTGACTTCTTCAGTACGAGGAACTCCTCCTTTGCTGTAGCGACTCTAAGACATTCCTGGAGTCTCCGTTCCACCTCTCGCTCAATTCTTGCATCAACGTCTTGGGCATTATGACCAATTTAGTACTTTCAGTGATTGCTATGCCACGTCGCCCTCCAATTAGTGTTTCGAGTTGATATTGCAAGTGACTAAGCTTTTCTTGTAGTTCATTCACTTCATTATTTCTTTCATCCTAAGGGTCTCAAACCCTTTTTCCTTTCTCCACCCATCATCGCTCCAACTCATCCATAAGATCAATTGGTTTAGTGTGCGTATCTCTTTGTAATAGAGATCGCCTTAAGGGTTCATGGCGATGATTTTCTGGGATCTCAGAAAGAGTTTGCCCAAAAACTCGTTCTTGATGTTGACGAGTCCTTTATCCAGAATTTCTTGTTCTTGCCACTATGATTGATGGCCTTCCTTCTAGCGCACAAATCCCTAAGTGAATGCCGAAAACCTTCCGAGAATGCAAACTATAAAATAAACCCGAAGTGGGGCCTCTGGGGAGAATGCTTTGATGCCTAAGTTAGATCAAGGCTCTTGAGAAAATAGGACTTAGGGTTAGCGAAGAGAGCATAGATATTCCTTCGATATGTTTGTGTATTTATAGCCTTAAGGTCTGGCCCTTGTTGGTTTCCCATCGAGATCTTGCCCTATCTGAACTTCTTATTTTGGTAAGATTTGGTAAATCCCGATTTTTCCCTTTTTGTTAAGATTTTCCTTCAATCCAAATTTATCATAGATTCTACAAAATCTTGGGGATCCTTTGGGGTTCTTCCTTATCAAGTCAACGATAGACTCGGGCATATCATAAAACCCTCTCGAGATATACGTACACAAATCTCCAGGCAAAATCACTATAAATATACACCAGTACGTGTGACGGCCCCAATTTTTCGCGAATTGGGCTCCGCTCGGCCTAAACTCACGTGGACCACCGAGCCAGTCTCGCAAGGTCAACGAGAGCCTAGTCAGCCTTCCAATCCATCATTATACGTAAATTCACAATTTTTGAGTTGAGTTATTAGTATTTTTCAAGATTTTAAAAATTTAGCGGAAGCGACTAATACATTACAAAACTCAACAAGAAATCAAGGAGTTAGGCAACCTAATTGTGGAACCCAGTAAATATCATCAGAGGAGAGTAAATATAAAATATACAAGAATTCACCTAGCTATGAAGCCTTCCCTCCGCTACTCGCCCGCGGCTCAGCACTCAGTCAAACATAAGCATAACGAGCCCAGGTAAGTAAATCCAGTAGGACATGTACACAACATTTCACAATATCCAAAACAACAGTTCATGATTTCTAAAGCAATCGAATTCATGCAAATAGAATGAAAGGAATCAAGAACGCACGAATATACAAGGCTGTAAACAATCCATCGATGAGTGATGCCAAACGACAAGGAGTCTCGACCAAAAGGTCGTTGAGTCGCGGCAAAAGCCCAACATACTCGGGTTTAGGACACCAGCCTTAACCCATGCGACTATGAGACATCCATAGACCCGGATCTAGGACGAGGCCCCTGCCTCCCAGCCCTAGCTCGTACGACTATGAACCATCCATGGACTTGGATAACATCGACGGACGACCATGAAAGACATTGGATTTAGGACGAGGCCCCTGCCTTCTAGCCCTAACCTTCTCATATCGCAGATAAACAGTAACCATGACTCACTTGCCAATGGACTCACTCAATCGACAACAATTCCAAAGAGAGTTATCATCACAAAGCAGTGAACAATAATAAAGTTATCACAAAACAGTAAACAACAACAACCAATGGAGAGAAATGAAATATTGTATAGGTCCCTAGCTGGTTTACTTACCTCGAGACATCGCGAACCCCAAAACGTCGCTCACGTCTCGATTTGCGCACCCGACACCCGACTCCTAAGTCCCCGGTGTCCATTTAGACATTTTAGGCCTCATTTATTAAAATCATTAACATTACACTAAAATTAGGTGAAATAAACCTCACCTCCATCGCGTCGTCGTGATTTCGTCAAAATCGCGCAACCGACCAGTCGACAACGCGCCACCACCGCGTCGTCGCTCACGGCCTCTGCGCGCGCGCTGCCGCCGCCGCCACCGCTGCCGGCTGGCCGCCGCCACCACCGGCGAGTTCCTCGCGTTTTGCGTCATGTCACGTCGTCGCTGGTTCGTCGCTGCCGATTCGACCGCTTTAGCGCGCGGAGTCGTGTCGGCTGGCATTGGTGACGCCGCACACGCCGTCCGACCACGGCCGCACGGCCGCGAGCCACGCGCCTCCCGATCCGCCACTTCCATCGCGTCGTCGCGTCATCGCGATCACGCTGCTGGCCACTCCACCGTTGGTCGGTGCCGCCACCGGTCCGCCACTGCTGGCCGGTGCTGTCGGCCGCCTCCGCGCCACGCGGCTCCTCACGCCCGCCATCTCTTTCTTTCTCTTCCTCATGTCCGCCATCTCTTTCTTTTCCTTCTCTTCTGATCTCTTTTGATCTTATCCCCTTTTTTTTCTTTTTGATTTCAAATCAAAAGTGTCATCGAGATTTGTGCAACACGAATTTAGATGCAAACTCAACAACCAAGTAGTGCGCATCTCGAGGCAGCAACCTGCCTCATTTCAAAATCTCGATACTCGCACTACACGCGTCATGATGTGTATCCCACGTCGGCACGCGACTCGAGGCTCATCCTCATTCGTGTTTCAGCTCACTAAATTCCTCGCATAGTTGGCATTATCATCTCAAATTGGATTCGGACATACGTATTTCGATGAGTGGGTCCCACGTATGACCTTAACTTGACACGTGGCACAAGTCAACTTTTCGGGCCGTTACAGTAAGATTCCCATATAATGATCAATATGTAGCAGTGACGGAACTAAAAAATCCAACTAGAACTTCATTTTTTTAATAGCAAGAGTTCGATTTGAGAGCAAGAGGCATATCAAGAAAAAAAATTAATTACATCAACAAACAAACAATTTAATATGTCCATTAAGAAACTGAAACTAAAATGGGTTGATTTGCAAAAAAATAATCAAAATTTTGTATGTTAAAACCTCTTCTTCTGGATCTCAACAGATAAAAACCCTCAAAGTCTCATCCCAAATCCATTAAAACGATTTAAAGATCTCATGCCCAAACCCACATGAAACTCCTCGAAATCTTCTATCTTAATCGAATCACCAATTTCAACTCTTAAATATGCCCTAAAAAAACCAGTAAAAGCAGAGAAAGAATAGAACGAAGAAGATGATGGTAACAGAGGAACTTTTGAAAGACCCGTTAATGGCATGTTTGCTTCAAGAAGATGGGGCCTGCTGCGATACCGAAGATGAGGCGATGTGATGGAGATATGGATGGAGAAGATGATGGGGCAATGAAGCCTGCTGCGATGAAGATGAAGAAAATGATGGGGGCGATGGGGTGAGGTAAATTTGTATTTTTTTGCCCAGTTAAGTTGGGCTTAGGTAAAGACAAGAGGGAGGTGTCTTCTCCTATGCATGAGATAAGCAAACATGGGTCTTATGCCTAAGCATGGGTGTAAGCTTAATAGCGAAAAAAGATGGTTCATAACGATGATGCTTAATTACTTTGATATATACATTTGCTACACAGTTGTTGGTATCCATTGAATTGAGATGCAGCGCACACATACATCTAAATATATGTATCCAAAACCAACTTCAATAACTTTAGAAAACAACGATGGTATCAAAATAATTAAAGGTCTTCAAGTTGCCTCCCTTTTATAGAAAGGGCATGAAATGTGCTAATGAATAATGATCTCAAAACATCTAGAAAAACAAAAAAGAACAAAAAACAATAAACAATAAACAAAATGATATATCTCTTTTTTATAAAAAAAAGATCTCAAAATACCCAAGCTAGCAGTAAGGTGAACGGTAGCTTTATATACACCCTATAAAAATGTAGAAAATGCCATTTGTTTTTTTCATTCTTTTTTTTTTTGAAAAGAGAATGTTTGGGGTATTCACTTTTTAGACATCGACTTTGGGCTCTTAAAGGTTATGCTTCGTCAATACACCTAATTAAAGTATGCGTTCGAGATGTATCGAACGACACATGGCCGCTAAATGCCCAAAGTCGATGCATGTCTAAAGTGAGTAGCCCAAGCATTTTCCTTTTGGAAAAGGCACATTGACAATTGTGAATATGTGATATACATATCCTTTTGAGAAAAAAGAAATATTATGGGTAATGTTTTTTTTATAAGAATGAATAATATTTTTTTGACACGCCCTTCATTTTTGTTGTGGAATATGGATGACCATACATGTACACCAACATATTGTGTAGTCATGTAACTTGTATTTCTCACTTAATAGTACATCCACTTGTCTATGTATTGTCATGTTACTTGTAACCATTTCCAATGTACACCAACTCTTTCATGTATTGTCAAATTACTTGTAATGTGTTGTATGACATGGGGTGTATGTGTTACTTGTACACATTGTATAAAGTACATTTATCATCATCACCAAATGGCATATGTAAAGGGTGACAACATCATTGTAAAAACACACCAAGTTGAATGAAAACTTCTCATTCCAACTATCTCATTTCTTCTCTTCTCCTTTGTAGTAGTAGTTTGTAGTAGTAGAAGTTCTTAGTCTTCTATTTTCCTTCTCTAGTTCTTAGCAAGTTTCAACTCAATTCACAATACTTTATCAGCACGATCTTGCTCTAGCATTAAGGAGATCTTGAAGTTCATGAAGGCTTGTTAAGGAGACAAAGCTAGGAAGGTATAACTTTTGTTATTTAAATAAGTTCAATTTGTTTTTATATTGTCATGGTTGCTTCCTTTTATTACATGCATCACTTCTATATGCATACTTTATTCATATACTATGCATTATAACGTCACAGATTGCGAAAGTATGCTCTGTAGCTGCATCTTGTACGATCTTCTACATCAAAAATCAAAAGTCAATATGTGACATAACTAGTTTTCTCGCTATACTACAAATGATTAATTGTGCTCTATTCTTATTTTTTATATTGCAAATAGTGTTATGAGTTTGGGTTGATAGTGGGTAAGCCTTGTCCCCGGTAAAGCTAAACATTGAAAGGGAGACGGGTTATCCCGTTTGAGGAGGCATGGTTTTAAAGTAGACTTCGTCTCGTCACCCAACCTGGAGGTTGTCCCACCAACTCATACAAGTAGTACATTTCGCATATTAACAATCAAGTTGTAAACATATATTTAATCGTATATTATTCATTTTATATAAAAGAGAAACTATTTACTCAATTTCTTGACATATTTTAAGACTATGGCAAACCTTCAAAAACTTGAATTTGTTGCTCTTGATATCACTGGAAATAATTATTTGTCATGGCAACTGGATGTCGAGATACATTTCCAAGCTAAAGACTTAGGAGAAACTATTATAGAAGGAAATGAAACATCAATGCAAGACCGTGCGAAAGCACTGATATTCCTTCGCCATCATTTCCATGAAGATTTGAAATGTGAGCATCTCGCTATATAAGATTCTCTCACCTTGTGGTTAAGCTTGAAAGAGCGATATGATCACCAAAAGAAGGTGATATTTCCAAAAGATCAAAACGACTAGCTGAATCTTAGGCTACAAGATTTCAAAATAGTCAGTGAGTATAACTCCACCATGTTTAATATTACCTCTCGTTTGAGGTTGTGTGGAGAAAATATATTTGATGAGGCAATTATGGAAAAAACATTCAGTACTTTTCATGCCTCGAATTTGTTGTTGCAACAGCAGTATCAGCACGTCAATTTAAAAAGTACTTAGAATTAATTTCTTGTCTCATGGTGGCTGAACAAAATAATGAGCTTCTATTAGAGAACCACAACTCCCGTCCAACTGGTTCTACTTCAATTAATGAAGCAAATGCAGCATCCTATAAAGACCATAAAAACGGTCAGGGAAAGAAAAACCACGGACGTGGAAATGGGAAAGGATCAATCAGCAGAGATCGTGGCAATGCCTATTCTAAATTTCGTGGCAATAAGTTTTAAAATAAATGGAATAAAAATGATGTCGTTCAGAATAAGGGGAAAAATACTGCTAAAAATGGGCATGCTCGTAATCGTGACCAACCATGTCACAGGTGTGGTCTAAAAGGCCACTGGGCTCATGTATGCCGCACACCTAAGCATTTTATTGATCTTTATCAAGCCTCTTTAAAGGAGAAAGGAAAAATAGTTGAGATGAATTTCATTGTCGGAGATGGCGCGTCCGACATCAATTATATGGATGTCCCAAATTTTCATGATGATCCAAACACCAATCTCGATATTTTTAATGATCATGTGTAATGATTTTCAATAATTCTATGTACTAGTTTTTGTTATGTTTCTTAGTTATACGTACTAGTTCCTTATTATGAATAAAATATGACTCTTTTTCAAATTTGCCTAGATGGATAAACAAATCATGTGTGCAAATCATGAATCAAATAAGAGCGATATATGTCTTGTTGTTTGTGCTACAACACACACAATCCTTAAAATAGATTCTCTAATTTGAACTTAGCTGAGGCTAATGTTCAAACAATATCTGGCATCTCCAATTTGATTGATGGCTCTGGAAGAGAAAATATTATGTTGCCTGGGGGAACAACAATTCATGTTGACAATGTCTTATACTTTGAAAAATCCAGAAGAAATTTACTCAGCTTTAAAGATATTCGACAAAATGGATATCATATTGAAACCATGAACGAAAATAATAGAGAATTTCTCTATGTCGCATTGGTTTCAAATGGGAAAAAAGAAGTGTTAGAAAAATTCCCAGCTTTATCCTCTGGATTATATTTTACTCATATAAGGCATGTCGAAACGAATGTTGTCTTAAATAAGAAACTTAATGATCCAAAGACATTCATTTTATGGCATGACAGGCTTGGTCATCCAGGATCATCAATGATGCAAAGAATAATTAATAATTCGCATGGACATCCTTTAAGGAGTCACAAAATATTTTCAGCTGGTGATTATAATTGTGCTAGTTGTTCTCAAGGTAAATTGATAGTTAAGCCATCCCCAAGTAAAATTGTTGTGGAATCCCTAGTTTTCTTAGAACGCATTCAGGGAGACATATGTGGACCTATTCATCTTCACTGTGGACCATTTAGATATTCATGGTTTTGATAGATGCATCAACTAGGTTGTCACATGTTTATTTGCTTTCGACCCGCAATGTTGCATTTGCTATACTTTTAGCATAAATCATTAAGTTAATAGCATAATTCCCTGACAACCCAATCAAGACCATCCGTCTTGATAATGTCGGGGAATTTCAATCTCAAGCATTTAAAAACTATTGCATGTCTATATGAATTACCATTGAACATTCTGTTCCACACGTGCATACCCAGAATGGTTTGGCAGAATCTCTTATCAAACGCATTCAATTAATTGCCAGACCTTTAATCATGAGAACTAAGTTAGCAACTTCAGTTTGGGGACATGCAGTCCTTCATGCAGCATCTATCATTCGTTATAGGCCTACTACATACCATGAACATTCCCCTATGCAACTCATTTTAGGTCAACAACCAAATATTTCACACTTGAGAATTTCTAGTTGTGCAGTGTATGTTCCTGTACCACCTCCCAATAGAAATAAGATGGGTCCACAATGAAAACTTAGGATTTATATTGGATTTAACTCATCGTCCATTATAAGTTACTTTAAGCCATTAACAAAGGATTTATTTACTGCACATTTTACTGATTGTCACTTTGATGAAGCACTTTTCCCACCATTAGGGGGAGATAAGAAACCAATTCAAAAGGAATGGCGCGAAATTACTTGGAATGCATCAACTTTATCACATTATGATCCACGCATAAATCAGTGTGAACTTGAATTTCAAAAGATCATTCATTTGCAACAAATCGCAAATCAATTACCTGATGCATTTAATGATGCAAAACAAGTGACAAAATCACATATTCCAGCTGTAAATGCTCCTGCAAGAATTGATGTCTCTGTGCAATAAAATGCATAAGAACCAACGAAATGCTTAAAGCGTGGAAGACCAGTTGGTTCAAAGGATACAATTCCTCGAAAGAGGAAAACGGGAGTAAAAATAAATACAAATAAAAATACTCCTAAAAAAGCACAAGAATCCATTGATAAGGATTTGTCAGAAAAAGTTGATTCTGACGAAGAACAACTGCCTCTAAAAAAAAGTGGAAAAATATGAAAATAATGAGATCTCAATAAATTATTTAAACTCTGGTAAGATTTGGGATCGAAATAAAATTGTTCCTGATAATATATTTGCTTTCAATGTGTCATTTGAAATATGTGAAAATGATGATGATCTAGAACCACGATCAGTGGACGAATGTCGAAAGAGTCCTGATTGAAAAAAATGGCAAGATGTTATCCAAGCAGAGCTAAACTCATTAAGGAAACGAGAGGTTTTTGGACCAATTGTCCAAACGCCTGATGGCGTAAAACCTGTTGGATATAAATGGGTATTTGTACGAAAGAGAAACGAAAAAATGAAGTTACAAGGTACAAAGCAAGACTTGTAGCTCAAGGTTTCTCACAATGACCAGGTATCGATTATGAGGAAACATATTCTCCTGTTATAGATGCAATCACATTTCGGTTCTTGATAAGCCTTGCAATTTCTGAAGGGCTTGATATGCATTTAATGGATGTCGTTACAGCATATCTGTACGGATCCCTAGATAGTGAGATATATATGAAAATCCCTGAAGGATTTGTAATATCCGAAGAAATAAAATCAAAACTTCATAACATGCATTCTATAAAATTATAAAGGTCTTTGTACGGATTGAAACAATCCGGACGAATGTGGTACAAACATCTTAGTGATTATTTACCGAAAGAATGATATATAAATAATCCACTTTGCCCATGTGTCTTCATTAAAAGATCATCAACAGGATTTGTGATTATTGTTCTATATGTCGATGATTTAAATATAGTGGGAAACCACAATGACATCGTTAGAACATCTGAATACTTGAAAATGGAATTCGAGATGAAAGAACTTGAAAAAACAAGACTTTGTCTTGGTTTGCAAATTGAGCATTTTTCAAGTGGAGTACTTGTCCATCAATCAGATTATATTGAAAAAATATTAAAAAGATTTTATACGGACAAGGCACATCCAGTGAGCTCTCCAATGGTTGTCAGATCACTTGAAGTGGATAAAGATCCATTTCGACCTCATGAAAGTGATGAAGAGCTAATTGGTCCGGAGGTACCATATTTAAGTGTAATTGGTGCACTTATGCATCTTGCAAATTGTACAAGACCTGACATTGCTTTTGCTGTCAACCTACTTGCAAGATATAGCTCTTCACCAACTCGAAGACATTGGAATGGTGTTAAACATATTTTCTGATATATTCGAGGAACAAGTGACTTGGGTTTATTTTACTCGATAGGGGTAAAATTGAATCTCCAAGGTTATGCTAATGCTGGATTTTTATCTGATCCCCACAAGGCCCGTTCTTAAATGGGATATGTATTCACATGTGGTGATACTGAAGTCAGTAAAGCAAACTATTGTTGCTACTTCTTTCAATCATTCTGAAGTACTTGCAATTCATGAAGTAAGTCGTGAATGTGTATGGTTGAGAAACATGATTGAACATATTCAAGAATCATGTGGATTGCCTTCAATAAAATATTCTCCAACCATATTATATAAAGATAATGCAGCATGTATTGCACAATTAAGTGAAGGATTCATAAAGGGGACATAACAAAACATATTTCACCAAAATTCTTTTATGCGCATGAACTTCAGAAAAATGGTGAAATTGATGTCAAGCAAATTCGATCGAGCGATAATCTTGCTGATTTATTCACAAAAGTCTTATCAACTACGACATTTAAAAGGCTTACATATGGTATTGGCTTGCGTAAACTTAAAGACATTGCAAGTAAAGAAACTGAACAAGTTTCACCCATGTTCACATGAGGGGGAGTTATTGATTAGAGTATTGCACTTTTTTTCCTTTAGCTATGGTTTTATCCCATTGGGTTTTTCTAGCAAGGTTTTTAATGAGGCAATCTTAACAATATTATACCCATCTTAATATTTATGAGAATAGTGTACTCTTTTTCTCTTACTATATTTTTTCCCACATGTTTCTTAGTAGAAGTCTTAACGAGGCACAATCTATAAGCAAGTGTCATCCAAAGGGGAGTGTTGTGGAATATGGATGACCATACATGTACACCAACATATTGTGTAGTCATGTAACTTATATTTCTCACTTAATAGTACTTCCACTTGTCTATGTATTTTCATGTTACTTGTACCATTTCCAATGTAGACCAACTTTTCCATGTATTGTCAAATTACTTGTAATGTTTTGTATGACATGAGGTGTATGTGTTACTTGTACACATTGTATAAAGTACATTTATCATCATCACCAAATGGCCTATATAAAGGGTGTCAACCCCATTGTAATTCATACACCAAGCTGAATGAAAACTTCTCATTCCAACTATCTCATTTCTTCTCTTCTCCTTTGTAGTAGTAGTTTGTAGTAGTAGAAGTTCTCAGTCTTCTATTTTCCTTCTCTAGTTCTTAGCAAGTTTCAACTCAATTCACAACAATTTTGACTATTGATTGTTGCATCGATGTGAGTGCATCATTATGCACACGAAACTTAATGTGCATCTAAAGGACTTTCAATGAGTGTGTGCCAAATTAGCATGTTCAAAGTAAGTCAAAATAGGACGCAGAAAAATATACTAATTACCTGCAACAAGAGCAATTTCATCAGTTATAAATTAGTATTAATTAATTACTGATTAGTTAAGAGGCAATCGAATTAATGCTTCCATTAAGCTGAGTTAAGTTAAAAAAAAAAGAGGTCAGCTTGGCTAAATAGCAGATATGGTGGCGTGGTGCTACAGTGGAATGGCTTGTCTTCAATTCAATTTCACTATGTGTTGTTCATCAAGACTCTAGAGAGGTTAAATCAATCATCTTGCTTTTAATTCTTTGGCTATAGTTATTAATTATTTGACCATCTCCAACCACAATATTATATTTTCCTCTGGATTTTATAATTTTGTCACATCAAACTTTATTTCTTCTCTAGCAACAAGCTATATTTCTACTTTAAAACTCTATTTCTGATTTTTTATTTTTTTTATATTTATTTGTATTAATTTAAATAAATTATTTAATCAATAAAATAATTAAGAAAAAACACATTCATATTTTTTTGAAAAAGAAACAATTATTGATCATTTTTTAAAAAATAATAAAAAATAAAAAAGTAAGGAAATCTATTATAGAGTTGGGTGAATAGTGAAACTCCAGATTTATTAGAGTTTTATTATTCACCCAACTCTATAATAGAGGGGAAATAGAATATTATTGGAGTTGTTTCAACTCTATTTTAAAGTTTGAACTTTGGACTCTAAAATAGAGTATTGTTAGAGTTGCTCTTATAGATTATTGAAGATTTTAATCTCAATATATTCTCACGTGCTCAAGCAAGGGCGAAGTCAAGTTTTTTTGAAGCCCTAGGCTAAAACTAATGTATATATTTTTTGTATTTCACAACAAAAAATGCTTTAGTGCACTATGACATGACCGCCCTTGATTCTCGAGCGCGCATGCAACCCTTGATTATTGAACGTGTATGTATCCCGAGGTATTTTGAAAAGCTGACGACGTGTGCGTGTCTATCCACTTGATTAATACTAATGCAGATTTTTATAGTTAAAAAACACCACGCGATATAAAACTACAAATCATGTAAGCAAATACTGATCACTTTGAGATCACAAGGAACAACAATTAGAATAAATCAAACTAAGTTTTAAATGGAAAATGCTAGAATGACATCCCTATGACGTTGCGTATGGGCCCCACTTAAAAATAAATGTGTGCAAAATAGTTCCTGCAGCATATGATGTGTATCTCGAAACGCACTTGAACGGCTCTCATGGATAGGCCCGCGTGCTACGTCAAAGAGGTGTCACTTGGGGTGTCAATTAGGGTGTCATTCTAGCATTTTTCATTTTAAATAGAATGTAACTTCTAACAAGTCATGACAATAAAACAAGATGATTTCATAACATTACCGTTCTAAAGCAAAACTTTCACATCAAAATATGTAAAAGTCTCATCCTTGAAAAGTGATGCCAACTGCAAACATTAACAATTAAGCAAAAATAATTAATAAAGATCGAATACACATATTCATTTATTCAATTGCAATCAAATGTAAGTGTCGAATTGTAAAAAAAATAGCGTGAAGATATATAGAAGAGAACCTTCGTAGATGGACGTTTCTTTCCTTTAAAGAATCGAATTCATCTATTACGAATTTTGGATCAATATCCTAAGCGAATTCTCATTCAATAAACATCACCACAGTATCCGCAAAAAATGCTTCTTCCATTTTATTTCGAAGATCTGTTTTAATAAGAGTCATAGCAAAAAATGCTCGTTGTGTAATTGCAGTGGACACGGGAAGAGTCAAAATAAGACGAATTAATCTATTAATTAAGTAATAGAGTTGTGACTTATTTGTTCAAATCAAAATCTTCAACAAATCAGAGAGTGTTTGTACCCCTTGAAAGCTTTCATGGTGCAATACATCGACCTCATAATGCTCTAATTGACATCTCAAATGATGCATGTTGTAACGATCCTAAAAATCTACCTCGTGCCACGTGTCATTTCAGGGTCATACGTGGGACCCACTTGTCGTGATACACCGAGGTATGTTATTTTTGGATTGATGCTTGTATTAATTATTATACCAAAGGTTGAACAAATCAAATTAATGAAATTTGGTAATATGTGGGTAAGGTACACGTAGGGCATAGTGGTGTCGAGACAAGCAGAGGTATACCTCGAGTCGCGTGTCGACGTGAGGCCGAAGTAGCGGCATATGAGGTAAGCAAAATTATTTTGGACTAATGTTTGTTGGTGGTTAATGTGGTCACATTAAATGTATACATTAATGTGCCTATAGTTAGTGAAAAATTAAAATGGGCACATGATGTATCTCGAGACGCGCATTGACGAATCAAGAGGCCAATGGAGTTAACTTGTGAGTCAATTGTGCATGACTTGGTTAATAATTGAGTGAAGATGGTCCCTTAGACATGCCTCAAGATACGTGTGCACAAATGGATGTGTGGCTATGGTTCAATATTTATCTAATACATAAAAACTCAAAATTTCACTCCCTCACTTACTCACAACGTTTTGGGCATTGAAGGAGGTGAGAAAGAATAGAGATTGTTGAGATGTTGGAGCAAAGAGAAAAGCAACTAGTGAGGGTGGAGAAATGGTGGTGATCACACTTGCAAAAACATCAAGCTAGGTACCTCTCGATTTCCATTAACATCATTTGAGCAATTTGGTGAATTCTTGAATTTGATGTTGTTATTGTGGATTTTGGGTGAGTTAATGTTGGGTTTCGAGTTTGATTATACATCTTATTGGGGTGCTTTGAAGTTGAAGAAGTGTAACGCCTCTGTGCTAAAATTTAGGGGGGAGAGACCCTAGGCTCGAGCTGGGCCCGTCCTAGTGACTGAACCGAGCCGATTCGGCCAGCTTGATTTAGGAAAATAAGAAGGGGCCCAAAAGGCCCAAAAATAAAAAAAATGTAATAAATAATAGAAAATCCAATAAAAATCAGGAAAATTTAAGAAAACTCAAGAAAAACTGGAAAAAAAATTAGAAAAGGTTTACATCAACAAATATTTCATCGAAAAGTGTGTCACCACTAAGATTTTTCTAATTTGAACATTTTGGGATTTAAAAATCTAAAATTTCTCAAATAAGCTCTAACACAACATAAATTTGTCCATATGATTATCAAGGGCATAGTTTACTAGTGTTGGGTATTGAGTACGGAGTTGGAGGCATGTCAGAGCCGATTTGAGTGCATAGCAGTTTGGATACAGGTAAGTAAACCAGCTAAAAAAATTTACAGTTATTTCTTGAACTTTAAATTTGATGTTATTACTTTGTTCATCATTTCTTTTGAAATTTCTATTGGTTGAGTGGTCTATTGGCAAGTGAGTCATTGTTATTATTTATCTGTGATATGAGCTCTTATTTGGACGCCATTGATATCTCTCAATTGAGTGCACGTTGGGGGCACTTATTGTGGGGCCCTCGTCTCCTCGGGGTGACATGTTTTCGTGCACTCCTTGCTAGCTGGCCCTACTACATGTGTACAACACCTGCCCGTCCTTTTTACTATCTCAAAATTCGTATCCACTTGTGTGTACAGCGTATAAATGACATATTCAGAGGAAGTCGTACGTAAATGCAAGAAATATTAATAATCAATTAAACAAATCATATTGTGGAAAAACCCTGAAAAGTAATCTATATAGTGGTAGACAACTATGTATAATGTCATGTTACTCCCCAGTTCCCAAAAGAATCAAAATATCAAAACAAAAAATAGGTACAAGTAATCTTGGACGGTAGGCAATCAGAGGTAGTTGCCTAAGATTCTATTTCCCTTACTTATACTCGGATCTGCACTCAATCATCACAGAAGAAAATGGATGATGAGTCCAGTCAGTAAAATCATAAGGAACTCCTCCGAGCATTCAAAAAAACAAACGGAATTCAATAAATATTGTAAGTAGGGCATCGCATGCATAGATAACAATATAGTGCAAATGTATGTGTCTGTTCCAGTCAGACTAAGCCATACTTCGGAATACCCTTCCAGGATCCCACTAGTGTATGCACCCAACTAGCTATTACCTGGTCCCTCTCGGTGGCCGGCATAGACCTACGACGCACCAAAACATGTATCAGTTCATTAGCTCGAGTCGTTATCCACCGAGAAGTCTTGATACATATGATGTGGTCTAGTATGCATAGACACACAACGAAACTCTGGTGGGAGTAACTCAACCAGCCGTTCAAACAATGACGAGATATAGATATAAGAAAGACCACAAGGAATACTAGAATTAAATGGTAATACAAAGTGAAATAAATACTCAGAGTTTTTCGATTGAGTTTTACAAACCTCACAACACACTCCAATACCCCGTAATCAATCCCCGAGTCCAAGTCCACTAGGTCCTTGGCCGCTAATTGAACACCCGTGTCGTCCCATGTCCGGAATTTTTCTCGATTTTCTTTCCTTTTTCTTCTTTTTTTCTCTTTTCTTTTTTTGTTAAAAATTTTTTGTTTAGGTCGGGTCGACCCAAGCGGGTCGGACCCGACCCTGGGCTTGAATTGATCCAGGCTCGGCCCATGGGGTGGGTGCACACGCGCATGCGTGGTCGAATCGAGAACATTTGTTTTTGTTATTTCTCCTCTTCCTGGTGGTTTGGGTTGGGGTTGGCTTTCACCCCAACCCAGGTGGAATCGATGGCAGGGGAGACACCCATCCCATCTCTGCCTTGACCCAGTTTGGCCTCCATGGCTGAACCCCACTCTCAGCTATCATGGCCAACTACCGAAACCCACAATAAACAACAAGGACTCACCTCGATCGTGACGTCTCCACCTTCTCTTCTCTCCTTCCCATCTTCTTTTTCTACTCATCCTCTCCTTTCGGTCTCCCGATCGCGTTGTGCGTGCGTGTGCGTGGGGTGTGTGTGTATGAGGGTGGTGAGAGAAAATGTGGTAGATAGGATAAGTGTTGTTGACTTTGTGTCTTGACTCCAAATTGTAACTCAATTGGGACACTCGCCCGTGTTTTCGGGCGTTTCGAAGCTCGGTTTCACATCCGAACCGCGATATACGCATACCATCGCGTCACTAGCCACCTAATACCCATTCCATATTACTCACTTGGCCAATTTATATTTAATTTGTGTGTTTTAGTTTCACCGACCTAATATTCGATCCCGTCAACTACCCAGTACCCGAGTTGATATGCATATCGAGGTGAATACAATTCACACAATCTCACATGAATTGTTATGAAATATACACACATGTGATGTATTTCAATAAATTGTACCTCAAATAAGCATCCAACACACAATAAACAGCGTATTTAGGTCCCTGTGTGCCCTAGCCTACCGCAGCGTTCACGTAGATTTGAGCTAGTGTCCACGTCTGTAAATTTAATAAAATAGGTTGTTACATTTCTTCCCAACTAAATAAAATTTCGTCCCAAAATTTAACAGTAACTAAATTCATATACCAGAGAATAGCAAAGGGTATCGCGTCATCATTATCGACTCGAGCTCCCAAGTGATCCACTTCGTCTTATGATGCTGCCAATCAACTAGGACCTTCGTGAGTTCCCTGTTTCGGAGAATCTGTACTTGACGGTCAAAGATCTCTATCAGTTTCTCCTCGTAGGTCACGTCAGGCTGCATCTCCACTAGTCCCAACTCAATTGTTGGTCTCGGCCTTGACCTAGCGAGTCTCAACATGGAAATATGAAATGTCGGATGAACCCAAGCTAACTCGGTAGGTAACTCCAACCGATATGCAATAGTGCCTACTCTCTATGCAATCCAGTATGGACCAATGTATCTCGGCGCCATTTTTCCCTTAATGCCAAATCTTCGTTGACCTTTCCAAGGAGAAACCTTCAGATATACCATATCGCCTTCGTCATAGCTTAGACCATCGCAATACCTATCCGCGTATTTCTTCTGTCTATCTTGTGCAGCTCGCAGCTTCTGACAAATTTGTCAGATTTTCTCTATGTGATCAACAACTATCTCAGGTCCTACTGTCACTGTATCTTCCATTTCTGCCCAACACGCAGGTGATCTAAAGGGCCTCCCATATAGTGCCTTAAATGGTGGCATGCTAATGCTCGACTGGTAGCTGTTATTGTATGCAAACTCACACAGAGGTAAATAATCCTCCCACAAATCCCGAAACTGTAATATACAAGCCTTAAGCATATCCTCCAAAATCTGGATCAGTCACTCTAACTGTCCGTTGGTCTGAGGTTGATAAGTTGTACTAAACTACAACCTGGTGCCAAACTGTTCTTGCATTGCCTCACATAGTTTCGAGGTGAATCTGGGATTCTGTTTGACACAATGGAAATTGGCACCCCATGAAGTCTAATAGTCTCCCGCTCAAACAATATGCTCAGCTGAGGAAACGCGTATTTCATCGAGATTAGAATGAAGTGAGCCGACTTCGCCAGTCTATTAATCACTACCCAAACTACATCGTGACAACTCGATGTCTGCGGTAGCCCACTAACAAAATCCATAATGGCATGTTCCCATTTCCACTGTGGAATGGGCAACGGCTGCAATAATCCACCGGGTCTCCTATGCTCAACCTTCACCTGCTGGCAAATGTGACAACTCCTAACGTACGCACCTATGTCAGCGTTCATCCCTAGCCACCAGATAGTCGTCTCAAATCATGGTGAATCTTGGTCCGACCAGAAAAAACTGTGTAACGAGACCGGTGTGCATCCTCAAAAATCATGTCTCGTATCTCCTAATATGCAGGTTCCCACAATCTCCATTGGTATCTCAAACACCGATCCATGGTTTTTATCCAATAAGTGCATTCCGGATTTCAAGACAGACCACTAACCCACTCATAGAGCCCATCAACCCTTTAACACTCGGCAACTTATTTAATCGATATGGTCGATATCCTTATCTGACAACAAATATGTTGTTTCGCTGTAGTCGACAACTCGATCATGCACGTAACTAATGCTGCCTATAATAAGCCAAGCTCATGTTTCATCTGCCGCAGAACAGTCTGACTGTCAAGTCCACTCTTGCTCAATACGTCTGTTACGACATTCGCTTTACGAGGGTGATACTCAATAGCGAAGTTGTAGTCCTTTAGCAACTCCAGCCATCTCTACTGGAGCATATTCAGATCCCTTCGGGTGAAGATGTAACGTAAACTCTGGTGATTAGTATATAACAAGAATCATTCTCTATAGAGATAGTGCCACCAAGCCTATAATGCGAATACGACTGCCGCAAGCTCCAGGTCGTGCACTGGATAATTCTCTTCGTGGGGTCTCAATCGCTTGGAAAGATAGGCAGCTGGTCTACCATCCTGCATCAACGCATATCTTAGACCAATGCCTAACACATCTATATATACTGTCGAGATTTTGCCCGGCTGCGGCAATGTTAATACTGGTGCAAATATCAATCTCCGCTTCAATTCATAAAGGCCTCCTCACATTCATCTGACCAGTCAAATTTGACATCTTTCTTAGTCAGTCTCGTCATTGGCACTGCGATCGAAGAACAATTCTACACAAATCGTCGGTAGTACCCGGATAATCCAAGGAAACTATATATATCGGCCACAAACTCAGGCGTCTTTCAATCAATAATAGCCCGAATCTTTTCCGATTCCACTAAGATACCCTGCTTACAGATGACATGGCCTAAGAATCTCACCGCACTTAGCTAAATGTCACACGTACTGAACTTGGCATACAGTCAGTGCTCTCTCAATGTCGTCAAGATTGTCCAGAGATGTCCCTCGTGATCCTCACGAGTCCTGCTATAGATTAAGATATCATCGATGAATACAATGACGAATCTGTCCAAGTACGGCCTCATGACCCTGTGCATCAGATTCATGAAAATCGTTGGATCATTCGTCAGCCCAAATAGCATGACTGTGAACTCAAATAACTCATATCATGTGCTAAAAGTGATTTTTTGGATATCCTCTTCTCGAATCCTCAACTGGTGATAACCTGAGCGAAGGTCAATTATCGTAACAATCTATCCGTGTATGATAGGATGCAAACCAATCCATCTCAATTTGTGTATCAAACTCTAAGTACTCCAATACTCGAAGATCGGCTGGTAGCTGATGTCCCTCCACCTCTATCATCACGTCTTGACATAGTCGCTTAGGGTATATCTTATCCCCAGCATCCGTACAAAGGACAAGATGTGGGTTTAATGTCTGTGTAACTAACCCTAACAATCTAACAATACGTCTAGCAAGAAACAATAAAGTGCTATCAGAGTCAAACATAGCATGCATAGGGCGACCAAATATAAGTAATGCACCTTCAATGAGCTACCTAGTCGCCCCACTATCTAGTTGTTCTAATGTATGCGCTCTATCTCTGCCTTGGTCCAACTCTCGCTAGGCGATGGTGGTGTCCGATAGTCAGCCCTCAAGTGTCCCATCTACCCACACCAGTGACATCTACGGCTCTCTAGTCTACTCGTCTGTCAGTCTCCAAATCTCAGATCCTGACCCTGGTCTACCTGACCCTTGCCACGGCTCCCCCAATCTCGACCCTAACGGTACTCTTGTAGATGTGACCTCTATCGATCCACCAATGCTGAGGTGATAGCATGAACTGGTTGTGGCTCCTCATATCAGAACTGACTGCCTTGAAAATCGTCCCGGCGGCCCCTCTCCTGTGTATCATCTCTTTGGCCTCTATCCGGACGATCCATTGGTCTCTTCTACCTCTGATTCGACCAAGAACTCTGTCATGACTGTACCTCCCTACCAGTCACACGTACTCCAACCATCTGTAGTAGGTAAGTCTCATGAGTCAAGACCCAGTCAAAGATCTCCTACAGAGTCATGGCTCCGGTCGAGACAACCACTGATGCAATCCTTTCATTAACCCGTCTGGTGAAATAATAAATTTGTAAGCGCTCTATGTCGGCGACATCCAGAGAGAACTGAAGCAAATGTCGGAACATCTCCATATACTACATCAAGGTCTGATCACCCTATCTCAGGGCTAGGAACTCCTCTCTCAGTCTCAACCTAACCTCTATAGGTATGTATTAATCATAGAATAGCTCCCTAAA
Organism: Stephania yunnanensis; assembly: GCA_039657365.1. NCBI lineage: Eukaryota > Viridiplantae > Streptophyta > Magnoliopsida > Ranunculales > Menispermaceae > Stephania > Stephania yunnanensis. Next base: position 7,245,704 of record CM077585.1, read on the forward strand.
CTCAGCCAATATCGTCAGGTTCAGATGAGTATCCATATATGTCGTCCACCAGACTGCCACATGCCCTCTCAAACAGGCTCCAAAAAGTGGTGCCTGTACAATCTCATCGTTCCTCATCGGCTTATGGAAACGCTGATGGGAAACTATCCATCTCCCTGCAGCCTCGGGGTCATTGCCTCCGCAAAAGAATCTAGGCTGGACCTTCGAAAACTCCCTCAATAGTTTTGCCTCTGGTGATAGGACGAATGTCGATGCAGTAGTTGTATTAGCAGTGGAGGTGGCAATAGCCTGGTCCGTCGCCGTGAGTGGTGTAAAAGTCGACGTCTGCAAAGGAACAACAACTGCGGTAGCTGTCTTTGTGGGTGCCTCTGTCGCTACTCCCAAAACTGGTGTCTGGGGTACCACCTGTACAACAGTTGTCCCTGCTGGTACGGTCACAGCTTCTGGCTCTCTAGCTGAAGTGAGTGTCGCCAGGACCGCGTTCTACTCTCGTAGTAGCGTTAATACCCTGGCCATCTGTGTCTTCTGGGTCGAGAGTTTATCCTCCACACTCGCCAAAACCAGGACATCCCTAGCCGCATCGCTAGTCTGTCCAGTCTTAAAAGGCGTACCAGACTGTAAGTCCATAATTTGCATCAAGAATGTGCTTCGGATCAGTCTCGAGGTATATACGTATACCATATATATAAGTTCTAACTCTACCCACCTCACATCACTTCCCAACTAAAGTTCTAAGCCTATAACTCTGGGTTTCCACATCTAAGTTCATTAATTAATTTTTATTGTCTTAGGACGTCTTATTGCTCTGATACCAATTGTGGCGACCCTCGCCGCCCCGGGGAGATGTGTCTTTGTGTATTCCTTGCCAACTGGCCCTACTACACGTGTACGACACCTTCCCATCCTTTTTACTATCTCAAAATTCGTATCCACTTATGTGTACTGCGTATAAATGACATATTCAGTGGAGGTCGTACGTAAATGTAAGAAATATTAATAATCAATTAAACAAATCCTACTGTGAAAAAACCCCGAAAAGTAATCTGTATAGAGGTAGATGACTATGTACAATGTCATGTTACTCCCCAGTTCTCAAAAGAATCAAAATATCAAAGCAAAACACACGTACAGGTAATCCTGAACGGTAGGCAATCAGAGGTAGTCGCCTAAGATTCCTTTTCCTTTATTTGTACTCGGATCTGCACTCAATCATCACATAAGAAAATGAATGACAAGTCCACTCTGTAAAATCACAAAGAACTCCTCCCAACATTCAAATAAACAAATGGAATTCAATAAATACTGTTAAATAAACATGCGGAATGTAAATAGACAACTGTAAGAAGGGCATCACATGTATAGATAACAATAAAGTGCAAATGTATGTGTCTATTCCAGTCAGACTAAATCATACTTCGGAATACCCTTCCAGGATCCCACTAGTGGGTGAACCCAATTAGCTATCACCTGGTCTCTCTCGGTGGCCGCAGTAGACCTACGAGCACCGACACATGTATCAGTTCATTAGCTCGGGTCGTTATCCACTGAGAACTCATAATACATATGCTATGGTCTAGTATGGATAGACACACAACGAAAATTCGGTGGGAGTAACTCAACCAACCGTTCAAACAACGACAAGATATAGATATAGGAAAGACCACAAGGAATACTGGAATTGAATGGAAATACAAAGCGAAATAAATACTCAGAGTTTTTCAATTGGGTTTTACAAACCTCACAACGCACTCCAATATCCCATAATCAGTCCCCGAGTCCAATTCCACTGGGTCCTTGGTCGCCAATTGATCATCCGTGTCCTTCTACGTCCATTTATCAATAATTTCGATTTAGTTTGACAATTTATGTCAAATTTCAAAAATTTGAGGCCAAATTGTCTATTTTGCACTTTTCGAGGCAAAAACCCTACAAAAGTCGCATCTGACATTCCCAAATATTTTGTTTTTCATAGAAATTCATCAATTTCTATTTATTTATCGAAATATGATTTTTTCAGAATATTCCCCAATTTTCACAAAATTTTTCCCAAATTTTCTTTCATTTTTCTTCTTTGTTTCTCTTTTTTTTAAAAAAAAAATTGGTTTGGGTCGGGTCGACCCAACCGGATTGGTCCCGACCTTGGGCCAGAACCGGTCCAGGCTCGGCCAATGGGGTGGGTGCATGTTCACGTGCACCATAGTTCGATTGGGAACAATTTTTTTTTTTTGTTATTTCTCCTCTTCCCGGTTGTTTGGGTTGGGGTTGGCTTTCACCCCAACCCAAGTGGAATCGATGGTATGGGAGACACCCTTGCCTTCTCCACCTTGACCCTGTTCGGCCTCCATGGTCGAACCCCACTCTCGGCCACCATGGCCAACCACCGAAACCCACAACAAACAACGAGGACTCACCTCGATCGTGATGTCTCTACCTTCTCTTCTCTCCTTCCCGGCTTCTTCTTCTCCTCATCCTCTCCTTTTCTTCTTCTCCTTTCGGTCTCCCGATCGCGTGTGTGTGTGTGTGTGTGTGTGTGTGTGTGTGTGTGTGTGTGTGTGTGTGTGTGTGTGTGTGTGGGGTGTGTGTGAGGGTGGTGAGAGAAAAGGTGGTATATATGATAAGTATTGTTGAATTTGTGTCTTGACTCCAAATTGTGACACAACTAGGACACTCGTTCGTGTTTTCGGGCGTTTCGATGCCCGATTCGTGTCCGAACAACAATATACATGTATCGCTGTGTCACTAGCCACCTAATAACCATTCCATATTAGCTACTTGGCCAATTTTTATTCAATTTGTGTGTTTTAGTTTTCCCGGCCTAATATTTGGTCATGTCAACTACCCAGTACTCGCGTCGACACGCATATCGAGGCGAATACAGTTTACATAATCTCGCACGTATTGTTATGCAACATACACACATGCGATGTATTTCAATAAATTGCACTGCAAATGAGCACCAAACACACAATAAACAACGTACCTAGGTCCCCGTGTGTCCTAGCCTACCGCGACATCCATGTAGATCTGAGCTGGTGTCAATGTCTGTAAATTTAATAAAAAGGGTGTTACACTTATCCGGGTTTATGGATATCTCGTATTCGCAAGGGTTAGGGCTGGATGGTTGTGTCTCTTCCTGAATTTGAGTTTGCTGGCCTTTTGTCGCGACTCAACGACCTTGAGGTCGCGACTCCTTGCTATTCGATTTTTCGTATTCTAGACCTTAACTTATCGATCGATTTCTTCATAGTCTTTTATATTCATGCGTTCCCTGTTCTTTTCTTTCCATTTGCATGAATTAGACTGATTTATTTATTTTGAAATGTTGTATATATGTCATGCTTGGCGTTACTTACCTGGGCTCGTGATTCTTGTGTTTGATGGAGTGCATATCCACAGTCCAGCAAGGGGAAGGCTCCACAGTTAGGATATATCATTTGAGGATACCAGAGTAGTCCTTTCCACTTGTCTGATATAGGTGATTTTTTGTATTATTTGATATACTTGTTTTGAAACACTGGGAGTTGAGTTTTTGATAGATTTTGGACATGTATATCATATTCGGGGTTTCCACACTCTGGGTTGTTTGAGTTTGTTTTTTTTAGTTAGTTTGAGGTTTAATTGCTTCCGCTATAACTATGATAACTCACTAATTGATTAACTCACTTTAATTGCTTGATAAATGGTAAATGATAAAGGAAGGCTGACTAGACTTGCGAGACTCAGCAAGATGGGCTCGGGGGTCCACATAAGTCTAGGCCGGCCGGGCCCAGTTTAGGATTGTGGAACTTGGGCCGTCACGCATGTCTTGTTCACTAAAATCATCATAATAAAACTTTTGAGCAAGCAAACATATGCGATCAACATCAAATGATTCGAAGTTATCATTTGGTTGTAAGGCAGATGCAAGTTTCAAGATTTCTAGTGCATCGTCATTAAATTTGAAGTTCAGCTCTTCCAATTGGTAATCAATTGCAGAGTTTAACACATCATAGTGATAGTGATGACAAACTGTAATGAGATCTCTTTGCTGACAAAAACTATATGTGCCCTCTTTGTATGAAACATTCATATTGGGAATATCAATATCGTACTTTCTACAATCTGATTCCACATACGCTAAAAGATGGTCAAAACGTTCATTTCTCAACCTTTGGAGATGAACTTTTGTTGTAGCAATTGAATCTAAAGCATTTAAAATATCTTGGAACTTGTGTTGCAAGTCTTAACAAAGTGATTGTGTAATTCCCATGATTATATGCATTAAATGCAATATGAACATGAAATCGAAAGTTCCCATATCAATTAAACAACCAAGTGCTTTCCCTCGAACATCAAAATCTGGCCTTTCTTTTTTTATGATATTAAGCACTTTACCAGTGGCGTAATACATGTCAACCAAGCTACAAATAGAATGGAATTTAGAACTCCACCGAGTAGTTCCTGCACGTTACAAATTTCCCATCTGATTAGCTCCCTTGCCAGTTTCACACTCTCTATTAGCTATCTCTTGAGCAATGTAATCAGCATGGATGGATTGTAGCTCGGCAATGCGCTTAGGATAACCAATTATAAGTTGATGGAATTTGTCAACTTTGAAAAGAATAGCCAAATCGAAGTTTCCTTTGAAGAAGATACAACCAATGCTAATTGCAATCGATAGGCAAAGCATTGCACATAATAGGCATATGGACAATCTTTAAGAAATAAAGCTTGCAATCCATTCAATGCCCCACACATATTACTAGCACCATCATATTCCTGACCGCATATATCATGAGCGTATAAGTTATAGCGAGCAAGTGAATCCTATGTTTTTTTAAGTGTTAGTGCAGTGGTAAAACATTCCTTGATAGAACCTTTAGAATCAACGAACCTCAAGATAATAGCCATTTTCTCCTTCTCCGATGCATCTTTAGCTTCATCAACTAAAAGACAAAACTTTATATCTCCAACTTCTTCACGAATTCAATTTCTTACCATACGAGCCATTATTTGTAAAAACTTTTTTTAAATCATAGGTAAGGTGTATTTCACATTTTTTGGAGCGTTATCTAATACAACCCTACCAATGTTGACATTTAATATTCCCAAAAGTTATATCATTTCCATATGATTTCCTCGATTCTTAGAACTTGAAGACTCGCCATGACCTCTAAATGCACATGCATGTAAGGAAAGCCATTAAGCACTCTCAATGCTTATCTTTAGTCGTAATCGATTTTGTTGAACTTCTTCAAATGTTTGTGCATTCAACAACCTTTCAATATGTTTAGTAACATTTGACAAATCTTCAACAGCTTGTACGCAATGCATATGCAAAGAATTGATGTTCCAAACAAGCGTAAAAAATGCACAATCTTGTCCATTATTAATCCTCTTCCAATTTGTAAAACCGCAATTAGTTAATGTGCAACAAGGTGCGATATCACTTTCAAAAAAATAACATGAAAAATAAAATGCAACATCTTTTAAAGGAGAATACTCTAACCATGGAAAATCTTCAAACCAACCATATTTGAATCTACGGTATTGTTTCACAAATGAAGTTCGAAGATATTTTGGCAAGTTAGATTGATAAGGACCCGTTTTTATGTATGTCCTTCATACTTCATCCCGCAAATTAACAGGGTATTCTTCGAATGGAAATACGCAAATTTGGATCTCTTTCAAGAGAATTATATCAATTCCAATTCTTTGAGTTGGAGACTTAGGAGATTCTACTTCATTCGGAGTTTGTTTTCCAACATTAGATAAATGTGTGTCACGTTTTGATGTTTCTCCTCTTAGCTTAAAGAATAAATAAAGGGTATTCAGTCTCTTCTTTCCACAATGATCCATTAAAGACTTAACCTAATTAATAAAGCAAAATTAATTAAGATTAACAAATCTTCAACAGCTTGTACGCAATGCATATGCAAAGAATTGATGTTCCAAACATGCGTAAAAAATGCACAATCTTGTCCATTATTAATCCTCTTCCAATTTGTAAAACCGCAATTAGTTAATGTGCAACAAGGTGCGATATCACTTTCAAAAAAATAACATGAAAAATAAAATGCAACATCTTTTAAAGGAGAATACTCTAACCATAGAAAATCTTCAAACCAACCATATTTGAATCTACGGTATTGTTTCACAAATGAAGTTCGAAGATATTTTGGCAAGTTAGATTGATAAGGACCCGTTTTTATGTATGTCCTTCATACTTCATCCCGCAAATTAACAGGGTATTCTTCTAATGGAAATACGCAAATTTGGATCTCTTTCAAGAGAATTATATCAATTCCAATTCTTTGAGTTGGAGACTTAGGAGATTCTACTTCATTCGGAGTTTGTTTTTCAACATTAGATAAATGTGTGTCACATTTTGATGTTTCTCCTCTTAGCTTAAAGAATAAATAAAGGGTATTCAGTCTCTTCTTTCCACAATGATCCATTAAAGACTTAACCTAATTAATAAAGCAAAATTAATTAAGATTAACAACCTAAACAATATTTATAAAAAACAATCTAAACAGTAACTTTAAAAAGAAAACCGTCTTAACTCAAAGAAATATATTTAAATACCAAAACATAAATCTATTTCACATATTATTTCTCATATATAAACAATTATTCAACAAGAAATAAATTGATTTTTCTCACATGAAAAACTAATGATGCCTATAGACTTAGGGTTTTCATGATTTCAAAGAACAAAAGGAGGAAGCAAAAAAAAAAAAGAAAAAACAAGACAAAAACAAAGATAAATCAAATGAGAGATAAGAAATATAAATTATTGAAAAAATATGAAATGAAAAAGTTAAAAAAAAATTACCTAAGCTTTCAAAATAGGGGAATGAATGTAATGTAAGACCACTAATAACTCCTTGTTCTTTTTGCCAAGAGACCATAATTTATATCTTTTCTTCTTCTAATTAGTGTAGAAGTGGCAAATAGTAGGCTAAAAAAGGGTTAAGAGTTTTTTGGGCAGTGAGAAAATGGTAGAATTGTTGAAGACGACTTACTAGTCGTATTGATACTTTTGCTTTCTTTTTTTTTTCAGTTTACGTGTTATGCGTAAGCATGCGTTTTGATAGGCGCAGGTGTTTTTTTTTAGTTTTCGGTGCGTTCAACTAAACAACCAATTTGAGGTTTTCATTTGGGCTTTACATCATATAATAATAGATGATCTTTGTTTTAGAATAGAGGTGGGCTAAAAAGTGAGTAATGCCCAATTAGTGCTAAAAAAAAAAAAAATTGGGCTGCATTGGGCTATAGCCCAGGGAAGCCCCGACAATAGCTTCGCGCTTGTGCTTAAGCCTGAATATAGGAAAATGTTAAAATGACAACACTAAAGTCATAGCACATTGCACAACAGCTGATGTGACATATGGGCCCCATATAAAAAATAAATGTTGGGATTTTGATGTGGGTCCACATGCTACATCAGTTGTTATGCAATGTGTTGGCGCTGGTTGGAGTTGGTCTTAATATTGTCATTCTAGCATTTCTCACCTATAAGATTAACCACGCCTGTAGTAGAGTGGAAAAGCCAAACTCTCATCTATGTGAGGTCTGATGATTCCTTAAAAAAAAAAAAACTTTAAGATATGGGGCCTAAGTATCTCATATATGCAAGAATTCAACTATTATTTTTTAGTAATTGAACGCAGTATTAAAGGTGTTTTAAGTCATGCTAGTTAGGCCTAGATAAGTGAACAATATTATTTGTCGAATCTATCAATAATACGGGGCCCGAGTAGATGATGTCCAACTGATATATTTGCACATTCAACATATCCTATGGTTTCTACGGATCTATGGGTCTAGTTAGTTTGAGCTCAAAGAAAGGCAAATAAGAGATTACAACGTTGTAAATTGGATGACCCTATCAAACATTTGTAATATCAATACGTGCGTAACTTGTACATTTCTTTGTTGCGTGTATCTCCTAACTTTATACACCCATAATTGATTATGCATGTGTTGTCTAAGTAACTTGTAACACTTTTGTATTATAGATGTTATGTCAATGTATCGTTCACTTTGTATACACTATATATGTTTGTAACATACACTTTAGATTACTTGTAAGTTATGTTCAAGTACATGTATTCATGATTATTAGGAGCTTCTATGTGCATTCACTTGTAGGATACACACCAATGTTGAAATGAAATTCTCCACATTTCTCAACTCTAGCTCTTTTCTCTCATCTCCTTTTCTCTGCTTGTTCTTAGTATTTGGTTCGTGTTTCTCAAATTTTAGTTTTACAAGTATTAGTTGGCTTACAACTTAGGTTACAACATACAACAAATTTTCACCACATGGAGAGTTTGAGCCCAATTTCTTATTGTTTCTTTTTCTATTCGGGCTTCTCTCTTAAGATGTAGGTTTTAGAGTTAATTTTAGAGGTTATCTCTTGTAAAACCACAGTCAAAGTTAGATATTTTGAGATCGACATAGAAATTGTCCCTTATTTAAGAGTAGGAAAATGATAAAATAACACACTTTGGACGCATACTTAGAGTGCATACTTTATTTTTTAGCCATTTATGGCTCTTTCTTGTCTCCTAAGATGTGGGCCTCACATGTGACAAAACACCATAAATGGCTAAAAAATAAAGTGTGCGTCCAGAGTGTGTTATTTAATCATTTTCCTTAAGAGTATTCATTCCTATTATCGACTATTTCTATTTCGTATGGTGTATCACTTGCTGGCAAAAAGTTGTCACTTTTATTACTCATCTCAAATGATTTGCAATTATACCATTATCTAGACATCTTAACCGATCAACACGTTCTTTGTGCCTCAACACACCCCAACAAAATTGTCAATGAAAATACAACATTCAAGATACGTAGGACCACATGGCATTTGTATGCAAGTTTGGAGTTGTTGAATTGAATGTGCATTTTGAAAATGCGCCTTCAGTTTTATTAGTTTATTGACTGGTCAAAATGTCTAGAAAGGTGACATAAGTGCAAATCATTCGAGATTAATGATAAAAATGTTGACCATGTAGGACATGTCCTTTTATTTTGAAGCAATCCTCGACCCATCATCCATGTTATAATTCATTATTCTTATTTTTAATTGAATAAATTTTTGTTTTCATAATAACTAGTTGGGTGACGCACTTCGCGCTTTTTTATATACTAATTATATTTTATTGATCAAATTAATGTCCATGTTTAGGGTATGTATTATTATTGTTATTAGCTTCTTCCTACGATCAATTTACATTCAAATTACAAGAAGATTCAATATTCAAATAGTAGCAATAGAGTGTTGTTTTTGTTAGCTTTTTGCTAACCTTTTGTTTCAATGTTCTTATGAACTCGTGATATTTTCGTTGAGATAAGGTGCACCTTGTACTTATTTTCATGTGTATAAGAGACGTTAACAATTGTGTAACAAAAAGTTGTAGTAAAAGTAGGCAACCCTATGACTATCCCTCTTAGTAACTATTATTACCTTTATCTTTGTAATTAAGTAGGCGATAAAAAAAGTAAAAAATTAAACTTTTATTTTTGACATTATGAATATTGTAATTTGAACTAATGAACAAAAAGATTTATAGTGCGAAAGAAAATTATTTAGCAATATTCTTTTTAAAATCGTTATTTTTGGTTATGTGGATGAACATAATTGTTATTGTGTTGTGTTGTGTGTGTGTATAAATAACAACTACATATGTAAGTGAAGTTTTTTTTTTAATTTTTCTAATAATGAAAGCAAATTTAAAAAAATATTAGTTAGAGGGGAGTGCGGGTACATGAGTCAGGTTGTATACATATGTTTCCCCCTCTTTTAAAATGATTTAGGTGTACTTATTTATAAAAACTATGTAACTCACTCAAAATTGTTTAGTTAAGTATCTTCAGATGGATGCCCACATAGGAAAATGTGTACTATATATCATTTTTGTGTGTGTTATAATTGCTTTTAATGTCTATTGGGTGTATTTTGTAGGAAATGCTACAATGACATCACAAATGCATATTAGAGCGCACATTGGGGCTTCTAATCTATGTGTTATGTAATATCGAGATTTGTATACACTCGCATTTTGAGGGGCACACGGACAACTCTTGTGTTCTAGTGTGCATTGGTGATATCATTCTAGCATTTCCCATACATAAAACCCTCTAATTTTTATTTACGCATGTTCTATGTATGTATTTCAATTGTAGTATATTGTATTAATTTTTATAATTTCTTTTAATTTGAGTATTAATATTTCTAATGGTTATTACTATATACAAACATTCGTTCGTGAGATACTGACAGTTGACAATTAATGTTTAGGAATTTACCCTATTTGGGCAGAGATAATGTAATAGTATACCTGACCAATTAGCAGAAAAGGAATTGTTAATGTGTTTCTTGGTCATCCGAAAAGATTGTCTTCCCAAACGGATTGCAGAGCACTATACTATACTTTTAATTATCATAACATCATTCTCTAGGCTTAATTAAGGAAAATCCTAGATACTATTATATTATACTTACATCTAAAAAAAACTATTATGTATTGTATATTCAATTTTCATAATATAATTGTTAAGGTTTAAAGGAAAATAATTAATTTTCTAAGTGATCAAATAATTTGAAAAGTGTAGAGACAATAACTTAATTGAGAATTCGATTTGTTGAGTTGTTGGAAGTTTAAAATGACTCGTCATGACGTCTCATATATATAGCATTCATTATTTTTTTTAATTGGTGTAATTCCTTCTTTTGTTTACAAGAAAACAAACGGTCACGAAGAAGAAAACTTGTCAAAAATTTCGACTTTTATATAGTAATAGTAGTCTAGTAGATACGTGTGATACTTATTTGACAAAAAAATTATGAGTGTTATTTGTGTAGGTGGCATGGTAGAAGCCCACAATCCGTCACACTTGTTATAATACTTGGAGAAGGCTAAAAATGTCTGAACACTGTACAATGAACAAAATCGTTTTTCATCTTTCTATAGCATATATAGAATTTTTTTAAAAAAAAATTTATTAAATAAAAATGCCCCTTTTCTAGATTTTTTCTTTCATTTTCTTAATTAAATAAAATTACAATTGAAGTCAAATAATATTTGGTAAGATGACATCACTTGCCAAAAAATAAAGTTTGATTGGTCGTGAGTTCCAATCTCACTTAAGTAGATAAAACGAAAAGAAATACAATTGAATAAAATTGCTTTTTTTATCAAAAGAAAAGGTGGCTAGAAAAGGAAAGCTGCTAAACTAACCCCACTTTGAGCACTTAGATTGAACACTGAGCTGATGTGACATGTAAGACCCACAGCTGCTGATTCCCTTTTTTGTTAGTTTGCTGCACAGCTTTTTCAGCCAGCCTCAACTAAAAAGCGAAGTTCTGAAATGACACCCCTAATTTGCACCTCGAAAATGCATGCTTACGTATCTCGTAGTGCAATATACCCGGTGAGTAAGGGAGCATTGTGCATTTCTCACTCAAAATTTCACATTTTCTTCCAAAAAGTTGACCTTACCTTTTACACCCAACAATCAATCAGTCAGACTAATCGATTGGTAGGATGCAGTCATTGACGCAAGTCCCTTATGTCAGTGTCGCATAAGCGAGTGTCAATCTTAGTCACCTAAAGTGAGTTTGAAAATCATTTTCCAAAAACAAAAAGTCCACACTAACCAAGAAATTGTCCCCCAAACCAAATACAAATATACATGTCAACGTATTAACAAGCAGGCCCGGGACTCGAGTCAAGCAAGCCCTCGCTCTTACAAAAACAAACAAACCATCGCTAAATCGGTGGAGAGAACAGAGCATAACAGAGCGAGTATTAGTGATGTTGGGGTCTCTCACTCTCACCAAAACCGCTACTCATCATCTTCACAGCAGAACCTCCATCGCCGCCAATCACTTCACCAATCACAAACCCATCTCCACCTTTTCACCTCAAAAGGTCTCCCAAACCCCCCAAAAAACCCTCTTTTGTTCTTCCTTTTTCTTGCAAAGAGTCTTACTTTATCTCTGTTTTCACTGCTTCAGGGCTCAATCTCGCTCAACAAAAGGACCATCACCTCTTCTTCTTCACATTGGAATTCTGGGTCTGTCAGGGCAATGGCTGAAGTGGGGACACTGGCAGAAGCCAAAGCTGGGGCTTACTCTTCTGGGTCTGGTTGGGTTTTTGAACTTTGTGTTGTTGTTGATAAGTATTTTTAGGGTTTTTGGGGGTTTTAGATCAGATGATGAAATGGGTGATTTTGGATTTTGTTGTTTGATTCATAATTCAAGCAAAGTTGTGATTTTTAACTAAAATTTGCTACTTTTTTGGGTCTCTGAATATGGGTGTCTCTGCAATTCCATGCTTGGGTTCTTCACTTTGTGTTGTTGTTGATCAGTCTTTTAGGGTGTTTTTGGGGGTTTTAGATCAGATGATGAGATGGGTGGTTTTGGATTTTGTTGTTCGACTCATAATTCAAGCAAAGTTGTGATTTTTAACTAAAATTTGCTACTTTTTTGGGTCTCTAAATGTGGGGGTTTGATATCCCCACTTAAAAATTGAATCTTTTTTGCTATGATTTTGATTTTTGAATTGATACATGAATCTTCTAATTCATGGTATTAATGTTTTGCAGAGATTTAGGGTTCAATTCGTAATTTAAGCGAAGTTGTGTTTTTTTTTTTTTTTCAAAGATTTCTCTGCAATTCTGTGGAGGGTAATCTTATTTTCTCTACCTAGTACTGTTTTTGAACATTTGCAATGGTGGGTTTTGTTTTCCCACTTTAAAATTGAATCTTTTGTCTTATTTGGTCATCTTTCTTTCACTATGATTTTGATTTTGTGAATTGGGGTTTTTCTTTATCACTTAATATGAGTCTTCTAGTTCATGATATCTATGTTGTGCAATGGTTTGTGTACTGTTTTATTCTCTTTAATTTCAATGCCTTGATTGATGTTTCTTGTGTCACTTGTAGGTGTAAAGCAGGCATTGATATCATTGTCCGATAAACATGATTTGGCTTTGCTTGGCAAGGGACTCGAGGCCTTAGGGTGAGTTCACGGGCCCTCAAATATTTAATTGCGATTTGCTTGATAGCTTTTTAGTTTTTTTAATCTTAAAACACCCTATACGTAATAGTGTCTATGTTTCATAATATGCATTATTGGTTATTTCTGTACTTAAATGAATGCTCATAAGAATAGAATCTTTGTACAAATGCATTATATCTAGATAGCAAGAGTTGTTCTCCTATTTTGAAATCATTAGGTGTCGATGATTTGGTGACATACTCAAGGAGCATATGTTGATTACTTTAAATTAAAACGGCTTGGATTCATTTTCACTTCATGCATTAAAAAAATCACTTTCTCCAAAAAGTTACTTAGAAAAAAAGAAATTATAGAACTTGAATAAGACCTTCAATTATTAAGTAAACTCGTCTTATTGCTGGCAAAAATTATATCTCTAAAATGATTTTTTCTTGAAGCATGAAGGGCAATGATTACTCTGAAACTATGTGAATTTCAAGGTATATGAAGACAGTCCATGTACATATCGATGATTGGTTTCTATGGAAGTGTAGTTTCAAAGGGATCCAAAATTAGCAAGTGGTCCTTTGTCAGATTAATCTTTTCCAGTAAATCATCAGCCCATTGTTGCTACACTTGCATACAAAATTGATTGTGTTGAACGATCAGTTGAAACCCAAAATCTATTCAAAAGGTTGTAGAAGATAGTAAATACCGTTTTTGATATTTTGGGCTACTACAAGCATGAAGTCTTTGCGTCAAAATCTCATTTTCTTTAAATCTTACCTTGTCTTGCTCCATTAAGTCAGTTTTACGAGTTGTATTTAGAACTATGTTTTGCAAATTAGCTGGACAATTCTATTTCCTGGTCTTTTACTTCAAGGTTGGCAATTATACATGACCGATAAAAGAATTTTATAATGTAGATATTCAATTGTTTCAACTGGCGGGACAGCATTTGCTTTGGTGGAAGCTGGTATCTCTGTGACGAAAGTGGAGGAGCTTACTTGTTTCCCTGAAATGGTGAGCAGGTCCTTTTATTTCTATTCCACATTGCAGCCTTTGATCCATTAGCTGATACAATCTTAACTCTTTTATATTGCTCGAATATTTTATGACATTATGCAGTTAAAAAATTGAAAACTGAAAGTTTTTTTTTTTTTTTTTTTTTTTTTTTTTTTTTTTTTTTTTTGTGAGCTTTGGAAAGTGTGTAGCCTGTTCTTGATTGGGCAATGGGCATTGCAGTTTTGACACCTAAATCTTGCCGAATGGAAAATGATAGTGGGAAACACTTCTGATACATACATTTGGTACAATGATGTTCGAGTCCTTTGGGTTTTGCATCGTGATGCATGCGCACATGTCTCAAAGTTTGACCAAAGAACTTCAACCATTGTGTGGCGAATGTATGCATCAAAAGTATGCAATCCTATAATTGTCCTTCCCAAATATAGTCTTGCCATTCTGAATTTTAGTTCTATAACTGCTTAATGTGACAATAAGTTTTGATACTCTTATAATTTTCTTCCATAAATAGTTCTGTTGTTGCTGGCAGTTATATTTCATATTTCTCTATTTTCTCTTTACTTAGTCAGCGAACTTTGTCTTCTATTTACAGCTTGATGGTCGTGTCAAAACTTTGCACCCTAGCATACATGGGGGTATTCTTGCTAAAAGAGATCAGAAGCATCACATGGAAGCTCTGAACAAGCATGGGATTGGTGAGTTCATTTCTGCCATGTCCTGCCTGCATATTTTTTGACATGCTTTCCTATGCTTGTGATTTAAAATATAGTTTTTTTTTTGTTAAATTCTTGCTTTTGTTGCTGATCCTTCATTACAGGTACCTTTGACATAGTTGTGGTGAACTTATACCCTTTTTATGACAAAGTTAGTTCAAAAAGTGGGATCGCATTTGACGACGGAATTGAAAACATCGACATTGGTGGCCCTGCCATGATTAGAGCTGCTGCAAAGGTAAATACCAGTATTTGGATAATCTGGCACACCTAAACCAAAGTTTCTACTGTTTGAAAGTTATTTCGATTCATATTCTATTCTAGCAGCATATTGCTATCCTAAAGCCAACCCGATGAGAACACTTTCACTTTGAATTATAGGAAATTGGTAAACAATAATTTCCTTTATCAAAAAAATATAATAAAATCTTTGGTAAATAAATTTCTCAAGAATTTTTTATTGAATCCCAAGATTCCCAATGATTCGGCATGAAGGTGATTCTGATACCACTTGTATGGATTTTTTATCCCAATGAATTATCTAAAAAATCTATCAAATTATGAAGAATAATAAATAATGTAAATCCAGAAGTATACCTGAATCCATAGCTTCAATGATTGATTGATGTGAGCAGTTGATCTTCTAGACTGGCATGAATCTTCTTTTGAGGATCCTTAGTCTTTTCCAATGCGATCTTTCTGTGATGGAATTCAAAAAAAGATTCAGAAATGTTTGTATGGTATGGGGATTGTAATCGCTTCATATAGAGTAACCATTGGGTAATTTAATCTATATTCATTTACCTTTTATGTCTCTACACATCAAAGGTCCACACCCTCGAGATACTTTAAGGTCCAAACCATGTTAGATTGCTTTTAATTGGACTTAACCTTGACAGTCCGCGATGCATTATAATTTAACATGTATGAAAATATGAATTTATAACCCCGCAATTGTTTCTTTTGTCACTTAGTAAATTGCTTTGTTATTTGTTAGCCAAAAAAAAAAAGTAAATACTAGCTTGAGTAATTATCAGACCCACTTTTTTATTCGAATTTCACTTGGCCTTTTATCATTTAATTCAACTTCTGATCCTTATCGAAGGATCATGACATCCATTCTAATTAGTTGCAGTCAAAAATTTTGGTTTCCATCAAATTCTCCACACTATATATTGTTGAAAAATTTGACAGAAATCAAAATTCTTATTTGTGTCAAATTGAAGGTTATGCTGATTCAACAAGAACTGAAAGTTGGTTTTGAAGTATTAAAACCTCAGTGAGATTAGGAGCTAGAATTGGGTTGATGGTTCCTAGTGCTAGTAGTTTCACTTGTCTTTATTCGGTCGAAAATTTAGTTGGCAGATCAATGGTAGAAAAATTGGTCTTGGAATATGTAAGAAATTGCAACCATTTGCGTGAGCAAGGCCCTGACCAAGATATTTGTCATTTAAGCATCAATCCCCTCCCCTTAACGAGAAGGGAACTACAAGTTTGACTCAACATTTAGAAATTTAAATGAGATGGCTGATGATATGACTGATATTTGATAAATAGTTAACCCAATAATAGAATGTGCACTTGCTTTATGCTGTTATGTTTTTTCTACTTATTCAATTTTTCATTTAATACATTATTTTATAAATAAGTGATGTTATAAAAGAGCAAGTCAATGTTTCTTCATTTCAATTGGAAAATTGGATGGAGAATGCACAGAGTCTTCTCTTCTTGATTGTTCTCAAGTTTTGGTTATTCAAGACTAGGGAGAGGATTATATTATAAGTACAAACTTTATAAAGGACTGTCGGGGCATGTGCTCTAGATCAATCTACAAACATTGTTTATCTTATAATTTTAGTTAATAAAATAGAGGTTTTCATTTGTCGTTTTATTATAAGTGATTGTATGTTTACCTTATAGTAAGATTTGTGGGTATTTATTGAAATATCCTAAATGTCCCTAGTCGATCATTATATTGGGAACTATAATGGATTAAGACTAGTGTGAATCTTGATTGATTGTCATGTGATGATCATGCGTATAGGGATACGAATCGAGATCATGAGTACTTATTAGGAACAAGGTACTGGACTGACCCGCTATGAGAACACCACATGGATTAAGTCACAGGTGTTACTCATGATAGGTATATCGTTTAGTCCTTCGACTTGAGATTACCATAGACTTTAATATTAGGAGCATGGTAATTGGATACAATCAAACGTTGTCTTTAACCAAATGATTATAAAAATTGTGATTGGTTACCATTTGAATAATATGTGAAGGTGTGTAATCAAGATAGAATTTGTCACTCTCGTATAGAGAGAGATATCAGTGGATCCGTCGATATGATAGACTGATGATGGCCAAGTCCATGTGATTTGATATGATCAATGTCACTTGGATGTTTTCAGTTTACGTAAAGATCGAGACTAATACGATTGAACATTAAAGGTAAATTTTCATGCCTTATGTTTAATCAAAGAATATCGCATGGCAAAAGGATATGATATATGTTATTCATTAGGTTGTATCGATTTTGATATTCAAGGTACTTGGATAGTCACAATGTCTTGCTAGAGACCGCTTATGACTTGTGTACCAAAATGGTTTTGGTTCACTACCAATGTCACATAAACATATTGGGTCGCACACAAAGAATGACTTTGCGCAATTTCAATTGATCCAGAGTAATGAATTTTGTATGATAAAACTCATGACATAAAAACTCTTACTATTCGTTATATGATAACTTATTAATAGGGGCACATGCATGGATCAAAACTTCAGTTTCGCCTTATAATTTGCTTCTTGATTATTGGAATTAATTCAGAGAAGTTTAATTCGAGGTGGAGAATTTTGGTAAAAATTCGCTAATTTAGAGAAGTTTAAGAAGTTTTTATTTAAATGGTCAATAAACTAAAACTCATTTTATGAGATGTCAAAACAAGCACAATTATACATTTATACCTAAAAAATTTACAATTTAATGGTTTCAAGTCAATTTTATTAGCACTAGTCATGCATACTGCATATGGTAGATCATTTTTTAGTGATAATAATTACACTTAATTTGATTCTCTGTTAATTGCACATTCACATAAGTAAAATTAAAATTATGAAACATGTTTTTTATATGGGTCAGTATTTAAAGCAAAAGAAAATATCCACTTTTTGACATTATGCATCGATAAAAAACACTACAAAGCTTTGTTGATATGTGTGTGCGCGAAGGTGAATCTCAATGTATACATTGAATCTTGATGCAAAATCAACGGATCACATGATAGGTGTAGAGATGTTTGTACAAAAGTGAGTCACTCTCGAATTCTCAATAACCCCCAAAAGCCACCATCAATGACAATCCTCAACCATTCCGTCTCCTACACACTTAGTTGATTTTTTTTATCGAAAAGTTTATAATTTCTCCTTGTTTCTAGCAATTCATATCAATTTATATCAATGTTGTCAATTTTTAACATAAACTTCGGAAAATTTTGTAATTCTTAAACTACCCACGAACTTTGTTTCGATCCCTTCAACTTTGATAATCTTCGCCTAAATTTCGGTTAATTTTATCAAATTTTCGTTCCTTGGGCGTATGTGTAATTTGCTTAAACTGCCTAAATTCAATAGTTGTATTACGAATAGGATTTTAAGGGAGGGCTTATCTACCTATATAAATAGAGGTTGAAACCTTAAAACAAAATTAGATTTTCGTTTTGCTATTTTCGAGTTCTCTGGATTTTGGGAGATAAAGAAAAGCGTTTTCTATCTCACTTGGGGCTAGCTCTCCAAATTGTAGTCACCATTCGTGTGTGGATTTCTGATAGAGGACGGACACTTGAATGTCTTGGAGATCAAACAATCAGAGAAGGAAATCACGAATTAAGGTATGATTTTACTTTTGTAGATCTAGTTTAATGGAACTTATTTTCAATCATGTTGGGGTTTTTCAAATTTGTTTTGAATTTTTCGCTGCGTATGAACTCCAAAACCCAACAAGGACAAGGTGTAGTCTCCAGAGCTTTCGAGTCATTGTTGGAGGCTTGGAGCTTGTTTGTTACTATTATGTATAACATGGGTCGTATCATTAAAATATTTTCTCAAGTAGCCAAACAATTTTATTTTTTTTCGAAGCCTATGAAGAAGTATATAGTAGTACTGCATTAGTGAACTCAAGTTCATTGCAGTGAAGATTATGAAGATTTAATTATTTGAGATGTTTTTCTGAGGTAGAGTTTCTTTTTATATTGGATGTTTGATTGAGTTATCAATTATGTGATATTTGATTGGTAAATTAGATTGGATGAGAGTGAGTTTTCAGCTAGAATTGATTGATTTGTTTGTCTTACGTTTGTATGTGTTGTTAGATGATTGGATGAGAATCACAATTGTTTTCGATGATTGTGACTGTTTGGATTGGTTGATAGAATTTTAGAACTTATCTACTCAAGACTTATTTTTTTACTAATAGAATGATAAAGAGACAATTAGGTCATGTATTTGAGTAAAGATTGGGAATTGTAGTTAGGTTAGGATTAAATTTTTGGGTCTATAAATGGAACCCATTATTTCAAACTCTGAAGTTGTGCTTTTGAGCATGAACCCATAGTTAATTGTGCAACATCTTGGAGTGAGGTTGAATGTAAATATTTGTTGTTTCTAAGTAAAGTTTGGAAGAAATATATATCTTTGAACCTGAACTATCATTATGTTGACTAATTGCTTATACATTATTTCTCAATCTCAAGAATATGGCCTTGGATCCTTGCAGAATCACAAAGATGTCTTAGTTGTGGTAGACTCCAAGGACTATGCGGATCTCCTGGAATTCCTGAAAAGCGGCAAGGATGATGAACAATTTCGAAGAAAGCTGGCTTGGAAGGCTTTCCAACATGTTGCTTCATATGATTCTGCCGTTTCGGAGTGGCTGTGGAAGCAGACTGCTGGAGGTAATAGTTATGCTCCATTTTATTTTATGTAGTTCTATCTGGTATCGCTTGTATGGACTTAATTAAGTTGATTTTGTTCCTACATTGTGTTGTAGACAAGTTTCCTCCCAGCTTTACTGTACCCCTTTCACTTAAAAGTTCTCTTCGTTACGGTGAAAACCCTCATCAAAAAGCTGCATTTTATGTTGACAAGAGTCTCTCTGAGGTTAGAGCTGGAGGCATTGCGACTGCCATACAACACCATGGAAAGGTAACTACATGGCTTTCCTGGTTCATCCGTTTTCAAGATATGGGCAAAAATGTTTTAATTCAGAATCATAGATGCCCAGGGACTTCTTATACATGTGGTGTTCCAAGATTGCATTTCACAGTTATTATACATGTTTTCAAATCCTGTGAATCATTAGGAGAAACTCCTAAGCCAGTAGCTTTAGGATGCTGTTACTTGGAATTCTTGAAGTGAATAGAGATTGGAAGCTTCCATTTTGAATGTTTTTGGAATGCCAACTGGAGGGGTCTGATGAAACAGTCTTTTGTGGTCTGATGAATATTTTATGCTGGTGTGCAATGGTGCTGCGTTTTGTTTACATCTTATTATTTTCATCTCTCTTAATGCAGGAAATGTCTTACAATAACTATTTGGACGCTGATGCAGCTTGGAACTGTGTAACAGAGTTTGAAGACCCTACATGTGTGATTGTGAAGCATACAAATCCATGTGGGGTAGCATCGAGAGAGAATATCCTGGAAGCTTATAGGCTGGCGGTAAGGGCAGACCCCGTGAGTGCATTTGGAGGGATAGTGGCCTTCAACGTAGAAGTTGATGAGGTCAGTTGTGTAAATTAAATCGAAGAAATTTATTCATGTTCCTCTAAATAACCTTATTGAGATTTCATTGCTTTGCATTTTATTAAGGCTCTTGCAAAGGACATCCGGGAATTCAGAAGCCCAACTGACGGCGAAACGCGGATGTTCTATGAGATAGTGGTTGCGCCCAAATATACAGAGAAGGGTCTTGAAACTCTTCGTGGCAAGTCAAAAACATTAAGGATCCTTGAAGCTAGCAAGAATGAGAAAGGAAAACTTTCGCTCCGACAGGTTGGTGGTGGATGGCTAGCTCAGGACTCGGACGATTTAAACCCAAAAGACATTCAATTCAATACCGTCTCAGAAAAAACTCCAGTACAAAGTGAGCTCAGTGATGCAAAATTTGCATGGTTGTGCGTCAAGCATGTGAAGAGCAACGCCATTGTGATTGCAAAGGTTCGTAACTTGGTATAGAATATTTTTATTATGAATTGATATTGAAATATTTATTTTTATGTGTATGATGTGTGTGTGTGTGTGTGTATGTATATATATATATATATTTGATTCTTATGAGATGTTTGTGGCCGTCCAGAATAAATGCATGCTAGGAATGGGAAGCGGGCAACCAAACCGTGTAGAGAGTCTAAGGATAGCGTTCAGAAAAGCTGGAGAAGAGGCCAAAGGAGCAGCTTTGGCTAGTGATGCCTTCTTCCCTTTTGGTAGGTGTTCATTATCCTCATAACTAGCTAATTTTGAAAAGGTGCGGAGTCTCTTGTATATCCAAACCCATGCACCTCCTAATTAACAGGACAATTTGTTCATTGTCATGGTAGCTATTTTAAAGGGGTATATATCTTAGTACTCACACGACTGTTTCATCACTTGTCAGATGCGGAAAAAGCTAATCTGAGGTTATGCCATGTTCGCTCTTTTACTCGTAATATTTGAAAACAAAACCTCCGAAGCACTTAAAAGGAAAACGCTAGATTAAAATGTTGTGAGAGTTCAAAAACTTAGTCTAGGTCTCTGATGATTTAATTTTCGGTATCCTTACGTTGCGCTTTAAGTTATGAAGATTCACCATGCTTACCTGTTTATCAGTTTATGCGAGAATATATCACTGGAAGAATAACATGCATACATACTTTTATTTTCATTTTATTTGGGACCTCCCTTTCTGAACCTGTTGCTTTTATTACATGGACAGCGTGGAATGACGCAGTGGAGGAAGCGTGTCAGAACGGTATTGGGGTTATCGCAGAACCTGGTGGGAGCATTAGAGATGCTGATGCCATTGACTGCTGTAACAAATATGGAGTCTCTCTTCTTTTCACCAATGTTCGGCATTTCAGGCACTAAGTAACTAGTTATGAAAGACCTGGCAGACAAGTCTCCTCATCAATTTTCTAGTGTTTTTTCCGCCTCGAAGGGAAGAAAGATCAGGGAACTTCACTCGGGCAATCGGTAACTGCAGAAGGGGAGGTAGAGAATGGCATGTGTGCTGTCTATTTATCTTTTTGAGGAATAAGAAACAAGTCACAACTGCCCATCTTGGCTTTTAAATAGTAAGTCTTCAAGTTTCCATTCCCTGCACTTTTTTTTTTTGGTGATTCTTTCTTCCATGAAATTTTCCATCTTAATTTGCAGGAATTAGTGAAATCTATTTGGTAAATTTTCATGGGTATCTTGGGATCATAAAATTGGGAATTTGATTTCATACAATCAGTGCAACATATAAAATGGCACAGTTGTAAGTTCTATGAGGATTTTGCAGCAATTGCAAGTCGAGATGAGGATGTAGAATTTGATCGAAAAGACTTGACAGTGACAACAATCTCATTCTTTTACGAAAGTTCGTCTTTGATATCAAAATGCACGGATTAGATTAGTCAACCCTAAGTAGGAAGGGACTAAAGAAAATAGGTTCAGATACTCACCATAGTCAAAAAAGGGTAGGGATAAAGAAATCCCTGTATCCTTCACTGAAGAGATGTGGGAAGTGTTTGATCTTGCAAGGTAGAACGTTTAGTTGTGATTTTGCAGCAAAAATTATTGAAAAAAAAGACGGTTGATGCACTGGATTTTCTAATGTAGAACTTGTTTGTAGTGGCTTTTGAGATTTTTATTTTTATTTTTTGGTTTCCCACATGGTATCCGGCGCAACACTTGGGCACTATCGGGCGCCATATGGAGGGCTTGGAATTCTTTCTTATACTAATAATAACCATATAGTATAAGCTTACTGGTTTTATATTTATTTGCTTCCATTAATTTACTTATATTGTACTTCATTAAGCACTACAAGATTCATTTGGTCAATCCAGTACATTTAAGCAAATTGTATAGTCAAGATCAACAATGGCAACTACACAAAAAAACTCATCTTACAGAAGGTTTAGTCATCCCCTTGGCTCAACAGTGATTCTGGATAATTCAATCTCAACAATCTCATCTTGATTAGAATTTGCAGTTGCATCTGCCCCATTAGTTGCACCATCAATGCTGTTTTCAAGAGCTGCTGTGCCACCATTCTCATCATTCAATACAGGTGCAGTTGCAGGATTTGCGCCGCCATTATTCGTTATCAAATCTGTGTTATTGGCTCCAGGGGGATACACCCATTGAACATATGGTTCTATTGATTCAACCTTGCAAAGAACTTTCAAGGCAAATCTCACAGTCTCTTCAAAATTCTCAGCATTGCTCTCATTGATTTCTTTGAGGATAGCTTCTGGTAACTGAACAAGAAACTTGTTTAGCATCTCGACAAAGAGTTGCTCGAAGAAGGCGTATAGTTCTGCTAACGAGCCGTAAGTTCTGTTCCTAATGAAGTCTGTGAGGATTACCATGTCTTGCTCTATAGCATCTGATGGTAATACTCTTGGTAATGTTTGAATGATTCCCATTGCGAAGTCTAAGTTTTGAAGACTTCTAACTGCTCCATTGTCATGCTTGAGAATAACTTGGAATAAGTCGAAATTGAACTCTTGACCCGCGAATGCAGCTTCTGCGAGCCTAGATCTCCTCTTGTTCTCAAAACTTGTGTTCTGCGTCTTCTTTTCGACGAAGTGAATGACTTCGAAGACTTGGCTTAAACTGTTCTTCAAAGGGACACTAAAATCAGGTGCTGTAGAAAGAATTGCAATTCTTACAAGAAGGGCTAGTGAAAGAGAGGACACTTCATATGGACTAAGTTGGCTCAAAAGGGATGTTGATGTAGTTGTACTAGTTTGAGATAAAAGTCTGCTTAGATAGCTTGAATCACCATTTCTACTTTTTTCCATCCATTTTTCCATGTCTTCAACACCTTTCCTGAATAGCCATGCTTCCAATTTTCTGTCGCCTTGATCGAGCAGCCCTTCGAATTCACCGGCGTCAACTTGATCTTCGTTGTTGCGATTGAACATGGTGAACTTCTGGGCTACTTTGCAAGCAAGAAAGAAGGGCTTGAAAACTATTAGCTCAACTAATACAACAATCACATTCAGACCATACACTCCTTGTATGACTTGAAGATCCTTGAAACCTGAAAATAGGAGGGGATTATACAGTATCACATCATCAACATCCTTCTTTGGCCAGTTTATTCCCATAGTTCCGCGGTCCATATGGCGAGCTAAGGTGAACCATCGAAAAGTAGCACCTATACTCGCTATCACGGATGTGGCAATTTGCGTTGCGATAGTAATCCATATCGACCATTTATAATCAGAAACCAGTCCATGACAAAGTGCCGTCTCCTTCAAAACAAGCGATCGAAATGCGGCTTGTCCGAGAACAATCAAAGAAAACAAGCAAAGTATAGCAACAAGTGCATAATCTATATCTCTGCATAGCTCAATTTGGGGATTGGAGTCATAGCCATACAAGTAGCACAGCTTCAATCTTTTAAACATGCTTCCACTTCCTTTAGTGAAAAGCTCTTTGTTTTGATTCACTAGGACCCCTTTTTGCCTATTTATATCATAAGCAGAACACACTAAAACTATGAGCAATAGCAACATACAACACAAGATTATGATGTGTTCGACTCGAAACAAGAGGATCACGCGGGTGCGCAACTGTATGCAGATGTTGATGGCAATGGTGATTACTAATATGCATAGCGCCGTCACGTCTGTCAAGCACTCCGAAGGTCTACTAGTTCCTAGTGAAGGCATGAGAAAGCCCATGCAAATGCATATCAAGGTTGTGCTTGTAAGTTTGGAAAGTTGATCTTCAGGGCTAGGCATTGTAGTGGTTAAATCTACTGGGAGTTTAGCAACAATAGAAAGAAGACTTAAGGTGACTGAGTTAAGCGAAAAGAATCGACAAGGTAACCATTGCTTCTTACTGCGAAACCCCGCTATGATATCAAGAAGTATGAGTATGAAGCATACCGATGTGGCTACGGCGATGTATAAGCCGATGACGGGCATCGGAGAAGAGTAGTTGCTATCATCCAACTGCCCATCGAAACAATCATGTCTTCCCATTCTCCCTATCTCTTTTTTCTTCCTTGTGAGATGTTGAACTTCTGCTTCACATTTTTGTATGCCTTAAATATGTTTGTTATTCATAGTTGCAATTATTTATGTTTTTCCACATTTCCAAGAACGTTCTTCTAACATTTTCTTAACTCCATTCCATATGATGAACTTAGAAAAACACGTTTACAAGTGATCATGCAAATTGACTTGCTATGTTTTTTTTATTATAAGTCAATGAAATAGATATGAAATCTTTTAATTTGGCACTGTTTTATTGTGTTTATGACTTTACAACTAAGGTAAGTATGTTTAATATTAAAGCATCTGTTCCAGCTCATATGAGCAAAATTGATTCCTCATCCATTTTGCTAAAGATGTTTTGCTATATTTTTGATGGTTGAAGGTTTGGCATGATTTAGAAAAATTCTTCTCAACGTTGACACTGGAGGCAGAAGTTCTAAAAATAGGACTTAGAAGTCATTTTTTATCATTTCATTGACATCTATCTATACAGTCACTAATAGGGTCTGAATTGAAAAAAATAATTAAGACTCCAATATATGTGCACTAGAGTCACTACTATAACAAGTTCTCTCCTCTCTAAAAAACCTTAAAACACAGTCTTCTCCCCATTCTTGTTTGGCCAGCGACTGCGGCCTTTAGTCGGCCTCCTTAACAATGTCCTTTCTTTCATCAGAACGGACTCCGCCTCTGATGCTTTTGGTTTTATTTGTTTTTTTGTGTCTTAGTATCTCCCTCTCCCTCTCTTTTTCTTTCTCTCCTTCAAACAAAAGGGTAGAGGCAGTGATGGAGTTGTGGTGCTGTTAAATAGATTTAAGTCATGAACAAAGAGAAGAGAAGAGATTTTAAGGGAATGAGGTGAAACGGGTTGTTGGTCATGAGTCGATCAGTGTTTCCAGCACGGCCGTGATCATACGATGGCTCGAGTTCAATAGTGTTCTGGTAGCGGGTGGTCAGATGTGGTCTACTTCTCTATTTTTCACCTCTTTTGTAGAATTTAGTTATTTTTTTAGGATTCGATTTTGTTCCGTGTTAGGATTAGTTTATGTTTAATTTAAGGTTATCTTCTTATGAGGATATTTTGCTCAAATTGAAGTAGTTGTTCTCGAGTAGTTCTCTCTATGCATTTTTAATTAGAGTAGTTCCAAGCTTCTATATGCAACATAATATCTATCGCACTTTATTCGTAGAAATGTTGTAATAAGTTTGGATTACCCTCTTAAGTTAGGAACGATTAATATGCCTTTTTAAGCTTTGAAAAAAAATCACTACTACAACATCAACATCACAATATGGATGTTTCATTAAGTGTATGTTGCATTGTTTGTATCAATATTACAAGTTTTTTTTCTTCCCCTTTTTTTTAATTTAATTTTATGTGGTGTGTACTATCAATTGAATTTTTTTTTTCAAAAATTAAATAAGACCAATCTCGACAACGGCGACAACAATATCTGTTAGAATCGACCATTTTGGTGCAAGGGGACAAAAATGCGAATAATAGTAGAATTGTTCATAAGAAAAAATAGATTCGAAGGAACTCGATTCCAAGTGAAATCTCAAATTCAAATTTCGTGGATGGAAAAAATTAAACTGAAATGTCTGCCTCCCATATTTGACCCTACAATGCCCATGATTAGTCATTAGAAAAACACAAAAAAGAAAAAGATAAGAAAAGGAAAATGTTAGAAATAACGCCTTGAAGTCACTCCAAAGTCACATAACGTGCACGGCTGCGTCCTTGGAAGTCGTTCATGAGCTCCTCGAGATACACACTTTTTGCGTCATGCACAAGTAACTAAATGTGACTTTTAGGTGACTTTGGGGTTATCATTATTCTAGCATTTACCGAAGAAGAAAAGAGGTTAGTCATTAGTGGTTATCTCCTTAGAGGGGCTTGTAGGGTTTTCCTTTCCTACAAAGAAATTTTGAATTCAAAAACCCTCTCAAAACCTCAAATTCCCAAATCCCCAATTCCCCAAATTTGCAATGTTTATTATTCTCCGCCGAAGAATTTCTTCACATTTTGTCATTCAAACCCAATTTCTTAGACCAATTTCAACGGCAACAACAACACCACAAAACCCTTCAGATCAATCCTCATTTTTCACAGTTTCGTATCTCGTAAACTCGTGCGGTCTCTCCCCAGAATTAGCTCTCTCTGCTTCAAAGAAAGTTCAATTCAAATCACCTTCAAAGCCCGATTTGGTTCTTCAGTTCCTCAGAAATCACGGTTTCTCCAATACCCAGATCGCCAATATCGCAGCCAAGCGCCCATCAATCCTCTTAGCCAAACCACGCCAAACCCTTCTCCCCAAATTGGACTTCTTCAAGGGAATCGGGTTTTCGGAACCCGAAACTGCCCATTTCCTCTCCAAAGAACCAACTTTTTTCATCAGGAGCTTAGATCGTAAGATCAAACCTTCTCATGATTACCTCAAGAGTTTGCTGGGCAGCGACGAAAAAGTCGCTACAACGATTAAGAGCTCCCTCTCTTCTTGGGTTCTCCAATTCAATCTCCAAAGGTTAATTGGTCATAAAGTTGAGAGCTTGCGAAAGTTGGGGGTTTCAGAGGGGAGTATTGCGAAATTGGTGAAGGTTAGGACTCGATCGCTTTGTAAGAACAATGATAGGTTTGATGAGATGGTGAGGAATGTGATTGAAATGGGGATTGATACTTCTAGCGCACAGTTTGCCAATGCTCTTCATATATTTTCAGGCATGAATGATAGTACACTCGAATCGAAGCGGCAAATGTTTAGGAGTTATGGGTGGTCTGAGGATGAGATTGTTTTGGCGATTCGGAAACAACCAGTCTGTATTTCTATATCAAAAGAGAAACTTAAGAATGGATTGGACTTCTTCATGAACGAATTGAAATGGAAACCGTCGGAGCTTGCCAAGTACCCCAACTTACTTGGGCTTAGCTTAGAGAAGAGAATCCTTCCAAGATGGTTGGTAATTCAATGTCTGCTTTCGAAGGGCCTGGTCAAGGATGCTGTAAATATTTGTAGTGTATTAAAGATGACTGAAACTGAGTTCCTTCAGAAATTCTTGGTGAAATATGGGAATGAAGCCCTTGAAATATTGAAGTTGTACCAGCGTAAGTTGTGAATTATGATTCCTTAATAAGTAGTTTTGATTTTAATCACAATGATTGATGGGAGGAGAGTTAGGATGCAATTTACTTTTCTTTGTTTTGCTTACTGGCGCCTCATCCGATTCAAGTTTATTGAATTTGCTTTTCTCCTTGTTAAACTTGGTCTATTATTATTATATAATCTAGTTGATTCCTTACTAACAGATTCTCTTGGACAAGTATGTGTACTCGAGCATTAAAGACTGGGTTCCTTTCCTCACCAATCTTGTATTTCGTTGTTGGTTCCACGTACTGAATAATGCCATTGAAAGAACTGGTAAGAGTGGTAATTTTACTCTATGTTTCGTTCATTCAACTCGGCTTTGTTCCCTAGTTCAAATTCTGTTAATAGCTTCAATATGATTGCTCTTTTCATGGATTACTTGATTAGGATTTGTCAATAGGTGACTACACCCTTAAACCGATTGGGTTGGCATAACGGTAAGGGCAAAGACGTGGTTGTGTGAGTTAAGCGCACGACCTCAGTTTTGATTCCCCAGTGTGGCAAGACTACTCGTGGGAATAGTGAGGTTCGTTTGGACACCCACATATATATATAAAATATATGACTACACCATTCAAGTGGTCATCTTTTGTGGCCGCCCTAAATTCCTGCCACCTTGCTACCCGTCACGTCACATCCCACGTCACCAAGCCTTGCCATATCATGGCCCGCTTATCCTTGACGTTCTGCGACCTACCTGGCTACTTACGCTTTTCCAATTATTCCTAACTTAGCTAATTAATTCTTCATATAATTATTAATGATTTCATTAGCCATTTAATTAATTTATCAAGTTATAATGAAATTTTACTACGGAAGTCTTAATTTAAGTAAGTTATACAGTATTCAACAATCCTAAGTAGTGGAAAACTCAGAAAAAGATACCATGTATATATTAAGGCGAGTTAAGTATAACAAAAGTTCCATATACATGTAATCAGTGTTCTATGGTCTCCAAAACTCAACAAAAGTAAAATAAATACATACTGATATCACACACGAGCTGGCTCCACATTCTCAGATGTAGTCGCTCAGTACCTCCTTGTCCTTGCCCTTGTTCGTCGAAGGATCGCACTCGGTCACCCAACAAATGCAAGTGACGAGTCCAAAGTGAGTAAAATTCTAAGAGAAGTCCACACAATATTCGTGAAATAAAACTGATAAACTACGAGACATGCGAATATAACACCTGACAACAGTATGTCATATTCCCATGAATGTACGAAGCACACGACAAGCAAAGCAGTAGCGGGAAATAAATAAATAATATATACCAATTAAACCAGATTATAAATAAAACATTAATCAGTAAACATCCGTATAATCAAGAGAAAACCCTGACCTACACCAGTCAGTAATCGATAAATCGAATAGGAATCACGTATTTACTTATAGGCTTACAATTGCTAAACCTCAACTTTAGTAAACGTCTGGTCCCTTCCCGACGCTGTTACACATCAAGACCACCTTAATCCCTCCCTACAGTCGTAAATATATTCTACTACCATCGACACGAGCACTATCACAAGTAACCAGTGCATGCGATTTAGCCACAACCAATATATATGCACACCGAAATAGGAGTGAAAACCCCTTGTGTGCCCACCAGCAGTCACACATGAAAAACGAAATCGATAAACCAAATCATGAATTCTGTAAGGCATTCCAATGGGTTTACACACCTTAACATTGGGGCTTTTAATCTATGTGTTATGCAATATCTAGATTTGTATATGCTCGCATTTTGAGGCGCACATGGACAACTCTTGTGTTCTAGTGTGCATTGGTGATATCATTCTAGCATTTCCCATACATAAAACCCTCTAATTTTTATTTACGCATGTTCTATGTATGTATTTCAATTGTAGTATATTGTATTAATTTTTATAATTTCTTTTAATTTGATTATTAATATTTCTAATGGGTATTACTATATACAAACACTCGTTCGTGAGATACTGGTAGTTGACAATTAATGTTTAAGAATTTATCTTATTTGGGCAAAGATAATGTACTAGTATACCCGACCAATTAGCAGAAAAGGAATTGTTAATGTGTTTCTTGGTCATCCGAAAAGATTGTCTTCCCAAACGGATTGCAGAACACTATACTATACTTTTAATTATCATAATATCATTCTCTAGGCTTAATTAAGGAAAATCCTAGGTACTACTGTATTATACTGTATTTCATCCAAAAAAAAAACTATTCTGTATTGTATTTTCAATTTTCATAATATCATTGTTAAAGTTTAAGGAAAAATAATTAATTGTCTAAGTCATCAAATAATTTGAAAAGTGTGGAGACATAACTTAATTGAGAATTCGATTTGTTGAGTTGTTGGAAGTTTAAAATGACCAGTCATGATGTCTCATATATATAGCATTCATTATTTTTTTAATTGGTGTAATTCCCTCTTTTGTTTACAAGAAAACAAACGGTCATGAAGAAGAAAACTTGTCAAAAATTCGGCTTTTATATAGTAATAGTAGTCTAGTAGATACGTGTGATACTTATTTGACAAAAAATTATGAGTGTTACTTGTGTAGGTGGCATGGTAGAAGCCCACAATCCGTCACACTTGTTATAATACTTGGAGAAGGCTAAAAATGTCTGAACACTGTACAATGAACAATATCGTTTTTCATCTTTCTATAGCATATATAGAATTTTTTTAAAAAAAATTTATTAAATAAAAATGCCCCTTTTATCGATTTTTTTCTTTCATTTTCTTAATTAAATAAAATTACAATTGAAGTCAAATAATATTTGAAGAGATGACAGAGACATCACTTGCCAAAAAACAAATTTTGGTTGGTCGTGAGTTCCAATCTCACTTAAGTTGATAAAACGAAAAGAAATACAATTGAATAAAATTGCCTTTTTTATCAAAAGAAAAGGTGGCTTGAAAAGGAAAGCTGCTAAACTAACCCCAATTTGAGCACTTAGATTGAGCACCGAGCCGATGTGGCATGTGAGACCCATAGCGTCGCTTCTTTTTTGTTAGTCGCGCTTTAGCTTTTTCAGCCAGTCTCAACTAAAAAGGGGAGTTCTGAAATGACACCCCTAATTTGCACCTCGAAAATGCAGGCTTACGTATCCCGTAGTGCAATATACCCAGTGAGTAGGGGAGCATTGTGCATTTCTCACTCAAAATTTCACATTTTCTTCCAAAAAGTTGACCTTACCTCTTACACCCAACAATCAGTTAGTTAGACTAATCGACTGGCAGGATGCAGTCAATGATGCGGGTCCCTTATGTCAGTGTCACATAGGTGGGTGTCAATCTTAGGCACCTAAAGTGGGTTTGAAAATCATTTTCCAAAAACAAAAGGTCCACACTAACCAAGAAATTGTTCCACAAAACCAAATACGAATAGACATGTCAACGTATTAACAAGCAGGCCCGGAACTTTAAACGCTCAAGTCGAGCGAGGCCTCGCTCTTACAAAAACACACAAACCATCGCTAAATCGGTGGAGAGAACAGAGCATAACAGAGCGAGTATTAGTGATGTTGGGGTCTCTCACTCTCACCAAAACCGCTACTCATCATCTTCACAGCAGAACCTCCATCGCCGCCAATTACTTCACCACTCACAAACCTATCTCCACCTTTTCACCTCAACAGGTCTCCCAAACCTCCAAAAATCCTTCTCTTGCAAAGAGTCTTACTTTATCTCCGTTTTCACTGCTTTAGGGCTCAATCTCGCTCAACAAAAGGACCATCACATCTTCTTCTTCACATTGGAATTTTGGGTCTGTCAGGGCAATGGTGAAGTGGGGACACTGGCGAAGCCAAAGTCGGGGCTTACTCTTGGGTTTGGTTGGGTTTTTGAACTTTGTGTTGTTGTTGATAAGTTTTTTAGGGTTTTTTGGGGGTTTTAGATCGATGATCAAATGGGTGGTTTTGGATTTTGTTGTTTGATTCATAATTCAAGCAAAGTTGTGATTTTTAACTAAAATTTGCTACTTTTTTGGGTCTCTGAATATGGGTGTCTCTACAATTCCATGCTTGGGTTCTTCACTTTGTGTTGTTGTTGATTAGTCTTTTAGGGTGTTTTTGGGGGTTTTAGATCGACGATGAGATGGGTGGTTTTGGATTTTGTTGTTTGACTCATAATTCAAGCAAAGTTGTGATTTTTAACTAAAATTTGCTACTTTTTTGGGTCTCTAAATGTGGGGGTTTGATATCCCCACTTAAAAATTGAATCTTTTTTGCTATGATTTTGATTTTTTGAATTGATACATGAATCTTCTAATTCATGGTATTAATGTTTTGCAGAGATTTAGGGTTTAGGGTTTAGGGTTCAATTCATAATTTAAGCAAAGTTGTGTTTTTTTTTTTTTTTTTCAAAGATTTCTTTGCAATTCTGTGGAGGGTAATCTTATTTTCTCTACCTAGTACTGCTTTTGAACATTTGCAATGGTGGGTTTTGTTTTCCCACTTTAAAATTGAATCTTTTGTCTTATTCGGTCATCTTTCTTTCACTATGATTTTGATTTTGTGAATTGGGGTTTTTCTTTATCACTTAATATGAGTCTTCTAGTTCATGATATCAGTGTTGTGCAATGGTTTGTGTACTGTTTTATTCTCTTTAATTTCAATGCCTTGATTGATGTTTCTTGTGTCACTTGTAGGTGTAAAGCAGGCATTGATATCATTGTCCGATAAACATGATTTGGCTTTGCTTGGCAAGGGACTCGAGGCCTTAGGGTGAGTTCACGGGCCCTCAAATATTTAATTGCGATTTGCTTGATAGCTTTTTAGTTTTTTTAATCTTAAAACACCCTATACGTAATAGTGTCTATGTTTCATAATATGCATTATTGGTTATTTCTGTACTTAAATGAATCTTCGTAAGAATATAATCTTTGTACAAATGCATTATATCTAGAGAGCAAGAGTTGTTCTCCTATTTTGAAATCATTAGGTGTCGATGATTTGGTGACATACACTAGGGGCATATGTTGATTACTTTAAATTAAAATGGCTTGGATTCATTTTCACTTCATGCATTAAAAAAATCACTTTCTCCAAAAAGTTACTTAGAAAAAAGGAAATTATAGAACTTGAATAAGACCTTCAATTATTAAGTATACTCGTCTTATTGCTGGCAAAAATTACATCTCTGAAATGATTTTTTCTTGAAGCACGAAGGGCAATGATTACTCTGAAACTATGTAAATTTCAAGGTACATGAAGACAGACCATGTACATATCGATGATTGGTTTCTATGGAAGTGTAGTTTCAAAGGGATCCAAAATTAGCAAGTGGTCCTTTGTCAGATTAATCTTTTCCAGTAAATCATCAGCCCATTGTTGCTCCACTTGCATACAAAATTGATTGTGTTGCACGATCAGTTGAAACCCAAAATCTATTCAAAAGGTTGTAGAAGATAGTAAATACCGTTTTTGATATTTTGGGCTACTACAAGCATGAAGTCTTTGCGTCAAAATCTCATTTTCTTTAAATCTTACCTTGTCTTGCTCCATTAAGTCAGTTTTACGAGTTGTATCTAGAATTATGTTTTGCAAATTAGCTGGACAATTCTATTTCCTGGTCTTTTACTTCAAGGTTGGCAACTATACATGACCGATAAAAGAATTTTATAATGTAGATATTCAATTGTTTCAACTGGCGGGACAGCATTTGCTTTGGTGGAAGCTGGTATCTCTGTGACGAAAGCGGAGGAGCTTACTTGTTTCCCTGAAATGGTGAGCAGGTCCTTTTATTTCTATTCCATATTGCAGCCTTTGATCCATTAACTGATACAATCTTAACTCTTTTATATTGCTCGAATATTTTACGACATTATGCAGTTAAAAAATTGAAAGCTGAAAGCTTTTTTTTTTTTTTTTTTTTTTTTTTTTTCGTGAGCTTTGGAAAGTGTGTAGCCTGTTCTTGATTGGGCAATGGGCATTGCAGTTTTGACACCTACATCTTGCCGAATGGAAAATGATAGTGAGAAACACTTCTGATACATACATTTGCTACAATGATGTTCGAGTCCTTTGGGTTTTGCATCGTGATCCATGCACACATGTCTCAAAGTTCGACCAAAGAACTTCAACCATTGTGTGGCAAATGTATGCATCAAAAGTATGCAATCCTATAATTGTCCTTCCCAAATATAGTCTTGCCATTCTTAATTTTAGTTCTATAACTGCTTAATGTGACAATAAGTTTTGATACTCTTATAGTTTTCTTCCATAAATAGTTATATTGTTGCTGGCAGTTATATTTCATATTTCTCTATTTTCTCTTTACTTGGTCAGTGAACTTTGTCTTCTATTTACAGCTTGATGGTCGTGTCAAAACTTTGCAC
The DNA here is from genome assembly GCA_039657365.1 of Stephania yunnanensis. Taxonomy (NCBI): domain Eukaryota; kingdom Viridiplantae; phylum Streptophyta; class Magnoliopsida; order Ranunculales; family Menispermaceae; genus Stephania; species Stephania yunnanensis. The sequence goes on from CM077585.1 coordinate 7,280,168, forward strand.
CCTAGCATACATGGTGGTATTCTTGCTAAAAGAGATCAGATGCATCACATGGAAGCTCTGAACAAGCGTGGGATTGGTGAGTTCATTTCTGCCATGTCCTGCCTGCATATTTTTTGACATGCTTTCCTATGCTTGTGATTTAAAATATAGTTTTTTTTTTTTTTTTTTTGTTAAATTCTTGCTTTTTTTGCTGATCCTTCTATTACTGGTACCTTTGACATAGTTGTGGTGAACTTATACCCTTTTTATGACAAAGTTAGTTCAAAATGTGGGATCACATTTGACGACGGAATTGAAAACATAGACATTGGTGGCCCTGCCATGATTAGAGCTCCTGCAAAGGTAAATACCAGTAGTTGGATAATCTGGCACCCCTAAACCAAAGTTTCTACTGTTTGAAAGTTATTTCGAGTCATATTCTATTCTAGCAGCATATTGCTATCCTAAAGCCAACCCGATGAGAACACTTTCACTTTGAATTATAGGAAATTGGTAAACAATAATTTCCTTTATCAAAAAAATATAATAAAATCTTTGGTAAATAAATTTCTCAAGAATTTTTTATTGAATCCCAAGATTCCCAATGATTCGCCATGAAGGTGATTCTGATACGACTTATATGGATTTTTGATCCCAATGAATTATCCAAAAAATATATCAAATTATGAAGAATAATAAATAATGTAAATCCAGCAGTATATCTGATTCCATAGCTTCAATGATTGATTGATGTGAGCAGTTGATCTTCTAGACTAGCATGAATCTTCTTTTGAGAATCCTTAGTCTTTTCCAATGCGATCTTTCTGTGATGGAATTCAAAAAAAGATTCAGAAATGTTTGTATGGTATGGCGATTGTAATCGCTTTATATAGAGTAACCATTAGGTAATTTAATCTATATTGATTTACCTTTTATGTCTCTACACATCAAAGGTCCACACCCTCGAGATACTTTAAGGTCCAAACCATGTTAGATTGCTTTTAATTGGACTTAACCTTGACAGTCCGCGGTGCATTATAATTTAACATGCATGAAAATATAAATTTTTAACCCCGCAATTGTTTCTTTTGTCACTTTGTAAATTGCTTTGTTACTTGTTAGCCAAAAAAAAAAAAAAAAAAAGTAAATACTAGCTTGAGTAATTATCAGACCCACTTTTTCATTCGAATTTCACTTGGCCTTTTATCATTTAATTCAACTTCCAAGCCTTATTGAAGGATCATGACTTCCATTCTAATTAGTTGCAGTCAAAAATTTTGGTTTCCATCAAATTTGCCACACAATATATTGTTGAAAAATTTGACGGAAATCAAAATTCTTATTTGTGTCAAATTGAAGGTTATGCTGATTCAACAAGAACTGAAAGTTGGTTTTGAAGTATCAAAACCTCAATGAGATTAGGAGCTAGAATTGGGTTGATGGTTCCTAGTGCTAGTAGTTTCACTTGTCTTTATTTGGTCGAAAATTTAGTTGGCAGATCAATGGTAGAAATACTGGTCTTGGAATATGTAAGAAATTGCAACCATTTGCGTGAGCAAGGCCCTGACCAAGATATTGTCATTTAAGCATCAATTCTTCCCCCCTCCCCTTAACGAGAAGGGAACTACAAGTTTGACTCAACATTTTGAAATTTAAATGAGATGGCTGATGATATGACTGATAGTTGATAAATAGTTAACCCAATAATAGAATGTGCACTTGCTTTATTCTGTTATGTTTTTTTATGTTTTTTCTACTTATTCAATTTTTCATTTAATACATTATTTTATAAATAGGTGATGTTATAAAAGAGCAAGTCAGTGTTTCTTCATTTCAATTGGAAAATTGGATGGAGAATGCACAGAGTCTTCTCTTCCTGATTGTTCTCAAGTTTTGGTTATTCAAGGCTAAGGAGAGGATTATATTATAAGTACAAACGTTATAAAGGACTGTCGGGGCATGTGCCCTAGATCAATCTACAAACATTGTTTATCTTATAATTTTAGTTAATAAAATAGAGGTTTTCATTTGTTGTTTTATTATAAGTGATTGTATGTTTACATTTAGGCCGCACACAAAGAATGACTTTGCGCAATTTCGATTGATCCAGAGTAATGAATTTTATATGATAAAATTCATGAAATAAAAACTCTTACTATTTGTTATATGATAACTTATTAATAGGGGCGCATGCAAGGATCAAAACTTCAGTTTCGCCTTATAATTTGCTTCTTGATAATCGAAATTAATTCAGAGAAGTTTAATTCGAGGTGGAGAATTTTGGTAAAAATTCGCTAATTTAGAGAAGTTTAAGAAGTTTTTATTTAAATGGTCAATAAACTAAAACTCATTTTATGAGATGTCAAAACAAGCACAATTATACATTTATACCTAAAAAAATTTACAATTTAATGGTTTCAAGTCAATTTTATTAGCACTAGTCATGCATACTGCATATGGTAGATCATTTTTTAGTCATAATAATTACACTTAATTTGATTCTCTAACCATTTATTAATTGCACATTCACATAAGTAAAATTAAAATTATGAAACATGCTTTTTATATGGGTCAGTATTTAAAGCAAAAGAAAATATCCACTTTTTAACATTATGCATCGATTAAAAAAACTACAAAGCTTTGTAGGTATTTGTGTGCAAAAGTGAATCTCGATGCATACATTGAATCTTGATGCAAAATCAACGGATCACATGATAGGTGTAGAGATGTTTTTACAAAAGTGAGTCACTCTCAAATTTTCAATAACCCCCAAAAGCCACCATCAATGACAATCCTCAACCCTTCCCTCTCCTACACACTTATTTGATTTTTTTTATCGAAAAGTTTATAATTTCTCCTTGTTTCAAGCAATTCATATCAATTTATATCAATGTTGTCAATTTTTAACATAAACTTCGGAAAATTTTGTAATTCTTAAACTACCCATGAACTTTGTTTCGATCCCTTCAACTTTGATAATCTTCACCTAAACTTCGGTTAATTTTATCAAATTTTTCTTCCTTGGGCGTATGTGTAATTTGCTTAAACTGCCTAAATTCGATAGTTGTATTACGAATAGGATTTTAAGGGAGGGCTTATCTACCCATACAAATAGTGGTTGAAACCTTAAAACGAAATTAGATTTTCTTTTTTGCTATTTTCGAGTTCTCTGGATTTTGGGAGAGAAAAAAAAGCGTTTTCTATCTCACTTGGGGCTAGCACTCCAAATTGTTGTCACCATTCGCGTATGGATTTCTGATAGAGGACGGACACTTGAATGTCTTGGAGATCAAACAATAAGAGAAGGAAATCACGAATTAAGGTATGGTTTTACTTTTGTAGATCTAGTTTAATGGAACTTATTTTCAATCATGTTGGGGTTTGTCAAATTTGTTTTGAATTTTTCGCTGCGTATGAACTTCAAAACCCAACAAGGACAAGGTGTAGTCGCCAGAGCTTTCGACTCATTGTTGGAGGCTTGGAGCTTGTTTGTTACTATTATGGATAACATGGGTCATAGCATTAAAATATTTTCTCAAGTAGCCAAACAATTTTTTTTTTCGAAGCCTATGAAGAAGTAGATAGTAGTACTGCATTAGTGAACTCAAGTTCATTGCAGTGAAGATTATGAAGATTTAATTATTTGAGATGTTTTTTTGAGGTTGAGTTTCTTTTTATATTGGATGTTTGATTGAGTTATCAATTATGCGATATTTGATTGGTAAATTAGATTGGATGAGAGTGAGTTTTCAGCTAGAATTGATTGATTTGTTTGTCTTACGTTTGTATGTGTTGTTAGATGATTGGATGACGAATCACAATTGTTTTCGATGATTGTGACTGTTTGGATTGGTTGATAGAATTTTAGAACTTATCTACTCAAGACTTATTTTTTTACTAATAGAATGATAAAGAGACAATTAGGTCATGTATTTGAGTAAAGATTGAGAATTGTAGTTAGGTTAGGATTAAATTTTTGGGTCTATAAATGGAACCCATTATTTCAAACTCTGAAGTTGTGCTTTTGAGTATGAACCCATAGTTAATTGTGCAACATCTTGGAGTGAGGTTGAATGTAAATATTTGTTGTTTCAAAGTAAAGTTTGGAAGAAATATATATCTTTGAATCTGAACTATCATTCTGTTGACTAATTGCTTATACATTATTTCTCAATCTCAAGAATATGGCCTTGGATCCTTGCAGAATCACAAAGATGTCTTAGTTGTAGTAGACTCCAATGACTATGCGGATCTCCTGAAAAGCGGCAAGGATGATGAACAATTTCGAAGAAAGCTGGCTTGGAAGGCTTTCCAACATGTTGCTTCATACGATTCTGCCGTCTCGGAGTGGCTGTGGAAGCAGACTGCTGGAGGTAATAGTTATGCTCCATTTTATTTTATGTAGTTCTATCTGGTATCACTTGTATGGACTTAATTAAGTTGATTTTGTTCCTACATTGTGTTGTAGACAAGTTTCCTCCCAGCTTTACTGTACCTCTTTCACTTAAAATTTCTCTTCGTTACGGTGAAAACCCTCATCGAAAAGCTGCATTCTATGTTGACAAGAGTCTCTCAGAGGTTAGAGCTGGAGGCATTGCGACTGCCATACAACACCATGGAAAGGTAACTATATGGCTTTCCTGATTCATCCGCTTGCTTTCAACATATGGGCAAAAATGTTTTAATTCAGAATCATAGATTCCCTGGGACTTCTTATACATGTGATGTTCCTAGATTGCATTTCACAGTAATTATACATGTTTTCGGATCCTGTGAATCATTAGGAGAAACTCCTAAGCCAGTAGCTCTAGATTGCTGTTACTTGGAATTCTTGAAGTGAATAGAGATAGGAAGCTTCCATTTTGAATGTTTTTGGAATGCCAACTGGAGGGGTCTGATGAAACAGTCTTTTGTGGTCTGATGAATATTTTATTCTGGCGTGCAATGGTGCTGCGTTTTGTTTACATCTTATTATTTTCATCTCTCTTAATGCAGGAAATGTCTTACAATAACTATTTGGACGCTGATGCAGCTTGGAACTGTGTAACAGAGTTTGAAGACCCTACATGTGTGATTGTGAAGCATACAAATCCATGTGGGGTAGCATCGAGAGAGAATATCCTGGAAGCTTATAGGCTGGCGGTAAGGGCAGACCCCATGAGTGCATTTGGAGGGATAGTGGCCTTCAATGTAGAAGTTGATGAGGTCAGTTGTGTAAATTAAATCGAAGAAATTTATTCACGTTCCACTTAATAACCCCATTGAGATTTCATTGCTTTGCATTTTATTAAGGCTCTTGCAAAGGACATTCGGGAATTCAGAAGCCCAACTGATGGTGAAACGCGGATGTTCTATGAGATAGTGGTTGCGCCCAAATATACAGAGAAGGGTCTTGAAACTCTTCGTGGTAAGTCAAAAACATTAAGGATCCTTGAAGCTAGCAAGAATAAGTAAAGTCAGAAAAGAATGACAGAATGAAATAATTTTATTCAGCCATTTTGGCGTGTTTAAATAGAAAATTACAGAGTAAATGCTTTACATAAAAATAGCAACTAATTGATCCTAATTGATCCTAATTGATCCTAATTAATCCTATCTTATCAAAACAGATTACAGAATCTTAATTGATCCTAATTGATCCTAATTGATCCTATCTTATCAAAACAAATTACAGCTATTAAAAAATCGATTATACAGCTAATTACTTCTAATTCTAATTAATTACAAATAGAATAAATATACTAAATAACAATCCTAATAATTATGTTAATATTCTCGACAATAAGAAAGGAAAACTTTCGCTCGGACAGGTTGGTGGTGGATTGCTAGCTCAGGACTCAGACGATTTAAACCCAAAAAACATTCAATTCAATACCGTCTCAGAAAAAACTCCGGTACAAAGTGAGCTCAGTGATGCAAAATTTGCATGGTTGTGCGTCAAGCATGTGAAGAGCAATGCCATTGTGATTGCAAAGGTTAGTAACTTGGTATAGAATATTTTTATTATGAATTGATATTGAAATATTTATTTTTATGTGTATGATGTGTGTGTGTGTGTGTGTGCATATATATATATTTGATTCTTATAAGATGCTTGTGCTTGTCCAGAATAAATGCATGCTAGGAATGGGAAGCGGGCAACCAAACCGTGTAGAGAGTCTAAGGATAGCATTCAGAAAAGCTGGAGAAGAGGCCAAAGGAGCAGCTTTGGCTAGTGATGCCTTCTTCCCTTTTGGTAGGTGTTCATTATCCTCATAACTATCTAATTTTGAAAAGGTGCGGAGTCTCTTGTATATCCAAACCCATGCACCTCCTAATTAACAGGACAATTTGTTCATTGTCAAGGTAGCTATTTGAAAGGGGTATATATCTTAGTACTCGCACGACTGTTTCATCACTTGTCAGATGCAAAAAAACCTAATCTGAGGTTATGCCATGTTCGCTCTTTTACTCGTGATATTTGAAAACAAAACCTCCGAAGCACTTAAAAGGAAAATGCTAGATTAAAATGTTGTGAGAGTTCAAAAACTTAGTCTAGGTCTCTGATGATTTAATTTTCAGTATCCTTACGTTGCGCTCTAAGTTATGAAGATTCACCATGCTTACCTGTTTATCTGTTTATGTGAGAATATATCACTGGAAGAATAACATGCATACATACTCTTATTTTCATTTTATTTGGAACCTCCCTTTCTGAACCTGTTGCTTTACATGGACAGCGTGGAATGACGCAGTGGAGGAAGCGTGTCAGAACGGTATTGGGGTTATCGCAGAACCTGGTGGGAGCATTAGAGATGCTGATGCCATTGACTGCTGTAACAAAAATGTTGTCTCTCTTCTCTTCACCAATGTTCGGCATTTCAGGCACTAAGTAACTAGTTATGAAAGACCTGGCAAACAAGTCTCCTCATCAATTTTCTAGTGTTTTTTCCGGCTTGAAGGGAAGAAAGATCAGGGAACTTCGCTCGGGCAATCGGTAACTGTAGAAGGGGAGGTAGAGAATGGCATGTATGCTGTCTATTTATCTTTTTGAGGAATAAGAAACAAGTCACAACTGCCCATCTTGGCTTTTAAATAATAAGTCTTCAAGTTTCCATTCCCTGCACCTTTTTTTTTTTTTTTGTGATTCTTTCTTCCATGAAATTTTCCATCTTAATTTGCAGGAATTAGTGAAATCTATTTGGTAAATTTTCATGTGTTTCTTGGGATCATAAAATTGGGAATTCGATTTCATACAATCAGTGCAACAAACAATTTCATATAAAATGGCACAGTTGTAAGTTCTATGAGGATTTTGCAGCAATTGCAAGTAGAGTTGAGGATATAGAATTTGATCGAAAAGACTTGACAGTGACAACAATCTCATTCTTTTACTCTTTGATATCAAAAAGTACGGATTAGATTAGTCAACCCTAAGTAGTAGGAAGGGACCAAAGAAAATAGGTTCAGATACCATCATGATCAAAAAAGGGTAGGGATAAAGAAGTCCCTGTATCCTTCACTGAAGAGATTTGGGTAGTGTTTGATCTTGCAAGGTAGAATGTTTAAAAGTTGTGATTTTGCTGCAAAAATTATTGATAAAAAAGATAGTTGATGCACTGGATTTTCTAACATAGAACTCGTTTGTAGTGGCTTTTGAGATTTTTTTATTTTTTGGTTTCCCACATGGTATCTGGCACTGTCGGGCGCCATATGGAGGGCTTGGAATTCTTTCTTATGCTAATAATAACCATAAAATATAAGCTTACTGGTTTTATATTTATATGCTTCCATTAATTTACTTATATTGTACTTCATTAAGCACTGCAAGATTCATTTGGCCAATCCAGTACATTTAAGCAATTAGTACAAATTGTATAGTCAAGATCCACAATGGCAACTACATAAAAAAAATTCATCTTACAGAAGGTTTAGTCGTCCCCTTGGCTCAACAATGATTCTGGATAATTCAATCTCAACAATCTCATCTTGATTAGAATTTGCAGTTGCATCTGCCCCATTAGTTGCACCATCAATGTTGTTTTCAAGAGCTGCTGTGCCACCATTCTCATCATTCAATACAGGTGCAGTTGCAGGATTTGCGCCGCCATTATTTGTTATCAAATCTGTGTTATTGGCTCCAGGGGGATACACCCATTGAACATATGGTTCTATTGATTCAACCTTGCAAAGAACTTTCAAGGCAAATCTCACAGTCTCTTCAAAATTCTCAGCATTGCTCTCATTGATTTCTTTGAGGATAGCTTCTGGTAACTGAACAAGAAATTTGTTTAGCATCTCGACAAAGAGTTGCTCGAAGAAGGCGTATAGTTCTGCTAACGAGCCGTAAGTTCTGTTCCTAATGAAGTCTGTGAGGATTACCATGTCTTGCTCTATAGCATCTGATGGTAATACTCTTGGTAATGTTTGAATGATTCCCATTGCGAAGTCTAAGTTTTGAAGACTTCTAACTGCTCCATTGTCATGCTCGAGAATAACTTGGAAGAAGTAGGCATTGAACTCTTGACCCGCGAATGCAGCTTCTGCTAGCCTAGATCTCCTCTTGTTCTCAAAACTTGTGTTCTGCGTCTTCTTTTCGACGAAGTGAATGACTTCGAAGACTTGGCTTAAACTGTTCTTCAAAGGGACACTAAAATCAGGTGCTGTAGAAAGAATTGCAATTCTTACAAGAAGGGCTAGTGAAAGAGAGGACACTTCATATGGACTAAGTTGGCTCAAAAGGGATGTTGATGTAGTTGTACTAGTTTGAGATAAAAGTCTGCTTAGATAGCTTGAATCACCATTTCTACTTTTTTCCATCCATTTTTCCATGTCTTCAACACCTTTCCTGAATAACCATGCTTCCAATTTTCTGTCGCCTTGATCAAGCAGCCCTTCGAATTCACCGGCGTCGACTTGATCTTCGTTGTTGCGATTGAACATGGTGAACTTCTGGGCTACTTTGCAAGCAAGAAAGAAGGGCTTGAAAACTAGTAGCTCAACTAATACAACAATCACATTCAGGCCATACACTCCTTGTATGACATGAAGATCCTTGAAACCTGAAAATAGGAGAGGATTATACAGTATCACATCATCAACGTCCTTCCTTGGCCAGTTTATTCCCATAGTTCCGCGGTCCATATGGCGAGCTAAGGTGAACCATCGAAAAGTAGCACCTATACTAGCTATCATGGATGTGGCAATTTGCGCCGCGATAGTAATCCCTATCGACCATTTATAATCAGAAACCAGTCCATGACAAAGCGTCGTCTCCTTCAAAACAAGCGATCGAAATGCGGCTTGTCCGAGAACAATCAAAGAAAACAAGCAAAGTATAGCAACAAGTGCATAATCTATATCTCTGCATAGCTCAATTTGGGGATTGGAGTCATAGCCATACAAGTAGCAGAGCTTCAACCTTTTAAACATGCTTCCACTTCCTTTAGTGAAAAGCTCTTTGTTTTGATTAACTAGGACCACCTTTTGCTTATTAATAGCATAAGCAGAACACACCGAAACTATGAGCAATAGCAACATACAACACAAGATTATGATGTGTTCGACTCGAAACAAGAGGATCACGTGGGTGCGCAACTGTATGCAGATGTTGATAGCAATGGTGATTACTAATATGCATAGCGCCGTCATGTCTGTCAAGCACTCCGAAGGTCTACTAGTTCCTAGTGAAGGCATGAGAAAGCCCATGCAAATGCATATCAAGGTTGTGCTTGTAAGTTTGGAAAGTTGATCTTCAGGGCTAGGCATTGCAGTGGTTAAATCTACTGGGAGTTTAGCAACAATAGAAAGAAGACTTAAGGTGACTGAGTTAAGCGAAAAGAATCGACAAGGTAACCATTGCTTCTTACTGCGAAGCCCGGCTATGATATCAAGAAGTATGAGTATGAAGCATACCGATGTGGCTGCGGCGATGTACAACCCGATGACGGGCATCGGAGAAGAGTAGTTGCTATCATCCAACTGCCCATCTAAACAATCATGTCTTCCCATTCTCCCTATCTCTTTTTTCTTCCTTGCGAGATGTTGAACTTCTGCTTCACATTTTTGTATGCCTTAAATATGTTTGCTATTCATAGTTTCAATTATTTATGTTTTTCCACATTTCCAATAACTTTCTTCTAACATTTTCTTAAACTCTATTCCATATGATGAACATAGAAAAACACGTTTTCAAGGGACCATGCAAATTGACTTGCTATGTTTTTTTTTTTATTATAAGTCAATGAAATAGAATTGACCATGCAAATTGACTTGCTATCTTTTTTTATTATAATTCAATGAAATAGATATGAAATCTTTTAATTTGGCACTGTTTTCATGTGCTTATGACTTTACATCTAAGGTAAGTAACGTTAATATTAAAGCATCTGTTCCACCTCATATGATTTGACCTTCACTATAATAGTAAAACTAAAAGTTTTTTTTTTTTTTTTTCCCTTAAGTAAGAAATCAACTTAATCACAAAACCCTCCAATATGAGTTGAACCACCAACCTTTCCTTTCAAAATTGATTCCTCATCCATTTTGCTAAAGATGCATTGCTATATTTTTGACGGTTGAAAGTTTGGCATGATTTAAAAAAATTCTTCTCAACATTGACACTCGAGGCAGAAGTTCTGAAGATAGGACTCAGAAGTCATTTCTTGCCATTTCATTGAGATCTATCTATACAGTCACTAATAGGGTCTGAATTGAAAAAAATAATTAGGACTCCAATATATGTGCACTAGAATCACTACTATAACAAGTTTTTTCCTCTCTAAAAAACCCTAAAACACAGGCTTCACCCCATTCTTGTTTTGTTGTGTCTTAATTTTGAGGCCCGCTATGGGCACCCCACCAATTCATGAAGGTACCCAGTTGTTGAGGGCACAAAGTCATTTATCAAGGGCACCCAAAATTGAGGCCCGAAATCCCCAAAATACCCCTCGTTCAAAACAGAGGCCCCCACCACCCTACCACCGTCCTCTTGAAGCAACCTTTACTCTCTTGAACGAACGAGCAAGCAATCCCAAGAGTCATTTGTCTTCGTTCCTCTCCATCTTTCTCCTCTGTTGTAGGACGTTTTTCGAGTTTGAAAGCTCTGGGTATTGGTCGATTTCGTCTCCACATTACGGCTCGGTTCAAGTTCTTCGTTCACACACTCAAGTCGTGAAATCGATCGTTTGAAGGTACATTGATAGTCTAATTAAGTTGCATTTGGTAGAGTAGTTGTTATGTTTGTGTGGCGGTGCATTCAATGGTTCATTTATTGGAAAGTCGTGGTTCTCGGCCACACAGACCAGAGATTTTATTTACAGTCTCGGCCAAGCATGGCCGAGACTGAGGGGAAATTTTTGGGAACTCGTGGTTCTCGGCCAGACAGGCCAGAATAGTTTACACTAGGGGTGGGCAAATCGCGGTTTGGTTTGGAAAACCACCAAACCGCGACCAAACCGAAGATCTACGGTTTGGTGATTTTCTAAACCGCCACCAAACCGCATATCACCAAAACCGCACCAAACCGAACCGCGGTTTGCGCGGTTTGGTCGGTTTGGTTTCGCGGTTTTCATGCACTTTATTTAAAAAAAAAAAAAAAAAAAAAAACAACAACCAAAAAAAAAACAGCAAGCCAAAAAAAAACAGCAAGCCAAAAAAAAAACAGCAAGCAAAAAAAAAAAAACAGCAAAAACAGCAAGCAAAAAAAAACAGCAAGCCAAAAAAAAAACAGCAAGCAAAAAAAAAAACAGCAAGCCAAAAAAAAAAAAAACAGCAACCAAAAAAAACAGCAAAAAAAAAAAAAAAACCCAATTAACACTTCAAATCAATTCCAAGCTTTGATGAATTAACAAACATTGTCAAAATCTTCATTTAATCAATAACCATTAACCAATCATTCATCAAAATGAACCCAATCAAAGTTAAAAATTCAAGATGATATCAAAAGTTACAACAAAAACAAATAGATTAAAAGTTTAAAACAAATAAATGCTTCAACATGTAGGAAAATGCTTCAACAAGTAAGAAAATCTTTGGAGAGAGGGCGGCGAGAGCGGTGGTGAGAGGTGAAGCGAGAGAGGGACGAGAGAGTGAGCGAGCGGGAGGCGAGGAGATAGTGAGAGGTGGGAGAGAGTGAGCGGCGGGAGGCGGGAGGCCGAGATCCGAGAGAGGTGACGAGAGAGTGAGCGGCGGGAGGCGGGAGGCGGGAGGGAGGCGGGAGATCCAGAGAGGAGGCGAGGAGGCGGGAGGCGGGAGGGAGGAGAGGTGACGAGAGAGTGAGTGGCGGGAGGCGGGAGGGAGGAGAGAGGTGACGAGAGACGAAGAGAGTGAGCGGCGGGAGGGAGGAGAGGGAGGACAGTGAATGAGATTTTTTGTTTTTTTTGGTTTTGTTTGAGCTTTTTAGGGTTTTTGGTTGTTATTTACCAAAATGCCCTCGGTTTGGTTAAACCGCGGTTTTCCCAGAATGAAAACCGCGACCAAACCGCGATTCTGCGGTTTGGTCGTTTTCCAAACCGCGACCAAACCGCGAGCTTTAAAAACCAGACCAAACCGTGCGGTTTGGTCGGTTTGGGCGGTTTGGGCGGTTTTTCGCAAACCGCTGCCCACCCCTAGTTTACACAGTCTCGGCAACGAATGGCCGAGAGTAATTGTGTTATCTCGGTCACCACTTCACAAGAGTAACCATTAGTGTATAGTTTATGTCCTATTGGTGATGTACAACCGCGAATGTAGAATATCTTTCGGTTGTCCATTACCGAGACTTTTATTGTTGTCTCAGTCACCACATCACGAGAGTAAGTCGAAGTGTATAGTTTATGTCCTGTCGGTGATGTACAACCGAGAACGTAACATTTCTCTCGGTTGTCCATTACCGAGACTTTTATTCCTTTCTCGGTTATGCGTCACCGATATTTTAAGGTTTTTCTCTAACCTGCTTGATCGAGACTATAGAAATTGTAGATTTTGTTCTTTTTTTTTTTGAATTGTACTTTTGTTTCTGCCCCAGGCACTTACATGTTGTAATGTTTTCAAGTATGGCTCATTCGAAAACCCCAGTGACTAGGGAAGATGTTGGTGTTGAGGTGTCGAGGTGTCGAAGGGTAACCGTGGGCGAGGCGGCCGGAGATCCCCGACCGCATCTTATCGGAAAGAGAAAGAGAAGGAGAATGTAGATGTTAAAGGAAAAGCTAAGATTGATGGAAATCGTGCAAGGAATTTACAATTGCACGATGAGGGTTCCAACATCGACACGCGGCGACGAAAAGATCTTGTTGTTGCCCGAGGCGAAGAGGAGGCTCATGCATCGGAGTCTAGTAGTAGTGACTCATCAGCCGCGACGAACACCACGGAAACTGATTGTAATGTAGGCTGGAGTACTAGTGGTGGAGGTGGCAATAATGAAGGAGAGTCACAAGGGCGTGTAGAAATGCGTGCTCCTTTCCCCGGTGGTCCTTTAGACGGTGCTTTGTTGAAGAGCATTAAGGATCATGTCGCATTAGTGATTTGGAGCAATGAGGTATATAAACTTTCATCGACTGAAGTACTTACAAACTTAGGGTTTTCACTAAGCTGATGAGATGTTTTTGTTGTTGCAGGAGCGTCCGGTACTCGAGTGTATCAATCACGGAGCTCAGATCTAAGAATGGGATTTACAGTCGTGTCACCCTAATACCGAGGTGTGACGGCCCCAATTTTTCATAAATTGAGCCCCGCCCGGCCTAAGCCCACGTGGACCCCCGAGCCAGTCTCGCAAGGTCAACGAGAGCTTAGTCAGCCTTCCAATCCATCATTATACGTAAATTCACATTTTACAGTTGAGTTATTAAAATTTTTCAAGTTTTACAATTTTATAGCGGAAACAACTAATACATTCAATAACTCAACAAAAAGATCAGGGCGTTAGGCAACCTAATTATGGAAACCAGTAAATATCATCAAAGGAGAGTAATTATAAAATATACAAAAACTCACCTAGCTATGAAGCTTTCCCTCTGCTACTCGTCCGCGGCTCTGCACTCAGTCACACATAAGAATGACGAGCCCAGGTAAGTAAATCCAGTAGGACATATATACAACATTTCACAATATCCAAAACAACAGGTCACGATATCCAAAGCAGTCGAATTCATGCAAATAGAACGAAAGAAATCAAGAACGCATGAATATACAAGATTGTAAACAATTCATCGATGAGTGATGCCCAATAACAAGGAGTCCCGACCAAAAGTCGTTGAGTCGCGGTACAAGCCCAACAGACGCGGGTTTAGGACGAGACCCCTGCCTCCTAGTCCTAACCCATACGACTATGAGACATCCATAGACCCGGATCTAGGACTAGACCCCTGCCTCCCAGCCTTAGCCCGTGACAACTATGAACCATCCATGGACCCAGATAATATCAACGGACGACCATGAAAGACATCGGATATAGGACGAGGCCCCTGCCTTCCAGCCCTAACCCTCTTATATCGCAGATAAACAATAACCATGACTCACTTGCCAATGGACTCACTCAATCGACAACATTTCCACAGATAGCTATCGTCACAAAGCAGTGAACAACAATAAAGCTATCACAAAACAGTAAACAACAACAGCCAATGGAGAGAAATGAAATATTGTATAAGTTCCTAATTGGTTTACTTACCTCGAGAAAATGCGAACCTCAAAACATCTCGCTCGCGTCTCGATTTGCGCACCTGACACCCGAATCATAAGTCTCTGGTGTCCATTTCGACATTTTAGGCCTATTTTACGTAAAATCATTGCAAATCACAGCCAAATAAGGTGAATAAACCTCACCTCCATCGCGTCGTCGCGATTTCGTCGAAATCGCGCATCCGACCGGTCGACAACGCGTCGTCGCTCGCGTTGCAGCCACTCCATCGCTGCCGCGCAGCCCTTGCCGGCGCGCCGGCCGCTCACCGATCGCCGTCGTCCCTCGCCGGCCGCCGCGTCGTCCCCGCGCGGCGTTGCGGCTTGGATCCCCCGTAGTCGCGTCTTTTTTGCGAAACCACGCCTCCGCCGAAAATCGCGCCGTCGTTGCGGTTGCTGCCGCCTGCGTCCCCAGCCATCCGCCCGCTACGCCGCCGATCTTGGTGATGCCGCTGCCGACCGCCGTTGGTCGCCGCTGGCCGCCGTCACCGGGCGTTACTGCGTCGCCGCGATCTCCGGTCCGAGAGCCAGTCGCTGCTCGCGTCTCCGCGTTGACCACCACCGCGATCGCGCGGCCACCGCCTGTCGTGGCTTTGCAGGATCCTCCGCCACTGCACCAGCAGCCATCGTCGCCGGATCCCTCTCTCCTCTTCCCGTTCTCGCCCTCTCCATCGTCTCTCTTTCTTTCCTTCCCGATCTCTTTTTCTCTCTCCTCTGTGTTTTTCTTCTTTTCTCTCTTCTTATCCAAATCGACTTTTTTTCTTTTATATATATATATATATATATATATATATATATATATAATATACATTTTCTTTTTTTATTTCAAATCAAAAGTGTCCTTGAGATTCGTGCAACATGAATCTCGAGGCAAACTCAACAACCGAGCAACGCGCATCTCGAGATACCAACCCGCCTCATTTCAAAATCTCGATACTCGCGCTACACGCATCACGATGCATATCCCACGTCAACACGCGACCCGAGGCGCGTCCCCGTTCGTGTTTCGATTTCTCGAATTCCTCGCATAGTTAGCATTATCATCTCAAATTGAATTCAGATATACGTAGTTCGACGAGTGGGTCCACATATGACCTTGACTTGACACGTGGTACAAGTCAAATTTTCGGGCCATTACACGAGGGCCTTCAAAGGATTATTCAGCGTTCTGGGTTGAATACGCCGATAGATTGTTCATACTGCAAGGCTAACAAGGAGGTTATATCTGCATTTGTGGAGCGGTGGCAGCCGAAGACGAACACATTTCACTTACCATTTGGTGAAATGTCGATCTCCTTGGAGGATGTGAGCATCCTCCTGAAGATTCCTGTAACGGGCAAAGTGGTGGCAGTTGAGAACTTCGCGAGGTACATGGAGGAATCTCGCTCGGATGCTATTAAGCTGGTCTCGAAACTACTTGGGGTTAGCATTGAAGAGGCTGAGGAGGAAGTGAATATCACCAAGGGGCTCACAGTGCGAAAATGTTGGTTGAAGAGTCGATGGTGCCCCAAAGCTGGTTCGAGGAACATAACTTATCCTCTTGTGGAATGCACAGCCCGAGCGTACTTGTTGTATCTACTTTCTTGCACCCTGTTTGCGGATAAGAGTAGATCTCAGGTATCTATCGCGTTGTTGAAGCTTCTAGAAGATTTGGACGACGTGGGAAAGTACGCACGAGATGCAGCTGCATTGGCGTACTTGTACCGACAACTTGGGGTCTGCCACTAGATTACAAGTTTCTCATATTGTCGGCTACCTCACATTACTTGAGGTTTATTATAAAATTGACTTACATTGTTTAGGGTATAATTATTATTAATTTTTGTATTTTCGGAGTAACGTTGTATGTATTTCTAGGGATGGGTGTACGACCATTTCAAACTTGGGCTCACCACACCCAATGCGAAATACATGGACTATGTGCAACCTCGTGTCTGTAGATGGATTCAAAAGCACAAGACCATGATGAATATTGACAAGGTCGAGTCCATTAGGAGAACGTTGGATAGGTTGCGACCTAGTGAGGTGATATATTTAGCCAAATCCGGATCTTAATGTTGCATCTAGTGTATGGTTACTAATAATGGTTGTCTATGTTTGATTAGGTCACTTGGGACCCATATGTTAATTACAGGGATAATGGAGTTGTGCACGCGATGGCCTTTTACAGTGGGACACTGAAGTACATGGATGTAGTGGAGCCCTACCATCCGGAGAGAATTCTGAGACAATTTGGCCACGTGTAATCTATACCAGATCCTCCGTACCACCCATTGGAAGCACATCGAGGCTTATCTACGAACAAATACTCAATCAAGTATGGGTTCCAACAAGACAATTGGGGGCGTTGACAGAACCATTTGTTGGCACCCGAAGTTCGTGGTGACAAGGCAGAGTTCGAGTTTTTGGCTACACCGAACTACCTACCTTGGTTCCTCAAAGCGTCTCACCCAGTGATCACCAACCCGCACTATGAGGATGAAGAGATGGTCGCCACAACCATCGCTGACAATAAGCTACTGGAGGTATTGAATATGTTATACGTATTATGTAGAAGTACGTGCAATTTCTTGAAATCCTGATATGTATTACGGTAACACTAAACCCTTTTCTTTTCATCAGCGTAATAGGCGTGCGTTGGACACGGCATTAAGATGGATGGACCTCCCGCCAGAGTTGTATACGCTAGAGTCTGCGAGGAAAATGGTTAGTGACATAGTCAATCTCCTTTCGGGGAGGAGTATCGGTCCCACCACCACCACTACTACCACTCCGACCACCGCAATCGGCACAATCGACACATCCGCCCTACAAAAGTAGGCCCTAGGTAGTCCCAGCACGGTAGCACTTCTACACACTCCACCCCGGCTAATGCTCCGCCCGCAAGGGTCGATGCTCGCCCCCCGAATAGAATGCATGGCAAGGAATACCAAAGGAAGAATTTGAAGAAGCCAAAGCAATGCCTGTTTGAGGAAACTTGTAATTTTTCTGGTTTGAGGAACTAGGCCCACAATGACTGTTTGAGGAAAAATTTGATGAATGTTGGATAATATGTTGGATAATTTGATGAATGTTGCATGAAACTTGTTATTTTTCTTAGTTTGAGGAACTAGGCCCACTTGTCGAATGTTGGATAGTATGTTGGACGATGAAACATGATGTTTTTCAGTGTACAATTTGATCCTTTTTGAAGTGTTGGTGCTATTGTCGGTGTCGCGTCGTTTTTTTCTTAATTCTGGTTTAGATTACATAGCATTTTTTGGAATAGGTAGAGTATCGGTCATTCAGAGCCGACACCTTATGGGAATTCATGGAATCAAACAACCGACACATTCCAAGCACTTTCGGAAATGTCGCGTCGAGAACTTCCAATGACCCGATATTATGTAATGTGTCGGTCATTCATGAACGAAATTAAAGGCAACGTTTCGGTTAGTAACAACCGAGACTAGACCAGTCGGGTCACGCACGGGTCGACAACCCTTTTCTGTGCAGTATCAGATTACATAGCGACCAAATTCTCTCGGTGGTGGCATACCGAGAAGGAAAATAAGGTTTCGGTTGTTATGTTTCGATACTTATGAGTGGATGAAGGAAAGGCTTTGCCGAGAGGCTATTTTTGGACTATTTGAAACCATAACATAACACTAAAACGTGCTGACCATGTTTTCAGTTAAACCTCAACATTTAGTTTCGGTATCGAGGTACCGAGAATGTTTGTTTAGTCTCGGTGTCACGTAACCGAGAATTGTCTGGTCGGGTCGCGCACGGGGCAACGAGTCGTTGCTGGAAATTGACATATTACATAGACAAACATCAATATCGGTAATGTCGTGCCGGGAGGATATTTTTGCACGAGGAAAAACCATAAAATATCAATAAAACTACTTTACAATGTTTACAGTTAACAAAATTTACAACACACTCGTACTTAGATACATGTTTTATACTACGGTGTACCTAAATCTACCACAGAAAGCGTGCCTTCTTCAGAAGTTACAACGGACACGATATCTCGAATTACGAATCCATCTCGCCCACCTTATATATTGTCTGCATTATCGATATGTTTGTAACATCTTTTTGCTTCGACGTATTGAGGATGTCTCTTGGCTTCACATTACCCTTTATCATATGCACCACAACCTCCTGCTCCCCCTTATCCGATCTTCCGACAAATGAGTGGTCGTCCAAG
This sequence comes from Stephania yunnanensis, assembly GCA_039657365.1. Lineage (NCBI taxonomy): Eukaryota > Viridiplantae > Streptophyta > Magnoliopsida > Ranunculales > Menispermaceae > Stephania > Stephania yunnanensis. Next base: position 7,298,976 of record CM077585.1, read on the forward strand.
TTTTTTGCGGGGTCGTGATTGTGTCTCCCACATATGACAGTGACATACCACAAAGAGTCAGCATTTTCCTTGATGTTAATAAGGAAAGGGCATCCACATTTTTTTGTACCTGTTTGAGTCCTCCCCGTTTCCTTTTCTTATTCATTTCTTGGTTTCAAAGCGATTTTTTTCGCTTTACCCTTCCCAACTCTTTGTGACATTACCTTATATGTATCAGACCTCTCACACGTAAGTTTCACATTTCTCATGCGCTTAATGCCTCCGCCATCAGAGTGCTTCGTTACAAACACAAACTTGTTCTCCCGACCTATCATTTGAAGCCATGAAATTGCCGATTCTCTAGATGGGAATGGCCTACAAGGTGTAAACGCATCCTCGTAGTCTGGAAATAAAGTAAAAATCGGCATTACCTGCAATACAAACATTGTAACATTATGATCAACCAAAATGCACTGTAAATTCACCGAAAAACCCAAAAACCCAAGTTTTCGGTTGTACAGGTCCGCGACTATAAATACAGTTTCGTTTACCGAGACTATGACTTCGTTTCGTTCACATCATGATGTGAACTACGTACAAGTTTCGGTGGATGTTGACCGAGACGTTTGCATAACTCTCGGTCCTGCGAGGGCGAATCAATAGCACCCGTGAAAAAACGTCTGAAAATTTGAGAAACCGCAAATAAAACACATTAAATCTCAACAATTACCTCTTGTTCTACCTCCTCTTGCACCATTGCAGTACAATCTTCCATTTTATAGCGCAAACAAGTTCGGATTGGTCGAATTTACCAAACCCTACGTTGACAAACCAAATCATCAATTTCACAGTTTTTTATCAAAAAATAGTTCCTTCAAAGCTTCATACGGTTGTCAAACATTGTTACATCGCTGTCGGATGATGTCAAGACGCAAGAATTGATACACGCTCGGCAAACACAATTGTGGCTTTAAGTTTCACTTATGATCCAAGGTGGTGGGGTGCCCCAGTTTTGCTTTGAAAATGGTTTGTGGGGTTTGAGTGAGTATATACGAAGGGGCGAAATAGTCATTTACATTTTAAATGGGAGAATGAGAAAAAATATGGGTGCCTTCATGAATTGGTGGGGTGCCCATAGCAGGCCTCTTTATTTTTTGTTTTATTTATTTAAGTTTTTGGTTAAATTTCATGCGTGTATGTATATATCATCATATATATAGAGAGAGAGGAAAAAAACTTTATCTAACTTACTTTAATATTTATATTTTTTGGTAAGTTTGGAGAGATAAGATAGCTTAAAAGACATTTGATATTAGAAATATGAACCATGTCTCACGCGTTCTCTCAAATAGCGTTGTTTCCAATGTCTTCACAAGTGGTTGAGATCGATCCTCATTGCTTGATAGATAGAAAGATCACCATTACTTTGCTCAGTGTTAATATTTGGAGTCTCATATTGGTGGTCTCTTTTACATACGTAGAATTTTTGTTGATTTGGCGGATCCAACCCAATCCATCAAAGGCAATTTTTAATTTCTTCAAAAAAGGTATTATTGTTTTATATTTTTTTATATAAGAAAGAAACACAACTTGTCTCATTGCGGTTTGGATACGTCACCTTCTACACCCAAATCTAGCACCAAAACATTGAATCACTCAATTGGTTACTATTGTGGTATATTGTTTTATGTCATTTTTTTGGGTTGGTAGAACTTACTTAATATCATTTTTTTTAATCTTGACACTTAGTAGATAAGTGCACGTGATCGGGATAGAAATGAAAGTATCGTGCAGTTGAAGGACGTTTGCAATCTCCCTATTTATAGTCATGGATATATGAAAGCGAGACCACTATACTTTCACTTCTCATGTTATGAACTATTTTATAGATACAATTTTATTACTATTATATATGTTTTTACATTATTGCAATTAAAGGCTTATTGGGTGCAAATACAATAGGGGTGAATTCCTAGAAACTAAAAAATAACCGATAAGTTGTTAACTCATGGTTGATCTATCTAACCATCACTAATTTTTGCTGCAATTCTAATCAATTTTTTGTAGTGCGTGCAATCAAGTTTGCGTGTCGTCTTCAATTTAGATGTTCTACAGTTTGCAAATCAACATTAAGATTACACTTCCCGTGTATAGCACATGCCTACTAACTAGTATATAATATATATAATATTAAATAAATAAAGACAAATAAAATAAATAAAATTTATTTTTCAAGCACGGATATCAAGGAGACATTTCAGTGTACTGTAAATGTATAGCTCATGTAAAGGCCCGAGTTAATTAAATTAGATTTAATGTTAATCTCGAGGCTTAACAGTCGTAATTCAGGCCTAAGTAGCAAAACTCGATTGATTCGGACACGAGAATCGAGGGTATATGTTATTTATGGGTGATGTTTGTGTTTATTGCAGTGTTCAAAAATATTTATCATATTACATCGTATGTGTAAGAATATATTGTCGTGTCGAGTGAGTTAGTGCGACGGGTGTCAACTTCGGGATGCGTTTCGACACGGGCATCGGGTAGGCAGTATAGGGATGCTCTAGAATATTCCAAACTAATGCAAATCAATACAATTAAGACTAAGTATGTGACCTTGTAAAAATAACGATTTCAATAGCATAAGGTACAATGAATCATAAAGTTAGTTGAGTTGATATGAATAAAATCTAAGACTATGGTTTGACAAATAAATCAAGAACCCATGATGAACATTAAGATGATCCTAATTTGTAGAAACAAGACTAATGGAGTGTAAAGTGTATGTTACTTAGGTGTGTGACTTGGTTAATGGGAACCACTGAATTGGTTTAGAAAAGGAGAGTTCATGCATTTATGTGGGGCCAAGGTCTCATAGGGTTTCTACATAAAGGATTTGTTCACACGAGAACATGCAAATAACTCCAAAATTCTTTTACGAACAAAAGAAAGGAAATGGTGGTTGAATTTCTCCACTTTGAAGGTGAATTGGAGTTAAGCTACATAAATTTTGGTTTATGGAAAATCAATCAAGAAGATCAAAGTCTAGGTAAAGGTTCTTGTCCCTCTTTTTGTTCAATTTCATGAAAATGACTTCTTGATGCATGAAAAATCTAGGGCTTTATTCTAAAATGAGATTTCATACTTCAATTAAAGTTTTTTTATTGTTTATGAATTGGGATTTTATATAAATCAGTCATCTGAAACTGATTTTTACAACTTGGTGTTCTTGAGGAAAATTGGTTAATGCATGCTTAAAATTTTAAAATTGATGTAAATTATTGCATGATTATTGTTGCTGGTGGTTTGAGATTCCCTATGAGGAGAGGGTAGGTCAACGGCTTGGACGAAGGCAGGGAAGAAATCATAGAATTCCCAAAATAAAAATTATAGATTTTGACCTGTTAGCGCGCTAATGGATTTCCTTAGCACGCTAACCACCCTGTAGAAAATTCAAAAACAATTTGTTTTAATAACGTAGCTAGCAAAAATCTACTTTTGATATGCTGATTTTCTGTTTTAGGGGTTTTGTGTTATTTTGATGAATTTAGCTGAAAAATAGGAATTTAATAATTTTTAATATTTAGTTCCAATATGGTTTTAGGACTTTAATCTAATCTAAAACCATTATAATCTACCATATAGGATGCATGGGACTAAGGGGATGGTAGCTCTGGCACTGGGAGTTAGTCAGGGTCAGATTCAGGAATTCGTGGAAGTCAGAGCGCATATTTTAGGTGCGGAAAAATTATTGGAATGCCTCTTAGAATTCATGGTTTTGACTTATCAATTTTGGATTACATGTGTCGCTGTTGGTGGCCTCACATGGGTTTACTACTCCTAATTCGGTCGTATATACATTGGTCGTGGCTAGATTTTAAGAACGTGGATTGCTGCTTTTAGCGATCGTGTTCTCGATCATGGAATATATCTACGATACGTCATGAGGGATTAAGGTGTATCATCAACGTGATCGACCGTCAGGGATTTCACCCATTTACAGAAGTTAAGATTTAGTCATTGGAGCTTGGAGTATAGGCGCAGCTCATGTCCTGGTTTTATCGATAGGTTTAACCCGTGATTTCCTTTACATTTACGTTAAGATTTACTCTCTTATCTGCTTGTTTAAGCTTATTTATTACCAGTTGTTTTTGCATGCCAATGATTTCCTATATTTATTTAAGTATGAATTTCTACTACCAGATTTATTACATGCATGTCTTATAGTCTTTGACTGTTTTACTCATGAATAATGTGTGCACTTCTCTTGAGGTTTTACTCACTGGCCTCATCATCGTTTTTGTTGGATGACCGAGTGCACGTCTTTCGACGAGCAAGGGTAAGGGGGTTTTAGGCGACTACCTATGAGTTTTGTTTTGACACCAGCTCGTGTTTGACTTACAGTATGTATATATTTACATTTTGTTAGGATTTGGAAACTTGTAGAACATTGATACATGTATATGGAACTTTTGTACTTGTTCGCCTGTGTTATATACATGGTATCCTTTTGCTGAGTTTTCCACTACTTAGGTTGTTAAATATGCATAAGTTACTCATGCTAAAAGACTTTAGTTGATAAATGAATGTTTTAAATCGATAAAATAATGGTAATTGAGCAAGAAACTGAATAAGTCGCGGGCTATCGTCGATGAGCGTGCTTAATTTGATGGGGCTTGGTGGCGTGTCCGATAACGCGGCACTGCCCAGTTCGCCTTGGGATTTGGCGCCGCCACAATTTGGTATCCGAGACCATGGTCGATGGAGCCTAGTAGAAAAGCTTAATGAAATTAAATAAGATTGAACAAATAAATCTTAGACGTGAAAACCTGAAGACCATGACTTAGAATCCTAGTTAGGAAGCAAACTTGAGTCAAGCAGCAATAGGGCATATATACTGTTATGTTTTTTATTGTATATGTTATATACACATATACAAAAGGTGAATCGATGCACGCTTTTCGATACAGATCACTATGGACATATAGCTGACTTCGTCTGCTACCAATATAAGTCAGACGAGCGATACAACTCGAGACTTTAATTAGATCCGGTAGCAACCGCACGATTCACAGCACACGATACACAGTTTGTGTAACGACCTATTACCTTAAGTATGTGATTAACATTAATCCGAGTTATAATTAACTCGAGTTAGGCTCATGGTTAAGTCCGCCTTATCATAATGCATGTGCGTGGATTTACGTGTCCTTTGGTGTTTATATGGATTATTTTTGTAATTTCAAAAATAATTAGATTAGTTGGCCTATAATTGAATAATTGAGAAATTAATGGGACACCTAATACCGTGCATTAGTCAAAGGTGACGCATATGGGTCGTGGGGCGACATACACTTCCGAGTGTACTCGTTGGCGCACGATGAAATGATAAACACATGAATATATATAGGTATATATATATATATATTGAAAATAATTAATAATTGATAGACGCCTGATGATACGCAGGGTCGAGGGTGACACGCGTGGGATGTACAATAGTTTGCATGCCCGAGGGTGGTTATTGTCGCGCGTGGTGAATTTAAAGGCGCAAAAAATATTTAGTTATCTATGTTTATATATATAGTTTATATATAAATATATAAAAATGAATCCTAAAGTTTAAATCAAATTAAAGTATACATTGAATTCACCTTGAGAAACGTGTTATGCTTGAGTCGAAGAGGCGAATAGGGTTGAATGTTTGATGTTAGAGGGATTATCCATGCCTCGAGATACATGCAACCACATCTCAAGAATGATCAATGTATATGTGTATACATGTGTCAAAACCAGTGTCACTTTAAGTAGTGACACTTTAATTTATGACCTTAAGATCAACCTCGAGATTTGGGCATACTAATCTCGAGAAAAACTAATATTTATCCCTAATAAGCAACACCGCCTCATCAACTGTGTTTCCACTATTAATTCGAACCAGAGAGAAATTGAACTTCGAAATAGAGAGATAGAAATTATGGAAGGGGAATGCATTGGAGTTGGTAAGTTGATGTTTTAATGTTATTGTTGTTAATTTTGGGTTGTTGTTTGCTATCGATGTTGTTATTGTTCGTTGTGTTATTGGAGATGGCAGATAGGAGATGGGAGACTCGGCTGGGTCCGAGGAAAAAGACGACATGGGAGCCATCTCCCTCCCAGGAGTACCCTAAGGTTGGGGCCTAAACCGAACCCTAGTTATTAAATTAAGAAAGAAATGTTTGATCTGCAAAAACAAAGCATAACGTCTTGAGGAGGAATAAGAGGATGAGCCCCTTAACCAGACCAGTTCAACTCGGTTCAGTCGAACCTAGTTCGGCCTGATTCAGGCTCAAACCTCATTTCTTGATAAAAAGAAAGAAAATAAAGAAAATGTTGGAAAATAAGAAAAATCCAAATAAATAATATTTTGACCAAATAAATAGAAATTGATGAATTTCTATGAAAAATGGAAATTTGGAGTTTGTTTATATAGGTGTTTTTACCTTAAAAAACATAAAATTGTCGCATTGACTTAACAAACGGTAAATTGGTTCCGGATTTAATTGAGACCGGTTTAGGAGTTCAATTAATGAGTATTATACTCAAATTGATGATAATCAATCTATTTTAAGTTTTTGGTCAACGAGGAAAGGTGTATGGATCTCGATAATTGTGTAAGTTGGTATAAAGTTAGGAAAGCTCAGCATTGGTAAGTGGGACTCATATTCTTATCAACTATACAAGGTAATTAGTATATTTAGTTCATATAGCATTATGGACTGGGAAATGGTCAATATACCGTGACTTGATTGTATTTGTTTTTAAATGTGAAAATCTTTGGAAGTGTCAATAAGGCGGATCGGGACAAAGGGGTGTGAAAGTTAGCCCAGAAATGAATCTTGCCATTTGTCCAAATAAAAGGAAAAGGTTAGCCTGAAATAGATTTCGCCCTTACATCCTCGGTAGATCGGGTTTTTACCTTAGTCATTCACTATTCATTTAGAGTTGATAGCTCAGTTATACTTGAATACACCGACAAAATAACATGATGACCAACATGGGGGTTCTGTGGGTCGTATTCTTGGGGTAAGGTGAGAGTATGACTCTCAAGTTATTAATAGTTGACAGCTTGATTCATTTGAATCCACTAACAGAACCCCATGTCGGTCAACACGTGGATTTTGCAAACGTATTCTTATGTAAGGTGGGAGTATAACTCTAAAATGAAAATAAAAATTACAAGTCACAAGTACAGTTGCAATTAACATTCGAACTTGCATTACGTTATCTATTGTTTTATCATTTCAATGTCTGAATAGATATATTTTAGATTCATATTAATATTCATTGATAGTAGTTGATAATTAATATGTTTTCGAGCATCACTTGCTGAATAAGTTGGAGCGTTCATTTCCCAATTAACATTTCAGGTTATTAACGTGTGCTTCGACTCCAAAATAGAGAAGATTATAAGTTTATAGTCTTCTTTTACGGTGAATCGATTTCCATATTGTGTATATATGATATTGAATTACTATTTTGTATTAAACAAGGTTGGGATATGGTTTTACGGCTAAGGTTTATGCCTATTCATGTATATCTTATGTTTTATCAAAAAAGTTTTGATTCTGCTGCATTTTCAATTATTTATTCAATATAAGATATAATGTATTATGATTATCGGGTAAGAATGACGGTTGTACTATTACTCTAATTGAGTTAGAATGGTGTACTGGGCTTAATTAGGGTTTAGGTCGGGTATCACCCTAATTGGGATAGTAGGGTATGCTACAGTTTGAGTTGCTTATAAAGATGATGCGCACTCAAACAGCAGCGCTCGCATCATTTACCGTCGCCTGTATCTCAAGCACTACAGAAACGATAGTTGTTCCTATAGTTCAAGGTGACTGACTTAAGCAATGGTACATGAGGCTCTGGTAATGGTTAGCGCACTAGTAGTTATATCGACTGAGACAACGACAGTTTCGCCGACATTGACACCCGCATCAGTGCAGACATAAGTATTTGATTTCGTTGACAACAAAGGTCAAATTGATGAAAGAGTTCATCTGATTCGATCCCGGATACTTCTATAAAGGCATAGACCGAGTGGCAGCCATGAATTGGCTACTCATGCATCAGAGGCTGCACAAGCTATTATAGATCCATGATATTATACAAGCCAGGATCTTAGGGCACATGTTGAGAGGGAAGGCTATTGTATGGTGGACGGCGTACATCGACACTCATATAAAGTCGAGTACATGGACGGAGTTCAAAGTAGTCTTCTATGACGAGTACATTCCAATCAAGATCCAACTGAGGTTGAGGGAGGGTTTTCTACATCTGAGGCAAGGTAGTCGGACAGTTGTGTAGTATATGGATAGGTTCCAATACCTGTTACAGTTCGCCGTGGATGTGGCCAGTACAGAGTGATTTCTAATTCACTATTTTTTAGAGGACTCATACCAGTGATCGCCAGGAGTATAGTGTCGATAGATGCCCACACTAGGAGATCTACAACATGGCCCTAGCACATAAGACCTATATGTTGACCACCGCCGACTTGCACACATCTAAAAGTGCTAAGGGATAGTCAGGGCAAAGCTCTAGGCTGAATAAATAGAGAGAGAAGTATGACAGAGAGGAAAGATAATATGGTCGAGATCGTAGGGACGACGTCTAGACAGCTAGAGCCTGCGTAGTACCAGTACTTCCAGCAACGCAGCAGAGACAGACTCAGGACCAGGGAGGCAAAGGTCAGGGACCACAAGGTCAGAGTCATATCCAAATGTCAGGGAGTGAGCAGACAAGATCTGGACGTGGGACTAGGTGTTGGAGATGTGGGCAAGAGGGTCATATTTGGATAGACTGTACACGGAGATCGGTGACTTCAGCAACAGTGACTCCAGTGCAGACTCGAGAGCCAACACACATAGTGTCTAAGCCAAGTCGGGAGACATCCCAGCAGCGGGTTTAAGGAATATAAGTTAATTAGTTAATAATTATAGTTAAATTTATGCATGCATGGTTTGTTATATGTATGTTGAAATGCAATGTAGGAGAGGTCTTAGGTCACATGGCAAGGATACAATAGGGGCCCAAAGTGGATTCGAGAATGATTGTACTTCATATGGGTGAACTCGAGCTTGCCAAGGTGACGGGGGACGTATTAGGGTTACCAGGTGATTGGGAACTGGATAAGGTGTTTTTGGCACGGTATCAAGTAGGGGTGGGCAAACCGCGGTTTGGTGGTGAAAACCACCAAACAGCGATCAAACCGGGGGTTCACGGTTTGGTCATTTTACAAACCACCACCAAACCGTGAACTTTTAAAATCGCACCCAAACCGACCGTGCAAACCGCGATTTGGTCGGTTTGGTTTCGCGGTTTTAAGGTTTAGGGTATATTTAAAAAGAAAAATGGCGGTCGGGAGGTGGCGGTGGGAGGCGCGATTCATGGGGGAGGTAGCCACTTGTGGTGGGACGTGCGGTAGGAGGAGGCCACTAGTGGCAGGAGACAGCGGTGGGAGGCACAACTGGTGCGATGAGCGACGATGGGAGAGGCGGGATTGGTGGGAGGGTGCCATTGGCGGTGGGAGGCACAACTTAGAGGGGCGGCGACGGTGGGAGGCACAACTAAGAGGGCCGACTAGTCGGCGCGGCGGTAGGAGGCGGCGGCGACTAGTGGCGGTGAGAGGAAGCGGCGAAGATTGGTGGCGGTGGGTGGAGGCGGACATGCAGTGGTCTTTAGAGAGAGAGAGAAATGAATGGTTGAGAGAGAGAAATAGTGGTCTTGAGTGAGAGAGAGAAAGAGAGAGAGAGAGAGAGAGAGAGATGAACGGTTGAAGCAAGATGTGGAGTAAGTTGTTATAACTTTATATTGTTAGGGTTTTAAGTAAATTGAGGAAAATTACTAAAATACCCTCGGTTTGGTGAAACCACGGTTTTTCCAAAATGAAAACTCGATTTTTACATTTTTCAAACTGCACTCAAACCGCAAGTTTTAAAAACTAGACCAAACCGCACGGTTTGGACGGTTTGGGCAGTTTGGGCGGTTTTTCGAAAACCGCTGCCCACCCCTACTATCAAGCTAATGAGTTGGTTGAGGTATGTGTCGAGGGAAGTGATGGATTATGATCACCTCAGAGGCACGCATCTGTATCTCAGTACAACACTATATCCCTCATAATATGTACGAGAGTAGAGAGCATGTTTAAGGGACCTTAAAGTACTTCAGGTGTCGATAGAGGTACTATCAGGGTGTGAGATGTGGTTGACGAGAACGCACAGGGATAGGTTAAGTGAATCAGATTTCCTCGAGATTTGAATTTTAGGACAAAACTCTCCCCAGTTGGGAATAAATATAAAGGACCAAATTAATTAAATTGGATTTAACACTAATCTCGAGGATGAATGACCGTAATTCGGGTCTACGTGAAAAAACTCAGTTGACTCGAACACAAAATTTGAGGGTATTTGTTATTTATGGGTGATGTTTGAGTATATCGCAACGTTCAAAAATATTTATCATATTACATTGCATGTGTGAGAATATATTGTTGTCTCGGGTAAGTTAGTGCAACGGGTGTCAACCTCAGGATGCGTATCGACGTGGGCATTGGGTAGGCGGTAGAGGGATACACTAGAATATTCTAAACTAATTCAAATCAATAAATTAATACTAAGTATGTGACCTTGTAAGAATAACAATTTCAATAGCATAAGATACAATAAATCATAAAATTAGTTGAGTTGATATGAATAAAATCTAAGACTATGGTTTGACAAATAAATCAAGAACCCATGATGATCATTAAGATGATCCTAATTTGTAGAAACAAGACTAAATGGAGGGTGAAGTGTGTGTTACTTGGGTGTGACTTGGTGAATGGAAACGACTAAATTGGTTTAGAGAAGAAGAGTTCATGTATTGATTTAGGGCCAAGGTCTCATAAGGGTTTGTATAGAAAGGATTTGTTCACACAAGAACATGCAAATAACTCTAGAATTTTTTAGGAACGAAAGAAAGCAAATGGTGGTTGGATTTCTCCACTTTGAAGGTGAATTGGAGTTAAGCTATAAAAAATTTTGTTTATGGAACATCAATCAAGAAATCAAGGTCTAGGCAAAGGTTCTTGTCTCTCTTTTTGTTCAACTTCATGAAAATGGCTTCTTGATACATGAGAATTTTAGGGCTTTGTTCTAAAATGAGATTTCATACTTCAATTAAGGTTTCATATTGTTTAAAAATTGGGATTTTAAAGAAATCAGTCATCCAAAACTGATATTTACAACTTGGTGTTCTTGAGGAAAAATGGTCAATGCATGCTTTAATCTTAAAATTGATGCAAATTATTGTATAATTGTTGTTGCTAGATATTTTTGGTGGTTTGGGATTTCTCTACGAGGTAAGAGTAGGGTTGACGGCTTGGGCAAAGGCCACGGGGAAAGAATTCACAGGATTCTCGAAATAAAAACTTTGGGTTTCGACCCCGTTAGCGCGCTAACCTTAGTTCGCTAATTACCCTGCAGAAAATTAAAGAAAATGTGTTTTAATAACGTAACTAGCAAAAACCTACTTTTGACACATCGATTTTTAGTTTTAGAGGTTTTTGTGCTATTTTGAGGAATTTAGCCGAAAAAATAGGAATTTAATAATTTTTTGAATTAGATCGAATTTGGTTTTATGACTTAAAATCTAATCTAATATAAAATCATTATAATTTACTCATATATGACACAAGCAACTAAGGGGACCATAGCTCATGTACCAGGAGCTAGTCAGGGTTAGATTCAAAAGTTCGAGGAAGTCGAAACGCATATTTGAGATACGTAAAAGCCATTGGAATGCCTAATAGAATTTATGGTTTTGGTTTATCGATTTCGGATTACATGTGTCGTTACTGGTGGCGACACATAGGTTTTCTACTCCTAATTCGGTCGTGTATATATTGGTTGTGACTAAATCTTGAGCACGTGGATTGCTGGTTTCTAGCTCTCATGTTGCCTGTCGTGGAATATATCTACGATGTGTTAGGAGGGATTAAGGTGTATTCTCTGTGTAGTCGAGCGTCGGAGATTTCACCCATTTACCGAAGTTGAGATTTAGTCATTGGAGCCTGGAGTATATGCGTAGTTCTTTTTGTCCTGATTTTATCGATAGGTTTAATCCTTGATTTCTTTTACATTTATGTTATGCTTTACTCTCTTATCTATTTTTTTAAAGCTTATCCATTATCTGTCTTTTTGCATGCCATTGATTTCCTACATTTATGTAAGAATAAACTTTTGCTGGCAGACGTATTACTTGCATGTCTTGTGGTCTTTAACTGTTTCACTCATGAATATTATGTGGACTTCTTTTGGGATTTTACTTACTGAACTCATCATCGTTTTTTGTTGGATGACCAAATGCATATCCTTTAACGAGCAATGGCAAGGGGGTTTTAGGCGACTACATCTGAATTCTGTTTCAACACCAGCTCGTGTTTGACTTACAGTATGTATATACTTACATTTTATTGGGTTTTGGAGACTTGTAGAACACTGATACATGTATATTGATCTTTTGTACTTATTCACCTGTGTTATATACATGCTATCATTTTGCTGAGTTTTCAACTACTTATATTGTCAAATATGCATAACTTACTCATGTTAAAAGACATCCGTTGATAAATTAATGTTTTAAATCGATAAAAATAACGGTAATTGTGCGAGAAACTGAATAAGTCGCGGGCTGTCATCGATAAGCGTGTCTAACTTGGTGGGGCTTGGTGACGTGTCCGGCAACGTTGCGGCGCTCAATTCACCTTGAGATTTGGGGCCGCCACAGCTCAGGGTTTTCAAAGGATTTTCGGAACTAAATTTAATTATCGAAATTTAAGTTAACTGTTATTAATCAACATCTAATTTATTTAGATTTAGCGACTTTAGAGTATGCTTGTGAGTGTCAACTAAGAATTCAAAAATTATCGTACCATGTAAGTTGAGATTTAAGTTATTGGTATTATGTTTATTTACCTGTCTACTAGATTATATGGATATGATTCATGTAACTAGGACATCGAGTACTTGGGGTGCATTGTTAGACATTGTGTGTAGTCAACTTAGTAGAGCTCGCTAGGAGTTCGCCAGTAACTACTTAGTTCGACCAGAAGTTGGGACTGTAGATCGTACTACGAAGAACAACAGAGGGTAGTCGCCTAGACTTACAATTTAATAATTGAGAATATAATTCATTCCTAAGTTCTCAATAAATGCTCGGTAATAGGTGTTATGTCATGTCGGACGAGATGTGGACTTAGTGATAGGTGAAACTTTCACAGTTTAAAGGAATGGGTGTTGACACCGTTATGGCCATAGTAGAGTCGACCTTTATGAACTTCGGTGTGGTTGTGAAGTTTGTCACAATAGCTCATACATGTATAATATTTGCACATTCCTTTTGTCATATTAAATATTTCACAGGTCATGCATCTTTATTTAATTTTGCATCAAATAAATGGAATATTCTTAATGCCTATAATTTAACCCGACTTACTTAGCACCGTTTATGATTTCGTGCTCACCCGACATTTCCTCCCACAGGTTCTTCGTCGAGTATTGTCAAAGGGAATGGAAAAGCTCCAACTGTCTAAAAGAGTTACTTGTTGTTGACTTGTTTTATTTGTATTTATTATCATTGGGATTAAGTTTGAATAAATTGAACTAGAAAAGTATCGTTTCAGTTGTGAACTTATAAATGGCAACAGTCAGCCTTTATGTTGAGTCTTTAATTAAGTTCGATATTATTCCGCCGCGATTATTATACATTTTTCTAACTTTCAATTATTAATAAATGAATCATGTGAGATAATAATGTGCTAGTTTTGAAAGAAGATTCACTAGTTCAGTTCATAACTCAGCGACCGAGTTAGTTTGTAAGTTATAGATCGGGCTAGGCCGGTCGAGATTCATTTTGGAAATGGGTCATGACAATACATCTCAGAAGTCAATAAATAATTTGATGAAGAATGTTGCAATGACACCCCAAAGTCACACCAAGGGACGTAATGTGCATATCCACATCATTGAGAGCCACTCGTGCACACCTCGAAATACACTTTTCGCGTGTTATGCATCAAGAACTAATTGTGCACACCAATTTTAATGTGGGGCCCACACGCCACATCACCCCGGTGTGACTTTGGAATGTCATTGTAGCATCTAGAGGTGTTTATGAAATCCGAGAATCCGCGGATCCAATTCGATCTAGTTTGTTTAGCTCCAATTGATTCATAATTTAAGTTTGTTAAATTGAATTGGATAGCAAAAGTTGCAATGCATATGGATTGGATTGAGTTGTTATTGCACAACTTGATTCGCAATCTGATCCAATTAACCTTTTTTTTTTTACAGAATCTAATTAACCTTTATATACCTTACATTATACATTCACATATACTCTTAAAACTTTGAACTATGGCGTTAGCATTCGCCACTAATTCAATTATTATTTATTCATATACATTTGAAAATCTAAATATTTGCAACTTAAGTTACATCTTCTTTAAGTTCAAATACACATTCTAATCTATCTAATCAAATAAATATAGAAAATGTTAAAACTAATATGTTTGAATTAAGATTAGTATTCAACATTTTTCTAACTAATTAATCATATTTTTCTTAACTTTAGTAGGAATCGAACCAATGGCATCCCTAAATCACCTTATGGCAAGTGACTGACGCCTTATCCATCTCGCCAAATATGCTTTGATAACCATAAATTATTTTTTTTACTTATAAAGACTTACATAATTTTTAATTTTTAATTTTAATTTTATAATTTTATTAATATTATTTTTATAATTGTTATTCCACATAACTTGATCCAGTATGGTCCCCATCTTCCTAATTTGATAAACAGCGAAAGTAAAAACGTAATTTCTGTGGAAGAGATTTATAGAAAATATCCAAATAAACCGTCCATAAAGTTAGCAAAACCCAACCCGTATTATACAATATAGTTTATACAAAATGGAAACATCAACAGTAGATATACAAGATAACTCATCCATACATTGTAAAGAAGGCAAGTAAATTCCAAACCCTTCTCCTTTCCGCGCTCATTGCATTATGCTTGCTCTCATGCTAGTATCTTTAAATAATATGCTTATAAATTTAATGTAACATAGACTAAGAGACCATATATTTTGTTATATACAAGTGTGGTCGTAGTCCATTGCTAATACGAGAGTCCAAATTTATTTATTTTTTATTCATTGACTAATCGCGTTGAGACAGAAGCTCCAGACCCAACCCACATGCACTCCAGCTACCCGCATAGATAAAACTCTTTGATTTTGCTCAATTTGATGCAATTAATGATGAACTTTCACAATCATTCGAATCCCTCTTAATTAGTGTGTCCCAAATTAGCTCTAATCTACCCCTAAGTCATCCAAGTTCAACAATGAGCCTAAAAAAAAGTTTCTTTTTTTTTTTTTTTTTTTCAATTAAGATGACACAAAAATATTGTATCATCCAAGGCATCACAACCCAAACCAAGAAGGTCGCACTATTAACTACCATCAGCACAATGTACTCTTCTCTCAAATAGAAAGGATCACTAGTTTAAACATATAACCTTATAGCAACACCTTCTTATGCAAAATGGCTGCTATTTTCAACATCTAGTTCGGTAGGCATTTTTTTTCTTCTTTTTTTTCTACACAATCAATTGGCTGAATTCAAAGACCGCATCGACAGAACTACAGCACGTTAAAAGGAGAACCTGCTAACTTCTTCATCTTCGTCCTCATCAATTTCATCTTTTTCTTCCTCAGTGGAAGTCTCGATGTAGTTCTCCTCTACATCCTCTTCATCTTCCTCATCCATCATGGTCTTACCGCTAGTCTCTTTGTTCTTTAGACCTGTGCTTAGAACCACAGTTTCTCCACGAGATTCCTCCATGTCTTTCCTTAACTTCTCCATGTTCTCACGCCTGCGTTGCTCCTCTAGTCGCTGCTTCTCTGCCCATCTCTTGTCAAGGTCAGCCCTGTAAATAGGAAAAAAAAAAAAAAATGGGAGGTATAAATTTTACCAAAAAAAAAAAAAAAAGCCATGCGTAGAGACATTCTGAGGGATAGCAGTACTTGTAGGTGTCTATGAACTCATTAGCACTTGCATCAATGACCTTGAAGAATGCATCCATTCCTGCACCCGAAAGAGCAGACACTCCCACAGAATGAAGATTTCGATAGAATTCATCAAGAGCGAGTGAAAGGCTTCGTGATAAGGTAGCTGAATAAGAGCTATCTGATGCTATGGCTGCCTGAAACTTTTCAAAATCTTCCATCCACTGCAACACGACCAAAGTCTCTTCAGGATCTTTGGAATATATATTATTTCAAGCAATTGAAGCAATAATATCATTGATGCTATAACATGCTCGTCAACTCTTTAAAGCCAAATAAAAAGAAGGTTCTGCAGTTCCCGAAAGAAAGACCACAGACCAGGACAAAAAAAACCAGTTCAAGTCACTCGTAATCGAATCAAGAAACACGATAAAATGTAACCTTCTAAAACTACAAAAAGAAAACTAATTCACACATCTACCACCAAAAATTAGGCGCAAGCATGGTCAACGCTTGTCCTTTGACGATCATAGTTAAAAAAAAGGGAAGGGGCATTAAGAACAGCAGCAAATGCGAACAGGCGCAAATGCCCGCCTCTCCGAAATTACTAGAGTGGGTTGAATTCTTCCGTTCTGATCGAGTTAATGAAGTTGATGAGATGCTTTCATCTCTTGCATAAAAAATAAATAAATAAACAAATAAATAAAAAGCTTCTCGCATGTAAGTAAGATCATCCAGGAAGGAAAAAGATATTACGACCTAGTGTTTTACTACAAGGAAACCAACATTTCAAGGTTATGGTTAGACAGCAGGAGTGTAAGCTTCAGAGGAACAATTCGAATTCAAATTTTATGCAAATACAACAACATAGCCTCAGTCCCTAATCACATTATATGTAAATAAATAAAACTAATGCAGGAATTACTATGTCACTTACAGTAATAAACTTACAAATTTCGGCTGTCAGCCTGTCAGCAATGAGCAATCTAGCTTTTAAATTTCTTTCTATGCTAAGTTTGCTTATTTCCATCATTAACCTATAATCATCTGGTCCATTAAAAAGAGTTGGAGGTCGGAAAAATTCTTAACTTATTGAAAAGATTGTTTTCTTTTTTCATCTCTTCTCTCGTCCGCAATTCTAGATTTATAAATCTAAAAACATACAAGAAGCAACCGGTTATAGTCTCCAAACTCATGGCACAGGACAAGAATGTTACCCATTCCAAAAAACTAGCGAATTCCCATTCTAGTAAATGTCAACAACCAAATAAGAGCCGTATAATTCGCTTAAGCCAAAGATCCTCCAAAAATAATAGCAGCATCATTTTGTCTTCTATGGTTTGAATGGTTTTCTGACTGCTTAACATTTATCGGATCAATCCAGTGCAGTTTTAAATCTTATTTCAACCCTAAATCTATGGTCACTGACCGCGTTACTATCAAACAGATTTGAGCTCAGTCCAAGTATTCCTACATCACAAGCTTGACAAGATGAAGGAAACAACAACAAAGCTCCGATTCCAAATTAGTTGGGCTTAGCTAAATGGATCAAACAATTCCCTTCGGCACAATTTAACGCAAAGGCATCACGAGATAAATACATGGAACATACTAATCTCTCTGTTACAATTCCGAATTTTAACCTATATTTTGAACATAAATCTACGCAAGGAAATGAGCAAGACAGAATATATTACAAAGTTATAACATTACATGATGTGATGATGGTGATGCTGACATCATGTTCAATAGTTACTCAAGATACTCAGATCATGAAATAAGTACAATTCAAACACAACACGTTGTTTTGAATATCTCTATGTAATTCAACAATCAAACTAACTTTGCAGTGCACAATATTCAATTTAGGACAAACCCAGAACTTGCTTCCAATGCCTTTAATAATCACATGCATTTAAGTTAGAAGTCAAACTTCTGACAAGTCATGAGAACAGATAAATAGATTATGCATTAAATCTTCAACTAGTACAAGAATATGCATGTTGTAGGTTGTAGCTACACCATTTGATTGCTGATCCTAGAGATTACGAAAAAGTGAACCCAACAATTCTTAAGAGTGATACATTAAAAGTAGGCAACTATTTGTGCCAACGCAACCAATAAGTTTACTAGTAAACTGAAATTTTTGTCCCGGTCACTTTTCTCTTCACAATGTAGCAAAATGGAAATGTGAAAGTGATAAAACATGGAGCACGGGTAAGCTTGGAATATACGGTGCAAAAAGGCTTCACAATACCTAGGGATGAACTGGTTTATATTGTAAACTGACATTTTCGTCCCTGCAATTTTTTCTTTTCAAGCAACAAAAAAACTCTAGTCGTAGAAGGTGGAGCAAGGGTAGTCATGGAATATATGTTGTGAAATGGCTTCACTACGGCTACGATAAGAATTGCCATCAGTAGTATACTAAAGTTTAGTCGAGAAATTGATCCAACATAGAAAAGAAAAAAACCAAATTTTCAAATCAGGATCAGAACTTCGAAAATTTTGAAAGAGAGTTGAACACAGTATATAAAATTTAAGCAATCACCACAATAAGATACCTCCAACGCGAACTTATGTTCAGTCACATCAGTTTTATTGAAGGTAAGAACCAGTGGTAACCGTGTCTTGTAAAGGATGCTACAGGCATAGAGCATATTACTCATGAAAGTAACTGGTTTCACTGCACGAGGAGTGTCAACAACATAGGCAATCACAGTAGGGAAAGTTGAAGCAAAAGCTTCAGTAATTATTGATCCAGATGCTGACCAAGTGAATATCTCAATCTGACCAGGAGTGTCCACGAGAACATAATCTAGCTGATCAGCACGCTTCTCAATGACTGAAATAACCTGAATAAGACAGATGATTCTTCAGGAATTACATATTTTAATAACTAAAATAAGTAGATAGGTCAGGACCTCAAACATTTGATCTGGACTCTCATCAAGACCCTACAATGTCAACAATACGCAAGCCAGATGGATGAATATCCAGTGCCAAACCAAAGAACATCCTAAATGGCTTTGAACCAGTTGAAGAAAATAAATGTGCCGGGAGCCATAAAATTTACGAAGCCAACATCAAGCTCCATACGATTCACTACCAGGATCATCCATTCTGACAGCTAATGTGAGACTGGAAAAAGCAAAGATCGAATCCTCGCCTAATGCAAACATTATGTAATAGAATTCCAGAAAGAATGAATGTATACCTCATTAAATTTTGTTGCAAACAAGTTCAATGAAGTTAATATGCCTCCATTAGGACCAAGATTGAACTGCTTCATTACTTCCTTGTAGCGAACAGTGTCTCGAATATCAATGTTTGCACCAAAAGGTAGGGTCATAACCGCCGGGTCAAGATTTAAAACGTATCCTCGAATATTTGAAGCTTGTGTATGGTATACCAATTGGTGAAGAAAAGTAGTTTTTCCACTCCCTGAAGAAAGCCACAATTTCACACTTCATTTTCAAAATTTCAAAGTACGTGTTACATCCATCTAATAGCATAAACAGAAAGCAGTAAACCAACAAAGAAACTTTAGCTAATCAGATACCTGCCATCCCCACAACGATAATGATAACGGGCTTCCTCTTGAACTGAGACGAAGATTCCTCTATGCCTAGCTTTTCCATTGACTTGGAAATATCTTCGGTCTCTTTTCCCTTTACCATATAATGACAACAGAAGTTAAAACTTAAGGGATTTTTTTTTAAAGAAAGAAATGGGAAGGAAGAGCAAAGCAAACTCTATGGATTGGTACTTTGCTGGTTGACACTTCAGCCGAATCCATTTGCATTAACTCGGGTTCTCCTTTAGTTCCCTTAGTGGTTGTATAGTCAAAATCAGAATCAATATCCATTTTTACAACTGAATTATCAATTCAGATCTCCTACGTAATCAATAAAAACAAAGTCACATAAATTGTTTAATATTAAATAACTGAACAAAAAGAAAAAGACTTCCTCCAAAGCAACCATAGAGAAAAAAAAAATATCATCTAAGAGAGCATCTGATTTTACACAGCATGGTTGCACTAACCATCAACCAAGTGAAGACCTTGCAGTTGACCTATCACTATAGAAGATGGCCAGAGACGAATTTTAAGTGCCTTGGCATTGTTAAAACAACCAACAGTACTATATACCACATTTACATGATATCACAACTAAAAGATACATCAGTTGTTGCCAAATTCCTATCAATCTACTGAACCCTGAGTATTTTTTATTTTTTAATAACAATGAGTGTCCAAACCTTTTTCAGCCCCTCCTTACTTTGGCTCGACTAATCCCAGGGGAGTTAGTCGGGCGTCCCAACTATTGAACTCTGAATTTGATAACTCTTTACTCAGCTACACTCTTGCCCTTGCCGACTAGTCAATGGACCTGAAATTTAAACAAACTAGATGCAACACCCAATGAAGAAAATAGAACTACATGCATATCATACGTACTCATACATCGTAATAAATCATGCATTTTCAAAAGAATGATAAAATAAAGCATACCATATTCCAACCATATCACAAATGAATGGGCCTTGCCCCTCCACAAGCTTCAAGTATCAATAACCAAAATTCACATCGATTAACTACCTTAAACTAGGAGAGGGCCCTTGATAGGGTTCTTCCCCTCCTTAGTTAGAGAAAACCGACACACACAAGAGAGAACGAAACAAGAGACGTGAGAGAGAGACAAACAATGAGAGAGCCAACAGAAGGCTAAGAGTTTTATTGCTTTTAAAGGCAAGTGTACAGTGCTTTACACCCCAACAGTGTCAGCACCCGAAATTACACCCCAACAGTGTATTCTAGAGACAAAGAGTACACTCTTTGCTCAGCCCAAACTTAAAGTCTCCCACAATATACTTCTTTTCTGTCTATAACAGTTCCCCCCCCTTAGTTATATACCGCACCCCATACTTCTCTGGATGTTTCCTGATCATGCCAGTGGAACCTCTAGCTGGGCCCACAGTTGGAATGCATGATCCCCTACTACCGTGTGATCTCCTTGTATACCACTTTGTAATGGGAGGCCTATCAACACTCCCCGATCGCAGAACCACCTTGTCCTCAAGGTGGAAGGAGGGAAAAGATTTCTGGACATGGCGAACCAACTCCCACGTGGCATCCGAGGCCGGCAAATTTGTCCACTTGATCAGCACCTCGGGACCTGCCGCAAGAGCACGATAAGCCAACACAAGCTCTGGTTCAACAACGACCATGACAGAGTCTGGGGAGAAAGGCGGGAATGCAGGAGACACCGGCGCGGGCCCGATCACCTTGCGTAGCTGGGAGACATGAAAAACATTATGGATGGAGGCGGACGCTGGGAGCTCCAGTCGGTACGCCACGGGACCAACACGAGCTAAGACTTGATAGGGACCGAAGTATCGAGGACTAAGTTTCATATTGGAGCGCCTTGCAACAGTCTGCTGGCGATACGGCCGCAGTTTCAAGTATACTCGGTCACCCACCGAAAATGAGAGGTCGCGACGATGCTTGTCAGCCTGTTGGCGCATACGGTTCTGGGCGAGCTGCAGCTGATCGCGAATTTCCGCTAGGATGAGGTCCCGGGAGCGTAACAAAGAGGTCAAATCAGGTGAGGCAGCAAAGTGGGAGAACCCGTATCGGACCAGCGGCGGAGGGTCGCGACCATAAAGGACTTTAAAAGGGGAGCAGTTAAGGGCGGTATGAAAAGATGAATTATACCAAAACTCGGCCCAGGGCAGCCATTCCGACCAATCCTTCGGTTTCTGATGGATAGCACAACGCAAGTATGTTTCCAAACACCTGTTAACCACCTCTGTCTCGCCGTCACTTTGAGGATGGTAGGCGGAAGTGCGCTGAAGTTGAGTGTGCTGGAGACGGAATAACTCAGTCCAAAAATGACTGAGGAACACCTTGTCGCGGTCGGATACGATACTGCGAGGAAACCCGTGGAGTTTAACCACTCCTTTGATGAAGACATCAGCAACCTGGCATGCTGTGAATGGGTGGCGTAGGGGTAAAAAATGACCATACTTGCTGAAACGGTCAACTACGACCAGAATCGAAGTGAACCCTTTTGATAGTGGTAAGCCCTCGATGAAATCCATTGATATATCTTCGAATACCCCAGCTGGAATGGGCAAAGGCTGCAGCAACCCCCCGGGAGATAAAGTCTCGTATTTATTACGCTGGCAAATGTCGCAAGAGGTGACAAATTCCTTGACATCATTCTTCATCCCGAGCCAAAAGAATTCCGCAGCCAAGCGCTTATAGGTTTTGAGAAAACCACCATGGCCGCCGATGGGGGAGTGAAACTCAGTCAACAGGCGCGCCTTAAGGGAGGAGGAGGAGGAGATTACAGTGCGGCCCTTAAAGAGGAGAAGGCCCCGCTGGATGGACCACCCTGGTTTGGTGAGAGAGCCCTGCTGTAGACCCAAGAAAGTGGGAGATAAGGTAGAGTCACCCGGACTTCGGCAGTGATAACCGCGGAGTCTGCAATAGAGGATACCGTCATAGAATGCAAAGAACTATCCACAGGAAAACGAGACAACGCATCAGCAGCCAGATTAGAGGAGCCTGTTCGGTACTGGATATCAAAATGGTAGCCGAGTAACTTGATCAGCCAACGCTGGTACTCCGGGGCAACCACCCGTTGCTCAAACAAGAATTTCAAACTTCGCTGATCCGTACGCACCAAGAATTTACGACCCAAGAGGTAATGGCGCCACTTCTGAATGGCCAGGACCACTGCCATCAACTCCCGTTCATAGGCCGATTTGCACTGCGCCATAGGAGATAGGGCCTGGCTAAAAAAAGCAATGGGGCGGCCATGCTGAGAGAGAATAGCTCCTATCCCGACTCCCGAGGCATCTGTTTCAACCACAAAAAGGGCATTAAAATCAGGCAAAGATAACATGGGTACCTCTGTCATTGCGTGCTTGAGGCGTTGGACAGCAAACGTAGCCTCGTTCGACCAGATGAAAGAGTCCTTGCGAAGCAACTGAGTCAGTGGAGCGGCGATTTTTCCATAATCCTTGACGAAGCGCCGATAGTAGCCGGTGAGGCCGAGGAACCCGCGCAACTCCTTCGGGGACTTCGGCATCGGCCAAGCTTCCATGGCTCGGACCTTGTCTGGATCAGCCCGCACCCCATCATTGGAAATAATGTGACCTAAATAGTCCAAGTTAGTACGGCCAAAGCAACACTTCTTCAGATTAACAAACAGGGAATGAGAGTGAAGGATAGAAAGGACTTGGCGGAGATGGTCACAGTGTTCAGCCATAGTGGTGCTATACACGAGGATGTCGTCAAAGAAAACCAATACACAGCGACGGAGCAGCCCTTTGAAGATGGAGTTCATAAGGGATTGAAAAGTGGCCGGGGCGTTAGACAAGCCGAACGGCATGACGCGAAACTCGTAATGGCCGTCATGAGTGCGGAAGGCTGTTTTGGGAATGTCTGTCGGTTGCACTCGGATCTGGTGGTATCCCGATCGCAAGTCCAGCTTAGAGAAAATGCAGGCCCCATGTAACTCGTCGAGCAGCTCGTCGATATTAGGAATCGGAAATCGGTCGGGCACTGTCACACTATTCAACGCCCTGTAATCCACACAAAACCTCCAACTGCCGTCCTTCTTCTTAACTAGCAATACTGGGCTGGAGAAGGGGTTGTTACTTGGTTGAATGATGCCAGAAGCCAACATCTCGGTGACCATCCGCTCAATCTCAGCCTTCTGAACCTGAGGATAACGATAAGGGCGGACACGAATGGGTTCAACCCCTTCCTTCAAGACTATGGCATGGTCGCAATCACGGGAAGGAGGCAAGGACGTAGGCTCCTGAAACAGGGAAGAAAATGAATTCAGTAATTGTTGGAGGCAGGGGGCAATCTCGTCACTGATCAGAGGAGAGACCGTTGATTCCAGACTAAAACACTCCACCAAAAAACACCCCACACCGTTATCGACGACGCGCTGGAGGGCCTTACAGGAAACCCGCGCGCTGTGCAGGGAGGGGTCGCCCCGTAAGGTCACACGATCTCCCGCCACTGTGAACGTGAGGGAAAGGTTCTGCCAATCCACAGTAGTTACGCCCATTGTCTTCAACCACTTCATACCCAGGATTAAATCATGGCCGCGCATGCCAATAGGAAAGAAATCTGCCACTACTTGGAGCTTGTCGAACAACACGCAGAGGTCCTTGCAAACCCCTGACCCAGACAAACGAGTACCACCTCCCACGAAGACCCCATACGATGCTGTAGGTGATAGAGGAATTTGCAGAGCATGGACCAGTGTTGGCGAAATGAAATTGTGGGACGCCCCGCTGTCGATGAGCACCACCACGTCCTGGTCTGCCACCCGACCTCGGACCTTAATGGTATGCGAGTCGGGAACGCCTCCCAAAGCATGCGCCGATAATTCGAGGGTGGTCGGGTCCGGTTGGGACTCATCCGACTCTGTAGAAGCCTCCCCTGCAGACTCCCCGGTTTCATCATCATCAGCAACCAACATCACATTCAACACCTTCTTAGCACAGCGATGACCCACGAACCACTTCTCGTCACACCGGTAGCACAGTCCTTGCTTGCGCCTGAGCTGCGCTTCGGACTCAGTGAGACGCTTATGGGCAGGTGGGGAGACGCTGGTCGCTGTAGAACCAGGTGGGCGAGGGCTTGTAGAGCATGTCGGGCCGGGGCTCAGTTTACTACCAAAGCCCGCTGTTGGAAACCCTTTGGGCTGGAGAGAAAGTGGGTCTTTGTGTGGGCCGGCTAACGTATGAGAGACCCAATGTTGGGCCCTGGGCTCGTGCTTGGACGACAGGCCCATGAGAGGAGGTTGGGCCTTTGCTCCTCCAGCCCAACTCGCGAGCCCTCATCGTCCAAGATCTTCTTCTCCAGGCGAACGGCCCTGGCGATCACCGCCTTTAACAACGGTGGAGGATCGACCATGATCTCGACGCGGAGCCGATCAGGGAGACCATTGATGAAGACGGCGATCTTGTGCGTCTCCGACAACCCCTGTTGATGGAGAAGAAGAAGCTCAAAACGTTCACGATACTCACTTACAGTGGTGTGTTGTTTGATGGAGAAGAAATGCTGGCAGAGAAAAAGTGGATCGGCCTCCGTGAAACGCAACGACAGTTGCCTCTTCATCTCGTCCCAACTCGAGAACAGCTGCTCCTGTTCCTCCGTCTGGAGCCAGATCTGAGCCGCTCCTATCAGGCAAACCCTAGCTGCTCGGAGTTTCGAAACCTCCGTCATGTCATGAAGAGCGAAGTAGTGTTCGGCTTGGTTGAGCCACACCAGGAGATCTGAACCATCGCATGTGGGCAACTTAATTTTTCTCACCTCAGGACCCGCGCGGTAAGGCGTCGATCCCCGATCTGGGCCGTTTGTTGCGGGAATCCCTCTTCCGGAAA
This sequence comes from Stephania yunnanensis, assembly GCA_039657365.1. Classification (NCBI taxonomy): domain Eukaryota; kingdom Viridiplantae; phylum Streptophyta; class Magnoliopsida; order Ranunculales; family Menispermaceae; genus Stephania; species Stephania yunnanensis. The sequence goes on from CM077585.1 coordinate 7,324,474, forward strand.
CCAGATCTGGTGGATCTCCCTCTTTTGATCCACTACAAGACCCAATCTGAGGAGATCTGGCCAAATCAGCCCTCTGTTGTTGGAATAGCTCCTCCATACGGGACGACAACATCTGGATCTGGGTTTGCATTTGATCCTGGAGCTCGGATCGCAACCCCTCGATCGACCCCTCCAGATCCTGGACTCTCCTCAGCTCCGACTCCATCGCTTCCAGGCGCACGTCCATCTTCGGCCCCATCATCGAACTGCTTTGATACTAGTTGATAGGGTTCTTCCCCTCCTTAGTTAGAGAAAACCGACACACACAAGAGAGAACGAAACAAGAGACGTGAGAGAGAGACAAACAATGAGAGAGCCAACAGAAGGCTAAGAGTTTTATTGCTTTTAAAGGCAAGTGTACAGTGCTTTACACCCCAACAGTGTCAGCACCCGAAATTACACCCCAACAGTGTATTCCAAAGACAAAGAGTACACTCTTTGCTCAAATTCTTGAACTTAAAGTCTCCCACAATATACTTCTTTCTGTCTATAACGGTTCCCCCCCCTTAGTTATATACCGCACCCCATACTTCTCTGGATGTTTCCTGATCATGCCAGTGGAACCTCAGCTGGGCCCACAGTTGGAATGCATGATCCCCTACTACCGTGTGATCTCCTTGTATACCACTTTGTAATGGGAGGCCTATCAGCCCTCCAATGGATCTCAAGCCTACCTCAGGATCACTACGCCATTAAATAGAGCAACATTGTACAAGTAAAATCCATTAATTATTCATGTGATTAATTTTAATAACTCGTAGATGGCAAAAAAAATTGAGTTTCAATAAAACCTATTAGATTCTCTGACATTCCTATAAACGTCATCTTACTTCTACTTTAAAGTTTTAAGTTGGTTCTCTAATTCTTTCTAAATAAATGAGTTTTACACCAAATCTTAGTTCAAAATGAACCAACTAAGAAGCAAATATAGGGATTTAGACTAACAAGCATTATTAGTTTGTTTGATTTTGACACACCGAGCTTTGAATGTCAATTCTCACCAATGCAACAATGCATTTAATTTTGTAAGGAAACCATAGGGCTAGAATTCCTATGGTTTGTACTTTAAAATATTCACGGAACACCAAGAGAATGGAAGCTTACGAATGAGAAAATTTATGTTTGGCCATTTGAGGACTTCCAAGAACCTAGGAAGTAGGAATCAATATTTTCTGAAAGTAGCAAAAAACAAACATAAGGTTTTGCTACTATGACTCAATTTCTCATTCGTGCCTCACACTACTTATGTTCCTATTTAAAGTCAAATAAAAGTTTAGTACACTTTCTGAAATTTTACCATGGGGCTTTGAAGTCTAAATCAAAGTTTGCTTTCAACTTATCCAAAACTCCCAACACGTTGCCACAGTTTGTGATAAAAAGCTCATACCTGATGTATGGAAATTTGACTCATTGCTCAAAAATAACCCCACCACATATATATTGGTTATGTTGTGAAGTATGGATGATCATGCATGTTGTGTAGTCATGAAACTTGTATTCCACATTAATGGTACTTATACTTGTCTATGTATTGTCATGTTACTTGTAACCATTTCCAATGTACACCAACTCTTCCATGTATTGTCAAATTACTTATAATGTGTTGTATGACATGTGGTGTATATGTTACTTGTACACATTGTCTAAGTACATTTATTATCATCACCAAAGGGCCTACATAAAGAGTGTCAACCTTACTATAAAAACACACTAATTTGAATGAAGAATTTCTCATTCCAACTCTCTCATTTCTTTTGTTCTCCTTTGTAGTAGTAGTTTGTAGTAATAGAAGTTCTTAGTCTTCTATTTTCTTTCTCTAGTTTCTAGCAAGTTCCGACTCAATTTACAACACGTTATCAGCACCAGTTTGCTCTAGCACAAAGTAGATCTTAAAGTTCAGGAAGGTTTGCTAAGGAGACAAATCTAGGAAGGTATACAACAACAACATAGCCTCAGTCCCAAATTAACTGGGGTCGGCTACATGGATCAAACTTTTCCATTGTGCTCGATTAAGTGCAATTGATGGTGAGCTTTGCAAACCATTCCAAAGCTAGGAAGGTATAACTTTTGTTAATTTAAATAAGATCAATTTATTTTCATGTTATCATGGGTGCTTTCTTTTTATTACATGCATCACTTATATATGCATATTTTATTCATACACTATCCATTATAACGTCACCAATCGTGAAAGTATGCTGCAGGTTGCGTCTTGTAAGATCTTCTACATCAGAAATCAAAAGTCAATATGCAACATAACTAGTTTTCTCGCTATACTACAAACGATTAGTTATGCTCTATTCTTGATTTTTATATTGCAAATAGTGCTATGAATTTGAGTTGATAGTGGGTAAGCCGTGTCCTCGGTAAAGCTAAACACTGAAAGGGAGACATGTTATCTTGTTTAATGAGACATGGTTTTAAGTAGACTTCGTCTCGTCACCCAACTCGGAGGTTGTTCTACCAACTCATACAGATAGTACATTTTGCGTATTAATAATCAAATTGTGAACATATATTTAATCGTATAATATTTATTTTATATAAAAGAGAAAAACTATTTACCCAATTTCTTTACATATTCTCAGACTATGGCAAACCTTCAAAAACTTGAATTTGTTGCCCTCAATATCACTGGCAATAATTATTTGTCATGGCAGCTGGATGCTGAGATACATCTTAAAGCTAAAGACTCAGGAGAAACTACTATAGAAGGAAATGAAACATTAATGCAAGACCGTACGAAAGCACTGATATTCATTCGTCATCATCTCCATGAAAGTTTGAAAAGTGAATATCTCACTATAAAAGATTCTCCCACCTCGTGGTTAAGCTTGAAAGAGCGATATGATCACCAAAAGACGGTGATATTTTCAAGAGCTCAAAACGACTAGCTGAGTTTTAGGCTACCAGATTTTAAAATAGTCAGTAAGTATAACTCCACCATGTTTAATATTACCACTCGTTTGAGGCTATGTGGAGAAAATATATCCGATGAGGCAATGATGGAAAAAACATTCAGTACTTTTCATGCCTCGAATCTGTTGTTGCAACAACAATATCGAGCGCGTCAATTTAAAAAGTACTCGAAATTAATTTCTTGTCTCATGGAGGCTGAACAATACAATGAACTTCTATTGAAAAACCACAACTCCCATTCAACTGGTTCCGCTTCAATTAATGAAGCAAACATTGCATCTTATAATGACCATAAAAACGGTCAAGGAAATAAAAACCACGGAAGTGAAAATGGGAAAGGATTAATTGGCAAAGATCGTGGCAAGCCATATTATAAATCCCGCGATGATAAGTTCCAAAACAAATGGAACAAAATGATGCCACTCAAAAAAAAAGGAAAAATACTACTAAAAATGAGCATTCTCGTAATCGTGACCAATCATGTCACAAGTGTGATATAAAAGGCCATTTGGCTCATCTATGTCATGCGCCTAAACATTTTATTGATCTTTATCAAGCCTCCTTGAAAGAGAAAGGCAAAATAGTTGAGATGAATTTCACCGTCGAAGATGGCTCGTCAAACATTAATTATATGGATGTCCCAAATTTCATGATGAGAACACTAGTCTTAATGTTTTTAATGATCATATGTAAAACTTTTCAATAATTCTATGTACTAATTTTTGTTATGTTTTCTAGTTTCTATGTACTAGTTTTAGTTTCTATGCACTAGTTTTAGTTTCTTACTATGAATGAAATATGATTTTTTTCTAATTTGCCAAACATTATTTGTGTAAATGGATCATCAAGTCATGTGTTCAAATCATGAACCAAATAAGAACGATATTTATCTTGCTGATTATGCTACAACATGTACAATCCTTAAAATGAGAGAATATTTCTCTAACTTGAACTTAGCTGAGGCTAATGTTCAAACAATATCTAACATCTATAATTTGATTAATGGCTTTGGAAGAGCAAGCATTATGTTACCTGGGGATACAACAATTTATGTTGACAATGCCTTACACTTAAAAAAATGCAAAAGGAATTTACTCAGCTTTAATGATATTCGTCAAAATGGATATTACATTGAAACCATGAACGAAAATGATAAAGAATTTCTCTATATCACATTGGTTTCAAATGGGAAAAAAAGAAGTGTTAGAAAAATTCTCAAACTTTCTCTCTCGGGACTATATTTTACTCATATAAGGCATGTCGAAACGAATGTCGTCATAAATAAGAAAATTAATGATTCAAAGACATTCATTCTATGGCATGACCGACTTAGTCATCTAAGATCATTAATGATGCGAAGAATAATTGATAATTCGTATGGACATCCTTTTAGGAGTCACAAAATACTTTCAATTGGTGATTATAACTGTGCCAGTTGTTTTCAATGTAAATTAATAGTTAAACCATCCCCAAGTAAAATTATTGTGGAAACCCCAGTTTTCTTATAACGCATTCAAGGAAACATATGCGGACTTATTCATCCTCACTGTGAACCATTTAGACATTTCATGATTTTGATAGATGAGTCAACTATGTGGTCACATGTTTTTTACTCTCGACCCGTAATGTTACATTTGCTAGACTTTTAGCCTAAATCGTTAAGTTAAGAGCACAATTCTCTGATGACCCAATCAAGACCATTCGTGTTGATAATGCTGGAGAGTTTAAATCTCAAGCATTTAGAGATTATTGCATGTCTATAGGAATTACTATTGAACATTTTGTTTCACATGTGCATACTCATAATGGTTTGGAAGAATCTCTAATCAAATGCATTCAATAAATTACTAGACCATTAATCATGAGAATTAAATTACTAACTTAAGTTTGGACACGTGCTGTCTTCTATGCAGCATCTATAATTCGTTATAGGCCTACTGCATACCATGAACATTCCTTCATGCGACTCATTTGAGGTCAACAACAAAATATTTTACATTTGAAGATTTTTGGTTGTGCAGTGTATGTTCCTATACCACCTCCTAATAGAACTAAGATGGGTCTACAACGAAAACTTGGGATTTATATTGGATTTAACTCATCATCCATTACAAGATACCTTGAGCCCCTAACAGCGGATTTATTTACTACACGTTTTTGCTGATTGTTACTTTGATGAATCAATTTTCCCACCATTAGGAGGAGATAAGAAGTCAATTCAAAAGGAATGACACGAAATTGTTTGGAATGCATCAACTTTATTACATTATGATCCATGCACAAATCAGTGTGCACTTGAAATTTAAAAGATCATTTATTTGCAACAAATTACAAATCAATTACCTGATGTATTTACTGACGCAAAACAAGTGACAAAATCACATATTCCAACTATAAATGCTCCTGCGAGAATTGATGTCTCTGTGCAAAAAAATGCACAAGAACCAACGCAAAGCTTAAAGCGTAGAAGACTATTTGGTTCAAAAGATACGGTTCCTCGAAAGAGGAAAAATGAAAGTAAAAATAAATACAAATCAAACTACTCTTGAGAAAGCACAAGAATCATTTGATAAGAATTTGTCATAACAAGTTGATTCTAACGAGAAACAACTACCTCTAGAAAAATAGGAAAAATATGAAAATAATGAGATCTCAATAAATTATTTGAACTCTGATAAGATTTGAGATCGAAATAGTATTATTCCTAATGATATTTTTGTTTTCAATGTGTCATTTGAAATATGTGAAAATGATGATGATCAAGAACCAAGATAAGTGGATGAATGTCGAAAAATACCTGATTGGCAAAAATGGCAAAAGGTTATCTAAGCAGAGCTAGACTCGTTGAAGAAATGAGAGGTTTTTAGACCAATTGTTCAAACGTCAGATAGTGTAATGCCTGTTGGATATAAATGGGTATTTGTACGAAAGAGAAACGAAAAAATTAAGATTACAAGGTACAAAGCAAGACTTGTAGCTCAAGGTCTTTCACAAAAAATTGACATTGATTATGAAGAAACATACTCTTCTGTTATAGATGCAATCACATTTCGATTTTTGATAAGCCTTACGCTTTCGAAGAGCTTGATATGCATCTAATGGATGTTGTTACAAAGCATATATATACGGATCCCTAAACAGTTAACTATATATGAGAATCCCCGAAAGATTTGAAATATCTAAAAAAAAATTAAATCAAAACCTCATAACATGCATTCTATAAAATTACAAAGGTCTTTGTAAGGATTGAAACAATCCGGACAAATGTGGTATAAACGCCTTAGTGATTATTTACTTAAAGAAGGATATGTAAATAATTTACTTTGCCTATGTGTCTTCATTAAAAGATCAACGGGAGTTGTAATAATTGTTGTAAATGTTGATGATTTGAATATAGTGGGAAACTACGACGACATCGTTAGAACATTCGAATACTTGAAAAAAGAATTTAAGATGAAAGAACTTGAAAAAATAAAAACTTGTCTTGGTTTGCAAATTGAACATTTTCCAAGTAGAATATATGTCCACCAATCAAATTATATTGAAAAAATATTAAAAAGATTTTATACGGACTAGGCACATCCATTGAGGTCTCCAATGGTTGTCAAATCACTTGAAGTGGATAAGGATCCATTTCAACCTCATGAAAGTAATGAAGAGCTATTTGATCAAGAGGTACCATATTTAAGTGCAATTGGTGCACTTATGTATCTTGTAAATTGTACAAGATCTGACATTGCTTTTGTTGTCAACCTACTTGCAAGATATAGCTCTACACCAACTCGAAGACATTGGAATTGTGTTAAACATGTTTTTTGATATCTTCAAAGAACAAGTGACATAAGTTTGTTTTACTCGAGATGAGTAAAATTGAATCTCCAAGGTTAGGCTAATGATGGATATTTGTCTAATCCCCACAAGGCTCGTTCTCAAACGGGATATGTATTCACTTGTGGTAATAGTGTTGTATCATGGAAGTCAAGTAAAGTAAATGATGGTTGCTACTTCTTCCATTCATTCTAAAGCACTTGCAATTTATGAAGCAAGTCGTAATTGTGTATGGTTCAGAAACATGATTGAACATATTCAAAAATCATATGGATTACCTTCAATAAAATATTGTCTAACCATATTATATGAAGCCAATGCGGCATGTATCGCACAATAAAGTGTGGTTCATAAAAGGGAACAAAACAAAACATATTTCACCAAAATTCTTTTAAAAACATGAGCTTCAAAAAATGGTGAAATCGATGTCAAGCAAATCCGATCAAGTGATAATCTTGCTGATTTATCCACAAAAGCTTTACCAACTACAACATTTAAAAGGCTTACCTATTGTATTGGCTTGCGTAAACTTAAGGATATTGCAAGCAAAGAAATGGAACAAGTTTCACCCATGTTCACATGAGAGGGAGTTATTGATTAGTGTATTGCACTCTTTTTCCTTTAGCTATGATTTTATCCCACTGAATTTTCCTAGCAAAGTTTTTAATGAGACAATCCTAATAATATTATACTCATCTTAAGATTTATGGGAACAATGTACTCTGTTTTTTTTACTATATTTTGTCTCACAGGGTTTTTCTTAGTAGAAGTTTTAAACGAGACACATTTTCTAAGCAAGTGTCATCCAAGGGGGAGTGTTGTGAAGTATGAATGACCATACATGTGTAAACATGTATCTTGTATTCCTCACTAATGGTACCCGCACTTGTCTATGTATTGTCATTTTACTTATAACCATTTCCAATGGTGAAAACCATTAGAACTTACTAGAACTCATGCTATGTTTATACATAAAGGGTGTCGAGTTTTAAAACCCTATTTTAATTAAGTTGTTATTGTAACAACAAGAATGAAATCTTTGAAAACTTAGAAGATGCACAAGCATTACTGTAAAGAGTTATAAATCAAGACGGTAAATTGGTCTAGACCAAATTTACCAAGTGGCAGTACTAAGTTTTAAAGGTAGATTAATTGTACGTGTGTTGAATATTAACAACAAATCAAGGGATTTGACTGGAATTTAGACAATATGGGATTGTCATATATTTAACACAAAGGTAAAAGAGAAAAGTAAACTTGAAATAATTGAATATTACGAACAATTGATCTAGGAATCCCTAAAATCATTGTGTAATTTATTCAATTGACTCAAGTATGATAATTGATGTAAATTAAAATTAGATACAATGATGCCATGGAGGAAAGCTGAAGTATAGTTTGACTACAATGTTTTTTTTATTGTACGTAAACTATAGAAGAAGTTAGAGGTTCATCTTAAGACTTCTTATTCATGTAAGAATATGTGTTGACAAAATAAAACAAAATTGTAGCTTGTACTTCTAATTATATATATAGTTCAAGAATTGTGAGAAGAACTATTGGGATTGATAATCTCGAGATATCCATTTTGGTAGTTGTACCAAATATGGAAGGCACCACTTGTAAATAAAAGGAAAGATTGTTGAAAGTTTTTTTAATAATTCTTAAAGATTATTGAGAATCTTAGAAGAATCATTACAAGACAATGTGGAGGTATAAAGACCAGTGGATTGGTATAAGCAGTGAATTTCAAACTGTAGAAGTTTGAAAAAGTGGAATTGTCAGAGTGATAGAATTAAAAGGTGAGATTGATACCTTGGATTTCCTAAATGTTAGAAATTCACTCTGAAACATCACTCATTAAGGAGATTCTGTTGACAATACCTTGAATAAGAAAAAGAAAGAGGATGTGGTTTCAATAAAAGATGCTCAATAATATCTCTTGACTGATATATATATACTAATGAATAATTGAAGTCCCGCGCAGGCACATCATCAGCAGAGTTGTCTGGATCGGTAACTACAAGTCTATTCTGCTAATAATGATTATTGAGATTAAGTGATGAATTATTGAGAAATTGATTAAGATTATCTAGTAGGTCAAGGGCTGACTACTAGTTATTAGTATTTTATATGGATAATCTCGGATAAAAAAATTGAGCATTTAAAAAGTTCTTAGAACTTGAATGCAAGAATATTATAAAAATCTCATGGATTTCTTTAAGAGATTCATTCAAGCGAAATCCAAAATCATTATGATAAAAATGAGTTGTTGGTGACATGGAATGAAAATTGACAGTGTCAATTCTATAAAGAAATACGAGATATATCAGCAAGTGGAAGCTGAGTGATATTAACCTAGAGGGTTATATAATTCTTGCCATATATGAATGAAATTTCATGCACATAAATTTAAGATGGATTAACCTAAGTTATGATGACAATCGAACTTTGTAGTATTGTAATTGTAGGACTAATAGAGTCAGTAAATTTCTTGCCATTATTGTGCTTTAATTCTTGTGGAAGAGTGAGCAAGATATATGCGTGTAGAAAGAGTTTAGAGTTATGAAGAACCAGGATTATCATTTCGTTGAGGAATAGAAAGTTTGCTTCCCAGTGGGAAGAGATGTATAATAGCTGGGAGAAACCTTTCTCAATCTTAACACTATATCTGCAACTAATATTAGTTTTAGAGAATATAATGTCCGAGCTTGTGACTTGGAAGATGTTAGATACCGAAAGAAATATTTACTGTGTGAGTTCTCTAATATTGATATTATCATGCTATATATGACGTTGAGGTGTTTTCCTTAAAAATTTGTATGCTTTACTTCATTGTCAATTGGTGTGGGACGAGAAGTAATGATACGAGTTAATTTGAGCCTGAATAATTCAGAACTACACAAAAAGGTATGCAATTACAACTCAGATAAATAGAAAGAATGTGTTGACAAAGCAAATGTGGTTGAGGATGCTTTGAGTAGGAAAAGAATATGCATAGAGAATGTAGCTACTACAGAGTTTCTCGGTATAGACTTCTTGAGGAAGTATCTATGATGATGATTTGTGAAAGTTCAGCTGGCACATCATCAATTGAGAGAGCTAATTTCATAGCTACTAATTTTTTCTTCTGAGCTCAGACTTGGACTGAATCAGAGATGATTCAGTAGGTGATTGGTTACCATAAAGCTAATTAGGATTATAAGGTGCGTTAAATATTAGTGACTAGTATAAATCATCCTGATTGGTTAGTTTCTGACAATGGTGTATTATGATTCAGAGATAGATTGTGGATTCCAACTCAGAATTACTTGAGGCAAGAGTTGCTACAAGAATCTCGTGGATTTCTTTACTCTATTCATCCAGGTGACACTAAGACGTATCACGATATGAGGCGTATCTATTAGTGGCAAGGGATGGCGGTGTAGTTGAGTTCGTAAAGAGATATTAGATATGTCAATAAGTTAAGGCTGAGCATAGAAAACATGGAGGGTTATTGCATTCTCTGCCTATTCCTGTTGGAAATGGGAATATATATCGATGGATTTTGTTTTCGGTCTACCTCAGAGTTTACATAAGCACGATACAGTATGGGTTGTAGTTGACATGTTGACGAAGACTGCGCATTTCTTGCTAGTTTCCATGCGAGTTCCTCCTAACCGATTAAGTGAGGTGTACGTACGTAAGATGTGAGATTTCATAGAGTTCCAGTGTTGGTTAGAGATCCGAGATTCATGTCCAGACTAGGGAGTGAATTACAGTGACAGCTAGGAACTGTTCTTAACCTCAGTATGGTATACCATCTCCAGACTGATGAGCAGACTGAACGGTTAATTTTGGTGCTAGAAGATATACTTCGAGCTTGTGTCTTGGAGATTAGTGGTAACTGGAAGAAATATATTTCTCTATGTGAGATGATTCAAAACTATACAGAGAGAATTTAGCACATTCGCCAGTGTTTGACTACGCCACAGCTAAGACATAAGAAATACGCTGATAAACATCATAAGTTGTTGGAGTTTTCAAAGGACGATCTCGTTATGTTGAAAATCTCACCTATGAAAGAACTATACAGGTTTGGATTACGAGATAAGCTAGCTCCACAATACATTGGGTCGTTCAGAGTACAGGAAAGGATTGGTCCTATATATTTATATATATATTGAAAACTATAAGTTAGTTTGAATTATATGGATCGTCGGATCGCCTCGAGATGAGCGTGAGTATTAATGGTGACAACATGTGTCAGTTAAAGGAGTGTCATGTTAGCACATCAATCATTCGATCATTTTCAAAATAACGTGATGTGTATCTCGAGAAAAATGCATATATTTAAACTAAAACTTCGTACTTATCTCATTTAATCGATTGAAACAAAGACAGAAGGGTTGAGGGTTTAATACTCTGATCATAGGAGATTTTCAGGGAGCTGAATCAATAAAGATTGAGGAGCTTAAACAATTTAAAAGTCAGATATCATCATTTTCATAAGTTTAGTTTTTGTGTTTGTCGAAGTTAAATTCGATGGTAGCAATGAAATCTCTATGAATTGTGTTGTTTGATAACTGGGAATGGCTTGTTACCTTACTAGAGGTCCTCCCTGATGAATTTTGGGAGTATTTGTTGTTGTTTGGTTGATTTGTGGATGGAACAGTGGCTGCTACCTTGTATACTGTCGAAATAGTACAAGTTGGAGCGCGCTCCACCAGGCAGAGGAGCGTGCTCCACCAGGCAAAGGAGCGCGCTCCCTTCATCAATTGGGACAAACCCAATTGATGGAGCGCGCAACACCCAGTGAGAAAACATGCTCCCACCCCATAACACAACAGTAATGTTGTATTTTGACTAGAATTTGTGGAGGACTTAGGAACTGAACTATCTGAATATAGGGTATTGGACCTATATTGATCACAAATGACTTGTGATAGGTGTTGGATTCCCGGGAGAGAACGTGAGCAACCCCAAAAGTTAGGGAATTTGGAACGAAACCTAAACCGAGGTAAGTATGAATTCGCTTATTTATCAATGTTGTCCGGCTATCCTAGTATATATAGTTCATGTAGTTAATGGAGTGAATGAGGGACTATGTACACTGTGATGGTTTTAATAAATGAAAAACGGTGTTTACTGTGATTCACGAGAGTAAGTTCCTAAAACTGAGACCAGGTTATATAGGAGATGGATTACCTTCCGGCCTATACGTAACTTCCCACTCAGTTAAATAGGTAGCGTGGATTACATAATCACTAGAAGGTTTCGAATAAAACCATTGGGCATTAATGGATTAGCTAGACAGCACATCGGCCAATGTGTTGGTCTAGCAATCGCATTAATGGCATCAGTGGGTAATCGACCTTAGTTTTATAAATAAAATGGGAATCACACTGTAATAGTCATTGACAGTTTGATTTGCATCTGTTAGATATTGAATTATATGCTTTTCATATTCTTGTTAGTTAACACTGGTGCATATTGTTATTGCATAATGTTCTTGACTATTATATGGAATGTTGATGGCTATGTGAATCTCTACTTACTGAGCAAATTGGAGCACTCACCCCAAATTAACATTTCAGGAAAACCGACAAGTGCTACGACTATGGAATAAAAAGATTTAGGAGTTTCGATCTCTCTTTGATGTAATGAATCTTCCCTTGTCTTATATATTTGCATCGAATTACGCTTTGTAATATCACAAGAAATATGAGGCTTTGTATAACCGAGGTTTATTCCAATTTGATTTGATATTATATATCGTGTTTCAAATATCGAAAAAGTTTTAATTTCCACCGCATTTAATATTTGTTTTCACATCCATATTCGATATGCAAAGTGGTGTTTGTCAGTGTAAGAGGAGAGGTCTTGGCTCCAGTTAAGTCCTGGTCGGGTAGTCGGGGCTTAATTAGGGTTTCGGTGCCAAGTATCGCTCTAAACGAGTTAGGGTATGTTACACCACATCTCCTTTTATTCTTTTTTGATACTATTTTCGGAAACAACCCTCGATTGGTTATGAATTCAACCAATACTTTGTAGAATTAGTCTTCCTAATTTACTAATTAAACCAGTACTAACCTCATTCTAAAATTCAAGATATTCATATCTTATGTTTCCCACAAGTCTCAATTTTATTTTCATGTTTTCTAAACGATTCTCAATCATTTGAAACTTAATTTAAATCCATTTTGGCACTTTCTTGAGCATTTTATAATTGTAATAGTTCGATACTTTTGATTTTCAAAGAAATCCATGTTCGATACTTACGTTCCTCAATCAGTTAGACTTCATGCTCAACCAATTTTCAATTGGTTTTATAACTGACTATTTTCCTCAGTTATATTGATATCAAACTACTCACAATACCCTTGTGAATTTGGACTTCCCAAGTATATTTCACGTCTCATCACGCTCGTTATCGTTTCATAAGTCTATTCTTTTTTTAATTGTTTGTTCATAATCTCACTCATCATATCTCGCGTGTTAAATATAAAAAAAACAATGAAAATAAACTTCTTATCGTATATCTAGCGATAATATAATAAATAAATACCAAATATATCACAATAACAAAGTATTCCCAACTCACAATCACAACCCAACTAATCGCGCTCAATCACTCTTTGATTCCCAATCAAAGTATGTTCTCAAGTGAGTCAAACCTAGGCTCCAATACCAAGTTTGTCAAGGCCCATCTCACTTAGTCCTAACTTAGCCTAATTCCCCTAATTAGGCATCTAATTCATTCAATCATCTTCAACCTCAAAATAATTTTTATTTCAATCCTTGATAATGCTCCAAATCTAAATTTATATCTTCAATCAAACTCATTTCATGATGTCTAATTGGAGCTCTCTATATTTTGTAAAATTTAAAAGACCTCCCCTAAAAGCGGCCTACTGAAAAATCACCTAATAGACAATAGAATGGAGAGATGCCTAGAATGACTCACAACTCTCCGCAGTTCATAATATATACATATATATATATATATATATATCAATTTTAAACAATTAAACTAACTTAAAGTCTCTGATACCTTATTTAAAACTTTAGAAACCCAAAATAAACTGAAACTGAATAAAAAACTTCTCAACTTACTTCACACTAATTTAGGAGACTCACATAACCTATTTGAAAGTATTTTACGACCTACGCTCACCCTGGAACCCAAAACAATTATTTATAACATGATTACAACAATAATTAAACTTTAAAAACTTAAAACAAATAACCAAGATCTTTGAGTCTTATCCATTCTTTCTTGTCTTCACTGAGAATCTGACATCATCAAAAACAACTCGAAGATGTCAAGTAAGTAAACTCTTACACTACTCTGTACTCCTGCAAATATTAGTCTGAATACATGGAGACATATAATTGCATTTTCAAATAACGACAAACTTATATAACAACGTGCATCCTTTATTTCCTGCTCGAAGCTCATAACAAGCAAACCTACTCACGATGAACCTAGAACACTCCTATGAGTTCAATTCATGCTACCTTGGAGTCGACATTACCCGCCTTAGACGCCCGCAGTACATCTAATCTGGAGTGGAGTACCTCACGCTCTTACAACTGAAGCAGGGGCAACTCTATCTGGATGTCATGTGTGTATGACCAAGAATGATGCGAAATACAATGCAGACTAAACATAAATGCAGGTACAAAGATAAATTTCATAAATAGTAAAGATCACTGTAGGGTTTACTTACAACCAAACCAACTTAAAGCTGGTTGTGAAGCCTCACACAATGTTCCCTGGCTTCCACGCACCTCCACATATCCTATTAAATCATAAAAATAACATTTTTAAAGTTACAACTCTATTTTAATACTTCAAAACAATTTACAAGTTGCAACTTAATAAAAACCCTATTTTCCAAATCATAATGGAGTTCAAGTCCCTAAATAACTCCAATTCCTCCTTTTTATTTCTATGTTTTTAACTCCAATTCCTCCTTTTAAAGCTTATTTAGAAACCTTAATGAGTCTATTTGAATTCAATTTATCACTAACAATACAAACCACCTTCATTTGATTCAAACCATGTATGTAATTTCATTTCATCAACAACTAATGTTTTTCACAAGTTAAATTGATCCCAAATTATCATCTTATTTGAACAACGAACTTATGATTTACTTGATTTATCCTTAATGAACTCAATTCATAGGTTATTAGCTACAATCTTCAACAAATTTTCATTTAGTTCATCAAACCATATATTTCACTATCTCAATTTATTTGGTTGTTGTTCAATTTTCATTCTTTTCACTAGTTTTATTCCCATGGTTAGATCAAAAATTTTCTTCCCCGAGTGATGTGGCGTCGGCCGAGCACTCGGTGTACTGCCCTAAGTAAACCAAGGGCAGTCCCAGAGTTAACCCAGGGATCGGCTTGGGTAGAACACATGCCCTCCTTGGGTTTAGTAGGATCGTGCCTGCTCTACCATGCAGAGCAAGGAACTCCCTGCCGTGGACGTGTTTTGGGCAGTGCTTACGCATTGCACAGAAGCTTCCTGAGCTTAATCTATGAACGACAACACTATTGTATTTCATCAATTTTTTTCCTCTTCTTCTTTGTTCTTTCGTCAATCGAAACCCCCTCATCCCTCATCATCAATAACAACCAACAATTTATCTTCAACAACACTAAATATGTCCTCTCTATTCATCACCGTCACCTACCTCTCTTAACTACCCTGTTTCATCGTCATCGCCAACCTTTCCCTTCTCCTTCAACCCAAGAACAACAACAACAACAACAACAACACCAATAATTCACACCACCAATAACAAAAATAGGCACAAACCAATTTGAAAATAATAATCTCTTACCTCAAATTGATGGTTCGATCTCCACTGCTCACCTTCGACATCAACAGCCCTTTCCTATGAAGACGGTGAAGGAACAGGGCAAATCGAGAGGGAGAGCCGTTTGCTTGGATGAATTGAGATAATGAAGATACCGTGAGAGGAGAGGCGAGATTGAGAGAGACGTTGTGTAACCAGGGGGAGGGAGGCACGGTTTGGGAGAAGAAGATGAAATCGAATTGGGGAGGGTTTAATCGAAACCCCAAGCCCCATATAGCTTATAACATGTGATAAGTGGTAGTACTAAATAATATTGATGTTCAGTTCGAGTTTTAAATTGGTGATGGGATCATTTTAACCAACAGCGATGGTTTTCTAGCACCCTTCCACAATTAACGATACCACTTATCAGCATAGGCCATCGGCAACCGTCTTGCTCAAACACCTGAAGAAGTTTTTAACATTGTAATGCAAGGGCGAGAAACATTATTGAAACTTGTTTAGTGCGCGCTAAAAAAAGACATTGGGTCGTACTAAGAAGTCCCTCTTACTACTGCATTAAAATGATGTCGTTCATGGTCATTGCATGTTTAGTGCTTCACAATTACCTTCAGATAGAGGTACCAGATGATGTGTTGGAAAATATGGTGCCAGAGGGGCAAGAGTTGGGGCCCGAAGACGATGCAAGCAACTAGGAACCAGTGGTTATCGGCTTAGTGGGTCCAAATATTGCGTGGACTACATGCCTCAAGCACTAACAATCAACAAACAAGTCAACATGAAGATTGCATAAACACAGTCTGACCTATTTGAGTACATAAGAATACACATCCGCAAGAACTTAAGCATTGCCTACAAATATGCATTTTAAGGATCGAGGAGCTAACTTACTTTGATCGTAAAGATGGACAAATGCAGTGCAACCAAATAGTTTGGGAGGGATGTTTGAAAGAAGTTGTGTTTGAGGAAAACTGTGTAACAGAGTTTGGCAAGGTGTTGCAAAATTCAATACTCGGGAAGGTAATCGATTGATGAGATAGGCTGCAGTGAGGACTGCTTCACCCCAATATTGTTGTGGAACATGTGTGGTGAACATGAGTGAACGAGCAACTTCAAGGAGGTGTCTGTTTTTCCTTTCAGAGATTCCATTTTGTTGTGGTGTTTTGACACATGAGCTAGTGTGTACAATGCCATGAGAGTTGAAGTACTCACCTAATATGGAGTTAAAATATTCACGTCCATTATCAGAGTGAAAAATTTGTACATTGGTTTGGAATTGAGTTTGAATCATGACATGGAACTATTTTACAAGGGTACAAGCCTCTGATTTATGTTTCATAAGGAAGACCCAAGAGAGCCTAGTGTGATCGTCCACAAACAAGAGAAACCATTTAGCATTTGTAATAGTTGTGAAATGGCTTCACTACGGCTACGATAAGAATTGCCATCAGTAGTATACTAAAGTTTAGTCGAGAAATTGATCCAACATAGAAAAGAAAAAAACCAAATTTTCAAATCAGGATCAGAACTTCGAAAATTTTGAAAGAGAGTTGAACACAGTATATAAAATTTAAGCAATCACCACAATAAGATACCTCCAACGCGAACTTATGTTCAGTCACATCAGTTTTATTGAAGGTAAGAACCAGTGGTAACCGTGTCTTGTAAAGGATGCTACAGGCATAGAGTATATTACTCATGAAAGTAACTGGTTTCACTGCACGAGGAGTGTCAACAACATAGGCAATCACAGTAGGGAAAGTTGAAGCAAAAGCTTCAGTAATTATTGATCCAGATGCTGACCAAGTGAATATCTCAATCTGACCAGGAGTGTCCACGAGAACATAATCTAGCTGATCAGCACGCTTCTCAATGACTGAAATAACCTGAATAAGACAGATGATTCTTCAGGAATTACATATTTTAATAACTAAAATAAGTAGATAGGTCAGGACCTCAAACATTTGATCTGGACTCTCATCAAGACCCTACAATGTCAACAATACGCAAGCCAGATGGATGAATATCCAGTGCCAAACCAAAGAACATCCTAAATGGCTTTGAACCAGTTGAAGAAAATAAATGTGCCGCGAGCCATAAAAATTTACGAAGCCAACATCAAGCTCCATACGATTCACTACCAGGATCATCCATTCTGACAGCTAATGTGAGACTGGAAAAAGCAAAGATCGAATCCTCGCCTAATGCAAACATTATGTAATAGAATTCCAGAAAGAATGAATGTATACCTCATTAAATTTTGTTGCAAACAAGTTCAATGAAGTTAATATGCCTCCATTAGGACCAAGATTGAACTGCTTCATTACTTCCTTGTAGCGAACAGTGTCTCGAATATCAATGTTTGCACCAAAAGGTAGGGTCATAACCGCCGGGTCAAGATTTAAAACGTATCCTCGAATATTTGAAGCTTGTGTATGGTATACCAATTGGTGAAGAAAAGTAGTTTTTCCACTCCCTGAAGAAAGCCACAATTTCACACTTCATTTTCAAAATTTCAAAGTACGTGTTACATCCATCTAATAGCATAAACAGAAAGCAGTAAACCAACAAAGAAACTTTAGCTAATCAGATACCTGCCATCCCCACAACGATAATGATAACGGGCTTCCTCTTGAACTGAGACGAAGATTCCTCTATGCCTAGCTTTTCCATTGACTTGGAAATATCTTCGGTCTCTTTTCCCTTTACCATATAATGACAACAGAAGTTAAAACTTAAGGGATTTTTTTTTAAAGAAAGAAATGGGACGGAAGAGCAAAGCAAACTCTATGGATTGGTACTTTGCTGGTTGACACTTCAGCCGAATCCATTTGCATTAACTCGAGTTCTCCTTTAGTTCCCTTAGTGGTTGTATAGTCAAAATCAGAATCAATATCCATTTTTACAACTGAATTATCAATTCAGATCTCCTACATAATCAATAAAAACAAAGTCACATAAATTGTTTAATATTAAATAACTGAACAAAAAGAAAAAGACTTCCTCCAAAGCAACCATAGAGAAAAAAAAAAAAATCATCTAAGAGAGCATCTGATTTTACACAGCATGGTTGCACTAACCATCAACCAAGTGAAGACCTTGCAGTTGACCTATCACTATAGAAGATGGCCAGAGACGAATTTTAAGTGCCTTGGCATTGTTAAAACAACCAACAGTACTATATACCACATTTACATGATATCACAACTAAAAGATACATCAGTTGTTGCCAAATTCCTATCAATTTACTGAACCCTGAGTATTTTTTATTTTTTAATAACAATGAGTGTCCAAACCTTTTTCAGCCCCTCCTTACTTTGGCTCGACTAATCCCAGGGGAGTTAGTCGGGCGTCCCAACTATTGAACTCTGAATTTGATAACTCTTTACTCAGCTACACTCTTGCCCTTGCCGACTAGTCAATGGACCTGAAATTTAAACAAACTAGATGCAACACCCAATGAAGAAAATAGAACTACATGCATATCATACGTACTCATACATCGTAATAAATCATGCATTTTCAAAAGAATGATAAAATAAAGCATAGCATATTCCAACCATATCACAAATGAATGGGCCTTGCCCCTCCACAAGCTTCAAGTATCAATAACCAAAATTCACATCGATTAACTACCTTAAACTAGGAGAGGGCCCTTGATAGGGTTCTTCCCCTCCTTAGTTAGAGAAAACCGACACACACAAGAGAGAACGAAACAAGAGACGTGAGAGAGAGACAAACAATGAGAGAGCCAACAGAAGGCTAAGAGTTTTATTGCTTTTAAAGGCAAGTGTACAGTGCTTTACACCCCAACAGTGTCAGCACCCGAAATTACACCCCAACAGTGTATTCTAGAGACAAAGAGTACACTCTTTGCTCAGCCCAGACTTAAAGTCTCCCACAATATACTTCTTTTCTGTCTATAACAGTTCCCCCCCCTTAGTTATATACCGCACCCCATACTTCTCTGGATGTTTCCTGATCATGCCAGTGGAACCTCAGCTGGGCCCACAGTTGGAATGCATGATCCCCTACTACCGTGTGATCTCCTTGTATACCACTTTGTAATGGGAGGCCTATCAACACTCCCCCGAGTCGCATGAACCACCTTGTCCTCAAGGTGGAAGGAGGGAAAAGATTTCTGGACATGGCGAACCAACTCCCACGTGGCATCCGAGGCCGGCAAATTTGTCCACTTGATCAGCACCTCGGGACCTGCCGCAAGAGCACGATAAGCCAACACAAGCTCTGGTTCAACAACGACCATGACAGAGTCTGGGGAGAAAGGCGGGAATGCAGGAGACACCGGCGCGGGCCCGATCACCTTGCGTAGCTGGGAGACATGAAAAACATTATGGATGGAGGCGGACGCTGGGAGCTCCAGTCGGTACGCCACGGGACCAACACGAGCTAAGACTTGATAGGGACCGAAGTATCGAGGACTAAGTTTCATATTGGAGCGCCTTGCAACAGTCTGCTGGCGATACGGCCGCAGTTTCAAGTATACTCGGTCACCCACCGAAAATGAGAGGTCGCGACGATGCTTGTCAGCCTGTTGGCGCATACGGTTCACAGGCGAGCTGCGGTGATCGCGAATTTCCGCTAGGATGAGGTCCGGGAGCGTAACAAAGAGGTCAAATCGGTGAGGCGGCAAAGTGGGAGAACCGTATCGGACCGGCGGCGGAGGGTCGCGACCATAAAGGACTTTAAAAGGGGAGCAGTTAAGGGCGGTATGAAAAGATGAATTATACCAAAACTCGGCCCAGTGCAGCCATTCCGACCAATCCTTCGGTTTCTGATGGATAGCACAACGCAAGTATGTTTCCAAACACCTGTTAACCACCTCTGTCTCGCCGTCACTTTGAGGATGGTAGGCGGAAGTGCGCTGAAGTTGAGTGTGCTGGAGACGGAATAACTCAGTCCAAAAATGACTGAGGAACACCTTGTCGCGGTCGGATACGATACTGCGAGGAAACCCGTGGAGTTTAACCACTCCTTTGATGAAGACATCGCAACAACTGGCATCTTTGTGAATGGGTGGCGTAGGGGTAAAAAATGACCATACTTGTTTGAAACGGTCAACTACGACCAGAATCGAAGTGAACCCTTTTGATAGTGGTAAGCCCTCGATGAAATCCATTGATATATCTTCGAATACCCCCAGCTGGAATGGGCAAAGGCTGCAGCAACCCCCCGGGAGATAAAGTCTCGTATTTATTACGCTGGCAAATGTCGCAAGAGGTGACAAATTCCTTGACATCATTCTTCATCCCGAGCCAAAAGAATTCCGCAGCCAAGCGCTTATAGGTTTTGAGAAAACCACCATGGCCGCCGATGGGGGAGGAGTGAAACTCAGTCAACAGGCGCGCCTTAAGGGAGGAGGAGGCGGAGATTACAGTGCGGCCCTTAAAGAGGAGAAGGCCCCGCTGGATGGACCACCCTGGTTTGGTGAGAGCCCCTTTGTAGACCCAAGAAAGTGGGAGATAAGGTAGAGTCACCCTGGACTTGGCGGTGATAACCATGAGTCCGCAATAGAGGATACCGTCATAGAATGCAAAGAACTATCCACGGGAAAACGAGACAACGCATCGCAGCCCGGATTAGAGGAGCCACATTCGATCTTGGATATCAAAATGGTAGCCGAGTAACTTGATCGACCAACGCCGGTACTCCGGGGCAACCACCCGTTGCTCAAACAAGAATTTCAAACTTCGCCGATCCGTACGCACCAAGAATTTACGACCCAAGAGGTAATGGCGCCACTTCGAATGGCGGGACCACCGCCATCAACTCCCGTTCATAGGCCGATTTGCACTGCGCCCTAGGAGATAGGGCTCGGCTAAAAAAAGCAATGGGGCGGCCATGCCGAGAGAGAATAGCTCCTATCCCGACTCCCGAGGCATCTGTTTCAACCACAAAAAGGGCATTAAAATCAGGCAAAGATAACATGGGTACCTCTGTCATTGCGTGCTTGAGGCGTTGGACAGCAAACGTAGCCTCGTTCGACCAGATGAAAGAGTCCTTGCGAAGCAACCGAGTCGATGGAGCGGCGATTTTTCCATAATCCTTGACGAAGCGCGATAGTAGTAGTAGTGAGGCCGAGGAACCCGCGCAACTCCTTCGGGGACTTCGGCATCGGCCAAGCTTCCATGGCTCGGACCTTGTCTGGATCAGCCCGCACCCCATCACTGGAAATAATGTGACCTAAATAGTCCAAGTTAGTACGGCCAAAGCAACACTTCTTCAGATTAACAAACAGGGAATGAGAGTGAAGGATAGAAAGGACTTGGCGGAGATGGTCACAGTGTTCAGCCATAGTGGTGCTATACACGAGGATGTCGTCAAAGAAAACCAATACACAGCGACGGAGCAGCCCTTTGAAGATGGAGTTCATAAGGGATTGAAAAGTGGCCGGGGCGTTAGACAAGCCGAACGGCATGACGCGAAACTCGTAATGGCCGTCATGAGTGCGGAAGGCTGTTTTGGGAATGTCTGTCGGTTGCACTCGGATCTGGTGGTATCCCGATCGCAAGTCCAGCTTAGAGAAAATGCAGGCCCCATGTAACTCGTCGAGCAGCTCGTCGATATTAGGAATCGGAAATCGGTCGGGCACTGTCACACTATTCAACGCCCTGTAATCCACACAAAACCTCCAACTGCCGTCCTTCTTCTTAACTAGCAATACTGGGCTGGAGAAGGGGTTGTTACTTGGTTGAATGATGCCAGAAGCCAACATCTCGGTGACCATCCGCTCAATCTCAGCCTTCTGAACCTGAGGATAACGATAAGGGCGGACACGAATGGGTTCAACCCCTTCCTTCAAGACTATGGCATGGTCGCAATCACGGGAAGGAGGCAAGGACGTAGGCTCCTGAAACAGGGAAGAAAATGAATTCAGTAATTGTTGGAGGCAGGGGGCAATCTCGTCACTGATCAGAGGAGAGACCGTTGATTCCAGACTAAAACACTCCACCAAAAAACACCCCACACCGTTATCGACGACGCGCTGGAGGGCCTTACAGGAAACCCGCGCGCTGTGCAGGGAGGGGTCGCCCCGTAAGGTCACACGATCTCCCGCCACTGTGAACGTGAGGGAAAGGTTCTGCCAATCCACAGTAGTTACGCCCATTGTCTTCAACCACTTCATACCCAGGATTAAATCATGGCCGCGCATGCCAATAGGAAAGAAATCTGCCACTACTTGGAGCTTGTCGAACAACACGCAGAGGTCCTTGCAAACCCCTGACCCAGACAAACGAGTACCACCTCCCACGAAGACCCCATACGATGCTGTAGGTGATAGAGGAATTTGCAGAGCATGGACCAGTGTTGGCGAAATGAAATTGTGGGACGCCCCGCTGTCGATGAGCACCACCACGTCCTGGTCTGCCACCCGACCTCGGACCTTAATGGTATGCGGGTCGGGAACGCCTCCCAAAGCATGCGCCGATAATTCGAGGGTGGTCGGGTCCGGTTGGGACTCATCCGACTCTGTAGAAGCCTCCCCTGCAGACTCCCCGGTTTCATCATCATCAGCAACCAACATCACATTCAGCACCTTCTTAGCACAGCGATGACCCACGAACCACTTCTCGTCACACCGGTAGCACAGTCCTTGCTTGCGCCTGAGCTGCGCTTCGGACTCAGTGAGACGCTTATGGGCAGGTGGGGAGACGCTGGTCGCTGTAGAACCAAGTGGGCGAGGGCTTGTAGAGCATGTCGGGCCGGGGCTCAGTTTACTACCAAAGCCCGTTGTTGGAAACCCTTTGGGCTGGAGAGAAAGTGGGTCTTTGTGTGGGCCGGCTAACGAATGAGACCCAATGTTGGGCCCTGGGCTCGTGCTTGGACGACAGGCCCATGAGAGGAGGTTGGGCCTTTGCTCCTCCAGGCCCAACTCGCGAGCCCTCACTGTCCAAGATCTTCTTCTCCAGGCGAACGGCCCTGGCGATCACCGCCTTTAACGACGGTGGAGGATCGACCATGATCTCGACGCGGAGCCGATCAGGGAGACCATTGATGAAGACGGCGATCTTGTGCGTCTCCGACAACCCCTGTTGATGGAGAAGAAGAAGCTCAAAACGTTCACGATACTCACTTACAGTGGTGTGTTGTTTGATGGAGAAGAAATGCTGGCAGAGAAAAAGTGGATCGGCCTCCGTGAAACGCAACGACAGTTGCCTCTTCATCTCGTCCCAACTCGAGAACAGCTGCTCCTGTTCCTCCGTCTGGAGCCAGATCTGAGCCGCTCCTATCAGGCAAACCCTAGCTGCTCGGAGTTTCGAAACCTCCGTCATGTCATGAAGAGCGAAGTAGTGTTCGGCTTGGTTGAGCCACACCAGGAGATCTGAACCATCGCATGTGGGCAACTTAATTTTTCTCACCTCGGGACCGCGCGGTAAGGCGTCGATCCCCGATCTGGGCCGTTTGTTGCGGGAATCCCTCTTCCGGAAACCAGATCTGGTGGATCTCCCTCTTTTGATCCACTACAAGACCCGATCTGAGGAGATCTGGCCAAATCAGCCCTCTGTTGTTGGAATAGCTCCTCCATACGGGACGACAGCATCTGGATCTGGGTTTGCATTTGATCCTGGAGCTCGGATCGCAACCCCTCGATCGACCCCTCCAGATCCTGGACTCTCCTCAGCTCCGACTCCATCGCTTCCAGGCGCACGTCCATCTTCGGCCCCATCATCGAACTGCTTTGATACCAGTTGATAGGGTTCTTCCCCTCCTTAGTTAGAGAAAACCGACACACACAAGAGAGAACGAAACAAGAGACGTGAGAGAGAGACAAACAATGAGAGAGCCAACAGAAGGCTAAGAGTTTTATTGCTTTTAAAGGCAAGTGTACGTGCTTTACACCCCCAAAGTGTCAAGACCCGAAATTACACCCCAACAAGTGTATTCCGAGAGACAAAGAGTACACTCTTTGCTCAAATTTGAACTTAAAGTCTCCCACAATATACTTCTTTTCTGTCTATAACAGTTCCCCCCCCTTAGTTATATACCGCACCCCATACTTCTCTGGATGTTTCCTGATCATGCCAGTGGAACCTCAGCTGGGCCCACAGTTGGAATGCATGATCCCCTACTACCGTGTGATCTCCTTGTATACCACTTTGTAATGGGAGGCCTATCAGCCCTCCAATGGATCTCAAGCCTACCTCAGGATCACTACGCCATTAAATAGAGCAACATTGTACAAGTAAAATCCATTAATTATTCATGTGATTAATTTTAATAACTCGTAGATGGCAAAAAAAATTGAGTTTCAATAAAACCTATTAAATTCTCTGACATTCCTATAAACGTCATCTTACTTCTACTTTAAAGTTTTAAGTTGGTTCTCTAATTCTTTCTAAATAAATGAGTTTTACACCAAATCTTAGTTCAAAATGAACCAACTAAGAAGCAAATATAGGGATTTAGACTAACAAGCATTATTAGTTTGTTTGATTTTGACACAGAGCTTTGAATGTCAATTCTCACCAATGCAACAATGCATTTAATTTTGTAAGGAAACCATAGGGCTAGAATTCCTATGGTTTGTACTTTAAAATATTCACGGAACACCAAGAGAATGGAAGCTTACGAATGAGAAAATTTATGTTTGGCCATTTGAGGACTTCCAAGAACCTAGGAAGTAGGAATCAATATTTTACGAAAGTAGCAAAAAACAAACATAAGGTTTTGCTACTATGACTCAATTTCTCATTCGTGCCTCACACTACTTATGTTCCTATTTAAAGTCAAATAAAAGTTTAGTACACTTTCTGAAATTTTACCATGGGGCTTTGAAGTCTAAATCAAAGTTTGCTTTCAACTTATCCAAAACTCCCAACACGTTGCCACGGTTTGTGATAAAAAGCTCATACCGATGTATGGAAATTTGACTCATTGCTCAAAAATAACCCCACCACATATATATTGGTTATGTTGTGAAGTATGGATGATCATGCATGTTGTGTAGTCATGAAACTTGTATTCCACATTAATGGTACTTATACTTGTCTATGTATTGTCATGTTACTTGTAACCATTTCCAATGTACACCAACTCTTCCATGTATTGTCAAATTACTTATAATGTGTTGTATGACATGTGGTGTATATGTTACTTGTACACATTGTCTAAGTACATTTATTATCATCACCAAAGGGCCTACATAAAGAGTGTCAACCTTACTATAAAAACACACTAATTTGAATGAAGAATTTCTCATTCCAACTCTCTCATTTCTTTTGTTCTCCTTTGTAGTAGTAGTTTGTAGTAATAGAAGTTCTTAGTCTTCTATTTTCTTTCTCTAGTTTCTAGCAAGTTCCGACTCAATTTACAACACGTTATCGCACCGTTTGCTCTAGCACAAAGTAGATCTTAAAGTTCGGAAGGTTTGCTAAGGAGACAAATCTAGGAAGGTATACAACAACAACATAGCCTCGGTCCCAAATTAAGCTGGGGTCGGCTACATGGATCAAACTTTTCCATTGTGCTCGATTAAGTGCAATTGATGGTGAGCTTTGCAAACCATTCCAAAGCTAGGAAGGTATAACTTTTGTTAATTTAAATAAGATCAATTTATTTTCATGTTATCATGGGTGCTTTCTTTTTATTACATGCATCACTTATATATGCATATTTTATTCATACACTATCCATTATAACGTCACCAATCGTGAAAGTATACTGCGAGTTGCGTCTTGTAAGATCTTCTACATCAGAAATCAAAAGTCAATATGCAACATAACTAGTTTTCTCGCTATACTACAAACGATTAGTTATGCTCTATTCTTGATTTTTATATTGCAAATAGTGCTATGAATTTGAGTTGATAGTGGGTAAGCCGTGTCCTCGGTAAAGCTAAACACCGAAAGGAGACATGTTATCTTGTTTAATGAGACATGGTTTTAAGTAGACTTCGTCTCGTCACCCAAACTGGAGGTTGTTCTACCAACTCATACGAGATAGTACATTTTGCGTATTAATAATCAAATTGTGAACATATATTTAATCGTATAATATTTATTTTATATAAAAGAGAAAAACTATTTACCCAATTTCTTTACATATTCTCAGACTATGGCAAACCTTCAAAAACTTGAATTTGTTGCCCTCAATATCACTGGCAATAATTATTTGTCATGGCAGCTGGATGCTGAGATACATCTTAAAGCTAAAGACTCAGGAGAAACTACTATAGAAGGAAATGAAACATTAATGCAAGACCGTACGAAAGCACTGATATTCATTCGTCATCATCTCCATGAAAGTTTGAAAAGTGAATATCTCACTATAAAAGATTCTCCCACCTCGTGGTTAAGCTTGAAAGAGCGATATGATCACCAAAAGACGGTGATATTTTCAAGAGCTCAAAACGACTAGCTGAGTTTTAGGCTACCAGATTTTAAAATAGTCAGTAAGTATAACTCCACCATGTTTAATATTACCACTCGTTTGAGGCTATGTGGAGAAAATATATCCGATGAGGCAATGATGGAAAAAACATTCAGTACTTTTCATGCCTCGAATCTGTTGTTGCAACAACAATATCGAGCGCGTCAATTTAAAAAGTACTCGAAATTAATTTCTTGTCTCATGGAGAGAATTTGAACAATACAATGAACTTCTATTGAAAAACCACAACTCCCATTCAACTGGTTCCGCTTCAATTAATGAAGCAAACATTGCATCTTATAATGACCATAAAAACGGTCAAGGAAATAAAAACCACGGAAGTGAAAATGGGAAAGGATTAATTGGCAAAGATCGTGGCAAGCCATATTATAAATCCCGCGATGATAAGTTCCAAAACAAATGGAACAAAATGATGCCACTCAAAAAAAAGGAAAAATACTACTAAAAATGAGCATTCTCGTAATCGTGACCAATCATGTCACAAGTGTGATATAAAAGGCCATTTGGCTCATCTATGTCATGCGCCTAAACATTTTATTGATCTTTATCAAGCCTCCTTGAAAGAGAAAGGCAAAATAGTTGAGATGAATTTCACCGTCGGAGATGGCTCGTCAAACATTAATTATATGGATGTCCCAAATTTCATGATGAGAACACTAGTCTTAATGTTTTTAATGATCATATGTAAAACTTTTCAATAATTCTATGTACTAATTTTTGTTATGTTTTCTAGTTTCTATGTACTAGTTTTAGTTTCTACGCACTAGTTTTAGTTTCTTACTATGAATTATGATTTTTTTCTAATTTGCCAAACATTATTTGTGTAAATGGATCATCAAGTCATGTGTTCAAATCATGAACCAAATAAGAACGATATTTATCTTGCTGATTATGCTACAACATGTACAATCCTTAAAATGAGAGAATATTTCTCTAACTTGAACTTAGCTGAGGCTAATGTTCAAACAATATCTAACATCTATAATTTGATTAATGGCTTTGGAAGAGCAAGCATTATGTTACCTGGGGATACAACAATTTATGTTGACAATGCCTTACACTTAAAAAAATGCAAAAGGAATTTACTCAGCTTTAATGATATTCGTCAAAATGGATATTACATTGAAACCATGAACGAAAATGATAAAGAATTTCTCTATATCACATTGGTTTCAAATGGGAAAAAAAGAAGTGTTAGAAAAATTCTCAGCTTTCTCCTCAGGACTATATTTTACTCATATAAGGCATGTCGAAACGAATGTCGTCATAAATAAGAAAATTAATGATTCAAAGACATTCATTCTATGGCATGACCGACTTAGTCATCTAAGATCATTAATGATGCGAAGAATAATTGATAATTCGTATGGACATCCTTTTAGGAGTCACAAAATACTTTCAATTGGTGATTATAAGCTGTGCGAGTTGTTTTCAATGTAAATTAATAGTTAAACCATCCCCAAGTAAAATTATTGTGGAAACCCCGGTTTTCTTATAACGCATTCAAGGAAACATATGCGGACTTATTCATCCTCACTTGTGAACCATTTAGACATTTCATGATTTTGATAGATGAGTCAACTATGTGGTCACATGTTTTTTACTCTCGACCGTAATGTTACATTTGCTAGACTTTTAGCCTAAATCGTTAAGTTAAGAGCACAATTCTCGATGACCCAATCAAGACCATTCGTGTTGATAATCTTTGGAGAGTTTAAATCTCAAGCATTTAGAGATTATTGCATGTCTATAGGAATTACTATTGAACATTTTGTTTCACATGTGCATACTCATAATGGTTTGGAAGAATCTCTAATCAAATGCATTCAATAAATTACTAGACCATTAATCATGAGAATTAAATTACTAACTTAAGTTTGGACACGTCTTTGTCTTCTATGCAGCATCTATAATTCGTTATAGGCCTACTGCATACCATGAACATTCCTTCATGCGACTCATTTAGGTCAACAACAAAATATTTTACATTTGAAGATTTTTGGTTGTGCAGTGTATGTTCCTATACCACCTCCTAATAGAACTAAGATGGGTCTACAACGAAAACTTGGGATTTATATTGGATTTAACTCATCATCCATTACAAGATACCTTGAGCCCCTAAACATGGATTTATTTACTACACGTTTTTGCTGATTGTTACTTTGATGAATCAATTTTCCCACCATTAGGAGGAGATAAGAAGTCAATTCAAAAGGAATGACACGAAATTGTTTGGAATGCATCAACTTTATTACATTATGATCCATGCACAAATCGGTGTGCACTTGAAATTTAAAAGATCATTTATTTGCAACAAATTACAAATCAATTACCGATGTATTTTCGACGCAAAACAAGTGACAAAATCACATATTCCAACTATAAATGCTCCCGCGAGAATTGATGTCTCTGTGCAAAAAAATGCACAAGAACCAACGCAAAGCTTAAAGCGTAGAAGACTATTTGGTTCAAAGATACGGTTCCTCGAAAGAGGAAAAATGAAAGTAAAAATAAATACAAATCAAACTACTCTTGAGAAAGCACAAGAATCATTTGATAAGAATTTGTCATAACAAGTTGATTCTAACGAGAAACAACTACCTCTAGAAAAATAGGAAAAATATGAAAATAATGAGATCTCAATAAATTATTTGAACTCTGATAAGATTTGAGATCGAAATAGTATTATTCCTAATGATATTTTTGTTTTCAATGTGTCATTTGAAATATGTGAAAATGATGATGATCAAGAACCAAGATAAGTGGATGAATGTCGAAAAATATACGATTGGCAAAAATGGCAAAAGGTTATCTAAGCGAGAGCTAGACTCGTTGAAGAAATGAGAGGTTTTTAGACCAATTGTTCAAACGTCGAGATAGTGTAATGCACTGTTGGATATAAATGGGTATTTGTACGAAAGAGAAACGAAAAAATTGAGATTACAAGGTACGAAGCAAGACTTGTAGCTCAAGGTCTTTCACAAAAAATTGACATTGATTATGAAGAAACATACTCTTCTGTTATAGATGCAATCACATTTCGATTTTTGATAAGCCTTACGATTTCGAAGAGCTTGATATGCATCTAATGGATGTTGTTACAAAGCATATATATACGGATCCCTAAACGATTGAACTATATATGAGAATCCCGAAAGATTTGAAATATCTAAAAAAATTAAATCAAAACCTCATAACATGCATTCTATAAAATTACAAAGGTCTTTGTAAGGATTGAAACAATCCAGGACAAATGTGGTATAAACGCCTTAGTGATTATTTACTTAAAGAAGGATATGTAAATAATTTACTTTGCCTATGTGTCTTCATTAAAAGATCAACGGGAGTTGTAATAATTGTTGTAAATGTTGATGATTTGAATATAGTGGGAAACTACGACGACATCGTTAGAACATTCGAATACTTGAAAAAGAATTTAAGATGAAAGAACTTGAAAAAATAAAAACTTGTCTTGGTTTGCAAATTGAACATTTTCCAAGTAGAATATATGTCCACCAATCAAATTATATTGAAAAAATATTAAAAAGATTTTATACGGACTAGGCACATCCATTGAGGTCTCCAATGGTTGTCAAATCACTTGAAGTGGATAAGGATCCATTTCAACCTCATGAAAGTGATGAAGAGCTATTTGATCAAGAGGTACCATATTTAAGTGCAATTGGTGCACTTATGTATCTTGTAAATTGTACAAGATCTGACATTGCTTTTGTTGTCAACCTACTTGCAAGATATAGCTCTACACCAACTCGAAGACATTGGAATTGTGTTAAACATGTTTTTTGATATCTTCAAAGAACAAGTGACATAAGTTTGTTTTACTCGAGATGAGTAAAATTGAATCTCCAAGGTTAGGCTAATGATGGATATTTGTCTAATCCCCACAAGGCTCGTTCTCAAACGGGATATGTATTCACTTGTGGTAATAGTGTTGTATCATGGAAGTCAGTAAAGTAAATGATGGTTGCTACTTCTTCCATTCATTCTAAAGCACTTGCAATTTATGAAGCAAGTCGTAATTGTGTATGGTTCAGAAACATGATTGAACATATTCAAAAATCATATGGATTACCTTCAATAAAAGATTGTCTAACCATATTATATGAAGCCAATGCGGCATGTATCGCACAATAAAGTGTGGTTCATAAAAGGGAACAAAACAAAACATATTTCACCAAAATTCTTTTAAAAACATGAGCTTCAAAAAATGGTGAAATCGATGTCAAGCAAATCCGATCAAGTGATAATCTTGCTGATTTATCCACAAAAGCTTTACCAACTACAACATTTAAAAGGCTTACCTATTGTATTGGCTTGCGTAAACTTAAGGATATTGCAAGCAAAGAAATGGAACAAGTTTCACCCATGTTCACATGAGAGGGAGTTATTGATTAGTGTATTGCACTCTTTTTCCTTTAGCTATGATTTTATCCCATTGAGTTTTCCTAGCAAAGTTTTTAATGAGACAATCCTAATAATATTATACTCCTCTTAAGATTTATGGGAACAATGTACTCTGTTTTTTTTACTATATTTTGTCTCACAGGGTTTTTCTTAG
Organism: Stephania yunnanensis; assembly: GCA_039657365.1. NCBI lineage: Eukaryota > Viridiplantae > Streptophyta > Magnoliopsida > Ranunculales > Menispermaceae > Stephania > Stephania yunnanensis. Next base: position 7,356,064 of record CM077585.1, read on the forward strand.
TAGAAGTTTTAAACGAGACACATTTTCTAAGCAAGTGTCATCCAAGGGGGAGTGTTGTGAAGTATGAATGACCATACATGTTGTGTAAACATGTATCTTGTATTCCTCACTAATGGTACCCGCACTTGTCTATGTATTGTCATTTTACTTATAACCATTTCCAATGGTGAAAACCATTAGAACTTACTAGAACTCATGCTATGTTTATACATAAAGGGTGTCGAGTTTTAAAACCCTATTTTAATTAAGTTGTTATTGTAACAACAAGAATGAAATCTTTGAAAACTTAGAAGATGCACAAGCATTACTGTAAAGAGTTATAAATCAAGACGGTAAATTGGTCTAGACCAAATTTTCCAAGTGGCAGTACTAAGTTTTAAAGGTAGATTAATTGTACGTGTGTTGAATATTAACAACAAATCAAGGGATTTGACTGGAATTTAGACAATATGGGATTGTCATATATTTAACACAAAGGGAAAGAGAAAAGTAAACTTGAAATAATTGAATATTACGAACAATTGATCTAGGAATCCCTAAAATCATTGTGTAATTTATTCAATTGACTCAAGTATGATAATTGATGTAAATTAAAATTAGATACAATGATGCCATGGAGGAAAGCTGAAGTATAGTTTGACTACAATGTTTTTTTTATTGTACGTAAACTATAGAAGAAGTTAGAGGTTCATCTTAAGACTTCTTATTCATGTAAGAATATGTGTTGACAAAATAAAACAAAATTGTAGCTTGTACTTCTAATTATATATATAGTTCAAGAATTGTGAGAAGAACTATTGGGATTGATAATCTCGAGATATCCATTTTGGTAGTTGTACCAAATATGGAAGGCACCACTTGTAAATAAAAGGAAAGATTGTTGAAAGTTTTTTTAATAATTCTTAAAGATTATTGAGAATCTTAGAAGAATCATTACAAGACAATGTGGAGGTATAAAGACCGGTGGATTGGTATAAGCGAGTGAATTTCAAAGCTGTAGAAGTTTGAAAAAGTGGAATTGTCGAGTGATAGAATTAAAAGGTGAGATTGATACCTTGGATTTCCTAAATGTTAGAAATTCACTCTGAAACATCACTCATTAAGGAGATTCGTTGACAATACCTTGAATAAGAAAAAGAAAGAGGATGTGGTTTCAATAAAAGATGCTCAATAATATCTCTTGACCGATATATATATACTAATGAATAATTGAAGTCCCCAGCAGGCACATCATCAGCAGAGTTATGCGGATCGGTAACTACAAGTCTATTCTGCTAATAATGATTATTGAGATTAAGTGATGAATTATTGAGAAATTGATTAAGATTATCTAGTAGGTCAAGGGCTGACTACTAGTTATTAGTATTTTATATGGATAATCTCGGATAAAAAAATTGAGCATTTAAAAAGTTCTTAGAACTTGAATGCAAGAATATTATAAAAATCTCATGGATTTCTTTAAGAGATTCATTCAAGCGAAATCCAAAATCATTATGATAAAAATGAGTTGTTGGTGACATGGAATGAAAATTGACAGTGTCAATTCTATAAAGAAATACGAGATATATCAGCAAGTGGAAGCTGAGTGATATTAACCTAGAGGGTTATATAATTCTTGCCATATATGAATGAAATTTCATGCACATAAATTTAAGATGGATTAACCTAAGTTATGATGACAATCGAACTTTGTAGTATTGTAATTGTAGGACTAATAGAGTCAGTAAATTTCTTGCCATTATTGTGCTTTAATTCTTGTGGAAGAGTGAGCAAGATATATGCGTGTAGAAAGAGTTTAGAGTTATGAAGAACCAGGATTATCATTTCGTTGAGGAATAGAAAGTTTGCTTCCCAGTGGGAAGAGATGTATAATAGCTGGGAGAAACCTTTCTCAATCTTAACACTATATCTGCAACTAATATTAGTTTTAGAGAATATAATGTCCGAGCTTGTGACTTGGAAGATGTTAGATACCGAAAGAAATATTTACTGTGTGAGTTCTCTAATATTGATATTATCATGCTATATATGACGTTGAGGTGTTTTCCTTAAAAATTTGTATGCTTTACTTCATTGTCAATTGGTGTGGGACGAGAAGTAATGATACGAGTTAATTTGAGCTGAATAATTCGAACTACACAAAAAGGTATGCAATTACAACTCAGATAAATAGAAAGAATGTGTTGACAAAGCAAATGTGGTTGAGGATGCTTTGAGTAGGAAAAGAATATGCATAGAGAATGTAGCTACTACAGAGTTTCTCGGTATAGACTTCTTGAGGAAGTATCTATGATGATGATTTGTGAAAGTTTGGTGGCACATCATCAATTGAGAGAGCTAATTTCATAGCTACTAATTTTTTCTTCGAGCTCAGACTTGGGTGAATCAGAGATGATTCAGTAGGTGATTGGTTACCATAAAGCTAATTAGGATTATAAGGTGCGTTAAATATTAGTGACTAGTATAAATCATCCTGATTGGTTAGTTTCTGACAATGGTGTATTATGATTCAGAGATAGATTGTGGATTCCAACTCAGAATTACTTGAGGCAAGAGTTGCTACAAGAATCTCGTGGATTTCTTTACTCTATTCATCCAGGTGACACTAAGACGTATCACGATATGAGGCGTATCTATTAGTGGCAAGGGATGGCTCGGTGTAGTTGAGTTCGTAAAGAGATATTAGATATGTCAACAAGTTAAGGTGAGCATAGAAAACATGGAGGGTTATTGCATTCTCTGCCTATTCCTGTTGGAAATGGGAATATATATCGATGGATTTTGTTTTCGGTCTACCTCAGAGTTTACATAAGCACGATACAGTATGGGTTGTAGTTGACATGTTGACGAAGACTGCGCATTTCTTGCTAGTTTCCATGCGAGTTCCTCCTAACCGATTAAGTGAGGTGTACGTACGTAAGATGTGAGATTTCATAGAGTTCCAGTGTTGGTTAGAGATCCGAGATTCATGTCCAGACTAGGGAGTGAATTACAGTGACAGCTAGGAACTGTTCTTAACCTCAGTATGGTATACCATCTCCAGACTGATGAGCAGCCTGAACGGTTAATTTTGGTGCTAGAAGATATACTTCGAGCTTGTGTCTTGGAGATTAGTGGTAACTGGAAGAAATATATTTCTCTATGTGAGATGATTCAAAACTATACAGAGAGAATTTAGCACATTCGCCAGTGTTTGACTACGCCACAGCTAAGACATAAGAAATACGCTGATAAACATCATAAGTTGTTGGAGTTTTCAAAGGACGATCTCGTTATGTTGAAAATCTCACCTATGAAAGAACTATACAGGTTTGGATTACGAGATAAGCTAGCTCCACAATACATTGGGTCGTTCAGAGTACAGGAAAGGATTGGTCCTATATATTTATATATATATTGAAAACTATAAGTTAGTTTGAATTATATGGATCGTCGGATCGCCTCGAGATGAGCGTGAGTATTAATGGTGACAACATGTGTCAGTTAAAGGAGTGTCATGTTAGCACATCAATCATTCGATCATTTTCAAAATAACGTGATGTGTATCTCGAGAAAAATGCATATATTTAAACTAAAACTTCGTACTTATCTCATTTAATCGATTGAAACAAAGACAGAAGGGTTGAGGGTTTAATACTCTGATCATAGGAGATTTTCAGGGAGCTGAATCAATAAAGATTGAGGAGCTTAAACAATTTAAAAGTCAGATATCATCACTTTCATAAGTTTAGTTTTTGTGTTTGTCGAAGTTAAATTCGATGGTAGCAATGAAATCTCTATGAATTGTGTTGTTTGATAACTGGGAATGGCTTGTTACCTTACTAGAGGTCCTCCCTGATGAATTTTGGGAGTATTTGTTGTTGTTTGGTTGATTTGTGGATGGAACAGTGGCTGCTACCTTGTATACTGTCGAAATAGTACAAGTTGGAGCGCGCTCCACCAGGCAGAGGAGCGTGCTCCACCAGGCAAAGGAGCGCGCTCCCTTCATCAATTGGGACAAACCCAATTGATGGAGCGCGCAACACCCAGTGAGAAAACATGCTCCCACCCCATAACACAACAGTAATGTTGTATTTTGACTAGAATTTGTGGAGGACTTAGGAACTGAACTATCTGAATATAGGGTATTGGACCTATATTGATCACAAATGACTTGTGATAGGTGTTGGATTCCCGGGAGAGAACGTGAGCAACCCCAAAAGTTAGGGAATTTGGAACGAAACCTAAACCGAGGTAAGTATGAATTCGCTTATTTATCAATGTTGTCCGGCTATCCTAGTATATATAGTTCATGTAGTTAATGGACTGAATGAGGGACTATGTACACTGTGATGGTTTTAATAAATGAAAAACGGTGTTTACTGTGATTCACGAGAGTAAGTTCCTAAAGCGAGACAGAGTTATATAGGAGATGGATTACCTTCAGGCCTATACGTAACTTCCCACTCAGTTAAATAGGTAGCGTGGATTACATAATCACTAGAAGGTTTCGAATAAAACCATTGGGCATTAATGGATTAGCTAGACAGCACATCGGCCAATGTGTTGGTCTAGCAATCGCATTAATGGCATCAGTGGGTAATCGACCTTAGTTTTATAAATAAAATGGGAATCACACTGTAATAGTCATTGACAGTTTGATTTGCATCTGTTAGATATTGAATTATATGCTTTTCATATTCTTGTTAGTTAACACTGGTGCATATTGTTATTGCATAATGTTCTTGACTATTATATGGAATGTTGATGGCTATGTGAATCTCTACTTACTGAGCAAATTGGAGCACTCACCCCAAATTAACATTTCAGGAAAACCGACAAGTGCTACGACTATGGAATAAAAAGATTTAGGAGTTTCGATCTCTCTTTGATGTAATGAATCTTCCCTTGTCTTATATATTTGCATCGAATTACAGTTTTGTAATATCACAAGAAATATGAGGCTTTGTATAACCGAGGTTTATTCCAATTTGATTTGATATTATATATCGTGTTTCAAATATCGAAAAAGTTTTAATTTCCACTGCATTTAATATTTGTTTTCACATCCATATTCGATATGCAGTGGTGTTTGTCAGGTGTAAGAGGAGAGGCTGCTGGCTCCAGTTAAGTCTGGCTGGGTAGTCGGGGCTTAATTAGGGTTTCAGGCCAAGTATCGCTCTAAACGAGTTAGGGTATGTTACACCACATCTCCTTTTATTCTTTTTTGATACTATTTTCGGAAACAACCCTCGATTGGTTATGAATTCAACCAATACTTTGTAGAATTAGTCTTCCTAATTTACTAATTAAACCAGTACTAACCTCATTCTAAAATTCAAGATATTCATATCTTATGTTTCCCACAAGTCTCAATTTTATTTTCATGTTTTCTAAACGATTCTCAATCATTTGAAACTTAATTTAAATCCATTTTGGCACTTTCTTGAGCATTTTATAATTGTAATAGTTCGATACTTTTGATTTTCAAAGAAATCCATGTTCGATACTTACGTTCCTCAATCAGTTAGACTTCATGCTCAACCAATTTTCAATTGGTTTTATAACTGACTATTTTCCTCAGTTATATTGATATCAAACTACTCACAATACCCTTGTGAATTTGGACTTCCCAAGTATATTTCACGTCTCATCACGCTCGTTATCGTTTCATAAGTCTATTCTTTTTTTAATTGTTTGTTCATAATCTCACTCATCATATCTCGCGTGTTAAATATAAAAAAAACAATGAAAATAAACTTCTTATCGTATATCTAGCGATAATATAATAAATAAATACCAAATATATCACAATAACAAAGTATTCCCAACTCACAATCCCAACCCAACTAATCGCGCTCAATCACTCTTTGATTCCCAATCAAAGTATGTTCTCAAGTGAGTCAAACCTAGGCTCCAATACCAAGTTTGTCAAGGCCCATCTCACTTAGTCCTAACTTAGCCTAATTCCCCTAATTAGGCATCTAATTCATTCAATCATCTTCAACCTCAAAATAATTTTTATTTCAATCCTTGATAATGCTCCAAATCTAAATTTATATCTTCAATCAAACTCATTTCATGATGTCTAATTGGAGCTCTCTATATTTTGTAAAATTTCGGCAGCACCTCCCCTAAAAGCGGCCTACCGAAAAATCACCTAATAGACAATAGAATGGAGAGATGCCTAGAATGACTCACAACTCTCCGCAGTTCATAATATATATATATATATATATATATATATCAATTTTAAACAATTAAACTAACTTAAAGTCTCTGATACCTTATTTAAAACTTTAGAAACCCAAAATAAACTGAAACTGAATAAAAAACTTCTCAACTTACTTCACACTAATTTAGGAGACTCACATAACCTATTTGAAAGTATTTTACGACCTACGCTCACCCTGGAACCCAAAACAATTATTTATAACATGATTACAACAATAATTAAACTTTAAAAACTTAAAACAAATAACCAAGATCTTTGAGTCTTATCCATTCTTTCTTGTCTTCACTGAGAATCTGACATCATCAAAAACAACTCGAAGATGTCAAGTAAGTAAACTCTTACACTACTCTGTACTCCTGCAAATATTAGTCTGAATACATGGAGACATATAATTCCATTTTCAAATAACGACAAACTTATATAACAACGTGCATCCTTTATTTCCTGCTCGAAGCTCATAACAAGCAAACCTACTCACGATGAACCTAGAACACTCCTATGAGTTCAATTCATGCTACCTTGGAGTCGACATTACCCGCCTTAGACGCCCGCAGTACATCTAATCTGGAGTGGAGTACCTCACACTCTTACAACTGAAGCAGGGGCAACTCTATCTGGATGTCATGTGTGTATGACCAAGAATGATGCGAAATACAATGCAGACTAAACATAAATGCAGGTACAAAGATAAATTTCATAAATAGTAAAGATCACTGTAGGGTTTACTTACAACCAAACCAACTTAAAGCTGGTTGTGAAGCCTCACGCAATGTTCCCTGGCTTCCACGCACCTCCACATATCCTATTAAATCATAAAAATCACATTTTTAAAGTTACAACTCTATTTTAATACTTCAAAACAATTTACAAGTTGCAACTTAATAAAAACCCTATTTTCCAAATCATAATGGAGTTCAAGTCCCTAAATAACTCCAATTCCTCCTTTTTATTTCTATGTTTTTAACTCCAATTCCTCCTTTTAAAGCTTATTTAGAAACCTTAATGAGTCTATTTGAATTCAATTTATCACTAACAATACAAACCACCTTCATTTGATTCAAACCATGTATGTAATTTCATTTCATCAACAACTAATGTTTTTCACAAGTTCAATTGATCCCAAATTATCATCTTATTTGAACAACGAACTTATGATTTACTTGATTTATCCTTAATGAACTCAATTCATAGGTTATTAGCTACAATCTTCAACAAATTTTCATTTAGTTCATCAAACCATATATTTCACTATCTCAATTTATTTGGTTGTTGTTCAATTTTCATTCTTTTCACTAGTTTTATTCCCATGGTTAGATCAAAAATTTTCTTCCCCGAGTGATGTGGCGTCGGCCGAGCACTCGGTGTACTGCCCTAAGTAAACCAAGGGCAGTCCCAGAGTTAACCCAGGGATCGGCTTGGGTAGAACACATGCCCTCCTTGGGTTTAGTAGGATCGTGCCTGCTCTGCCATGTAGAGCAAGGAACTCCCTGCCGTGGACGTGTTTTGGGCAGTGCTTACACATTGCACAGAAGCTTCCTGAGCTTAATCTATGAACGACAACACTATTGTATTTCATCAATTTTTTTCCTCTTCTTCTTTGTTCTTTCGTCAATCGAAACCCCCTCATCCCTCATCATCAATAACAACCAACAATTTATCTTCAACAACACTAAATATGTCCTCTCTATTCATCACCGTCACCTACCTCTCTTAACTACCCTGTTTCATCGTCATCGCCAACCTTTCCCTTCTCCTTCAACCCAAGAACAACAACAACAACAACAACAACAACAACACCAATAATTCACACCACCAATAACAAAAATAGGCACAAACCAATTTGAAAATAATAATCTCTTACCTCAAATTGATGGTTCGATCTCCACTGCTCACCTTCGACATCAACAGCCCTTTCCTATGAAGACGGTGAAGGAACAGGGCAAATCGAGAGGGAGAGCCGTTTGCTTGGATGAATTGAGATAATGAAGATACCGTGAGAGGAGAGGCGAGATTGAGAGAGACGTTGTGTAACCAGGGGGAGGGAGGCACGGTTTGGGAGAAGAAGATGAAATCGAATTGGGGAGGGTTTAATCGAAACCCCAAGCCCCATATAGCTTATAACATGTGATAAGTGGTAGTACTAAATAATATTGATGTTCAGTTCGAGTTTTAAATTGGTGATGGGATCATTTTAACCAACAGCGATGGTTTTCTAGCACCCTTCCACAATTAACGATACCACTTATCAGCATAGGCCATCGGCGACCGTCTTGCTCAAACACCTGAAGAAGTTTTTAACATTGTAATGCAAGGGCGAGAAACATTATTGAAACTTGTTTCGGCGCGCTAAAACAGCATTGGGTCGTACTAAGAAGTCCCTCTTACTACTGCATTAAAATGATGTCGTTCATGGTCATTGCATGTTTAGTGCTTCACAATTACCTTCAAATAGAGGTACCAGATGATGTGTTGGAAAATATGGTGCCAGAGGGGCAAGAGTTGGGGCCCGAAGACGATGCAAGCAACTAGGAACCAATGGTTATCGGCTTAGTGGGTCCAAATATTGCGTGGACTACATGCCTCAAGCACTAACAATCAACAAACAAGTCAACATGAAGATTGCATAAACACAGTCTGACCTATTTGAGTACATAAGAATACACATCAGCAAGAACTTAAGCATTGAATAATGCTCATCCATTGACATCTTTCTAAGGAAATAATCTATACCAGGATAGATGCAATATATTTCCTCTTACTAATAATAAAGAGTTCAAAGACATCTCATAGCTTCATTGTCTAGGAAATTTCACTCACACTTCAGTAGTAAGGAAATCATGAAATTAAGTGTGCTATGTGGGACGAATTGGCGTATTGGGGTAGGATTATTGATGAGAAAAATGTCAATAGAAGATTACATAATATACAACACAATTCACACTACACAGTTTGAGGATCACATTCAACAATTTTAGTCGACATATCTAATTGGCTATGATAGATCCATAGAATTAAACGGGGACTGATAAAACCTAGTGAGCTAATGTGTGAATATTTAGGTTTTCATTTTAAATTTAATTTAACTACAATAACAACAACAAAGCCTTAATAACACATTATTTGGTTAGTAAAACCTTGATTGCTCCCACATGAACTTATCAAGACTTAGCATGATATAGAGAAGAAGAAGATTATGAAACTATTTGAAATAAAAAAGAGTCAACTGCCTAAACTAAATAGTAGCGTTTGTTTTTATTTATTTAAATCTTTACACTTTCACAAATTTTTCTTTCTTTGTTTTTGGAGAAATTCATTTGTATAACATGTCTTTACAAGCATTTTTGACAAATTTTCATGGAGGACTCTCACTTTTTGAATGGACAAGTCCTAAAAATAATAAAAAAGACAAAGTATGTTGCGTTTGCTGCCACCTCATAAAGCTACCACACCATCCTAGCTTAAATCTTTTCTTTTTCACCTAAATTTGCCGACATTTTTTGGTAGAATCTCATACATATATAACACATATAAGTGTAATATTAGAACTTTGGTTTATAGGGTTATTGGGTCAAAACCTTGCTATTAGCATTTGTTGGCCCATAGATGCAAGGAATTTGCATCTGAAGTTAAGTGTTGTAATTTTGCTTGTCATCTGAAGAAGATGAAGCGCGGCGTGAAGAAGGCACCCTAAGAGAGAGACAGAGAAAAGAGAGAGACCGAGAGAGAGAGAGAGAGAGAGAGAGAGAGAGAGAGAGAGAGAGAGATGGAAAGAGAGAGAGAGGAGTACCTTGTTTCGAGGATTTCATACGAAGAAGGCGCGAAGAGCACAGAGGAGGAGGTGGACGCGCGAATAAGGTGAAACACGGGGGATGAAGGGGAGTATTTGGTTTTAGGGTTTGAAAAAATGTTTTTTGTTGTTGATATTGGCCGACATTTTTGGTAGAATCTCATACATATATAACACATATAAGTGTAATATTAGAACTTTGGTTTATAGGGTTATTGGGTCAAAACCTCGCTATTAGCATTTGTTGGCCCATAGATGCAAGGAATTTGCATCGAAGTTAAGTGTTGTAATTTTGCTTGTCATCGAGAAGAAGATGAAGCGCGGCGTGAAGAAGGCACCCTAAGAGAGAGACAGAGAAAAGAGAGAGACCGAGAAAAAAAAGAGAGAGAGAGAGAGAGAGAGAGAGAGAGAGAGAGAGAGAGAGAGATGGAAAGAGAGAGAGAGGAGTACCTTGTTTCGAGGATTTCATACGAAGAAGGCGCGAAGAGCACAGAGGAGGAGGTGGACGCGCGAATAAGGTGAAACACGGGGGGATGAAGGGGAGTATTTGGTTTTAGGGTTTGAAAAAATGTTTTTTGTTGTTGATATTGCTCCCACATGAACTTATCAAGACTTAGCATGATATAGAGAAGAAGAAGATTATGAAACTATTTGAAATAAAAAAGAGTCAACTGCCTAAACTAAATAGTAGTGTTTGTTTTTATTTATTTAAATCTTTACACTTTCACAAATTTTTCTTTCTTTGTTTTTGGAGAAATTCATTTGTATAACATGTCTTTACAAGCATGTTTGACAAATTTTCTTGGAGGACTCTCACTTTTTGAATGGACAAGTCCTAAAAATAATAAAAAAGACAAAGTATGTTGCGTTTCTTTGCCACCTCATAAAGCTACCACACCATCCTAGCTTAAATCTTTTCTTTTTCACCTAAATTTGCCGACATTTTTTGGTAGAATCTCATACATATATAACACATATAAGTGTAATATTAGAACTTTGGTTTATAGGGTTATTGGGTCAAAACCTTGCTATTAGCATTTGTTGGCCCATAGATGCAAGGAATTTGCATACGAAGTTAAGTGTTGTAATTTTGCTTGTCATATCCGAAGAAGATGAAGCGGCGTGAAGAAGGCACCCTAAGAGAGAGACAGAGAAAAAGAGAGAGAGAGAGAGAGAGAGAGAGAGAGAGAGAGAGAGAGAGAGAGAGAGAGAGAGATGGAAAGAGAGAGAGAGGAGTACCTTGTTTCGAGGATTTCATACGAAGAAGGCGCGAAGAGCACGAGAGGAGGAGGTGGACGCGCGAATAAGGTGAAACACGGGGGGATGAAGGGGAGTATTTGGTTTTAGGGTTTGAAAAAATGTTTTTTGTTGTTGATATTGCTCCCACATGAACTTATCAAGACTTAGCATGATATAGAAGAAGAAGAAGATTATGAAACTATTTGAAATAAAAAGAGTCAACCGCCTAAACTAAATAGTAGTGTTTGTTTTTATTTATTTAAATCTTTACACTTTCACAAATTTTTCTTTCTTTGTTTTTGGAGAAATTCATTTGTATAACATGTCTTTACAAGCATGTTTGACAAAATTTCTTGGAGGACTCTCACTTTTTGAATGGACAAGTCCTAAAAATAATAAAAAAGACAAAGTATGTTGCGTTTTCTTTGCCACCTCATAAAGCTACCACACCATCCTAGCTTAAATCTTTTCTTTTTCACCTAAATTTGCCGACATTTTTTGGTAGAATCTCATACATATATAACACATATAAGTGTAATATTAGAACTTTGGTTTATAGGGTTATTGGGTCAAAACCTTGCTATTAGCATTTGTTGGCCCATAGATGCAAGGAATTTGCATACGAAGTTAAGTGTTGTAATTTTGCTTGTCATCTGAAGAAGATGAAGCGCGGCGTGAAGAAGGCACCCTAGAGAGAGAGAGAGAGAAAGAGAGAGAGACCGAGAGAGAGAGAGAGAGAGAGAGAGAGAGAGAGAGAGAGATGGAAAGAGAGAGAGAGAGTACCTTGTTTCGAGGATTTCATACGAAGAAGGCGCGAAGAGCACGAGAGAGGAGGAGGTGGACGCGCGAATAAGGTGAAACACGGGGGGATGAAGGGGAGTATTTGGTTTTAGGGTTTGAAAAAATGTTTTTTGTTGTTGATATTGCTCCCACATGAACTTATCAAGACTTAGCATGATATAGAGAAGAAGAAGATTATGAAACTATTTGAAATAAAAAAGAGTCAACTGCCTAAACTAAATAGTAGTGTTTGTTTTTATTTATTTAAATCTTTACACTTTCACAAATTTTTCTTTCTTTGTTTTTGGAGAAATTCATTTGTATAACATGTCTTTACAAGCATGTTTGACAAATTTTCTTGGAGGACTCTCACTTTTTGAATGGACAAGTCCTAAAAATAATAAAAAAGACAAAGTATGTTGCGTTTGCTGCCACCTCATAAAGCTACCACACCATCCTAGCTTAAATCTTTTCTTTTTCACCTAAATTTGCCGACATTTTTTGGTAGAATCTCATACATATATAACACATATAAGTGTAATATTAGAACTTTGGTTTATAGGGTTATTGGGTCAAAACCTTGCTATTAGCATTTGTTGGCCCATAGATGCAAGGAATTTGCATCATAGATTGCTCCCACATGAACTTATCAAGACTTAGCATGATATAGAGAAGAAGAAGATTATGAAACTATTTGAAATAAAAAAGAGTCAACTGCCTAAACTAAATAGTAGCGTTTGTTTTTATTTATTTAAATCTTTACACTTTCACAAATTTTTCTTTCTTTGTTTTTGGAGAAATTCATTTGTATAACATGTCTTTACAAGCATGTTTGACAAATTTTCATGGAGGACTCTCACTTTTTGAATGGACAAGTCCTAAAAATAATAAAAAAGACAAAGTATGTTGCGTTTGCTGCCACCTCATAAAGCTACCACACCATCCTAGCTTAAATCTTTTCTTTTTCACCTAAATTTGCCGACATTTTTTGGTAGAATCTCATACATATATAACACATATAAGTGTAATATTAGAACTTTGGTTTATAGGGTTATTGGGTCAAAACCTTGCTATTAGCATTTGTTGGCCCATAGATGCAAGGAATTTGCATCTGAAGTTAAGTGTTGTAATTTTGCTTGTCATCTGAAGAAGATGAAGCGCGGCGTGAAGAAGGCACCCTAAGAGAGAGACAGAGAAAAAGAGAGAGACCGAGAGAGAGAGAGAGAGAGAGAGAGAGAGAGAGAGAGAGAGAGAGAGAGATGGAAAGAGAGAGAGAGGAGTACCTTGTTTCGAGGATTTCATACGAAGAAGGCGCGAAGAGCACAGAGGAGGAGGTGGACGCGCGAATAAGGTGAAACACGGGGGGATGAAGGGGAGTATTTGGTTTTAGGGTTTGAAAAAATGTTTTTTGTTGTTGATATTAGAGGTCAATTTAGTAACTTCACGTATTGAAATCATGTGTAATCTCAAACTCAATACCCCTAACTGGACAAGTCCTTCTATTGGGACTAATACTCAAACTCATGTTATAATCTCAGTGTAAAATAATTTCATGATCATGAGATTATTTTACTTGCGAATCGAACGGGGCCATTAAGGTTTTAATTGATTTGTTACCAAATTGCAAATTTACCCCTTAAACTTATCCTTTCTCATTTAAAACCAAATGACATCCATTGTCATTTGTCACTTTCTTTTTTTATTTTTATGTTTATCCTCAATTTTAAACCCAAATCAAACCCCAGACATTACCCCAATTTCGTCAAAAATTGAGAAAATTCCCAATGCGCACCGAAACTCGCAGACACCATGCCTACACCTCAACTAAATTATATTTCGCGTCGAATAGAATATAATTTTTCCATTAGGCACGCAACAAATAAAAATAATATTTTAACTTATGATATCTGATCCATAACACGTGGGTCCTACCTAAGATATTTATTTTATAATTAAAATCTGAATTCGTTTAATTAGTCAACTAATCAAGTTTATGCAATTCTTAGATTCCATAGCAATATTTCAAGTTAAGTAATATATAATTAGTGCAAAAATCTTTCCCTGATGATGATATCCATGATCAACATAAGTTGATTGCACTATTACAATAAGAGAGTTGTTATACTTGCAGCGCGCATACTAATCATCATACTAAGCACTGCCCATTACAGATTCTGCTGATGAGAAATTATATCCTGACTGTGATCTTGCAAAGTTATGCTCAGATCCTAGAAAATTTGCACTTGGTGTTATTCTGAAATCCTGAACTCTGTATGCTATAATTCTGATCCACCGCCATTGAACTGTTGTGCTTCAACATAATTTATATATGCTCTGTAATAGCAAACAACAGTAGTGTGGCCAACTTTGTTACAACTTTGGCAAGTTGTACGATTGTTATTCTGAAACCTAAAACCTATTTCTCTATTGTTCCCGCGGCCTCCCCCTTTTTGAGAGCTATTCCTACCACTATATCCTCCAGATCCATGTTGTTTAGAATTATTCCAAGATTGATTTGCACTTTGCCTATTTTTAACTAAATTTGCCTAACTTGGAGCTTGAAGACTCAATGAATTCAATCCATTTAGGGCTTGTAAACTGTTCAAGCTTTGCCTAAAAACCTCAGTAGAGTGGATGGATGTTTATGCCAGATTAAACTCTCCTTATTTTCAAGAACTGATGTAATGGAAAGGTAATCTCCATTAATCTACAAGAAATCAGTTCAGAAACTGGAATTGTTGCTCCTAATGTGGCTAATTTCTTGGAGAATCCTTTCATGTTCTTCAATAACTCATTCATCTTCATCGTTGCCTTTCTTGTTGCTCGAATGGAAGTCTTTAAGAATTGGATTTGTGCCTTATTTTAAGTTCCACATTGTTCACCAATTGAAATCCATAATTCATGTGCAGGTCTCCAAATATTAGTCTAAGATCTTACTAGTGAAGCAAAATAGGGCTTTAAAGCAGACAACAACCGACCATACAAGATTTGATCATAATGAGACCAATCGATGTAATCAAGAGTTGTCTCTCCTTTATCATTGATCATTGGAGGACAAGATGTATACAACAGATTTAAAATAAGAGTCTAAAAATTGTATTAATGTAGGCAAATTGAATACAATATAGTGCTTTTATTTATAGAGCTGAACAAATCATAAAATAAGGAAAGTTACCAAAACTACATAGATATCAAAATATATAAACTTCATAAATATCTAAACTATGAAATATAGCAACTACTATAATTTTCTTAACACCCTCCCTCAAACTCAAGTTGGTTCAACTTAAGGTTGTCAATCGAATCAGTAAACCTGACAAATCTAAGGTTCGTTGTGGAGCAAATCAACGACCACCCAAGACAACAAATTTAAGGTTCTTTGCGGAACAAATCGACGACCACCAAAAACGACATGAAATAAATAATGATGTGGTAGAGTTAGAACAACGGAATTGTAGAACAACAGATATCAGAGTCAACCGAGTCGACGACAGACAAATAGCAGAGTCAATGTAGTCGACGACGGGCAAACAGCAGAGTCGACAGCAGATAGACAACGGAATTAATGTAGTCGATGGCAGGCAGACAACGGAATGTAGCTAGATGCAATGATGGCACCAACATCATAAATTGTAAACGAATGATGATGAACACACCAATATATGTGTACTAGTGTTGGGCAGAGGCGATTAAAGAAAAACAACCAAGAGAGTGAAAACGACAGAAGCAGAGAAACTAAAGCAAACGAGCGCAAGCGGAAGAGAATACCATGGAGCGGTCATCGACTCGAAGGTCGATCGACCTAGCACTAGAAACCAAGCTCTGATACCATGATAGATTTCAAAGAAGAGTCTAAAAATTGTATTAATGTAGGCAAATTTAGTACAATAGAGTGCTCTTATTTATAGAGCTGAACAAATCATAAAATAAGAAAAGTTACAAAAACTACCTAGATATCAAAATATATAAACTTCATAAATACTTAAACTATGAAATATAGCAACTGCTATAATTTCCTTAACATATACCAAAGAATAGCCTTTCCAGACCACAACCTTCAATTAAAGGTACAACAATGGATTTACGCAAAGAAAAATTTGTTCCATCTAGCTTAATTGAGACAATTTGGTTTAAAGAATTACCAAGTGGAGCAATCAGATGAGTTGAAATGTTGATGAAATTCTTCTTGTAGAAGGCCATCGTTGCATCGAAGAACTCCCTGGATCATTCATGGCGATTAGCCTAAATAATCTCTGATACCATATTAGACAATACAGAAGCTCTGCAAGAACATAGTTTCTTCTCTACTCAACAGGGAAAGTTGAGCCTTATATTTTTAGACAGTAGTAACAAATCATATACTTACACGGGTATGGATGAGATGTCATCGGACATCATTCTCTAACAAACTAACTCGCATGACCTCTCACATGTTTCTCTTATATGTGTGCATATATGTGTTCACTATCTATACAGCTACTTAGTACACTACATCACTCATTACAATGAACATATACTAGATGACTTAATGGTTTAGGCTTACAGGATCCAAGCTGCTTGCATGGCTTCTGATTGAACACAGCTTCATTCCTCTAGTTCCATGACATCCATATCGTCGTAATGAAGATCGATAATATCCCAATCCGGTTGATCATATCACACAAACTTTGAAAGATTTTTTGAGGTTTTGATCCATGCACCCAACTATCCTTACCTAAGCTAAGGAAGCGTCCCCAGGTCCTAGATGTGTCCTCAAGTTTGTAGTTTATTTGGGTGATGCTTGCAAGGCTCGGTGTCACAAGTTTGATGACTATATGTGAGGTTTTGCGCTATTCATCTGAACCTCTTTATACTTAGTATTCACTCTAATTTCTCTTTTTTAGATATCTATATTCTTGCGGACAAGGGGAGAGAAGGATTATGATCACCTCAGAGGCACGCATCTGTATCTCAGTACAACACTATATCCCTCATAATATGTACGAGAGTAGAGAGCATGTTTAAGGGACCTTAAAGTACTTCAAGTGTCGATAGAGGTACTATCAGGGTGTGAGATGTGGTTGACGAGAACGCACAGGGATAGGTTAAGTGAATCAGATTTCCTCGAGATTTGAATTTTAGGACAAAACTCTCCCCAGTTGGGAATAAATATAAAGGACCAAATTAATTAAATTGGATTTAACACTAATCTCGAGGATGAATGACCGTAATTCGGGTCTACGTGAAAAAACTAAGTTGACTCGAACACAAAATTTGAGGGTATTTGTTATTTATGGGTGATGTTTGAGTATATCGCAACGTTCAAAAATATTTATCATATTACATTGCATGTGTGACAATATATTGTTGTCTCGGGTAAGTTAGTGCAACGGGTGTCAACCTCAGGATGCGAATCGACGTGGGCATTGGGTAGGCGGTAGAGGGATACACTAGAATATTCTAAACTAATTCAAATCAATAAATTAATACTAAGTATGTGACCTTGTAAGAATAACAATTTCAATAGCATAAGATACAATAAATCATAAAATTAGTTGAGTTGATATGAATAAAATCTAAGACTATGGTTTGACAAATAAATCAAGAACCCATGATGATCATTAAGATGATCCTAATTTGTAGAAACAAGACTAAATGGAGGGTGAAGTGTGTGTTACTTGGGTGTGACTTGGTGAATGGAAACGACTAAATTGGTTTAGAGAAGAAGAGTTCATGTATTGATTTAGGGCCAAGGTCTCATAAGGGTTTGTATAGAAAGGATTTGTTCACACAAGAACATGCAAATAACTCTAGAATTTTTTAGGAACGAAAGAAAGCAAATGGTGGTTGGATTTCTCCACTTTGAAGGTGAATTGGAGTTAAGCTATAAAAAATTTTGTTTATGGAACATCAATCAAGAAATCAAGGTCTAGGCAAAGGTTCTTGTCTCTCTTTTTGTTCAACTTCATGAAAATGGCTTCTTGATACATGAGAATTCTAGGGCTTTGTTCTAAAATGAGATTTCATACTTCAATTAAGGTTTCATATTGTTTAAAAATTGGGATTTTAAAGAAATCAGTCATCCAAAACTGATATTTACAACTTGGTGTTCTTGAGGAAAAATGGTCAATGCATGCTTTAATCTTAAAATTGATGCAAATTATTGTATAATTGTTGTTGCTAGATATTTTTGGTGGTTTGGGATTTCTCTACGAGGTAAGAGTAGGGTTGACGGCTTGGGCAAAGGCCACGGGGAAAGAATTCACAGGATTCTCGAAATAAAAACTTTGGGTTTCGACCCCGTTAGCGCGCTAATGGCTTTCCTTAGTTCGCTAATTACCCTGCAGAAAATTAAAGAAAATGTGTTTTAATAACGTAACTAGCAAAAACCTACTTTTGACACATCGATTTTTAGTTTTAGAGGTTTTTGTGCTATTTTGAGGAATTTAGCCGAAAAAATAGGAATTTAATAATTTTTTGAATTAGATCGAATTTGGTTTTATGACTTAAAATCTAATCTAATATAAAATCATTATAATTTACTCATATATGACACAAGCAACTAAGGGGACCATAGCTCATGTACCAGGAGCTAGTCAGGGTTAGATTCAAAAGTTCGAGGAAGTCGAAACGCATATTTGAGATACGTAAAAGCCATTGGAATGCCTAATAGAATTTATGGTTTTGGTTTATCGATTTCGGATTACATGTGTCGTTACTGGTGGCGACACATAGGTTTTCTACTCCTAATTCGGTCGTGTATATATTGGTTGTGACTAAATCTTGAGCACGTGGATTGCTGGTTTCTAGCTCTCATGTTGCTGTCGTGGAATATATCTACGATGTGTTAGGAGGGATTAAGGTGTATTCTCTGTGTAGTCGAGCGTCGGAGATTTCACCCATTTACCGAAGTTGAGATTTAGTCATTGGAGCCTGGAGTATATGCGTAGTTCTTTTTGTCCTGATTTTATCGATAGGTTTAATCCTTGATTTCTTTTACATTTATGTTATGCTTTACTCTCTTATCTATTTTTTTAAAGCTTATCCATTATCTGTCTTTTTGCATGCCATTGATTTCCTACATTTATGTAAGAATAAACTTTTGCTGGCAGACGTATTACTTGCATGTCTTGTGGTCTTTAACTGTTTCACTCATGAATATTATGTGGACTTCTTTTGGGATTTTACTTACTGAACTCATCATCGTTTTTTGTTGGATGACCAAATGCATATCCTTTAACGAGCAATGGCAAGGGGGTTTTAGGCGACTACATCTGAATTCTGTTTCAACACCAGCTCGTGTTTGACTTACAGTATGTATATACTTACATTTTATTGGGTTTTGGAGACTTGTAGAACACTGATACATGTATATTGATCTTTTGTACTTATTCACCTGTGTTATATACATGCTATCATTTTGTTGAGTTTTCAACTACTTATATTGTCAAATATGCATAACTTACTCATGTTAAAAGACATCCGTTGATAAATTAATGTTTTAAATCGATAAAAATAACGGTAATTGTGCGAGAAACTGAATAAGTCGCGGGCTGTCATCGATAAGCGTGTCTAACTTGGTGGGGCTTGGTGACGTGTCCGGCAACGTTGCGGCGCTCAATTCACCTTGAGATTTGGGGCCGCCACAGCTCAGGGTTTTCAAAGGATTTTCGGAACTAAATTTAATTATCGAAATTTAAGTTAACTGTTATTAATCAACATCTAATTTATTTAGATTTAGCGACTTTAGAGTATGCTTGTGAGTGTCAACTAAGAATTCAAAAATTATCGTACCAGGTAAGTTGAGATTTAAGTTATGGTATTATGTTTATTTACCTGTCTACTAGATTATATGGATATGATTCATGTAACTAGGACATCGAGTACTTGGGGTGCATTGTTAGACATTGTGTGTAGTCAACTTAGTAGAGCTCGCTAGGAGTTCGCCAGTAACTACTTAGTTCGACCAGAAGTTGGGACTGTAGATCGTACTACGAAGAACAACAGAGGGTAGTCGCCTAGACTTACAATTTAATAATTGAGAATATAATTCATTCCTAAGTTCTCAATAAATGCTCGGTAATAGGTGTTATGTCATGTCGGACGAGATGTGGACTTAGTGATAGGTGAAACTTTCACAGTTTAAAGGAATGGGTGTTGACACCGTTATGGCCATAGTAGAGTCGACCTTTATGAACTTCGGTGTGGTTGTGAAGTTTGTCACAATAGCTCATACATGTATAATATTTGCACATTCCTTTTGTCATATTAAATATTTCACAGGTCATGCATCTTTATTTAATTTTGCATCAAATAAATGGAATATTCTTAATGCCTATAATTTAACCCGACTTACTTAGCACCGTTTATGATTTCGTGCTCACCCAACATTTCCTCCCACAGGTTCTTCGTCGAGTATTGTCAAAGGGAATGGAAAAGCTCCAACTGTCTAAAAGAGTTACTTGTTGTTGACTTGTTTTATTTGTATTTATTATCATTGGGATTAAGTTTGAATAAATTGAACTAGAAAAGTATCGTTTCAGTTGTGAACTTATAAATGGCAACAGTCAGCCTTTATGTTGAGTCTTTAATTAAGTTCGATATTATTCCGCCGCGATTATTATACATTTTTCTAACTTTCAATTATTAATAAATGAATCATGTGAGATAATAATGTGCTAGTTTTGAAAGAAGATTCACTAGTTCAGTTCATAACTCAAATGACCGAGTTAGTTTGTAAGTTATAGATCGGGCTAGGCCGGTCGAGATTCATTTTGGAAATGGGTCATGACAATACATCTCAGAAGTCAATAAATAATTTGATGAAGAATGTTGCAATGACACCCCAAAGTCACACCAAGGGACGTAATGTGCATATCCACATCATTGAGAGCCACTCGTGCACACCTCGAAATACACTTTTCGCGTGTTATGCATCAAGAACTAATTGTGCACACCAATTTTAATGTGGGGCCCACACGCCACATCACCCGGTGTGACTTTGGATGTCATTGTAGCATCTAGAGGTGTTTATGAAATCCGAGAATCGCGGATCCAATTCGATCTAGTTTGTTTAGCTCCAATTGATTCATAATTTAAGTTTGTTAAATTGAATTGGATAGCAAAAGTTGCAATGCATATGGATTGGATTGAGTTGTTATTGCACAACTTGATTCGCAATCTGATCCAATTAACCTTTTTTTTTTTACAGAATCTAATTAACCTTTATATACCTTACATTATACATTCACATATACTCTTAAAACTTTGAACTATGGCGTTAGCATTCGCCACTAATTCAATTATTATTTATTCATATACATTTGAAAATCTAAATATTTGCAACTTAAGTTACATCTTCTTTAAGTTCAAATACACATTCTAATCTATCTAATCAAATAAATATAGAAAATGTTAAAACTAATATGTTTGAATTAAGATTAGTATTCAACATTTTTCTAACTAATTAATCATATTTTTCTTAACTTTAGTAGGAATCGAACCAATGGCATCCCTAAATCACCTTATGGCAAGTGAGTGACGCCTTATCCATCTCGCCAAATATGCTTTGATAACCATAAATTATTTTTTTTACTTATAAAGACTTACATAATTTTTAATTTTTAATTTTAATTTTATAATTTTATTAATATTATTTTTATAATTGTTATTCCACATAACTTGATCCAGTATGGTCCCCATCTTCCTAATTTGATAAACAGCGAAAGTAAAAACGTAATTTCTGTGGAAGAGATTTATAGAAAATATCCAAATAAACCGTCCATAAAGTTAGCAAAACCCAACCCGTATTATACAATATAGTTTATACAAAATGGAAACATCAACAGTAGATATACAAGATAACTCATCCATACATTGTAAAGAAGGCAAGTAAATTCCAAACCCTTCTCCTTTCCGCGCTCATTGCATTATGCTTGCTCTCATGCTAGTATCTTTAAATAATATGCTTATAAATTTAATGTAACATAGACTAAGAGACCATATATTTTGTTATATACAAGTGTGGTCGTAGTCCATTGCTAATACGAGAGTCCAAATTTATTTATTTTTTATTCATTGACTAATCGCGTTGAGACAGAAGCTCCAGACCCAACCCACATGCACTCCAGCTACCCGCATAGATAAAACTCTTTGATTTTGCTCAATTTGATGCAATTAATGATGAACTTTCACAATCATTCGAATCCCTCTTAATTAGTGTGTCCCAAATTAGCTCTAATCTACCCCTAAGTCATCCAAGTTCAACAATGAGCCTAAAAAAAAGTTTCTTTTTTCTTTTTTTCTTTTTTCAATTAAGATGACACAAAAATATTGTATCATCCAAGGCATCACAACCCAAACCAAGAAGGTCGCACTATTAACTACCATCAGCACAATGTACTCTTCTCTCAAATAGAAAGGATCACTAGTTTAAACATATAACCTTATAGCAACACCTTCTTATGCAAAATGGCTGCTATTTTCAACATCTAGTTCGGTAGGCATTTTTTTTCTTCTTTTTTTTCTACACAATCAATTGGCTGAATTCAAAGACCGCATCGACAGAACTACAGCACGTTAAAAGGAGAACCTGCTAACTTCTTCATCTTCGTCCTCATCAATTTCATCTTTTTCTTCCTCAGTGGAAGTCTCGATGTAGTTCTCCTCTACATCCTCTTCATCTTCCTCATCCATCATGGTCTTACCGCTAGTCTCTTTGTTCTTTAGACCTGTGCTTAGAACCACAGTTTCTCCACGAGATTCCTCCATGTCTTTCCTTAACTTCTCCATGTTCTCACGCCTGCGTTGCTCCTCTAGTCGCTGCTTCTCTGCCCATCTCTTGTCAAGGCCAGCCCTGTAAATAGGAAAAAAAAAAAATGGGAGGTATAAATTTTACCAAAAAAAAAAAAAAAAAGCCATGCGTAGAGACATTCTGAGGGATAGCAGTACTTGTAGGTGTCTATGAACTCATTAGCACTTGCATCAATGACCTTGAAGAATGCATCCATTCCTGCACCCGAAAGAGCAGACACTCCCACAGAATGAAGATTTCGATAGAATTCATCAAGAGCGAGTGAAAGGCTTCGTGATAAGGTAGCTGAATAAGAGCTATCTGATGCTATGGCTGCCTGAAACTTTTCAAAATCTTCCATCCACTGCAACACGACCAAAGTCTCTTCAGGATCTTTGGAATATATATTATTTCAAGCAATTGAAGCAATAATATCATTGATGCTATAACATGCTCGTCAACTCTTTAAAGCCAAATAAAAAGAAGGTTCTGCAGTTCCCGAAAGAAAGAGCACAGACCAGGACAAAAAAAACCAGTTCAAGTCACTCGTAATCGAATCAAGAAACACGATAAAATGTAACCTTCTAAAACTACAAAAAGAAAACTAATTCACACATCTACCACCAAAAATTAGGCGCAAGCATGGTCAACGCTTGTCCTTTGACGATCATAGTTAAAAAAAAGGGAAGGGGCATTAAGAACAGCAGCAAATGCGAACAGGCGCAAATGCCCGCCTCTCCGAAATTACTAGAGTGGGCTACATGGGTTGAATTCTTCCGTTCTGATCGAGTTAATGAAGTTGATGAGATGCTTTCATCTCTTGCATAAAAAATAAATAAATAAATAAAAAGCTTCTCGCATGTAAGTAAGATCATCCAGGAAGGAAAAAGATATTACGACCTAGTGTTTTACTACAAGGAAACCAACATTTCAAGGTTATGGTTAGACAGCAGGAGTGTAAGCTTCAGAGGAACAATTCGAATTCAAATTTTATGCAAATACAACAACATAGCCTCAGTCCCTAATCACATTATATGTAAATAAATAAAACTAATGCAGGAATTACTATGTCACTTACAGTAATAAACTTACAAATTTCGGCTGTCAGCCTGTCAGCAATGAGCAATCTAGCTTTTAAATTTCTTTCTATGCTAAGTTTGCTTATTTCCATCATTAACCTATAATCATCTGGTCCATTAAAAAGAGTTGGAGGTCGGAAAAATTCTTAACTTATTGAAAAGATTGTTTTCTTTTTTCATCTCTTCTCTCTTCCGCAATTCTAGATTTATAAATCTAAAAACATACAAGAAGCAACCGGTTATAGTCTCCAAACTCATGGCACAGGACAAGAATGTTACCCATTCCAAAAAACTAGCGAATTCCCATTCTAGTAAATGTCAACAACCAAATAAGAGCCGTATAATTCGCTTAAGCCAAAGATCCTCCAAAAATAATAGCAGCATCATTTTGTCTTCTATGGTTTGAATGGTTTTCTGACTGCTTAACATTTATCGGATCAATCCAGTGCAGTTTTAAATCTTATTTCAACCCTAAATCTATGGTCACTGACCGACGTTACTATCAAACAGATTTGAGCTCAGTCCAAGTATTCCTACATCACAAGCTTGACAAGATGAAGGAAACAACAACAAAGCTCCGATTCCAAATTAGTTGGGCTTAGCTAAATGGATCAAACAATTCCCTTCGGCACAATTTAACGCAAAGGCATCACGAGATAAATACATGGAACATACTAATCTCTCTGTTACAATTCCGAATTTTAACCTATATTTTGAACATAAATCTACGCAAGGAAATGAGCAAGACAGAATATATTACAAAGTTATAACATTACATGATGTGATGATGGTGATGCTGACATCATGTTCAATAGTTACTCAAGATACTCAGATCATGAAATAAGTACAATTCAAACACAACACGTTGTTTTGAATATCTCTATGTAATTCAACAGTCAAACTAACTTTGCAGTGCACAATATTCAATTTAGGACAAACCCAGAACTTGCTTCCAATGCCTTTAATAATCACATGCATTTAAGTTAGAAGTCAAACTTCTGACAAGTCATGAGAACAGATAAATAGATTATGCATTAAATCTTCAACTAGTACAAGAATATGCATGTTGTAGGTTGTAGCTACACCATTTGATTGCTGATCCTAGAGATTACGAAAAAGTGAACCCAACAATTCTTAAGAGTGATACATTAAAAGTAGGCAACTATTTGTGCCAACGCAACCAATAAGTTTACTAGTAAACTGAAATTTTTGTCCCGGTCACTTTTCTCTTCACAATGTAGCAAAATGGAAATGTGAAAGTGATAAAACATGGAGCACGGGTAAGCTTGGAATATACGGTGCAAAAAGGCTTCACAATACCTAGGGATGAACTGGTTTATATTGTAAACTGACATTTTCGTCCCTGCAATTTTTTCTTTTCAAGCAACAAAAAAACTCTAGTCGTAGAAGGTGGAGCAAGGGTAGTCATGGAATATATGTTGTGAAATGGCTTCACTACGGCTACGATAAGAATTGCCATCAGTAGTATACTAAAGTTTAGTCGAGAAATTGATCCAACATAGAAAAGAAAAAAACCAAATTTTCAAATCAGGATCAGAACTTCGAAAATTTTGAAAGAGAGTTGAACACAGTATATAAAATTTAAGCAATCACCACAATAAGATACCTCCAACGCGAACTTATGTTCAGTCACATCAGTTTTATTGAAGGTAAGAACCAGTGGTAACCGTGTCTTGTAAAGGATGCTACAGGCATAGAGCATATTACTCATGAAAGTAACTGGTTTCACTGCACGAGGAGTGTCAACAACATAGGCAATCACAGTAGGGAAAGTTGAAGCAAAAGCTTCAGTAATTATTGATCCAGATGCTGACCAAGTGAATATCTCAATCTGACCAGGAGTGTCCACGAGAACATAATCTAGCTGATCAGCACGCTTCTCAATGACTGAAATAACCTGAATAAGACAGATGATTCTTCAGGAATTACATATTTTAATAACTAAAATAAGTAGATAGGTCAGGACCTCAAACATTTGATCTGGACTCTCATCAAGACCCTACAATGTCAACAATACGCAAGCCAGATGGATGAATATCCAGTGCCAAACCAAAGAACATCCTAAATGGCTTTGAACCAGTTGAAGAAAATAAATGTGCCCGCGAGCCATAAAATTTACGAAGCCAACATCAAGCTCCATACGATTCACTACCAGGATCATCCATTCTGACAGCTAATGTGAGACTGGAAAAAGCAAAGATCGAATCCTCGCCTAATGCAAACATTATGTAATAGAATTCCAGAAAGAATGAATGTATACCTCATTAAATTTTGTTGCAAACAAGTTCAATGAAGTTAATATGCCTCCATTAGGACCAAGATTGAACTGCTTCATTACTTCCTTGTAGCGAACAGTGTCTCGAATATCAATGTTTGCACCAAAGGTAGGGTCATAACCGCCGGGTCAAGATTTAAAACGTATCCTCGAATATTTGAAGCTTGTGTATGGTATACCAATTGGTGAAGAAAAGTAGTTTTTCCACTCCCTGAAGAAAGCCACAATTTCACACTTCATTTTCAAAATTTCAAAGTACGTGTTACATCCATCTAATAGCATAAACAGAAAGCAGTAAACCAACAAAGAAACTTTAGCTAATCAGATACCTGCCATCCCCACAACGATAATGATAACGGGCTTCCTCTTGAACTGAGACGAAGATTCCTCTATGCCTAGCTTTTCCATTGACTTGGAAATATCTTCGGTCTCTTTTCCCTTTACCATATAATGACAACAGAAGTTAAAACTTAAGGGATTTTTTTTTAAAGAAAGAAATGGGACGGAAGAGCAAAGCAAACTCTATGGATTGGTACTTTGCTGGTTGACACTTCAGCCGAATCCATTTGCATTAACTCGGGTTCTCCTTTAGTTCCCTTAGTGGTTGTATAGTCAAAATCAGAATCAATATCCATTTTTACAACTGAATTATCAATTCAGATCTCCTACATAATCAATAAAAACAAAGTCACATAAATTGTTTAATATTAAATAACTGAACAAAAAGAAAAAGACTTCCTCCAAAGCAACCATAGAGAAAAAAAAAAAATCATCTAAGAGAGCATCTGATTTTACACAGCATGGTTGCACTAACCATCAACCAAGTGAAGACCTTGCAGTTGACCTATCACTATAGAAGATGGCCAGAGACGAATTTTAAGTGCCTTGGCATTGTTAAAACAACCAACAGTACTATATACCACATTTACATGATATCACAACTAAAAGATACATCAGTTGTTGCCAAATTCCTATCAATCTACTGAACCCTGAGTATTTTTTATTTTTTAATAACAATGAGTGTCCAAACCTTTTTCAGCCCCTCCTTACTTTGGCTCGACTAATCCCAGGGGAGTTAGTCGGGCGTCCCAACTATTGAACTCTGAATTTGATAACTCTTTACTCAGCTACACTCTTGCCCTTGCCGACTAGTCAATGGACCTGAAATTTAAACAAACTAGATGCAACACCCAATGAAGAAAATAGAACTACATGCATATCATACGTACTCATACATCGTAATAAATCATGCATTTTCAAAAGAATGATAAAATAAAGCATAGCATATTCCAACCATATCACAAATGAATGGGCCTTGCCCCTCCACAAGCTTCAAGTATCAATAACCAAAATTCACATCGATTAACTACCTTAAACTAGGAGAGGGCCCTCCAATGGATCTCAAGCCTACCTCAGGATCACTACGCCATTAAATAGAGCAACATTGTACAAGTAAAATCCATTAATTATTCATGTGATTAATTTTAATAACTCGTAGATGGCAAAAAAAATTGAGTTTCAATAAAACCTATTAAATTCTCTGACATTCCTATAAACGTCATCTTACTTCTACTTTAAAGTTTTAAGTTGGTTCTCTAATTCTTTCTAAATAAATGAGTTTTACACCAAATCTTAGTTCAAAATGAACCAACTAAGAAGCAAATATAGGGATTTAGACAAACAAGCATTATTAGTTTGTTTGATTTTGACACACCGAGCTTTGAATGTCAATTCTCACCAATGCAACAATGCATTTAATTTTGTAAGGAAACCATAGGGCTAGAATTCCTATGGTTTGTACTTTAAAATATTCACGGAACACCAAGAGAATGGAAGCTTACGAATGAGAAAATTTATGTTTGGCCATTTGAGGACTTCCAAGAACCTAGGAAGTAGGAATCAATATTTTCTGAAAGTAGCAAAAAACAAACATAAGGTTTTGCTACTATGACTCAATTTCTCATTCGTGCCTCACACTACTTATGTTCCTATTTAAAGTCAAATAAAAGTTTAGTACACTTTCTGAAATTTTACCATGGGGCTTTGAAGTCTAAATCAAAGTTTGCTTTCAACTTATCCAAAACTCCCAACACGTTGCCACAGTTTGTGATAAAAAGCTCATACCTGATGTATGGAAATTTGACTCATTGCTCAAAAATAACCCCACCACATATATATTGGTTATGTTGTGAAGTATGGATGATCATGCATGTTGTGTAGTCATGAAACTTGTATTCCACATTAATGGTACTTATACTTGTCTATGTATTGTCATGTTACTTGTAACCATTTCCAATGTACACCAACTCTTCCATGTATTGTCAAATTACTTATAATGTGTTGTATGACATGTGGTGTATATGTTACTTGTACACATTGTCTAAGTACATTTATTATCATCACCAAAGGGCCTACATAAAGAGTGTCAACCTTACTATAAAAACACACTAATTTGAATGAAGAATTTCTCATTCCAACTCTCTCATTTCTTTTGTTCTCCTTTGTAGTAGTAGTTTGTAGTAATAGAAGTTCTTAGTCTTCTATTTTCTTTCTCTAGTTTCTAGCAAGTTCCGACTCAATTTACAACACGTTATCAGCACCAGTTTGCTCTAGCACAAAGTAGATCTTAAAGTTCAGGAAGGTTTGCTAAGGAGACAAATCTAGGAAGGTATACAACAACAACATAGCCTCAGTCCCAAATTAACTGGGGTCGGCTACATGGATCAAACTTTTCCATTGTGCTCGATTAAGTGCAATTGATGGTGAGCTTTGCAAACCATTCCAAAGCTAGGAAGGTATAACTTTTGTTAATTTAAATAAGATCAATTTATTTTCATGTTATCATGGGTGCTTTCTTTTTATTACATGCATCACTTATATATGCATATTTTATTCATACACTATCCATTATAACGTCACCAACTGTGAAAGTATGCCTGCAGTTGCGTCTTGTAAGATCTTCTACATCAGAAATCAAAAGTCAATATGCAACATAACTAGTTTTCTCGCTATACTACAAACGATTAGTTATGCTCTATTCTTGATTTTTATATTGCAAATAGTGCTATGAATTTGAGTTGATAGTGGGTAAGCCGTGTCCTCGGTAAAGCTAAACACTGAAAGGGAGACATGTTATCTTGTTTAATGAGACATGGTTTTAAGTAGACTTCGTCTCGTCACCCAACCTGGAGGTTGTTCTACCAACTCATACAGATAGTACATTTTGCGTATTAATAATCAAATTGTGAACATATATTTAATCGTATAATATTTATTTTATATAAAAGAGAAAAACTATTTACCCAATTTCTTTACATATTCTCAGACTATGGCAAACCTTCAAAAACTTGAATTTGTTGCCCTCAATATCACTGGCAATAATTATTTGTCATGGCAGCTGGATGCTGAGATACATCTTAAAGCTAAAGACTCAAGAGAAACTACTATAGAAGGAAATGAAACATTAATGCAAGACCGTACGAAAGCACTGATATTCATTCGTCATCATCTCCATCAAAGTTTGAAAAGTGAATATCTCACTATAAAAGATTCTCCCACCTCGTGGTTAAGCTTGAAAGAGCGATATGATCACCAAAAGACGGTGATATTTTCAAGAGCTCAAAACGACTAGCTGAGTTTTAGGCTACCAGATTTTAAAATAGTCAGTAAGTATAACTCCACCATGTTTAATATTACCACTCGTTTGAGGCTATGTGGAGAAAATATATCCGATGAGGCAATGATGGAAAAAACATTCAGTACTTTTCATGCATCGAATCTGTTGTTGCAACAACAATATCGAGCGCGTCAATTTAAAAAGTACTCGAAATTAATTTCTTGTCTCATGGAGGCTGAACAATACAATGAACTTCTATTGAAAAACCACAACTCCCATTCAACTGGTTCCGCTTCAATTAATGAAGCAAACATTGCATCTTATAATGACCATAAAAACGGTCAAGGAAATAAAAACCACGGAAGTGAAAATGGGAAAGGATTAATTGGCAAAGATCGTGGCAAGCCATATTATAAATCCCGCGATGATAAGTTCCAAAACAAATGGAACAAAATGATGCCACTCAAAAAAAAGGAAAAATACTACTAAAAATGAGCATTCTCGTAATCGTGACCAATCATGTCA
Organism: Stephania yunnanensis; assembly: GCA_039657365.1. Taxonomy (NCBI): domain Eukaryota; kingdom Viridiplantae; phylum Streptophyta; class Magnoliopsida; order Ranunculales; family Menispermaceae; genus Stephania; species Stephania yunnanensis. The sequence continues at coordinate 7,386,371 of CM077585.1, forward strand.
CAGGTGTGATATAAAAGGCCATTTGGCTCATCTATGTCATGCGCCTAAACATTTTATTGATCTTTATCAAGCCTCCTTGAAAGAGAAAGGCAAAATAGTTGAGATGAATTTCACCGTCGGAGATGGCTCGTCAAACATTAATTATATGGATGTCCCAAATTTCATGATGAGAACACTAGTCTTAATGTTTTTAATGATCATATGTAAAACTTTTCGATAATTCTATGTACTAATTTTTGTTATGTTTTCTAGTTTCTATGTACTAGTTTTAGTTTCTATGCACTAGTTTTAGTTTCTTACTATGAATGAAATATGATTTTTTTCTAATTTGCCAAACATTATTTGTGTAAATGGATCATCAAGTCATGTGTTCAAATCATGAACCAAATAAGAACGATATTTATCTTGCTGATTATGCTACAACATGTACAATCCTTAAAATGAGAGAATATTTCTCTAACTTGAACTTAGCTGAGGCTAATGTTCAAACAATATCTAACATCTATAATTTGATTAATGGCTTTGGAAGAGCAAGCATTATGTTACCTGGGGATACAACAATTTATGTTGACAATGCCTTACACTTAAAAAAATGCAAAAGGAATTTACTCAGCTTTAATGATATTCGTCAAAATGGATATTACATTGAAACCATGAACGAAAATGATAAAGAATTTCTCTATATCACATTGGTTTCAAATGGGAAAAAAAGAAGTGTTAGAAAAATTCTCAGCTTTCTCCTCAGGACTATATTTTACTCATATAAGGCATGTCGAAACGAATGTCGTCATAAATAAGAAAATTAATGATTCAAAGACATTCATTCTATGGCATGACCGACTTAGTCATCTAAGATCATTAATGATGCGAAGAATAATTGATAATTCGTATGGACATCCTTTTAGGAGTCACAAAATACTTTCAATTGGTGATTATAACTGTGCCAGTTGTTTTCAATGTAAATTAATAGTTAAACCATCCCCAAGTAAAATTATTGTGGAAACCCCAGTTTTCTTATAACGCATTCAAGGAAACATATGCGGACTTATTCATCCTCACTGTGAACCATTTAGACATTTCATGATTTTGATAGATGAGTCAACTATGTGGTCACATGTTTTTTACTCTCGACCCGTAATGTTACATTTGCTAGACTTTTAGCCTAAATCGTTAAGTTAAGAGCACAATTCTCGATGACCCAATCAAGACCATTCGTGTTGATAATCTTTGGAGAGTTTAAATCTCAAGCATTTAGAGATTATTGCATGTCTATAGGAATTACTATTGAACATTTTGTTTCACATGTGCATACTCATAATGGTTTGGAAGAATCTCTAATCAAATGCATTCAATAAATTACTAGACCATTAATCATGAGAATTAAATTACTAACTTAAGTTTGGACACGTGCTGTCTTCTATGCAGCATCTATAATTCGTTATAGGCCTACTGCATACCATGAACATTCCTTCATGCGACTCATTTGAGGTCAACAACAAAATATTTTACATTTGAAGATTTTTGGTTGTGCAGTGTATGTTCCTATACCACCTCCTAATAGAACTAAGATGGGTCTACAACGAAAACTTGGGATTTATATTGGATTTAACTCATCATCCATTACAAGATACCTTGAGCCCCTAACAGCGGATTTATTTACTACACGTTTTTGCTGATTGTTACTTTGATGAATCAATTTTCCCACCATTAGGAGGAGATAAGAAGTCAATTCAAAAGGAATGACACGAAATTGTTTGGAATGCATCAACTTTATTACATTATGATCCATGCACAAATCAGTGTGCACTTGAAATTTAAAAGATCATTTATTTGCAACAAATTACAAATCAATTACCTGATGTATTTACTGACGCAAAACAAGTGACAAAATCACATATTCCAACTATAAATGCTCCTGCGAGAATTGATGTCTCTGTGCAAAAAAATGCACAAGAACCAACGCAAAGCTTAAAGCGTAGAAGACTATTTGGTTCAAAAGATACGGTTCCTCGAAAGAGGAAAAATGAAAGTAAAAATAAATACAAATCAAACTACTCTTGAGAAAGCACAAGAATCATTTGATAAGAATTTGTCATAACAAGTTGATTCTAACGAGAAACAACTACCTCTAGAAAAATAGGAAAAATATGAAAATAATGAGATCTCAATAAATTATTTGAACTCTGATAAGATTTGAGATCGAAATAGTATTATTCCTAATGATATTTTTGTTTTCAATGTGTCATTTGAAATATGTGAAAATGATGATGATCAAGAACCAAGATAAGTGGATGAATGTCGAAAAATACCTGATTGGCAAAAATGGCAAAAGGTTATCTAAGCAGAGCTAGACTCGTTGAAGAAATGAGAGGTTTTTAGACCAATTGTTCAAACGTCAGATAGTGTAATGCCTGTTGGATATAAATGGGTATTTGTACGAAAGAGAAACGAAAAAATTGAGATTACAAGGTACAAAGCAAGACTTGTAGCTCAAGGTCTTTCACAAAAAATTGACATTGATTATGAAGAAACATACTCTTCTGTTATAGATGCAATCACATTTCGATTTTTGATAAGCCTTACAGTTTCTGAAGAGCTTGATATGCATCTAATGGATGTTGTTACAGCATATATATACGGATCCCTAAACAGTTAACTATATATGAGAATCCCCGAAAGATTTGAAATATCTAAAAAAAAATTAAATCAAAACCTCATAACATGCATTCTATAAAATTACAAAGGTCTTTGTAAGGATTGAAACAATCCGGACAAATGTGGTATAAACGCCTTAGTGATTATTTACTTAAAGAAGGATATGTAAATAATTTACTTTGCCTATGTGTCTTCATTAAAAGATCAACGGGAGTTGTAATAATTGTTGTAAATGTTGATGATTTGAATATAGTGGGAAACTACGACGACATCGTTAGAACATTCGAATACTTGAAAAAAGAATTTAAGATGAAAGAACTTGAAAAAATAAAAACTTGTCTTGGTTTGCAAATTGAACATTTTCCAAGTAGAATATATGTCCACCAATCAAATTATATTGAAAAAATATTAAAAAGATTTTATACGGACTAGGCACATCCATTGAGGTCTCCAATGGTTGTCAAATCACTTGAAGTGGATAAGGATCCATTTCAACCTCATGAAAGTAATGAAGAGCTATTTGATCAAGAGGTACCATATTTAAGTGCAATTGGTGCACTTATGTATCTTGTAAATTGTACAAGATCTGACATTGCTTTTGTTGTCAACCTACTTGCAAGATATAGCTCTACACCAACTCGAAGACATTGGAATTGTGTTAAACATGTTTTTTGATATCTTCAAAGAACAAGTGACATAAGTTTGTTTTACTCGAGATGAGTAAAATTGAATCTCCAAGGTTAGGCTAATGATGGATATTTGTCTAATCCCCACAAGGCTCGTTCTCAAACGGGATATGTATTCACTTGTGGTAATAGTGTTGTATCATGGAAGTCAGTAAAGTAAATGATGGTTGCTACTTCTTCCATTCATTCTAAAGCACTTGCAATTTATGAAGCAAGTCGTAATTGTGTATGGTTCAGAAACATGATTGAACATATTCAAAAATCATATGGATTACCTTCAATAAAATATTGTCTAACCATATTATATGAAGCCAATGCGGCATGTATCGCACAATAAAGTGTGGTTCATAAAAGGGAACAAAACAAAACATATTTCACCAAAATTCTTTTAAAAACATGAGCTTCAAAAAATGGTGAAATCGATGTCAAGCAAATCCGATCAAGTGATAATCTTGCTGATTTATCCACAAAAGCTTTACCAACTACAACATTTAAAAGGCTTACCTATTGTATTGGCTTGCGTAAACTTAAGGATATTGCAAGCAAAGAAATGGAACAAGTTTCACCCATGTTCACATGAGAGGGAGTTATTGATTAGTGTATTGCACTCTTTTTCCTTTAGCTATGATTTTATCCCCCTTTGAATTTTCCTAGCAAAGTTTTTAATGAGACAATCCTAATAATATTATACTCATCTTAAGATTTATGGGAACAATGTACTTTTTTTTACTATATTTTGTCTCACGGGGTTTTTCTTAGTAGAAGTTTTAAACGAGACACATTTTCTAAGCAAGTGTCATCCAAGGGGGAGTGTTGTGAAGTATGAATGACCATACATGTGTAAACATGTATCTTGTATTCCTCACTAATGGTACCCGCACTTGTCTATGTATTGTCATTTTACTTATAACCATTTCCAATGGTGAAAACCATTAGAACTTACTAGAACTCATGCTATGTTTATACATAAAGGGTGTCGAGTTTTAAAACCCTATTTTAATTAAGTTGTTATTGTAACAACAAGAATGAAATCTTTGAAAACTTAGAAGATGCACAAGCATTACTGTAAAGAGTTATAAATCAAGACGGTAAATTGGTCTAGACCAAATTTTCCAAGTGGCAGTACTAAGTTTTAAAGGTAGATTAATTGTACGTGTGTTGAATATTAACAACAAATCAAGGGATTTGACTGGAATTTAGACAATATGGGATTGTCATATATTTAACACAAAGGTAAAAGAGAAAAGTAAACTTGAAATAATTGAATATTACGAACAATTGATCTAGGAATCCCTAAAATCATTGTGTAATTTATTCAATTGACTCAAGTATGATAATTGATGTAAATTAAAATTAGATACAATGATGCCATGGAGGAAAGCTGAAGTATAGTTTGACTACAATGTTTTTTTTATTGTACGTAAACTATAGAAGAAGTTAGAGGTTCATCTTAAGACTTCTTATTCATGTAAGAATATGTGTTGACAAAATAAAACAAAATTGTAGCTTGTACTTCTAATTATATATATAGTTCAAGAATTGTGAGAAGAACTATTGGGATTGATAATCTCGAGATATCCATTTTGGTAGTTGTACCAAATATGGAAGGCACCACTTGTAAATAAAAGGAAAGATTGTTGAAAGTTTTTTTAATAATTCTTAAAGATTATTGAGAATCTTAGAAGAATCATTACAAGACAATGTGGAGGTATAAAGACCAGTGGATTGGTATAAGCAGTGAATTTCAAACTGTAGAAGTTTGAAAAAGTGGAATTGTCAGAGTGATAGAATTAAAAGGTGAGATTGATACCTTGGATTTCCTAAATGTTAGAAATTCACTCTGAAACATCACTCATTAAGGAGATTCTGTTGACAATACCTTGAATAAGAAAAAGAAAGAGGATGTGGTTTCAATAAAAGATGCTCAATAATATCTCTTGACTGATATATATATACTAATGAATAATTGAAGTCCCACATGAGCACATCATCAACAGAGTTGTCTGGATCGGTAACTACAAGTCTATTCTGCTAATAATGATTATTGAGATTAAGTGATGAATTATTGAGAAATTGATTAAGATTATCTAGTAGGTCAAGGGCTGACTACTAGTTATTAGTATTTTATATGGATAATCTCGGATAAAAAAATTGAGCATTTAAAAAGTTCTTAGAACTTGAATGCAAGAATATTATAAAAATCTCATGGATTTCTTTAAGAGATTCATTCAAGCGAAATCCAAAATCATTATGATAAAAATGAGTTGTTGGTGACATGGAATGAAAATTGACAGTGTCAATTCTATAAAGAAATACGAGATATATCAGCAAGTGGAAGAAGTGAGAGTGATATTAACCTAGAGGGTTATATAATTCTTGCCATATATGAATGAAATTTCATGCACATAAATTTAAGATGGATTAACCTAAGTTATGATGACAATCGAACTTTGTAGTATTGTAATTGTAGGACTAATAGAGTCAGTAAATTTCTTGCCATTATTGTGCTTTAATTCTTGTGGAAGAGTGAGCAAGATATATGCGTGTAGAAAGAGTTTAGAGTTATGAAGAACCAGGATTATCATTTCGTTGAGGAATAGAAAGTTTGCTTCCCAGTGGGAAGAGATGTATAATAGCTGGGAGAAACCTTTCTCAATCTTAACACTATATCTGCAACTAATATTAGTTTTAGAGAATATAATGTCCGAGCTTGTGACTTGGAAGATGTTAGATACCGAAAGAAATATTTACTGTGTGAGTTCTCTAATATTGATATTATCATGCTATATATGACGTTGAGGTGTTTTCCTTAAAAATTTGTATGCTTTACTTCATTGTCAATTGGTGTGGGACGAGAAGTAATGATACGAGTTAATTTGAGCCTGAATAATTCAGAACTACACAAAAAGGTATGCAATTACAACTCAGATAAATAGAAAGAATGTGTTGACAAAGCAAATGTGGTTGAGGATGCTTTGAGTAGGAAAAGAATATGCATAGAGAATGTAGCTACTACAGAGTTTCTCGGTATAGACTTCTTGAGGAAGTATCTATGATGATGATTTGTGAAAGTTCAGCTGGCACATCATCAATTGAGAGAGCTAATTTCATAGCTACTAATTTTTTCTTCTGAGCTCAGACTTGGACTGAATCAGAGATGATTCAGTAGGTGATTGGTTACCATAAAGCTAATTAGGATTATAAGGTGCGTTAAATATTAGTGACTAGTATAAATCATCCTGATTGGTTAGTTTCTGACAATGGTGTATTATGATTCAGAGATAGATTGTGGATTCCAACTCAGAATTACTTGAGGCAAGAGTTGCTACAAGAATCTCGTGGATTTCTTTACTCTATTCATCCAGGTGACACTAAGACGTATCACGATATGAGGCGTATCTATTAGTGGCAAGGGATGAAAACTGGTGTAGTTGAGTTCGTAAAGAGATATTAGATATGTCAACAAGTTAAGGCTGAGCATAGAAAACATGGAGGGTTATTGCATTCTTTGCCTATTCCTGTTGGAAATGGGAATATATATCGATGGATTTTGTTTTCGGTCTACCTCAGAGTTTACATAAGCACGATACAGTATGGGTTGTAGTTGACATGTTGACGAAGACTGCGCATTTCTTGCTAGTTTCCATGCGAGTTCCTCCTAACCGATTAAGTGAGGTGTACGTACGTAAGATGTTGAGATTTCATAGAGTTCCAGTGTTGGTTAGAGATCCGAGATTCATGTCCAGACTAGGGAGTGAATTACAGTGACAGCTAGGAACTGTTCTTAACCTCAGTATGGTATACCATCTCCAGACTAATGAGCAGCCTGAACGGTTAATTTTGGTGCTAGAAGATATATTTCGAGCTTGTGTCTTGGAGATTAGTGGTAACTGGAAGAAATATATTTCTCTATGTGAGATGATTCAAAACTATACAGAGAGAATTTAGCACATTCGCCAGTGTTTGACTACGCCACAGCTAAGACATAAGAAATACGCTGATAAACATCATAAGTTGTTGGAGTTTTCAAAGGACGATCTCGTTATGTTGAAAATATCACCTATGAAAGAACTATACAGGTTTGGATTACGAGATAAGCTAGCTCCACAATACATTGGGTCGTTCAGAGTACAGGAAAGGATTGGTCCTATATATTTATATATATATTGAAAACTATAAGTTAGTTTGAATTATATGGATCGTCGGATCGCCTCGAGATGAGCGTGAGTATTAATGGTGACAACATATGTGTCAGTTAAAGGAGTGTCATGTTAGCACATCAATCATTCGATCATTTTCAAAATAACGTGATGTGTATCTCGAGAAAAATGCATATATTTAAACTAAAACTTCGTACTTATCTCATTTAATCGATTGAAACAAAGACAGAAGGGTTGAGGGTTTAATACTCTGATCATAGGAGATTTTCAGGGAGCTGAATCAATAAAGATTGAGGAGCTTAAACAATTTAAAAGTCAGATATCATCACTTTCATAAGTTTAGTTTTTGTGTTTGTCGAAGTTAAATTCGATGGTAGCAATGAAATCTCTATGAATTGTGTTGTTTGATAACTGGGAATGGCTTGTTACCTTACTAGAGGTCCTCCCTGATGAATTTTGGGAGTATTTGTTGTTGTTTGGTTGATTTGTGGATGGAAGTGTGGTGCTACCTTGTATACTGTCGAAATAGTACAAGTTGGAGCGCGCTCCACCAGGCAGAGGAGCGTGCTCCACCAGGCAAAGGAGCGCGCTCCCTTCATCAATTGGGACAAACCCAATTGATGGAGCGCGCAACACCCAGTGAGAAAACATGCTCCCACCCCATAACACAACAGTAATGTTGTATTTTGACTAGAATTTGTGGAGGACTTAGGAACTGAACTATCTGAATATAGGGTATTGGACCTATATTGATCACAAATGACTTGTGATAGGTGTTGGATTCCCGGGAGAGAACGTGAGCAACCCCAAAAGTTAGGGAATTTGGAACGAAACCTAAACCGAGGTAAGTATGAATTCGCTTATTTATCAATGTTGTCCGGCTATCCTAGTATATATAGTTCATGTAGTTAATGGACTGAATGAGGGACTATGTACACTGTGATGGTTTTAATAAATGAAAAACGGTGTTTACTGTGATTCACGAGAGTAAGTTCCTAAAACTGAGACCAGGTTATATAGGAGATGGATTACCTTCAGGCCTATACGTAACTTCCCACTCAGTTAAATAGGTAGCGTGGATTACATAATCACTAGAAGGTTTCGAATAAAACCATTGGGCATTAATGGATTAGCTAGACAGCACATCGGCCAATGTGTTGGTCTAGCAATCGCATTAATGGCATCAGTGGGTAATCGACCTTAGTTTTATAAATAAAATGGGAATCACACTTTGTAATAGTCATTGATGCAGTTTGATTTGCATCTGTTAGATATTGAATTATATGCTTTTCATATTCTTGTTAGTTAACACTTGGTGCATATTGTTATTGCATAATGTTCTTGACTATTATATGGAATGTTGATGGCTATGTGAATCTCTACTTACTGAGCAAATTGGAGCACTCACCCCAAATTAACATTTCAGGAAAACCGACAAGTGCTACGACTATGGAATAAGAAGATTTAGGAGTTTCGATCTCTCTTTGATGTAATGAATCTTCCCTTGTCTTATATATTTGCATCGAATTACAGTTTTGTAATATCACAAGAAATATGAGGCTTTGTATAACCGAGGTTTATTCCAATTTGATTTGATATTATATATCGTGTTTCAAATATCGAAAAAGTTTTAATTTCCACTGCATTTAATATTTGTTTTCACATCCATATTCGATATGCAGTGGTGTTTGTCATGTGTAAGAGGAGAGGCTGCTGGCTCCAGTTAAGTCTGGCTGGGTAGTCGGGGCTTAATTAGGGTTTCAGGCCAAGTATCGCTCTAAACGAGTTAGGGTATGTTACACCACATCTCCTTTTATTCTTTTTTGATACTATTTTCGGAAACAACCCTCGATTGGTTATGAATTCAACCAATACTTTGTAGAATTAGTCTTCCTAATTTACTAATTAAACCAGTACTAACCTCATTCTAAAATTCAAGATATTCATATCTTATGTTTCCCACAAGTCTCAATTTTATTTTCATGTTTTCTAAACGATTCTCAATCATTTGAAACTTAATTTAAATCCATTTTGGCACTTTCTTGAGCATTTTATAATTGTAATAGTTCGATACTTTTGATTTTCAAAGAAATCCATGTTCGATACTTACGTTCCTCAATCAGTTAGACTTCATGCTCAACCAATTTTCAATTGGTTTTATAACTGACTATTTTCCTCAGTTATATTGATATCAAACTACTCACAATACCCTTGTGAATTTGGACTTCCCAAGTATATTTCACGTCTCATCACGCTCAGTTATCGTTTCATAAGTCTATTCTTTTTTTTAATTGTTTGTTCATAATCTCACTCATCATATCTCGCGTGTTAAATATAAAAAAAACAATGAAAATAAACTTCTTATCGTATATCTAGCGATAATATAATAAATAAATACCAAATATATCACAATAACAAAGTATTCCCAACTCACAATCACAACCCAACTAATCGCGCTCAATCACTCTTTGATTCCCAATCAAAGTATGTTCTCAAGTGAGTCAAACCTAGGCTCCAATACCAAGTTTGTCAAGGCCCATCTCACTTAGTCCTAACTTAGCCTAATTCCCCTAATTAGGCATCTAATTCATTCAATCATCTTCAACCTCAAAATAATTTTTATTTCAATCCTTGATAATGCTCCAAATCTAAATTTATATCTTCAATCAAACTCATTTCATGATGTCTAATTGGAGCTCTCTATATTTTGTAAAATTTCGGCAGCACCTCCCCTAAAAGCGGCCTACTGAAAAATCACCTAATAGACAATAGAATGGAGAGATGCCTAGAATGACTCACAACTCTCCGCAGTTCATAATATATACATATATATATATATATCAATTTTAAACAATTAAACTAACTTAAAGTCTCTGATACCTTATTTAAAACTTTAGAAACCCAAAATAAACTGAAACTGAATAAAAAACTTCTCAACTTACTTCACACTAATTTAGGAGACTCACATAACCTATTTGAAAGTATTTTACGACCTACGCTCACCCTGGAACCCAAAACAATTATTTATAACATGATTACAACAATAATTAAACTTTAAAAACTTAAAACAAATAACCAAGATCTTTGAGTCTTATCCATTCTTTCTTGTCTTCACTGAGAATTTGACATCATCAAAAACAACTCGAAGATGTCAAGTAAGTAAACTCTTACACTACTCTGTACTCCTGCAAATATTAGTCTGAATACATGGAGACATATAATTGCATTTTCAAATAACGACAAACTTATATAACAACGTGCATCCTTTATTTCCTGCTCGAAGCTCATAACAAGCAAACCTACTCACGATGAACCTAGAACACTCCTATGAGTTCAATTCATGCTACCTTGGAGTCGACATTACCCGCCTTAGACGCCCGCAGTACATCTAATCTGGAGTGGAGTACCTCACACTCTTACAAGCTGAAGCGGGGGCAACTCTATCGGATGTCATGTGTGTATGACCAAGAATGATGCGAAATACAATGCGGACTAAACATAAATGCAGTACAAAGATAAATTTCATAAATAGTAAAGATCACTTTGTAGGGTTTACTTACAACCAAACCAACTTAAAGCTGGTTGTGAAGCCTCACACAATGTTCCCGGCTTCCACGCACCTCCACATATCCTATTAAATCATAAAAATCACATTTTTAAAGTTACAACTCTATTTTAATACTTCAAAACAATTTACAAGTTGCAACTTAATAAAAACCCTATTTTCCAAATCATAATGGAGTTCAAGTCCCTAAATAACTCCAATTCCTCCTTTTTATTTCTATGTTTTTAACTCCAATTCCTCCTTTTAAAGCTTATTTAGAAACCTTAATGAGTCTATTTGAATTCAATTTATCACTAACAATACAAACCACCTTCATTTGATTCAAACCATGTATGTAATTTCATTTCATCAACAACTAATGTTTTTCACAAGTTAAATTGATCCCAAATTATCATCTTATTTGAACAACGAACTTATGATTTACTTGATTTATCCTTAATGAACTCAATTCATAGGTTATTAGCTACAATCTTCAACAAATTTTCATTTAGTTCATCAAACCATATATTTCACTATCTCAATTTATTTGGTTGTTGTTCAATTTTCATTCTTTTCACTAGTTTTATTCCCATGGTTAGATCAAAAATTTTCTTCCCCGAGTGATGTGGCGTCGGCCGAGCACTCGGTGTACTGCCCTAAGTAAACCAAGGGCAGTCCCAGAGTTAACCCAGGGATCGGCTTGGGTAGAACACATGCCCTCCTTGGGTTTAGTAGGATCGTGCCTGCTCTACCATGCAGAGCAAGGAACTCCCTGCCGTGGACGTGTTTTGGGCAGTGCTTACGCATTGCACAGAAGCTTCCTGAGCTTAATCTATGAACGACAACACTATTGTATTTCATCAATTTTTTTCCTCTTCTTCTTTGTTCTTTCGTCAATCGAAACCCCCTCATCCCTCATCATCAATAACAACCAACAATTTATCTTCAACAACACTAAATATGTCCTCTCTATTCATCACCGTCACCTACCTCTCTTAACTACCCTGTTTCATCGTCATCGCCAACCTTTCCCTTCTCCTTCAACCCAAGAACAACAACAACAACAACAACAACACCAATAATTCACACCACCAATAACAAAAATAGGCACAAACCAATTTGAAAATAATAATCTCTTACCTCAAATTGATGGTTCGATCTCCACTGCTCACCTTCGACATCAACAGCCCTTTCCTATGAAGACGGTGAAGGAACAGGGCAAATCGAGAGGGAGAGCCGTTTGCTTGGATGAATTGAGATAATGAAGATACCGTGAGAGGAGAGGCGAGATTGAGAGAGACGTTGTGTAACCAGGGGGAGGGAGGCACGGTTTGGGAGAAGAAGATGAAATCGAATTGGGGAGGGTTTAATCGAAACCCCAAGCCCCATATAGCTTATAACATGTGATAAGTGGTAGTACTAAATAATATTGATGTTCAGTTCGAGTTTTAAATTGGTGATGGGATCATTTTAACTAACAGCGATGGTTTTCTAGCACCCTTCCACAATTAACGATACCACTTATCAGCATATGCCATCGGCAACCGTCTTGCTCAAACACCTGAAGAAGTTTTTAGCATTGTAATGCAAGGGCGAGAAACATTATTGAAACTTGTTTTGCGCGCTAAAAAAACATTGGGTCGTACTAAGAAGTCCCCTTACTACTCGCATTAAAATGATGTCGTTCATGGTCATTGCATGTTTAGTGCTTCACAATTACCTTCAAATAGAGGTACCGAGATGATGTGTTGAAAATATGGTGCCAGAGGGCAAGAGAGTTGGGGCCGAAGACGATGCAAGCAACTAGGAACCCGGTGGTTATCGGCTTAGTGGGTCCAAATATTGCGTGGACTACATGCCTCAAGCACTAACAATCAACAAACAAGTCAACATGAAGATTGCATAAACACGGTCGACCTATTTGAGTACATAAGAATACACATCGCAAGAACTTAAGCATTGCCTACAAATATGCATTTTAAGGATCGAGGAGCTAACTTACTTTGATCGTAAAGATGGACAAATGCAGTGCAACCAAATAGTTTGGGAGGGATGTTTGAAAGAAGTTGTGTTTGAGGAAAGCGTGTAATGAGAGTTTGGCAAGGTGTTGCAAAATTCAATACTCGGGAAGGTAATCGATTGATGAGATAGGCTGCAGTGAGGACTGCTTCACCCCAATATTGTTGTGGAACATGTGTGGTGAACATGAGTGAACGAGCAACTTCAAGGAGGTGTCTGTTTTTCCTTTCAGAGATTCCATTTTGTTGTGGTGTTTTGACACATGAGCTAGTGTGTACAATGCCATGAGAGTTGAAGTACTCACCTAATATGGAGTTAAAATATTCACGTCCATTATCAGAGTGAAAAATTTGTATATTGGTTTGGAATTGAGTTTGAATCATGACATGGAACTGTTTTACAAGGGTACAAGCCTCTGATTTATGTTTCATAAGGAAGACCCAAGAGAGCCTAGTGTGATCGTCCACAAACAAGAGAAACCATTTAGCATTTGTAATAGTTGAGGTGTTTGAAGGACCCCAAATATTAATATATTTAAATATAGAAAGTCTCTAAAATATATATTTAATTATATTTATTGGTCATTTTCAAGTGCAACGGAGTGCGCGGTTGAATTCGTGGTGAAAAAATACTCAAAATGGAGTATTTACATGCATTAATTGGATACCAGACTATTTACTTTGAGTTACGTGCTGCGCGGTAGAATAGGAGACAACAAACCCAGTAGGCACATCATTTCTTACGATTTTCTCTTCACACCGGTGCCACGTGTCGCACACCGATTTTTCCACAGCTTCATACTTCAACTCTCCACCAATCAGACGTTGCCATGTCAGCGCACGATAGCAGACGAACCAATCAGGCGTGGACACGTGTCCAAACTTGATTTTTGAAGCCCAAAAATAACCATACAATGCTCTTCGGCGTATGAGTCACTTCCCCAACCCACAAAAATAGTTTCTTCTCACCTCCCGGGGCTAATTTTTAGTAGTTTCATATATTAAGAATCTAAGGTATTATTAGAGAACACCGACTATTTTATTTTTAGCATCTACTTCTCTCGACGATTGCCTAGGTCAGCAGGGAAAAAATCGAGATTATGGGTTCATAGCATATTATGTGAGATCTTTTATTTTAATATTTAATTTAATTTAATTATCTTATTTCACTGTTGTTGATTTTAATGAATACAGTTTAGATCTAAGGTGTGTAATTGTGCTTTTGGATCAATAAAGTGACGAACACTCACCTGGTTGTTGTTAAACCCTTTCGGTTCTTGAGTGTGCCACAATTGAATCTAGGCTAAACCGGGAGCGGATGCGATTCGATTATTTAGGATAATTGTTCTCACAGATCCATATTATTGCGGTTAGTGTGTTAAACCCGATTGGCGAATGTCTAAGGTTATGCATTAATTAGGGAAGTAATTAGTGGCGGACGTCCTGGCTATCGAGATTAGGGGAATGAGAAATTTCTGGCAGATGTCGATTTTCTATAGCTAATCTAAGAGAATTTAAATTAATAACTTTTTGGGAAAGATTGAAGACCATGATTGCCATTGAATCTTGATCCTCATTTGTGGAATTGTAGACCTAGATGTTACTTAGGTGTTCATTAATTGTTTTCAAAGTTATTTTAGTTATTTTATTTATTTAGTTTAATTAGATTAGTTAGTTAAATTATTTATTTAAAACCCCCCAATTTTTCCTTTTCGTTCTTGTTGACCTTAGAAATACCACCAATCTCTGTAGAATCGACCTTTTGCCATTATTCTACAAAATAGTTGGTTTAGGAATTTTTATTTTATTGACACGTTTGGCGCACGTTAGTAAAAACAAATTATTAATTAATTTAAAATAACTAATTGCAAGTAATTTAAAGATTTACATTACCCATCTAAAAGAGCTTCAAATGCTCAAATGCAAAATAAAACTTGAAGATATGGCATCATTGAAGGAAGAACACAAGTCTGAACCCGTCACAGAGAAAGAAAACACAGAAGCAGAGCTGCCTATGCAAAGTAGTCCCTATGTGAAGTACTCAGACTTGGAGGACTACAAACGTCAAGGATATGGCACAGAAGGTCACATTGAGCCGAAGCCTGATCAGGGCGGCGGTGCCACAGACGCGCCTACCCTCTCCGGCCAAGGCCTTGTTTAATTAGATTAGTTTCTTTCCCATGTGGGACTAATTACACATATTAAATATCAAGTATTTAATATATTAGTGGTGACATATTAAATATTGTTGAGTTTGTATTGTATCCACTATTAGTCCCACATGGGAAAGAAACTTTTTGTTTCTTTCCTTATAAGAGATCTTTCACTTGAAAGTCTTAGTTAAGTGAATGTGGGGTTGGAGGCAAAGACCATGGGTATTCCTCATTGAATAACATATATTATATTTAATATGTCTTTGATTAGGCCTTGGGCCTTTGGGGCTAAAGTTAAAATAACTAAGCCAAATCTTAGACGAAAATATTTGATTGCATATAATTTGTCACTGCATCTTGTGATTGTTCAAAAGATGTGTCTTTTGGTCTCATTTTGAACAGTTGTAATTGTTCAAAAGAGGTGTCTTTTGGTCTATAAATAGGGGTTTTAACCTCATTAGAAAATATAGAAAAAAGAATTTCGAAATTAAAGAATTTCCTAGTTTTTGAGAGAGAGATTTTGGCTGTTGCAGAAGATAGGATCTTTTGGTTGGTGTGTAATCAAAGATCAATCCAATTGTATCCTGGAGACGAACCTCTTGAAGCATTCATACACCGAATTGGAGGAAATTTCGTCTAAGGACATTGCCATTTAGTGCAAGCCTCTGGTATGATTTAATTTAGTTCTTTGTAATTGAATTCATGCATGATAGATATTATAGTTCAGTGATATGCATATTGTATAATTGTTCCAACAGGCCTCACCCAAGGTGATGCCTTGGCCGCAGACGCCATAGCGAGCCACTGCAGTCCTTTGAAATTAAACTGAATAAAAGAGAATACAGAATCATAAGTGCAAATGGTTGTCTGATCATTTTTGTATGTAGATAGAATGCCAAATGTTGCTCAAGGGATTGATTGTTGAGACCAATGATCATGAAATGTAAGTGAACAAAACTATTTCATGCAATGAATTGAGTTAAGGTGTATTTTTGTGGGATCTTAAGAAAAATAGTTTATTATGTTAATAATGTTGCGATACCTGTGTTGATGTCAACCATCTTTGCGGTGAAGTTGTACAGGAGATTTATGTCTGATGAGTTCAATCTCTTAACGAAAAATCAATCTCTTAAGGTCTATATAATCCACAACGAAAAATTTGTTCTTTAGCGAAGAAATTTTTAGTGACGAAAAATTCTCGTTGCTAAAGCTTGTTTTAGTGACGACCAAGCAAATTCGTTGCCAATGCTGTGTTTTTAGCAACATCAATCAAATTCATCGGTGAAGGGTGAACATACTCTTTAGCGATAAATTTTATTGTGATGACATGGTTTTGTTACTTAAACACGAGATCTTTTGCTACAACTTAAAAAACTTGTCATTAAAAGTACCATATAGCGACATTCAATATTGTGACATGAATTTTATTTCATATACACTATAGCGACAAAATAAATTATGACGCTAAAAAATACCTTTAGCGACACATTATCATTTTGTTTCCAATGCATGATATCTTTAGCAACGTGTTCAGAAATTCGTTACTAGATTTAGCCTTTTGCTACGATGTCTATTGCGACAACAAGTTTATCACAACTTCACTACAACGCAGAGCAAAATTCGTTGATAAACCTTATCAAATAGCAACATATTTTCACATCGTTTCTAATGTGTTCGATCTTTAGTAACATGTTGAAAAATCGTTGCTAGAGTTACCTTTTTGCTACGATGTCTATTGCAATAACATGTTTATCACAAATTCACTATAGTGATATAAGCAACGAAGAAAGTATCATAGGAAATCCAATTCACCCAAATTGTATCATTCGAATCCAATTTAATTATAAACTCTCCCAATTCATGCAATGATAGTCAAATGTCCTGCAATTCACTCCATCCCGAGGTCTTGGTGATAGAGACTCTAACATCTCAGACTCCGACGGTCAGCTTGAATAGCATAAGTGAGATACCACATTAAAAACCAAATTCAATTGCCTCCCTAGTTAATGACCATCGGTCGATACGTCAATTGTTCTAAGGTTGTGTTTCCCCTAATTCGGGTTCAAAAGCCCCAATGGTCATGGTGACTTTCAAACCTTTGAATCTACACCTACTTGATCAAGGTAAATATAACATAACACACAAGAACACACAAATCAAAACATTGAATTGAAAGAACAAATATAATCGCATTAAAATAGAAAAAAAATCCAATTTGGGATCTAAAGATCCTTAGAACAAAAGAGATTACCCCATAAGTGGTTCGATTCAACACAATTCATGATAAAAAAGCAAGAAAACATGAAATCAAACCTACAATTAATATATAATCTAAGATTTTGATCACTATTCTTCAATCTTCTCACGTTCTTCTTGCTTCTCCCAAGCAAAAGATCATCATTCTTATCTCTCTTAACCATATATATAAAAGGGGTATTTTGGTCCAACAAAAATAGGTTTAAACCCTAAAAAATGCAAAAATCGGGTTTACTGGCAGTGGCGGCGTTGTGGTGCCCCACATCGCCCATGATATGGGATCGATTCTTGACCTGGCGCTGTGGTGCCCGCACATCGCCCCTGATGTTATATGCTCATGGACTTGGCGCTGTAATATCAACAACTTCTCTTTTCTTCTTCATTTCTTCATGTTACCCGCTTGTCGTCTAGTCACGTTGTCCATCGAACCTAATACATAAAAACATACACTAAATAAGCCTCAAATCATCAATTACTTTACTAAATGATTAACTAAAACATACTTAACACACTGAAAATAATGTTTCGCATCAACGGTCGAGAATTAGAGATGGATCACGGACTTGCCTGACCGAAGCTCTATTTGGAAAATTGATTGACACAATAAACTTGCAATTTTCAACAAACTTAACAAAGACAATAGGCATAACACCAAATGAGAACATAACAAAGTCATAAAGGACTACAAAATATGTACCTCAAACAGAGTTAGATACCTTGTAATCTGTGATACCTTTGCCATAATGGCTGACTTGAGGCGACGGTAGAGGTAAGCAAAGCCAACAACACCCCATGCGTAAGTCCCAACCTTATCCAAGTTCTCTAGAACCTTCGGTAATGCAATTAAAACTCTTGACCCACTCTTATCGGCGAATAGAATGCACGCAAGCAAATACAATAAGTCTGCTCGTGCAGTGCACTCCACTCTAGGGTGCGTACAAGAACTGAAACTACTGGTGGACTTGGGTGGGCAAAAACAACTCTTCATCCAAGCTAGTCGCACTGTCAGACCCCTCATGTAGTTAACCTCTTCCTCGGCCTCGTCAATACTAACTCCAAGCAAGTTCGAAACAATCTTGATCGCCTCCATGCGAAACTCCTTTATGTATCGGTCGAAATTCTCGATCGCCGCCACCTAGCTAACCACGGGGATATTCAAAAGAATGCCAACATCCTTGAACGCGATAGACATTTCGCCATAGGATAGGTGAAATGTATTAGTCTTTGGCTGCCACCGCTCCACAAATACTGAGTTGAACTCCTTATTTCCCTTCCTATAGGAACAATCTATGATTGGAGCCAAGCCGGACCTTTAAATGAATCTTCGTAGTGCCTGGGTATCAGGGTGGCAAGACTGCAAATCCAACTCAGCTATTTGGGCCATATGGTTTATGCACTTAAGTAACAAACGACACTGCAACAAAAAATAATTCATTAGTAAATACATTATCGTATATGAATAGCGATAATCGATTGCAAAATCAAATGAAAGTCAACATCGAGAACATACATCATCATCCCAAATTGATGCCGCAACATGATCTTTATAGCTTTTAAGTAAAGACCCGTCAATAGGACCACCGGGGAATGGAACAGATAGGTTACTCTCGAGCTCCATAACATTCCAACTGCCACCACCACTAGCTTGCCTTTGGGATGTAGTAGTTTCTGCCCCGCTACTACTCCTGCTTTCCATGGGGACATTAGATGCCTCGGCCTTCACGTCATTCCCGAAGATGGGCGTGCAAGTACACCAAAAATTTGAGTAGCCTGTTACTTCTCCTTTCGGTAAGAAGCAGTCTGTGCCCTCCTTTTGCCACGGTTAGTGGGGTAGAAGGACTAGTAGACGCCGCTGGCGCCGCGGACCGACGTTGTGTTCTTGTCGGCTCACCATCTACTTCCTGCCTCGAAACTACTAATTTCCCTCTAGCCATATCTGATTAGAAAATGAACGTTAAGCACATTTGATTGATATTCACAAAAAAAAACACAATGTTTCAGCCAAGCAGGTCTGATAACAAGGGATATGTCTTGGCTATATATCACCGAAACTTATGCTACGGTCTCTGTGTGAATCTACCGAGACATATTACATTGTATCGACTGGAGGTTTCCGAGACCGAACCAATATACATTCAATATAGGGTCTCGGTAATATTGCACTGAGACCACATCATGGGTTTTGGTGTCAACAAACCGATACTTACTTGAGTGGTCTCGGTTATAATTCATCAGTGACATCCTCCGTAGTTTACTGAAGAGGATGTCACGGTCCTGTGTGGCCGAAAATCACGAGTTTCCAACAAAACCCATTTTTTCCACATTTTCATGGCAGACAACAATAAACACTACTCAAATGAACATAATAACAAACTAAAACACAAACATACCTCAGTTTGCCTCTCGGTTGAACACATTCCCCAAATTCGAAATCATCCCACGAACCCTACAACGCCAAGCACTTCCACTGCCCAAATTAACACCTACACAACTCGCCAAATAAATAGATAGAACAAATCTATGGAAGATAGCTTCGAAAAATCGATGATTGGGAGTCCAAATCACAACAAAAAATTGGGAAAACTAATGGTTTCGAAACTCTTTTAATGAAACACAATGGAGTGGCCAATGATTACATACATGGGTATTTTGGTCTAAGTTGGGGTTGCCCTGACAAATTTCCTAGGTGCCTTTGTAACTGGGTTGCCCCAAGTGATAACTGGGATGCACATAGCGCGACCGAAAAGGAATTGCTACATTAATTGACATAACCAAATTGACACCAAAAAGTCATATCGGTCTTGAGAGATGTTCGTGTGCATATCGATATGCACACCACACATGTTATGCATCGAGAATTGTGTACGCATACACCTCGAGAAACGCCCAAACCTCTCTTAAGGCCAATGTGATTTCGAGGTGTTACTATGGTTATGCGAATGTAACCGTTCCTTTTATTTAGGAAAAATAATAAAATGATAACAATAATGTCTCGTTATAAGACACATTGACTCATAAGATATATTCATACAAACTTGCCCCACGTGTTATATACTAAGATTTATGCATGCTAGCATTTCTTAGTAAAATTGTGTGCAAGTGCAAAGTAAAGTAAGTTTTGAATGCAAATTTGGTTCATATTTTGAGGGCGGACAATCCACTCTCCATCGGAGTGGTTAGAGCATCTCTAATGGTAATGTGGATTTAGACCATGGATTGGTGCCACATCATGAATGTGGATAAGATGTCTATTCTATGTGGCACTAGATAAACATTCACCTCCCAAAATGGTCTCCAACGGACAATGAATTTAGACCATGGATTGATGAGTTATTATTTTTTATTTCTAATTTTCATTACATTAATAAAAGCCTAAAAAATAATTTTTTTAAAAATATATATATATATATATATATATATTTTTTTTTTTAAAATCCATTTGTCTGACATGACAGTTTATCATAATGTCTACTTTTAGACATTGTGGTAGACACATATGATGGACATTATCAATTTATAATCTCATGGAGAACATTTTTTGAGTTGAATATAAATTATATCCTAGGTAAATTCATTTACACTTCAATCCATGTTCCATTTGAGATGCTCTTATTAACTAAATAACAACCCTCGATAGTCCCATTTGCCATGCTGGTAGGAAGTTTTTGTTGCTGTTGCTGTTGTTGTTGTTATTTTTGTTGATAACAATTTCGACATTCGACACTAGAGCAGGACTTCGATCCAATCGATCTTATTCTTTCATGGCGAATTCAAAGACCTACGCCGCCTCAGCTCTTTCCCCCATCTCCCGATCCCCACTCGTACATGACTTCGATCCCAACTCCTATTCCCTCGAAAAGTTCAAGCTCTACGAAACCCGAGCGGTACATCTCTCTCTCTCTCTCTCTCTCTCTCTCTCTCTCTCTCTCTCTCTCTCTCTCATTTTCTCGTTCCATTCCTTACAATTCATAGTCGAATTTCATCATTTCACGTGGTTTTGGCTGCAGAGATTTTACCTGATCGGCAGCGATCGCAACAAGCGTTTCTTTCGAGTCTTGAAGATCGATCGCTCCGAACCTTCGGAACTCAACATTAGTGAGGATCCAGTTGTGTATTCGCAGCAAGAGATTAATAACTTGCTTCAACGGATCAGGGAAGGCAATCTTTCCACCGGAGGTCTCTCTGTCGTCGCCAAGGTCTTTGGCATCGCCGGTGAGCCTTCGTCTTGTATTCGATTGATAGTTTTTTGATAGAAATTGTGTATCTTGTAATTGCGATTTGCTTGTTGGTTGATGCTTGTTAGTTTCTAACGCTATATCTTTTTCGTAGGTTGTATCAAATTTCTGGAGTCGTATTATTTGATTCTTATAACTAAGCGGCGGCAGATTGGAAGTTTATGCGGGCATGCAATTTATAGCATAGATGAGAGCCAGTTAATTACGGTTCCTCACGTTTCGATTCAAACTGATGTCGCGCATTCAAAGACCGAGCTGAGGTTTTACTTTTCTTCCTTAAGCTAATTTCATTTATGAAGATGGGGGATTTTCACATATCATATTTAACTAAGTTGGAACATTTTTTCTTCGTCAAAGTTTATTTATAAGTATAGTTGGTTTTACTTGTCGAGTGCAGTGAGTTGGAACAGTTTTATGGAGTGAACATAGTGGATTCATAGTTCTACTTCACAGTTTTTTAAGGGCTATGACTGATACAACTCTTACTGCAATTTACTAGGGCAGTTCTATAGGGTAGTAGCCTTGAGTTTATTCATAGCTTCACAAATTTGTGATCCTCATAATAATTGTATTACCCTTTTTTTTGAGGAAAATTGTATTACTGTTATATAGAGGTATCGAAGTTATGTTAAAAGTTTCTTTACTTGCCTACTTCTCTACCAGTAAATAAATGTAACAAAGGAATTCAAAGATGGGTATTTGACCAATAAATAATAAGACATCTTTATCTCTTTCCGGCGGTGTTATTAAACTACGCATTTCTCACATCAAGTTGCATAGGATTTAGCTTAGGCAGGTCATACGACTTGTATGTAATTTCAGAAATTCAAATGCTTTCTTATATTATTGGTTAAAAAGTAAAAGCTGATTTGGTATGGAAAGAGATATTTTGAGTTTTCTTTTACTTATCTATATATATATATATATATGTTATTTTGGAAGAAGTGGAGGAGTGTGATTGGTGTAGTATGCGATCAGAATATTCCTATTAACCTAAAAGAAAAAAATTTACAAGACCGTAATTAAGCTAGTTATGCTTTATGGAAGTGAATGTCAGGCGGTAAAGAAACAACACATGCACAAAATGAGTGTAGTAGAAATGAGAATGACTAGATGAATGTGGTAAAACTCGTAAAAATAGAATAAGAATTACATAGATTAAAAAAAAGTAGGAGTACCACCGATCAATGCAAAAAGTTAAGGAGAGAGGTGGTTGCGGTGGTTTTGGACATATCCAAAGACAATCCGCAAATGCCCTACTAGAAAATTCGACGTAATAGAAATTAAAGAAATTTGATGATATAGGGTAGACTAAAGATTACTGGGGATGTTTTGGTTGGAGAGGATTTAGAGGATTTTGAAAAGCACATCATCAAAGGCATTAAATTGAGCAAAGTGGAAGAATTTGATATATGTAGCCAACCCCGCTAATCTGGGATTGGAACTTTGTCAGTTTGTTCTTGTTATACTTTTCTTATTTTGCCACACATTTAAAATTAAAAAGTGTAAAATAATAATATTACATGAACAAGTATAATGCTTATACATTCTAAAGTTCATTCAGTCGATATTGTAGAGGTCAAGTGGCCCACGTCTTAGCAAGAACTAGCATGATGAGGGAAAGCATAGACATTTTGTTGAAGTCTTTGTTTTACGATAATACAACTATTTCACACTCTTATGGCTAAAATGCCACTTATACTTTCAGTGAATTTATAGGGGCTAGTGACTCGATGAATTTAGGAATTGAATCAAATGGGGCCTTTGAATTAGCTGTAAGTTTTATTTGATCTATTTTACAACTATATGGTAGAATAGTCTTATCTATTAGTATTTACAATAGAGGAATGCTAGGATGGCCCATTTTTGACACGCATGTTTGGCACACTATTGTTCACATCCTTTAGATTTGGATAGATTTGTGTGCGCATAAACATTGATGCACAAATCAAGGGACGCCAACAACTGTATGCCGAATGTGTGTGCTAATATTGAAAAGCGTGTCATCTTATCATTTTCCTTATTATACCTCAAGAGCTTTGAGTCTTTGATTATGATGTATATGAGTTGTTTAGTCTTTAAAACAAAAATTTGTTTACAATGCGAAAGAAATGGTAAATAATTTATATTTGTATTTTACTTTTTACCATTTTCATTTTATTACTTTGTTTGTACAATGAAATTTAGCTTATCTTCCGCCCAAAAAAAATAGCTTACTCTTAAATGATTAAATCTAGGCCATTGATTAGCAATGGTGTTTTAGAAATCTAATTGTTTGAAGAAATGAAGTACTTTGATCATTTTTCCATTTGGTTACTTGCTATTTTTACTAAAATGGGAAATATCAACTTCTTAACAAAGTTGGGATCGAGGGAGAATATCGTTCTCTTGTTCCCGTTCGAGAATTTTCCATGAAACCTGAAAACTATTTATAGGTCTTTTTGTTTTATTCAATAGAGTGGTCAAAGCACATCGTAAAGTTATGGACATTACCTAATTATAAAGGTTAAGACACTTGAGTGAAAATCCTTCTCAAGATATGAACGACTGGGCTAAGGCTTTTATGACTCTCAAAAGCTTGTAAGACCAACATATCGAATTTGAGTTGTTCTTAGGCACTCTCTGTCAAAGGCTTGTAAGAACTCGTGTACATCAACCACAAATATTCTTGCAATAAACAATTCTCATTTATAGTTCAACCTATGAATTTATATAAATATGATAAACATTTCCATCTAAAATGTAAATGCATGTTAAAATCTATAAACTATATTGCCTACTTGAATGGTTTGGATGATAATTAATGATAAAAGGAAACTACTAAAATAAAGGTGCAACTTTGCGCGCTTATAGTGTCAATAAATAAATATAAGACATTTGTAACATCAAAAGACTAGCAAGAAAAAGAACCTTCTCAAACTTCTACGTTGACACACTACTAGTTATTTTTTTTTGCTTATTTGTCAACGGATATAAATTCATATCACACGATAATCTTGCTAGCTAGTTAGCTATATTTTCCCCTCTACTAGTGGTAATAATCACCTGATGTATTGTCTCAACTCAAGTTGCATTCTAAAAACCATGTACTGCACAAGCAATAAGCATGGTGTTCTTCTCATATTTTGTCTAATGAGGGGCTTTAAAACAATTTCATGTCAGTTGCAGGATCCCAATACTGTGATGCGATTTCAAAGTCTTGCATTAATTTTAATTTCTAATCCATATGACGAATGACAATCAATTTTTTTTTTTTTTTTGTTAGAGAATTATCTCAAAAGTTTCTCATCTATTTGAAAATTATTTTGAGTTTCATAAATCTAATTATTGGTTTCTTCTTTATAATTTTATTAAAAAAATTCCAGCTTTTCTAGCATTCTCAGGATGCTCTAATTTTCATGTTTCCTCGATTAAATCAATTTTTGTACATTGCCATCTTCATCTTTTCTGATATAATATTCACAATAGAAGTCCTATACAATTATTAATCAAATATTGATCTCATTAATAGTCCATCTAGGGAATAGAAACCAAAGAATACTCATTTCTTCACAATGGCTCTTTCTAAAGTTCAGATGTAGATTTTCAATAATAAGAAATTATTATTATTATTATTTTAAATGAAAACAACTACTAAAGATCGTCGAACTTGATTGTTGGGAGTACATAGTTTTTTACATCTTATGGTATTGAAGCTATCGGAAAAAAACTCGATGGTTGGAAGAAAGGTTTTATTCTCCTAATGGAGCAATCTTGCTTTTATATTTTTGTTTTGGATGTCTTTCTCGTTTATATCTAGCTTTTATTATCATACATATAAATTTGTAGTTGAGTTCATAAAGGGTTGCCTCTCATTTGGAAGATATGATGAGGCATATTTCCTTTGGCAAGAAAACGACTAAACTATTTGGGAGGTTAGGAATTATATGAAGACAAAGTAGCTACGGTAGATTGTGTAGGTTTAAATCAGGAATAAAGAATTAGCGACTAAGTGATTGCGTAGGTTTTCTTTTGATCAAAAAGCTCTATTGGAAATAATAGTAGATTCGATCAAAAATTGGAAATATTAGTAGAAGCAAGTATACGTTTCTTTTCAACTAACAATGTAAGGGGATGTAGTAGAAAACTTTTATGAAATCAAATAAAGATTAGGTTAGATGCAAACTTTTATGAAATCATGGTGTAAAGTGCACTACTTAGATATCTTGCTGAACTTCATATGTACGAGGGGCTAGTAGATGAACCTTTGAAAATTCTATCCGATGGGAATTCTGTCTTTGCTCATAGACTTTATTCAGATGATAAATAAATAGAGGTTGGGTCCGAAATACTATTATCAGAGGATTCATGCTGTTGACTAAAATCTTTTCTTGTACATTGCACCGACTATTCTAATTTATCTTCCATGCCATTCACATATAATAAGAATCTTCAATTTTGTTTATTCAAACACCCGACCTACAACAACAACAACAACATAGCCTCAGTCCCAAATTAACTGGGGTTGGCTACATGGATCAAACTTTTCCATTGTGCTCGATTAAGTGCAATTGATGGTGAGCTTTGCAAACCATTCAAATCCCTCCTAATTAATGCATCCCATGTTAGCTTTGGTCTGCTCCTACCTCGTCGAATTTCTACAGTTTCTATTGAGTCAAGTTTTCTAGTTGGGGCATTTGTAGGCCGTCGTTGCAGATGACCAAACCATCGCAACCGCCCTTTCATAATCTTTGTATCAAATGGTGCTACTCCTACATCTTGGAAATTTCACTTTGTAAGACTTCTTGAAGATTTGATGCTAACTAATTTATCCTCTTGTTGCTGAATCTTTGAGGGAACGTGACTTAGACCTAGACTCCTTGACTTTGTAGGTAATCATGACCAATCCTTAGCTTTGACATACAAATCGCGCTTTATTTTTTATGTTATCCCTTTTTTTTTCTCTATTGAAAATAGTAATCCTTTTAAGAAGTTCGATGAAAAAATATAGAGCAAAGAAAAAGATCTTCATAAGTTCATATGATATCTATATGGATGTAGAAGAAACATATGATAAGGTTCCTAGAGATTTTCTTTGGTGGTTCTCGAAAGAAAACGAGTGCGTGGTAGGTACATAGACATTATTAAAGATTTGTATGAAGGAGTAGTAACAAGTATACAAACATATTTGGAGGAACTACAAAGATTTTCCATTACAATATGATTACATTAAGGATTGTCCTTAAGTCCATATCTCTTTATTTTAGTTATAAATGAACTAACTAAGCATATTCAAGAGTATATACCATGGTGTATGTTATTTGCATATGATATTGTTTTAGTAAATGAAACAAGAAATGGGGTGAATACGACAGTGCATGAGTGTGTATTTGTTGGTGTGGTTAGCGTTGGACACCAAATGGGAAAAAAAAAGAAGAGATGGGGTGAATAGGAAATTAGGACTTTGGAGAAATACGTTAGAATCTAAGGCTTTAAAGTTGAGTAGGTTGAAAACCGTATACATGCATTGCAAGTTCAGAAATACTAGATATTTAGATAATTTAGTGGTAAAATTAGGGGAAGTAGAGAAGTTCCTAAGGTCAAGCATATTAGATATCTATGATCAATCATACAAAATGATGATTATTTTGAGAACGACGTTAGACAGAATTCAAGCTGGATGGAAAAAGTGGAGGGGTGCAACATGTATGATATGTGATCAAAATATTACTACTAAGTTAAAAGAAAAATTTTATAGGACCACAATTAGGCGAGCTATACTTTATGGAAAGGAATGTTGGGTGGTAAAGAAACAATAAGCACATAAAATGAATGTAGCGCAAATGAAGATACTTAGGTGGCTGTGTGCTAAAACTCTTAAATATAGAATAAGAAATGCATAAATTCAAAGAAAAGTATGAGTAACACCAATTGACGCAAAGATTAAGGAAGGGTGGTTGCGGTAGTTTGGACAACTCCAAAGACTTTCTACAAATGCTTTGGATAGAAAACTCAACTCAATAAAAACTAAAGAAATGCGACGATGTAGGGGTAGACCGAAGCTTACTTGGGATGCATTGATTAGGAAGGAATTGAAGGATTTGGAAAGCACACCATTAATTGCACTAAATTCAGCGCAATGGAAGAGTTTGATCCATGTAGCAGACCTCGACTAATTTGGGATTGAGGCTTTGTCGTTGTGTCCACTTTTACGTGAAGTTTCTTCCCTTTGCGATTCAACATCTCATTGATAGATGCCTTAACTGTGCGTAAGAGTAACGAGGGGGTCGCCTCGGAGGATTTTTATTGATAATTGGCAACGATAAACGTATATAACGCAGAGAGCACCCTACCTGGAGAAAACGAGAGACTATCTCGTTCTCACCAAGGCTACTTGAGCCTTCCGGTTTTACTAACAATAACGAATCCACATACCCTAAATGGGTAAACACGCCCTATATGTACTCCATACTTGAATACCATAATACGATAGAGGGTCTAAATGGGTAAACTAAATGGGTAAACACGCCCTATATGTACTCCATACTCTAACCCCCCCCACCCACCACTATGTGCTCTCGTACGCACACACCATTCACACACACACGCAGACTTGACAGACTAACCAGACTGGTAGTCCACTGCTGAACTAATCCTAACCCAACTGTGCAGGCACTGAACTAGTGATCTTTCCACTCTTCCTTCGACCTTGAGGATGGGCTTGGGACTCATCACTTGTTGGGCTGGGCCGGTATCAGACCACAATTAGACGGAGCTATGCTTTATGGAAAGGAATGTTGGGCGGTAAAGAAACAATAAGTACATAAAATGAATGTAGCGCAAATGAAGATACTTAGGTGGTTGTGTGCTAAAACTCTTAAATACAGAATAAGAAATACATAAATTCAAAGAAAAGTATGGGTAACACCAATTGACGCAAAGATTAAGGAATGGTGGTTGCGGTAGTTTGGACAACTCCAAAGACATTCTACAAATGCTTTGGATAGAAAACTCGACTCAATAAAAACTAAAGAAATGCGACGATGTAGAGGTAGACCGAAGCTTACTTAGGATGCATTGATTAGGAAGGATTTGAAGGATTTGAAAGCACACCATTAATTGCACTAAATCTAGCGCAATGGATGAGTTTGATCCATGTAGTCGACTCGGACTAATTTGGGATTGAGGCTTTGTCATTGTGTCAACTTTTACGTGAAGTTTCTTCCCTTTGCGATTCAACATCTCATTGAAAGACCATCAATTTATTGAAGAGTGAATGGTCATGGATTCACTAAGGAATATGCAAGTTATTCTTAGTTTCTTGCAAGGAATAGTATATTTTGTTATCCCCTTATAATTCACAATTTAGTTTTATAAATTATAATGTTATTACTGAAAATAGGATTTCATCACTTGTCAAAGATTGACTGTGCAAAGTTCATTTTGAGACATGGCATTTTTATTTATTTATCAAGAGACTTGGTATTGTTGAAAGGTGAGTGATTCTAATTTTGAAGCTTATGTAGATTGGTGTAATTGAATAAAATTGTATCTTGCAATATATGTCTTTGAGCTTTTGCATTTCATTGAGGAGAACTCTATTTTAATGGCTTTCCATTTGGGAAATTCTTGAAATTTCTACCTATTGTACATTCTTACATAATAGTAAAGAGCGAAGAATGATCTTACAGGAGTCACTTTTGAGTTATTGATTTTAGTTATTTACTTTTGTGTAGATTTGATGATGTGTCAATTATACATCACCAACATCATAGTTTGTGCGTAGCAAGTGTCAATCATATATTTGCCTTGTATTGAACACCTTTTCTTGTAGATTTCATGTGGCAATTTGTTTCTCAAGTAAAAGCCACTTCTATTAATTATAGGTACAAGAAGCTTCTATCAAGTGTAGATTTGACTAAAGATTTTTTCTATAGCTACACATATCCAATAATGCAAAGTTTACAGAGAAATGTGACAACAGTGGATGAGGAAAGAATGCCATATGAAAACATGTTTGTATGGAATGCGTTTCTCACACAGGCAATACGGTCAAGATGCAACAACACGCTCTGGACAATTGCTTTAGTCCATGGGCATTTCAAGCAGGTATGTGTTAGTTTTTCTACCATCCCTCACTCCCGAGTTCTTAGATCAAAATATTACCAGATTGCCAACATAATAAATGGATGGATGGACTATTGAGCCCTCTAACACTAATGAATTTAGAGAGGTTGGACATTAACATCAAAATCTAATTTTCGTTGATGTAATTATGAAAGTATCATGAGTGATGAACAACTCCAATAGTGTACAATCTACATCAAACAAACATCTTTGACGATTCTTAAAACACAAACATCTTTAAAATGCTTGGGTAACTTGCTAATCTAGTGGGAAAAAGAATGTGATTTCTTGTGGAAAAGGGAGAATTGAGGTAAGCTAACTCGTTTAGTGAAGTGGAGAAAGTACAAAAATATGTTGAAGAGGGAGCAATTAATATTAACACGACTTTAGAAGTTGCACAATTATGGAGATTCTCGGAGGACTAGAATTCTTTGCTGGTTAAAGTGATAAAAAGCAAGCAGGGACATAAACATGATATGTGGGAGATGGGAGCCTTTACTCAGTGTACATCCAAAAGACTTATGGAAGTTTATTGCATGTGGCTGCCCCAAACTCTAAGGCATACCAGGCACCGCCACATCGCCGGACACGTCACCAAATCATGTCACGTCACTGCCGCTTATCGACGATGGCCTGCGATCTTATCCATTATCTTTTGAATTTTTGTCTCAACTTAGTGATTTTCATGTATATTATGAGTTCTAAACATGAATTTACCAAGTTAAGTGTCTTTTCCAACTTAATAGTTCATTATAATTTGATTAGTGAGCGAAAGTCTTTTAACCATGCAAATCATGTGAGAAATAAAAGTTTGTACGAGTAAACAAGTGTGGAAAGCCGGCATGTGATACCATAATGTGATCATAAAGGCAAACAAGGTACACAAGTGTACCGTGTATGTATCGAGTACAAACGATCTCCCAAAATAACCCTAAAGACAACAAATAAGTAAATACAAACACCCACCAGTACTGTTGTGGGGAGCTCTCTAGATCAAATGTAATCGCTAAGAATCCCAAATAAAGCGGCTACAATTCATGCAGGTTATTAAAGTAAAATTGGAAAGAAGGCATGAATATAAGTCACAAATGAATAAGCAAAGTCGCAACGCATGTTTGGTGAATGTCTGTCAAATCCCGGGGATCAGATTCACTAAACCGAGAAGTCCCCATTGGCGAGGTATTTCCCACTAAACGCTTCACGGTCGAAAGAGGACCTTGTGGACGGAAGTTAGACTTCCGACCAACGCTCGAGAAGAAACGCTAGACGTAGGCAAGCCTCGCGCCAACTCCTTCTCGTACCTACTGGACTCGCGAGTCAAGTCTCATGCGTAGTCACTAACAAGCAAGGATCAAAACTTCGGTTTTGCCTTATAATTCGCCATCTCGATAACCGGAATTATCAGAAAAGTTTAATTCGACGTGGAGAATTTGGGTAAAAATTCGCTAACTTATAGAAGTTTAAGAAATTTTTATTTAAATGGTCAATAAATTAAAACTCATTTTATAGGATGTCAAAATAAGCATAATTATGCATTTATATCTAAAAAATTTACAATTTAATGATTTTAACTTAATTTTATTGGCATTAGTCATGCATACCGTGTGTGGTAGATCACTTTTTAGTGATAATAATTACACTTAATTTGATTCTCTAACCATTTTATTAATTGCAGATTCACATAAGTAAGATTAAAATGATGAAAAATGCTTTTTTTTATATGGGTCACTATTTAAAGCAAAAGAAAATAACCATTTTTGACATTATACATCAATAAAAAAATTTCAAAGCGTTGTAGAGATGTGTGTGCAAAGTGAATCTTGATGCAAAATCAAAAGATCACTTGATCGTTGTAGAGATGTGTGTACAAAAGTGAGTCACTCTCAAATCCTCAACAACCCCCCAAAGCCACCATCAATTACAACCCTCAACCCTTCCGTCTCCTACACACATATTCGATTTTTTTGACTAAAAAGTTTGCAAATTCTCTTGTTTTGCCAATCCATATCAATTTGTATCAATATTGTCGATTTTTAACATAAACTTCGGCGAAGTTTTGTAGTTTTTAAACTACCTATGAACTTCGTCTCGATCCCTTCAACTTCGATAAACTTCGCCTTAACTCTAGCTAATTTTATTGAATTTTCGTTCCTTGCTAACAAGACACAACGCACGAGGAACGAAAATTTGATAAAATTAGCCGAATTTTAGGCGAAGTTTATCGAGGTTGAAGAGATAGAAATGAAGTTCACAGGTAGTTTAAAAACTACAAGACTTATACTTCTATTATCCTATCTCAGACTTCTACATCTATTATCTACAACTGCAGGTTCTTTATTTCTTCCTATGTACTTTTATGTTTCTTCTCTAACTCTGCAACCCAAAACCTTCGATCTTCTCTCACGACATCACTCGTGTACTCTCCCCTTTGTTTTGAGTTGCCTCCATTGTTCTTTTTTTTTTTATATATATTCAACCCTTTTTGCTTTCTCCGAAGTTTGAGATGTAAATGGTTATTTTCTTTTGATGGTTTTAATTGATGATGGCTTTTGGGGGTTATTGATAATTTGAGTCACTCACTTTTGCACACATCTCTACATTGTTCATGCGATCCCTTGATTTTGCATCGAGATTCACTTTTGCACACATATTTCTACAGCGCTTTGTAGTTTTTTTTTTTTTTTTTTTTTTGATGTATAATGTCAAAAAATGGTTATTTTCTTTTGCTTTAAACACTGACCCATATAAAAAACATGTTTCATAATTTTAATCTTATGTGTAAGTGCAATTGATAAAATGGTTAGAGAATCAAATTAAGTGTATTTATTATCACTAAAAAGTGATCTACCATACACAATATGCATGACCAGTGTCAATAAAATTGACTTAAAACCATTAAATTGTGAATTTTTAAGGTATAAATACACAATTGGGCTTGTTTTGACATCCCATAAAATGAGTTTTAGTTTATTAACCATTTAAATAAAAAATTCTTAAACTTCTCTAAGTTAGCAAATTTTTACCAAAATTCTCCACGTCGAATTAAACTTCTCCGAATTAATTCCTATTATCAAGATTGCGAAATATAAGGCAAAATCAAAGTTTCGATCCACACCAAGCCCAACATTAATTTCAGAAATAAGAGTGTAAGTAGCTTAAGAATTGAAGGTTTGAAGTTGGAGATTTGCCTAGCTCTTTTGGAGCCCCATTCACACTCTAATGGGTTTCAATTCAAAATTTTCCTGCAAGCTTTGATCATTGATTCCTCCCCAATTCCGCAAAACTAAGCTCCAATATACCCAATCACACTAGATGTAAGTTTTAATCACTCATGCGCCACTAGATTTCACCCAAGCATCAATTTCCTTCTTCTAAGTTTCGAGAACTCCAAGTTGGAGTGTCAATGGGGGGGCTCATCCCCATCCCCATCCCCATCCCCATCCCCATCCCCATGCATGGATGGATTTTATTCTCCATCCCCATCCCCGTCCCCGTCCCCGTCCCCGTCTAATCCTCGTAAGGATGAGGAATCTCCACTGGAAACTATTTTTCCTCATTTAATTCCTCGCGGGGATCTCCATGTGGGAAATTTTTCCATTTGAATAATCCATGTCATACAATAAAACAATCCGCTTTAAAATCATAACCAAAATCTATATCAAGCATACATACACATCCCCTATAAGTCATGGATTTCTACAAAAATCAGCTTTTAAAGTCTAGATGTTGAATACACATACATCACAATTGATGAAAGGTTACAATTTTCAACCAAAATAAAATACTAAGTTACTAACATGCTATACAATGAAAGTTCCAAGTTCCAACACTTGCAATTATGTTTCAACAAAACCATTTTCTATAATATGCCAAAAACATTATATAACATAATTTTATATGAAGTATTACTAAATACGATAAAGATTTAGTCAAGCTATAAATTATTAATTTTATTATGGAAGAGTTTGATCCATGTACCCGAACGACCCCACTTAATTTGGGATTGTTGTTTTCCCACCTACTAGTCTACTGCTTTTAAGAATTAATAAACATATAGTTAATACATTAATATAGTTTGGTAATAAAATACTTTATTTATTTAACTAAAGAATTTACAAATTCTAAATGTTATTTGAGTTTGTTTGATACTTGATGTTTATCACTAGAGTTTGGTTGTGGAATATATACTAATATACATATAATTTATAAACCTATATATCGTATATCATATGGCATATATGTGTGTATGTATATTTAATAGATACTAGTTTTCTAGAACTTGAAAATATGAGCATGGCTCTCGCCATCCGATGCAATATAGCTATTATCATTTGAAATATGCATTAGCTATTATCATTATGATACCTCATTCCCCTGCTAATTGGAGAAAATATCAGCATAGCTCTCGCCATCTGATGCAATATAGCTATTATCATTTGAAATATGCATAAGCTATTATCATTATGATACCTCTGCTAATTGGAGATAGAATGAGCAAGTCGCAAACTAATTTAATAATAATAAATTACCAAAAAAAACTAATTTAATAACTTTAACATTTTCTAAAACAAAACAATTGCATCAAACCAAAGAACATAATGAGCAAAAATATAAACAAGTGCTCACAAGTAAAACAACATAGTGAACTAAAAGAATTATCTTTATAGATGAAAAGAAGAAAAAAAAAAAACTAAAAGAATTAAACTCGTGTATACATGCGTGAGAGTGACTTGCATTGCAAGAAATGGAGAGATTTTTTGACTCCTCTTGATCTACCTAGAGATTAAATACATAGTTTGTCAAGCCAATCTAACGAACAAAAACATGTGTTTAATATAACTTTAGAAAGAGGTAGATGTGTTCGATAGAAAAAAATTTACTGTTCTAGCAATAATGAGCACCTCTTCACACTTTTTAATATGTTTATAGGTTATAAATTTATATATGGGGATCACCATGGGAATCCGATTTCTCGCGGGAATCTCCAATGGGGATCCTTGTGGGGATATTTTCTTCCCCATCCTCGTCCTCGTCCACATCCCCGCACGGGGAATCAATTTTCCCCCCATCCTCTTCCCCATCCCCATTTAAATTCCCATCCCCGCCCCCGTCCCGGTCCCCGTCCCCAATGACCCCCCTAACTCCAACACACAAAATGGTTAAGTGCATTACTTCTATATAAATATATACGCATGGGTTATTTGTTAGCAACAACAACAACATAGCATCAATCCCTAATAAGTTGGGGTGGGCTACATGAATCGAACTCTTCCATTATGCTCGATTTAGTGCAATTTATTTGTTAGCCTGATTAGTTTTAATTAAAGTAAGCTAACCCCCATTAGTCCATAAGCATGGACACCCATCCATCTCCTGCATATGACAAGTGTCCCATTTAATGTAGAATCACCAAAATACCGTTTGTCCATCAACCCATTTACCATGCAACCTAGGGTCAATTCCTTAACTCATGACCTTGAAGTTCTTCCTATTTACAACCCAACTTCAGAGCTAGATTTACTTTATTTTTTGTTAATGAAATATCAACGAATGCTCCATCTCACCTAGCATAACCTATAGCACACATCTCGAGGTGTCTCTAATGTGCAAAATTCAATGATATGACCTTGCCAATTTAATTAGAAAATTTAACAAAACACATCTACTGTATAATACAACCAATGTCCACATCATCAAACAAAAATAGCATGCCTCAGCTCTCGTGGTCGAGGTTTGACCAAGATTTACACGTCACCGTGCATTGTAGGTTTCTAATCCCTAAAATTAAGGCACAAATTAGGTTTAGTTAAATCGGGCCATTACATGTTATTCTTCATATGTTTCATTGATTCATAGTGTTTATATGAATTTGTTATATTATTATTTTATATTTTGAGCCCATTTCATTATTGTTTTTGAATATTCTTATGTTAGAGTTCAGGTTTAGTTCCACTTTGGGTAATAGAAAAAAGTATGTAATGTTTGAAATGCAATGTTTCATTTCTATTTGATAAGTTTTGTTCTTTTGATATTTTCAGGTTAGGTTATCAATCTTTGGACGAGATTTTAGTGTTTGTCTAATTTCAAGACGTTCTCGACATTTTGCTGGAACACGGTATGTTATAAAAGCTATTGGTTCACTTCAATGTGCAAGTATTCTAGTATTTGGCATACAATATTTTGTATACTATTCTATGGAGCTTTGGAGCCTAAAAGTCTGAAATATGGGCTACTATGCTCCTTCATTCGATTGCAATTTTTTTCGGAATGTTGCGAACCCAGTAGGTTGAAGTTCCCACGAACCCGCAACGAGAAGGTACACTCACTCTTGAACATGAAGGGAACAAAAACCCTAAGTGTTGGGACGCCACAAGGTTGATCGATTCTTTGATAAGTTAGAATAGTTCAATGGAGAACCTTAGAGAAGATGCCTCAATATCAATTTTGAGAATTCTATAGTTCCATTGGGAACATTGGAAACACGTAAAGACTTGAAGACATGAAATGCCATTTTAACTCTAATTAAGAACCTAGGAAAAACAAGACATTTAATAAACCATTGGCTTCAACTTGAGCTTCATGAACATGTGGTTTAGAATTTAGTAGTTACATTATTTTAGATTCTTTTTGAATATTTTTTGAATTATTATTAAAAAGAAGAAAAAACCCACGATTTATTATACATTTAAAAACTTAACTGAATTTGAATTCCATCAATTTTACGATTTGATTTCGCTTTGACAACTGTGTCAGTAATCACCAGAATGGTCATGATGACATTGCAAAAACACCTAGTGCTTATGATGATAAGTGTGACGATGGTGATGACAAATGATTTTCTACTATTCTCCAAGCTACATTTAGCCTTATGGATTTCACTCTTCTTGTTATGCTTCATATGAGAGTAGATGAAGTTAATGGCATATAAAACTCTTTACTAGCATGGTTTTCAAACGGTTGAGTTACCAACGAAAACCTCGCATGTTATGATGGAGTCATGTAGTAGGTTAACTCTATCTCTGGGCTTGAGGCGAAGGATTGTAGGTTATCTGGGGCAAGATCGTCTAAGTGACTTGTTGGCAGTGTGGGCTTAGTCGTTTTTTTTTATTTAATAAATTTTGGGATTTAAAATAATTTTAACATTGATGCTTACTATGTTTGACAGACTATTATGTGGTTTGAAGATTGAATAATTCTCTACCTAGATTGCGATTTGAATTTGTATTGTTTAACCATCGCATTAACATATATATATATATTATGTGTGAAGTATTAATAAATATATTTTGTTCATAGTGTTATGAGTACTTCACCTATGCAATTGTTGCCAAGGTTAGGTAGATCTCTTAGAAATTGTAAATAATAAACTTATGTCAAGTTGACTAACTTTCTAAAATTGGTAGCAGTTACCTAAAGAGAGGAGTAAATGATCGGGGTAGGGTTGCTAATGACGTTGAAACTGAACAAATGGTTCTTGATGAAGAGACTGGTTCATATAAGGGCAAAATGAGTTCTGTGGTGCAAATGCGAGGTTCAATTCCACTTTTTTGGTCTCAAGAAGCTTCCAGATTTAGTCCAAAACCAGATATAATCTGTAAGGATCATTTCATGCATATTTGTTACTTTTGGTTGTCTGGTGTAATTCATGAGTATGGTCATCACTGTTAATTAAAGTGGCTAACTCTACTAAACGTTTGACACATTTGGATTTCTGGATTTTTCTTAGTGCAAAGATACGACCCAACATACCAGGCAACTAAGTTACATTTTGAAGACTTGGCTAGAAGATATGGAAATCCAATTATTGTCCTTAATCTAATTAAGGTTTATCTCTCTATCCACTCTAGTGCCCTTTCTTCTCCTTAGCAGATAGTTACAAATTTTTATTACGGTAGCGTATCTGTGAGTAGACATCTATGGCGTTGCTGTAATATATATGATAGTTATAATATACTTTTTTTTTAGTTGTCATCTTGAGTAATATATAGTTAGATCGAAAATGTTTTTGTGGAGTGTTTATTCTGGGAGCTGCACATCTCTGACTATTTCTATTTCCACTTGCTACATATTATTGCTATATTCTTTCAATATATATATATATATATAATGGAGCCCAAATATACACCCATGTCATGGGAACCCTATAAAATGTCTTGTGCATGTAATGTGCATTTATGACTCATAGAGTAATGTGTTGGATTAAAATCCAATGGTTGTAAATGATGTTCCCATTGCATGAGTATTTTTATGGTTCTCATGGTAGTAGTACCCTATGTAGCATGTGCCGATTAATTAAGACTTGGATAGAACAAAAGGTTCATATCTTAAGTAGTTTCGACTCATCACATAAATTAATGGAATGGACTTATTTGTGAATAATTATTTTAGTGAGAAACAATATTAGTTTTCTTGCATATATGAAAACTAACAAATTTCTAGTTTTATTCTTTGTTGAACTTTTTGAAATAGTGAACTGATTTGAGGAACTCAATTTACATTTGTTTGGCGAAAATCCTTTACCGTATATGTTCTAAAAATGTGTAGGTATTACGAAGATTATGAAAAATTGCGAAGCCTAATTTTAGGCATGAATGATAGAGGTTGACATAATACTATTTTTGAATTGTTTGAATAACAATATCAAGCCTCAATTCTAGTCCCACATTAGTTGTAAATTTGAAGCATTTTAATTTACTTTTTACGACCTTTTTAAATTGTTTGCATGTTGGTGTCATAGCATCATGTCTTACACATGCTATTCAAAACGCTTTATCGAGCGTCAACCATGCTACTCATAATGTCTTATTCAGTGTCTTTTGAACGCCTTTATGATGAAATATACCAATGGATATAAATTATTGTTTCTTCTATGAGAGAACAAAGAAAAGATATGTGCAATGATTGATGCAAGGATATCTTGTTGTGGAAATTTTCAAACTTATGAAGGCATTATCCCCATAGAACTTTTTTGATGAGATCAGTGTATGGAACTTAGGTTTTGGGGTTTGGAAGTCGTTGGAAGAAAAGTGCATTTATGAAAAGTTTTTCAATTCTTTATGCATCACTGCAGCAATATACCCATTAGCGTCTAGGTGTGATTCTAACATATTCTTTGCATGATTTGTATCATCACTTCACATTGTTTTGCCGCAACTTAAATATTTTGTTATTAGTTCTTTTTCCCCATTTGACATATGAATAAAAAGTGACAGACTGTTGAGAAAAGGCCACGCGAAATGATGCTGAGGCGGGAGTTTGCTAATGCAGTTGGATACCTGAACCAAGTTCTTTCTGAAGACAATCATTTAAAATTTATTCATTGGGACTTCCACAAGTTTGCAAAGAGGTAAGCATATGCAAGCTTTTATCATATTAAGCATCGAAAGATTTATGTCTTGCCAGTAAGCTAACTGTATATGTATTTTCTTCATGGATAAAGCAAGTCTGCAAATGTCTTAGCAGTTTTGGGTGCTGTGGCTAGTGAAGCTCTTGATTTGACTGGTTTCTACTATAGTGGAAAACCTGTAACTATCAAAAGGCGAGGAATCCCACTCAGTAGAACAAGCACTGGGAGGTAACATTTGAACAATAATTAGTTATTAGTTTGAATTTAAGTGTCACGATTTAATTACATTAATATTTGTATGCATTTAGATGTCCTGTGGTTTCCTCTTCTTCCTTATCTTATTTGAAACATGTACTAGTTTGATGTTCTGCA
This sequence comes from Stephania yunnanensis, assembly GCA_039657365.1. Lineage (NCBI taxonomy): Eukaryota > Viridiplantae > Streptophyta > Magnoliopsida > Ranunculales > Menispermaceae > Stephania > Stephania yunnanensis. Next base: position 7,425,902 of record CM077585.1, read on the forward strand.
CATGGTAGAGGCCTAATTTAAATAGTTCGATATATGTTTTAAAGCCCATTACATGTTCACGTAGAGGTGGAGATGAGGATGGAAACTGGTTATTATGTTTTAAAGCCCATTCAAACTCCTAATTAATGCATCTCATGTTAACTTTGGTCTACCCCTACCTCGTCGAATTTCTATGTTTTCATTGAGTCAAGTTTTCTAATGGGGGCATTTGTAGGCTGTCTTTGCAAGTGAACAAACTACCACAATCGCCCTTCCCTAATCTTTGTATCAATTGGTGCTACTCTTACTTGTCTTTGAATTTCTACATTTCTATTTCTATCTTTACGAGTTTTACCACACATCTACCTAAGCATCCTCATTTTTGCTACGTTCATTTTATGTAATTGTTGTTGCTTTATCGCCCAACATTCACTTCTATAGAGTATAGCTGACTTAATTGCGGTCTTATAAAACTTTCCTTTTAACTTAGTACGAGCATTTCGATCACAAATGACCCTTATTGCACTCCTTCATTTCTTCCATCCAGCTTGAATTCTATGAGTGATATCATTCTCAATATTACCATCATTTTGTATGATTGATCCTAGGTATCTAAAGTGGTTCACTTTAGGAACTTCTACTTCCCCTAATTTTACCACTCCATCATCTCGATGTCGAGTATTTCTAAACTCACAGTGCATGCATTCAGTATTCGTCTTACTCAACTTAAAACCTTTAGATTTTAATGTATTCCTCTAGAGTTCTAATTTCCTATTCACTCCATCTTTGTTTCATCCACTAAGACAATATCATTTGCAAATAACATACACCATGTTATATCCTCTTGAATATGCCTACTTAGTTCATCCATAACTAAAGTAAATAGATATGGGCTTAAAGCCAATCCTTGATGTAGTCCTATCGTAATAAGAAATTCTTTTGTAGTTTCTCCAAATGTCTTTATACTCGTTATTACTCCATCATACATATTCTTAATAGTGTCTATGTATCTAGCATGCACTCCTTGTCTTTCTAGAACCCACTAAAGAACATCTCTAGGAACCCTATCATATGCTTTTTCTAAATCAACAAATACATATGAAGATCGTTTTTCTTTCCTCTATATTTTTCCAACAATCTTCTTACAAAAAAAAATTGTCTCTATAGTTGACCTCCCAGGGATGAAGCCAAATTGATTCTCTAGATATTGTTGTTTCTCTCCTTAGCCTATTGTCGATTATCCGCTCCCAAAGTTACATAGTGTGACTCATAAGTTTAATTCCCCGGTAGTTTGAGCAACTTTGATGTCTCCTTTGTTTTTTGAAGATTGGCACAAGCGTGCTTTTTCTCCAATCCATTGACATCCGTTTTGATTTTAAAATTTTGTTGAAAAGTTTTGTTAACCAAGTCAATCCAATTTTTCCTAAGCATTTCCAAACCTCTACGGGTATTTCATTTGGGCCACATGCTTTCCTTATTTTCATCCTTTTCAATGCCTCTTTAACTTCTAGAATTCTAATATTGCGTGTATAATTTACATTTCTTTCTTGGTGTGGGTTTTCATCTATTATAATATCAACTTGGCCATCATTAAATAAACTATCGAATTAACTTCTCCATCTCTCCTTAATGTCATACTTGCACGTTAAAACATTTTTATTTTCGTCCTTAATACATCTTACATGATTTAGGTCTTGTTTCTTTTTATCTCTTAATTTGGCTAACCTATATATATATCAAGGATATCAACAAATTTCGTTGAATTTTTGGTGAAATTTGTCAATTTTTATATGAGTGAAACGAAACTTAAAGTTAGTTTCAAAAGTGCAAAAATTCGACGATTTTTTAGATAAACTTCGATTTTTTTGGTTTTTTCGGTCACGAGTGAACAAAAACACAAAGGAAACTATAGAAATTCGATCCATAAAATCAAAATAATTAAGAAAAACCCTAAAAATCAGGGAGTAGCCGTACTTACCTCTTGATTTGGTCTTGAATCAACCCCTCGTAGACTTGCAGTGCTCCATCTGCATCATCTTTCCACATTGCTAGTCACCTCACCTCAAAGAGGGCTCCTATGAGATGAGGAGGCAAAGGGTTGTTGAAACGAAGAGGCAAAGGAGGGAAGAGGGCTTCTGTGAGATGAGGAGTGCATCGAGGAGGGATGGGTTGAGGAGGTCGACACTCGACAGACTTAATGACGCTGCTGCAGCCTATTGGAAGAGTCGAAGACGAAGAGTTCGAAGAGGAGTGCCGAAGAAGTGGAGGAGTTGGTGAAGACGAAGACGAAGAGGTCGAAGAGGAAGCCTGTTGGAGTGGAGCTGTGGAGGAGTTGGTGAAGAGTCGAAGAGGAGCACTGGAGGACTGGAGGAGTTGGTGAAGACGAAGACGAAGACGAAGACAAAGACGTAGCCTGTTGGAGTGGAGGAGTTGGTGAAGAATGAAGAAGAGGTTGGGAGTGGTTTCTTGCTTGCGTGACACGGTGACAGGCCGACAGCGTGAATGAAACATTGAACGCATTTTTTTTGAAAGGCCTTTTAATTAGGGCAAATCGGGTGACACACATTGGGACACATCAACTTCACTTTGTTGAGTAAGCTTTTGATATTTGCATAGAGATTCGTTTGAACAATTTTATAGTCGATGAATTAAGCCTTGATCAAACAATCTTACAAAGCAGTGTTTTTTTAAGTTTACTTAATATTTGGGATATATGTTTTAAATCTGAAAATGAAACAAAAAAAATGTATATGGTATACTTTTTTTGTCAAGCCAAAAAAAAAAAAAGTTTATAAACTAGACAAACTTATTTATTTATACAATATACATACAAAATACAATTATGTATACATTTCATTTAAATAACAATTCTCTAAACTTTCTCTAAGTTGGCGAATTTTTACAAAAATTCTCCGAAGCGAATTTAACTTCTCCGAATTAATTTTGATTTTCACAAGAGATATCTGTATATATATATATATATTTTTGTTTTTTTTTTTCGCCATCTCTATTACCTAAGATCTTCCATGAAATTTGTTTTAGCTTGACTAACTACTTTGTTAGCTTCTTTCTAGCTTTTCTATATTGATTGTACGCATCTTCATCTTGACACTTAGGTATTTTCCTGTACATCTCTCTTTTAGTCTTAATTGCATGTTCGACATCCTCGTTCCACCGCTATGTTTCCTTATTTGGTGGTCCCAAGCCTTTAGATATACCTAATACGTTTGATCCTCCTCTCCTTATGCAACTACTCATTTCTAGCCCACATTGTATTTGCATCCAAATCAAGATTCTAAACATTTTCCTATAGTAGTTTTTCTCTAAACTCTACTTGTTTACTATTTTTAGGTTCCACCACTGTATTCTAGGGTCATTGTCTCTTTTATTCCTATTAAGGCGTCGTTTTAGCTTAATATCAAGTACTACTAACTTATGTTGGGTAGTAAACGCTTCACCGGGTATTACTTTGTAGTATCTACATATTTTTCTATCTATTTTTCTTGTTAAAAGAAAATCTATTTGACTCTTTTTATGACCACTACTAAAAGTAATTACGTGCAACTCCCTTTTCCTAAAACGAGTATTTGCTAAGACAAGATCGTATGTTGAAGTAAATTCTAAGATTGATTCTCCTTCTTCATTTCTATTATCGTAACCAAAACCTCCATGAACTCTCTCAAACCCATCATTACTTGCCCCGATATGCTCATTTAAATCTCCTCCAATAAAAACATTTTCATCTAATAGTATACTTTGCATAAATCCATCCATATCGTCCCAAAATTTGCGTTTGATGCTCTTGTTTAATCATACTTGTGGTGCATAAGTGCTAAGTATGTTAATCTTTTTGTTTCCAATAGTTAATTTAACTAGAATCAATCTATCCCCCATTCTCTTAAACCTCTACGACCTTATCCTTATAGTCATTATCTACTAGAATTCCTAGTCCATTGCATTTTCTATCTATACCAGTGTACCACAATTTGAACTATGTGTTTCCTATTTCTCTACTCTTTTCTCCTACCCATTTTGTCTCTTGGAGGCAAACAATATTGACTCTCCCTGCTAATCATACTATCTATTAGTTCTATTGACTTCCCTGTAAGTGTTCCTATGTTCCATGTTCCTAAACGTATTTTTTCTCCCTTTTGTGTTTGTTTTCCTTTTCTGTTTCTATTGTGTCTAAAAGATCTAGTATCCGTATCTATAATTTTGTTTGAATTATAAAACATGTCATAATAAATAAACAATCAATGTCTAAGTGAGGCATGTTCTGCAATCCCTCTGAATAGCTAGTTTAAATCTTTCTGGTCGTATGATAGTGGAGATAATTGCTAAGACACTCAGAGAGGGAGTACTATATTCTGCATTTTCAAGCTTGATCTTTTATGCCTGTCTATAGTGATCAGATTTCCCCCTCAATTGCTTTGCTGCTAGCAGTACATATTTAGCGAGGAATCAACTTATGGATCGTGCAAAGCGTGTGATCCTTACAAATTTTTGCAAGAGTTGTTTCTTGAAAACCAATAATGGGTTTTCAATTATTCATACAGAGTATGTTCATATTTGAAACAACATACCAGTGTCTTTTTGAGAGGGAATGAATATCTATATGTTTGTCACTGTAAAAACGTTCAGAACATGAAAAGCCAAGGTCACTGAAAGTATGCCCTAGTCCAAACTTAATCAAAACAATTGAGGTGAGAAAAACTACGAATCGCAGTAAATCAACCCCGAGATCTCCTCCTTTCAGATCCAAAAACACATCTATCTTCCACTTGTATTAAATTGAAAGAATAACGTACAAGAACTCATTAAATATGATCCCCTTAAATCACATGACATGATCCGTCATCTTTATTTATTGTTTCAATATTCCTGATATATCTCTTATTTCAAGTTCCAAGTTGTACATTGGTGGCTGTACTTGCACCCTTTATCTTAGATTCTCTACCTTGAACTCTTGAAAAATAACTTTTGAATATGCAAATGTACTTTAATGCTTTATTGACAATTGCTTATGCACAAGTAAAGCTTTATTTCTTCGAATGTTGATATTTTAAATATGCTTAATCATCATTTGGTTATGAACAGGAGTCCTAAATAATACATGCGTAACAATATAGTTATCATCACCATGCCTATTTTTTGGCCAGATAAAGGTAGTTAGTTGATCATAAGAATGTGATATACATTGATAGTATGTGATTTCTGTCATTCCTGGAGATATCAGAAAACATTTTTTCACATACAGGGAATCCTCCATAGGAGATGTCAAAGCAAATTCTGTTGAATCTTTAAATGCTATAATTAGTCAAGAGAAGGAACCTGAGATAAACCAACCTTCTAGAAAAGCTGATGGTGAGGCATCTCGGCGTTTTCAAAGTGGAGTGCTGCGGACTAACTGCATTGATTGCTTGGACCGTACAAATGTTGCTCAATATGCCTATGGACTGGCTGCTTTAGGCCGCCAGCTTCATGCTATGGGTTTGACGGATATTCCAAAAGTGGATTCTGAAAGTAGTATTGCTGCTGCTCTCATGGATATGTATCAAAGCATGGGTGATGCACTTGCGCAGCAATATGGTGGTTCTGCTGCTCACAACATTGTAGGATTTCTGTAAATGCGTGTTGGTCATTGTGTTGCTTGTTTGCTGTTTTTCATAATTTTTGGCACTCTTGTTATTTTCAAGTCTTCTTATGATGTCATGGAATCATTGAGATTTGTAACTTTCCTGGCAATATCGTATACTTATATCTCAGGTTTTCCCAGAAAGGCAAGGGAAGTGGAAAGCCACTACTCAATCACGGGAATTTATCAAGTCTATCAAGAGATACTACAGCAATGCATATACGGATGGTGACAAGCAAGATGCGATAAACTTGTAAATACTCCTTGTTCATGTTCTTTTTCAGATTGACCTGCATTGCTTAGATATATAATTATATGTTTGCGAAGTATGTTGCAGCTTTGCTTTGGGTTTTAAAAGTAATCTGTTGGCACTTGAGATTTTTGTTCTGGTGTTATTTCTAGATTTTTGGGCTACTTTCAACCACAGGAAGGGAAACCTGCTCTTTGGGAGTTGGACTCGGATTATTATCTTCATGTTTCTGGGATTGGAGATGAACATTTCCCATATCCTAGGTGAAAAGCCAGTGGTTATATTCTCTAGTTCTTTGTTATTATTTTTTCTTTTTATTCTTTTGAAAATTCACTGGCAATTAGCTCCCCTTTGTTAGTGTTTGAAAACGCTTCCTAGTAGCGAATTTTCTTTTCGCTTAATGTAAAATAAATCCAGATGTAGTGACTGTTCTTGTTTCTATTCTTTTCATTGGGAGGAAAAAGGTAAGTGTTTATTACGTATTAGGTGAAGAGATTGTTCCTTTTTAGAGTAAACACAACAAAGCCTCAATCCCAAATTAGTTGGGTTTGGCTCTTTTTAGACTAAAAATAACACAAAACAGGCCTTACTGCGACTAATGCTTGAAATCTTGATGTAAGGGATATAGGGAAAGTGGGGAATGAATTCAAGTCTTTTGTCCCTTTAGCTCGGAGAGTGACATAAATGTTTTGAGTTTCACATCTGGAATGTTCTGCCTGCTTTTTTGTAATCAACACATTGCATCATTTCTTGGGAAGCAACTATTTGTGTGCTTAGAGAGCCAATTTGTGCATCTAAAGTTCTGTTTTTCTCTGTTTCTTCCTGTTCTCTCTTGCATCTCAAAATAAATAACGGTCCTGACTTTGTTCTCTTATGCAGCTCAACTTCTGACTTTAAATCTCCTGTAGGAATAGGTGCTCGCCTTGCACCTATTCCAGCTTGCAGAGATGATTTCTGGCGTATGAAATTGACATCATTTGATAAGCTAATAGAGAAAACATGCAGTTCTATAAAGAACGTAAGGCTTTCCAGTGAGCCAGACCAAAAAGCAGGTTCAGCTGCAGGAAATTCTGGAATGGCACCTGATGCAGCGTAAGTTTGCCTGAATTGATTAAATTGAATATTAGGCTTTTCCTTATTTACCTGTAATGCTACTACAAGAGTAAAGCTCTGTTAAATAATAAATATCATGACATGGTTGTAATTGGCTTGGTTCATCTTGTCCTTTGCCGATGCATCATGGGAATTTCTAGTTGAACTGTCAAAAATAAACGTTTATATTAAGCATTTAATCGACAATGTAACGCAAAATCAAAGGCATTGGTGCTTGGGTAGTGAATTTAGGTTGCTTTTGGTATGTGATGCAACACTTTCTTTTTTCTTTTGTTTTCACTTCTTGTGACCAATTGATAATTAAGGTTCATGTGATAAATGTTCCTTACAATTCCGACTAAACACAGCTCAACAAATGAACAAATCCCTTATTCCCAACTATATGGGGCCAGCTCTGTAATTTACTGCCTCCACTCTGCTCTATCCAAGCCACACCATCTCCAGTTACATTTTTTTTTTTTGTTTTCAGAAACGGAGCTTTTGTATTAGTAGTAACATGCTACCACTACAAAAGCATAAACAAAATAATGAACACGTGGGAATAATTATTTGGCTCCATTGTAGAATTAATAGTTTTTTCAATTAAAAGTACCAGCTACTAGGAATTAGTAGTTTTGTTTTTAACTAAATTTGTTCAATCACCATAAGACAATGAGTTGTTTCACATGATCGTGCTTATTTGCTCAGAAAGCCTGTCATATAACTTTATGAAAAGCAGTTTTATCAAATTGAAATACCTTTGAGGCCAACAAGAAGGCAAAATGTGCTTTGAACTATTAACATTTTGAATCAAATTGCTTTTGCAAGGATACTGCATTTTCTTGGCTATTTTGTATCTTTAAGGTCTGTCACTTTTTTTTTTGTCTCAGACATGACGTAGAAGTTTAATGAGTTAAATGTTCTTATGCATTGAGATTTCTTGAAACATACTCATCTTCTCAGCTATTGAAAAATTGAATTTGCTTCTCATGAGGCATTAAGTGGATGGTGAATTTTCTCAATTACAGAAGAACAATGCCCATTTATGGTTAGTGTGTTCGTGACTCATTTCATACTGCTTTACATAAGCTAACTCACAATTTCATCCATACTATAACAAGTTAGAATATGACACTCACATATGGCTTCACCTTCTGTACTTTTTAGGAATTTTTATTGAATTGACCACAAACTTGTGGAATTAGTAAAGTCTCACAAGCAAAAGAATTTGCACCTAGGTCCTAGCTGTTATTTTAGTGGTGCAGTGGATTAATAGTTAAACATTCATACCTTTTAGCCCTTCACATGTAGATAAGGAGGTAAAAAGTTGATAAAAACGGGGACCACATCTGTGGCTTTATAAGTTGCCATCGAGAAAATTTATCAATAGCTTGTGCAGTAGAATAAAATTAAGGTATCGAAAGGTCATCGATGTTGTTTATTATTGGTCAAATTGTTAAACATATCCTAACCTTTTGAAAAAGTTGAGATTACATCCTAACCTTTTAAAAGTTGAAACTATATCCTAATCTTCTTCTAAGATTGTTGAAATTATATCCTAATCTTTATATCCTATGTTGTTTGACTTTTAATTTTTCTAATGTGGTGATTAATTTTTTTTTTTTTTGACAATAAGACGGTGGTTTTTTAATTAACTTTTTAAGTGCCACATCATCAAATTTGGAAGTCAAAATAACCTTAGGATACAAACTCATCAACATATGAAGGTTAGGATGTGATTTCAACTTTCAGAAGGTTAGGAGATAATCTCAACTTTCTCGAAAAGTTAGGATATTGCGACCAATTTGACCTTTTTTATTACGTAAGGTAATGTAAATGATAAAAATGTTTTCACTAAGGACCTAAGGTTGCCTACTAAACCAAAACTAATTTTCAAGATAAAAGCTCTCATTGATGATCTGTGGTGCATTTGTGTTATTTTAACATAAAAATTATTGCACATCATAGGCTATAAATTATTCTCTCTACACTCTAGCACTTGTTTTTTTTACTTTCGATTTGATGATCATATAACTGATACAACTATTGGGAGCCTAGGACGTAAAATACTAATTATTCTGCATTTGGGGCCTAAATATTAATGTGTAATACTTATTCAATCTACCTAAGAATCTAATGAAGAACAAGATCCGTGAATTATTTTATTTATTTAATTATTGTATGTTAAGGGTAATAAGATTATTAGAAGCTTTATGTTTACTTGGTGTATTATTTTTAGAAATTATTAGATAGAGAGATTCAGCGGGGTCTAAATAGGATTTTTATTGTCATCCGATTAGAAATTATATTTGCTTTAGGAGCCTAGTTAGAGTACCGTCAACCTATGTATAAATGCTTATTGGTTTGTAAATTGGGGATTGATTTTTTTTTTTTTTCTTAGGTGAACTTGATTAATGAATACTTGAGAGTTTTCTAGAGTGGGAAACTGATTTCTGTTTGTTTTTTGTATTGAGTGTTAGGGAAGGAAACACCAATAAAGAAAAGTGAGTTTATTCTTCAATTCGGGCATTCATTGACTAAATAAGAGAATTTATGTACTTTTTTTTTGCTGTAGTGATAAATACATGGATTATTCGCTACATCGAAATCCCTATCTTTTATGTTCACCTTGCAACTTGCACTTGTTTGGAAAAATGGGTTCATGCAGTTATTTGGAGGTCTTCATCTGAATTTGTTAGTTGCTCCAATTATATAAATCCTATTGAAAGTTGTGCATATATGTCAATGTCTGATAATGAATCAGTATTTTTGTTATTGTGGGTTTCCTGGTGCAGTGAAATACAGCTGAAGAGCCCAAATTGGCTGTTTGGCCAGAGAAAGGTTGAAGAAAAAGGTTCAGTGCCAAAAACTACCGAGCAGGAAAAGATAGGCATGGGTTCTCAAGATCAGATCAGTGTCAATGGTTTATGTGACCTAGATTGGCTTTTATCTGAGGACATCTATGAAGATGTCTACCAGAGGTAATTCTCTGTAGTACTTTTAGTTTTAGATGGACAGATATGATGTATTGGGCCAGTATAAACATATCAAATCCTTAAGCAAGCCAATGAAATTGATGAGTGAGGGGTTAGTTATTGTATTTCTGATAGAGCTGCTGGGACAACCATTAAAAGTACTGGTCTTCTTTTGCATATGAATCCGTGTCTAGGCACTGAGCTGAAAGACGTAATGGGTCTGCCATTAGACAACATCTTCATTTTCTTGCCATTATTGGTTTCAGATTTCTTCTAACTTTTCCTTTCAAAAAAATATTTCTTCTAACTTTCTTTGAATCATTAATGGTATGCATAGGATGATTCTACAATGGAAACAAGAAAAAAGAATTTCCACTCCTTGATGGTTGTATTTTGACTCATTTTTTATGGTTGAGGCTTTGTTGTTGTTCATAGTTTTGTTTTGACCCATTTTTTTATCCAATGTTCAAGATTTTCTTGTATAACATTAATACACAACAACCTTGAGATGTTCAACCAATTTTCATAACAGTATCTGCATGTTGGGGAGATTTGTTTTGTCATTATATACATAATTTATCCATGAATTATCTTTCCACTCTCAAGATGGGGTTCAATGTTTTCATTGGTCTAACGTGAGCTGGTTTTTAAAGCTGCTACATATCGTTTATTTTCCAGATGCCTTGCAACAAACTCAATGGATCAAAGTGATGGTTGGTATGGGGGCACACTTCTTTGTGATGAAGATGAAAACAGTGAAATATATAAGCACTATGCTGAGCTCATTCAGGTATTACTTTAAGGACCTATTTGCTGAATCTTGTGATTATAATTTATTTTATGTATGGTTCATTGGATGGTCACATCTTCGAGTTTTAGTAGTCATTCATTACTAAAAAGAGTAAATATTTAACCAGATTAAATAAATTGCAATCTCAACCTTCATATTCATCAAACATCTAGAATGAAATAAGTATTCACTTGAACCAGTTTGCCCTTCTTCTGGTTGTTACTTGCAATATCTTCCAATTTTGTCAGCAATTCCACGGAACAAAAACACAACTCCTATTTTTCTTCCAATCAGACCTTTTTATTGTGCGGTCCTATATTTTTCTCTTAGGTAGCCCCTTAATCTTCTTCGCCTTCCGCTATCTCTCTCTCTCTCTCTCTCTCTCTCTCTCTCTCTCTCTCTCTCTCTCCATCTCTCGATTTGTGTTGAATCTGTCCTTCTCTCAATATCTCAATATCTCCAAATTAACCCCTTGCTTCTCTCTCTACTAAACACACATTTGTACACAAAATAGGAAGTGTTTACCGTGTTACTAATTTTCTTATTCAACCTCTTATTAAAACTATTATATATAATATTTAATATAAAGTATGATATATACAACAACAACATCAACATAGCCTCAGTCCCAAATTAACTGGGGTCCCACATCGTCTAGTTAAAATGCAATTATAAGGCTTATATGCGTGGAGTGGACATTCCATCTTGCCTTCGCGTTTTGGAGTGAACCCCACTTCCACACTTAAGCCCATACATGAATTTGTCACAACACTCTACTCACCTTGGATTGAGACCAACATTACAAAAAACTCGAAGATGTGTGGATCAAAATTAGTCCTACATCAGTTAAGTGAAACTTCATAATAAAGTATATTAGTGATGACCTCCCCTCAATTAGTATCGAAGCTTTTTGAGTTAAAACCCCACACCAATGAGTTGAAAGTGGTTAAGTTGGGGACATTATCTGTACTGGCGGAGATCCACGGGCTCATACCTGCATGTGGGGGCAGGCCCAATATAAAAATTGACATGGTATCAGACGCCGGTGGTTCAGTTAGGACTTGTCAAGAAAAAAAAAAGTCCAAGATGATTTCGGTCCAAGGTGAAGTGTTGGAGATGTGTGGACTAAAATTAGTCCCACATCGATTTAGTGAAACTTCATAATGAAGTATATTATTAACGATATTGCTTTTAACTGCTGCAACGTATTAGGGACATCAACATTCAATTATCTATTTTTCGTTATTATGTTTCTTGCTCTTTAAGTTATCATTTAGTTGTTGATAAGTTAGATTAGGATACAAGTTTCTATTTTTTAGGATAAGAGTTTTATTCCAACTTTAGTTCTTGTTACTTAAGTGTATTAAAAATACACGTGCAAATCTGTTTTTACACAGATCGCAGCATCAAAAAATAAAAAAACTAGATTTAAGTTCTTGTTTTTCTTCCTTTTATATAGATCAGTTTTTCTTCTCTCTATTCAATTTTACTTCTCTTTGATTTTTCTCCAACAAATTGGTATCAGAGCCCTTATTTTCTTAAGGGACTTGTGGTTGAGAGAAATTTTTTTCTGCATCCAAGAACTTCCATGGATTCAGATTCAATTCTTGAAAAGCCTTTCACCTCGCTTGCACCACCGGTGTTCGATGGCGAGGGTTATCTGATAGAACCCCAATATAGACAGTTTGAATTAAGATAAACGGCAGCGATCACACTCGTATGAAACCCCAGAGAAAGGTCTTAAAACCTTCTCAATCCCAAGTCACTCAAAGAGTGCCCAAAAATTACAATACAATTTCAAAGATGCTGATCTTACTCACTCACACCTATTTATACTATCTTATTCCCACTAACTCTATACGGCCTAGATGTGGGATCGTATCATTACTCCCCCCCTAAAACATCCACCTTGTCCTCAAGGTGGACAAAAAAGAAACATGAAGGAAAATTGAAGAACACTAGAAACATAGACTTATTGTGAACAAACACCTATTGTGTACTGCAAAGAGTGCAAAGTTAGACCGACACATATTTCTCATCGCAAGAGAGCGCAGCCCTAGCTTAGGTTAGCTTGTGCTTAGTCTCGGTCAATCGCTTGAGCTTTGGTGGAGATACATGCGGCGTGACTGCAGCAGACGAGCTGGGACTGGATTTGGTAGTAGACTTCACAACCGAACTGGTTGTCTGTTGGGGAGCAAATGGGCTTTTGGTGGGCCCAGAAATGGTGCGGGAATTCCCAGTGGGTGAAGTGGGTGGGCGGCCTTCAGATCTGTTGGGGAGGCCCAAGTTGGGTGTGGCGCTGGGCCCAACAAGAGACGCCCCCTCTAACCCATCTCCTGCACTGATCGTCTTCTTGATTTGCTCTGCCCTCTCCACCACCGCCTGTAACGTCGCTGGGAGCTCAACCAACATCTCCACTCGGATGCGATCATTGACGTCGTTGGTCTCTAGCCAGAATGAACCTCCAGAGAGAGCAGGAGAGCCTTCAGAGTGATCGACGACGATGAACACAGACGATCCGACCTTGAGTTCAGCTTTCAGGATGAGAGGGAGCTCCTGTTCCGCCTTCCTCTTCGTATGCATCTCTCGCTTGAGCTCCTCCGCTCCGAACGCCGCCTTGTAGACTTGCACGGCATCGGAGCCCGTCGACGCCTCCACGACCAGCTGAGGCTTCAGAGCCGTGAACGCCACAGCCTTCGCTACTCCGCCATGCTCCGCCTGGTTGAGCCACACCAGTAGATTCTCCCCATCCCAGGTCGGCATCTTGATCTTGCGAACTCCGGAGCCCGATCGATAAGACTGGCCTCGCCGAAACGAGCTCTCCACTGACGGATCGAACTCTCCCGATCGCGGCGGATCTGGCGGATCTGGCGGATCTGGTGTGTATCCACCCCCTGCGGCCCGATGCGGGTTTCGACCTCGAACTCGTTCACGCATGAACAACTCCTCCATCCAACGCGACATCTCCTGGATCTGGCTTTGGATCTGCGACTGTGAGTATATCTGCGCCTGAAACTCCGATCGAAGGCCGTGGATCGACCCCTCCAGCTCTCTGAGTTTGCGTAAATCGGGGTTGTAAACTCTCGGATCCCGCGCTCGCCGAGTCGGAAACCCCAGATTTGGCATCTGGAAGCCCAGATCTGGCCCGGAATCGTCCAAATCTGTCTCGATCTGTGACGCTCGAGACGTCCCTCCCGGATCTCCTCCCTTGGGATTCAGCTGAGCTTTTGCTTGTAAGAAGAAAGACTCCATCCTCTGTGCCAACCCCCTGATCTCAGACTTCACCTCCGCAATTTCCGATCTAACATCCGACTGGAGGATGCCCATCCGCGCCGCTGCACCGTCATCGACACCTCCGCATCCGAGATCTTGTTTAGCTGCGCCGGCAGCCTTTCGCAACTCGGCCTCCGGGTTTTCCACCGCGAATCCATCTTCGACGGCATCGAAGGAGAGAGCTCTGATACCATTGATAGAACCCCAATATAGACAGTTTGAATTAAGATAAACGGCAGCGATCACACTCGTATGAAACCCCAGAGAAAGGTCTTAAAACCTTCTCAATCCCAAGTCACTCAAAGAGTGCCCAAAAATTACAATACAATTTCAAAGATGCTGATCTTACTCACTCACACCTATTTATACTATCTTATTCCCACTAACTCTATAAGGCCTAGATGTGGGATCGTATCATTATCATATATGGGCAGCCAGAATGGAGGCACATCTGGAGGCGAATGATCTTTGGGAAGCCGTTGAGGAAGACTACGGAGTTCTTCCTTTACCCGCAAATCCAACAATGGTGCAAATCAAGTATTATAAAGAGAGAAAGTCAAGAAAATCTAAGGCAAGAGCTATGTTATTTGCTGCAGTCTCTTCTGAAGTCTTTGTAAGGATTATATCATTAAAGTCGGCCTTTGAAGTATGAAACTACCTAAAGAAGGAGTACGAAGGAGATGAAAACATCAAATGAATGAAGGTTCTCAACTTAATCGGAGAATTCGAGCTTCAGAGAATGAAGGACTTAGAGACAGTGAAGGAGTATTCTGATAGATTACTTGGAATCGCGAATAATGTGAGATTACTCGGTTCTGAATTTTCAGACTCTAGGATTGTGCAAAAAATCCTTGTAACCACCCCGACAAGGTTTGATGCTACTATTTCATCACTTGAAAATACAAGAAATTTGGCCAACGTTAGTTTGGCGGAATTGTTGACCGCTATGCAAGCACGGAAACAAAGAAACCTCATTAGATCTGAAGGGTCTGTTGAAGGTGCATTAGCTGCGAGAGCTAAATTCAGTCGAGGACAAAAAGGGAAGAAAGTTGAGAAGAACAAGAAAGGAAATTCAGGTTTTGATTCTCCTAACACTAATAAGGGAACAAAATATGATTTTCCTCCTTGTAAGCACTGTGGAAGAAAGGGTCATCACCCCTTCTAAATGTTGGAAGCGACCGGATTAACAATGTGAGAAATGTCAGAAGATGGGACATCAGAAAATATGTAGAAGCAATCCACAACAAAGACAAGTGACTCAAGTCAGTCTTCAACAAAAGAATGCTGCACAAGTTGCAAATCAAGAAGAGGATGAACATCTTTTTGTTGCATCTTGTTTTGCAACAAGTAGTACAAGTGATAAGTGGCTTGTAGATAGTGGTTGTACAAACCACATGACTTTCGATCGAGACCTCTTCCGAGAATTAGACACTTCTGTAACCTCCAAAGTTCGAATTGGCAATGACGAGTACCTTGCGGTCAAGGGAAAAGGCACAATTGAAATTGAAAGTATTTCGGGTACAAAACTAATCAAAGATGTATTATTTGTACCTAAAATAAGCCAAAACTTGTTAAGTGTTGGCCAACTTCTTGAGAGAGGTTTCAAAATAATCTTTGAAAACGATCAATGTTTGATTAAAGATTCAAAAGGTGAAGATGTGTTTAAAGTTAACATGAAGGGGAAAAGCTTTGCATTAGATCCTTTGGAGGAGGAAAATGCAGCCTATTCAGCCACGAAAACTAATGCAGAATTGTGGCACAAAAGGCTTGGACACTTCAATCATAAAGCTGTGATGACTTTGCAGAAGAAGAATATGATTCAAGGACTTCCTCATCTTGAACTAGATATTCGAGATTGCATCGCTTGTCAACAAGGAAAGCAAACAAGACTTCCCTTTAAACAGGCAACCTGGAGAGCCATTGAGAAGTTGAAGCTGATTCATACTGATGTATCTGGACCTTATAATACTCCATCTTTAAATGCGAGTAAGTATTTCTTGATTTTCATTGATGACTACTCAAGAATGTGTTGGATCTATTTTCTTAAATTCAAATCGAAGTTCTTTGGTGTGTTCTGGAAATTCAAGCAATGGATTGAAACACAAAGTGGTCACAAAATTCAAGTCTTGAGATCAGATAATGGCAAGGAATATACCTCAAATCCGTTTAATCTATTTTGTGAAGAAGCTGGAATTGAACATTAACTCACTGCTCCATATACTCCACAACAAAATGGAGTTAGTGAGAGGAAAAATCGTACCATAATGGAGATGGCCAGATGCTTGATGTTTGAGAAGAATTTGCCGAGAGAGTATTGGGCAGAAGCATCACATACTGCGGTCTTTCTTCTAAATAGGCTGCCTACAAAAGCAGTAGTTGGAAGAACTCCATATGAAGTATGGTTTGGATTCAAATCTTTTTTGAAAAATCTCAAAGTATTTGGATGTCTTTGTTTTGTTTATGTTCCTCAAATTAAAAGGGACAAACTAAACAAAAAGGCAGAAGAAGGGATCTTTATAGGTTATAGCCTAACTTATAAAGCATACAAAATTTTCCAACCAAACTCCAAGAAAATTATGATCAGCAGAGATGTGTATTTCATGGAAAATGATGAGTGGGATTGGAAAAGAAAGCATCCAATTTCAGAACCTATCCATGTTTCAAAATTACAACTCAATCCAGATGAGTTGGTTGATGATGTACCAGTTAGAGGTATGAGATCACTTTCCGAAATTTATCAATCATGCAATGTAGCTTTACTTGAACCTTCAAACTTCTGGGAAGCTGCAAAAGATTCAAGATGGGTTGCTGCCATGGAGGAGGAGATAAGCATGATTGAGAAAAATCAAACTTGGCAAGCTGGTGAAAAGGCCTGAAGATAGAAAAGTGACAGGCGTAAAATGGGTGTTTAGAACTAAGCTGAATCTTGATGGTTCAATCAACAAGCATAAAGCTAGGCTTGTTGTGAAAGGCTATGCTCAGATTTTTGATGTTGATTTTTCTGATACTTTCGCTCTTGTTGCTAGATTGGAGACAATCAGGTTGTTGCTTGCAATAGCCGCACAAAAGAGTTGGAAAGTTTATCAACTTGATGTCAAATCAGCTTTCTTGAATGGCTTATTGGAGGAGGAGATCTGTGTAGAGCAACCTGAAGGATTTGTTGCAAAAGGAAAAGAAGATGATGTGTACCTTCTTAAGAAGGCCTTGTATGGCCTGAAACAAGCTCCAAAAGCCTGGTATAGTAGAATTGATGAGCACTTGACGGAGTTGGGTTTTAACAAAAGCCTCAATGAATCGACTCTCTACATCAAAGGTGATGAAATCAGTTTTGTGGTTGTTTCACTTTATGTTGATGACTTGTTGATCACAGGAAGTAATGAAGAACTTGTGAGAAAGTTCAAAGAAGAAATTATGCAAACTTTCGAGATGACAAATCTTGGAGAGATGTCTTACGTTCTAGGGTTGAAAACAAAACAAAAGAAAGGAGAAGTCATTTGTCAAAGAAAGTATGCCAAGGAGATTTTGAAGAAATTTAGAATGGATGAATGTAAGAGTGTTGATACTCCCATGTGTCAAAAAGAGAAGCTATGCAAAGAAGACGAAGCTGAAAAGGTTGATGAAACCTACTATAGAAGTTTAGTAGGTTGTCTTATGTATCTAACTGCTACAAGGCCTGATATCCTATATTCCGTAAGTCTATTATCCAGTTTTACAAATTGTGCGACTGAAACGCATCTCAGAGCTGCTAAAAGAGTCCTTAGATATGTGAAGGGGACATTGAATTATGGAATCAAATTTTGTGCAAGTCAGAATTATGTGTTGCATGGCTACTCTGGCAGTGATTGGGCAGGCTCACTTGATGATATGAAAAATACATCTGGTTATCGTTTCAAGTTTGATTCAGGAGTGTTCTCTTGGAGTTCTAAAAAGCAAAGTACAGTGGCTCAATCAACATCAAAAGCTGAATTTATCGCAACAACAACAGCTGCAAATCAGGCTTTATGGTTAAGGAAAATGTTAGAAGATTTACATTTGAAGCAAAAGGAATGCACAAAGTTGTTTGTTGACAATCAAGCTGCCATCGCTATCTCTAATAATCCTGTTTTTCATGGGAAAACAAAGCACTTCAACATCAAATTATTCTTTCTTAGAGAAGTGCAGAAGGAAGGTTTAGTTAATTTGAATTATTGCAAGTCTGATCTTCAACTAGCTGATATATTAACAAAACCTCTGTCAAGAAGCAAGTTCGAATTTCTTAGAGAAAAGCTTGGAGTTTGCAGCAACCAAAGCAAGGAGGAGTATTAATGATATTGCTTTTAACTGCTGCAACGTATTAGGGACATCAACATTCAATTATCTATTTTTTCGTTATTATGTTTCTTGCTCTTTAAGTTATCCTTTAGTTGTTGATAAGTTAGATTAGGATACGAGTTTCTATTTTTTAGGATAAGAGTTTTATTCCAACTTTAGTTCTTGTTACTTAAGTGTATTAAAAATACACTTGCAAATCTGTTTTTACACAGATCGCAGCATCAAGAAATAAAAGAACCAGATTTAAGTTATTGTTTTTCATCCTTTTATATAGATCAATTTTTCTTCTCTCCTCTATTCAATTTTACTTCTCCTTGATTTTTCTCCAACATATATAAGTGATGATCTCCCCTCAATTAGTACCGGGACAGTTTGAGTTAAAACCTCACACCAATGAGCTGAATGTGGTTAAATTGGGGACAGTCTCGATACTGGCGAAGATCCAGAGGCTTGCGTTCGCGTGTGTGGGCAGACCCAATATAAAAATTTACACATTTAAAATTAAAAGAAAACATTTAAAACTTATATGAATTTATCCGTGTCTAAAATTTGGGACACTTTTAGTCGAGTCCCTACAAAAAACAACCAGATTTAACCTCTAGACACATACCTACAAGATACTCATATGAGTCCGAGTAACAATGGTGGGGAGTGTGTGTAACCTCTCGGAAAGCTAGGGTATCTTTTTTTCTTGTTTGAGAGTTAGAGCTTTATCAAGTTCTTAAGAGGCATGGGTTCAAAATTTGGTGCCTCTATTTAATGCTTATTGTTCTCAATATTACTTGGGGTAGCATTCCCTATCCCAACCCAAATACTATTGGACTTTGCCAGCTTGGCCAATTTGATACATTGACTGTCTAGCCCTACCAATTTTCATTGATTAGGGTAGACTGGGTGGGCCCTAGAGCCCAAAAAATGCTGGCCTCGCAACTCAACAAACAATAACGATTTGTTTTTGGTATTCTACAAGTTTGCATTGTTACAACCATTGTTAACACCATATAAAATTTTATTCCAACTGTATAGGATTAGTTATGCATATATATATATATATATATATATTTTCTTCGAAAGAAATATTTCAGCCTTTTCAATTACAAAACTATCATTATCTAAAGAATGAAAGTAGAAAATACAAAAGCGTACATCCATTCCACAATAATCAAGATCAAGGACGAGCAATCACCTAACAATCGAGAATCAAAAATTCAATTTCTCGTATACTCATGTCAATTAAAATTTGGAAATAATTCAGAGAAGGTTATGCTTTGAAACCATTCCTGGTAGCCTCATGCCATGTGAACCTTAAGTTTTGCATATCATTGAGTTTCTATTTTGTATGTTACGTCATAAAATCTGTAAGTTTCCTTCTTATTGAATCATATTTTTTTTTAGGGAGCGACTATTAGCCCCCCATAACATTATATTAGACCTTAATTTAATTCAATGTTATTTATAGCCCCCAATACGTTAGTCCATGTTCTAACCACACCTCTTAATTGTTAGTAAACTTCCCAATATACTCATAGCTTATGTTTGGCCCCCTCACAAAGAGGAAAACAACCATTTTTTCTTGTTTGTGACCCCAACCCTTAAGGCCCTAACCTTTTTGCACGTCATCTTTTTCTTCCCTTACTTTTATTTGCTCCATATTGCATTCAAAATTAATTCTTTGATCCTTGAAAGCTAAAACCCAACACAAATAAATGTTTTAACCATTCAAGAGTGTGAATAGAACCTCTACCAAATGCAATAATCAAGATGTTGCATTTGGTGGGCGAGTTGTTGAGTGTAGTGACAAAGAGTTAGGAAGGGTGTATAGACTGGAAATTAGAAGAGGAAAAAGAAAGGGATTGGGGTTCAATTTGAGGTGGGGTATAGAGAGTGAAAAGTAGAAGATGAGAAGAGGATGAGTTTAATTTAGGGTGGGTTGTAGTGAGTGGGAGGAGAAGGTGATGGGTTGAGGGTTAAATTTGGGTAAGTGTCTAGAAAGTGAAAAGTAAAGTTGGGATGGGTGAATGGAATGTAAAGGGGAAAATGAAATGGGTTATTTTTTAATTTGGGGTGGCGCTATCTGTGTAATTTTACCTAAGACTGTTTTAGTCTTAAAAATATATTAGAAAGGTTTGATTTAGGGTAGAGGGAATCTAATGGTCACACCTTTTTTATTTTTTCATTTTTTATTTTATTTTTTGAACCTTTTAACTTTTACCCTCTTACCCTTTGATAAGGAATTTCTCAATCTTATTTCTCTCACTAGGTCAGACAATCTTTATTGGGTTTCTTAAATTTTCTTTGACAAATATTCTAATACACAAGTTTTTGCGAATCGTTTTATTTAATTCCATCATTCTGAGTAGTCCACATCTTTGTATTTGAATTGGAGCATGTTGTGACATATACTTCTTTGGAATCAATGTATAGTTACAATGTTTTCTTTTACTTACTAGATGTTACTTCGATCAATTTCCTTGTTTGTTTTTTTATGTTTCTTTTTTTTCAAGATTTCATTGTTTGTTTTATTAGTAGAGAGGTGGACGATGTTGTTTCTACTCCTTTAATATCTTGATGGAGTATGTTTATCATTTTTTATTCTAATAGTTTTTCTTGGAATCTTGAACCATTGGCCCTATTCACTAGTAAATTATTATTTGTCACTCTTATTGACATTCCTAATTGTTTGTCTTTTCCTCATTTAAAGTTCATCTGGAAAGCTAAGGTACCATCTCATGTTAAAGTTATTGCGTGGCTAATTGTTTTAAAGAAATTGAGTTCCCATGATAGAGTTCAAAGAAGTCTTCACATAGCATTATCTCCACAATGTTTGCTTATGTTTTGAGAATGTGGAAAATGTTGGTCATTTCCTTTGAGTCCGTCTACGCGAACCCCACCTTTTCAAAAGGGCACCCAAATTTTGAGTGCACCCCAAATTCAAATTTCAATTTATGAGGGCACTCCAACATTTTTGCCAACATACCCCTTCATCCAAATCAAAGCACCCAACTCCAAAACCTTGGTCAAGACATTTATTTTAGGTTCGGCGACATATGACCGAGATTTATCTTTTAGGTTCGGTGTTGTCCAACTGAACCTCTTTCGTGGAATTTGGTTGACAAATGCTGATCTAAAGGTTCGGTGGGTTTCTGACCGACTCTCCAATTAAAGGTTCAGTAGGCTTTGACTGACTTTCCAACTAGAGGTTCGGTGGGCTCTGACTGAATTTCCGACTAAAAATTCGGACCTGCAAGGCCGAACCACTTGATGATGTCCTACAAATCATAAGAAGAGAGTGTGTGGAGTGATGATGGTAGGGTGCACAAAATGAGAAAAAAGGGTGGTGGGGTGCCCTAATCGCAGTGAGGGGACATAAGGGTCATTTTGCAGTATAATTGACCTTTTTTTACGTTTGAATTTTTTGCTGCGGTGCCCTAAATAACGTTGGGGTGCGTATAGCTGGGCTCTTACCTTTTTTAGATGCAATCATGCAAGTATGTTGGACTAACTTGAAACAGTGGCATTTCTCCAATTGGGAAGGTCACAAGGCTGGATGACCATAATGTCTTCATGATTCCAACATTAGTTTGGACTTATGACTTAAAAGAATAAAACGTTGATAAAATTGAGATTTTTGCTTCTGCTTGGTGACTTGGTTTGTTAGGTTGTAGAGGAATATGAGATTGTTTGAGAAGAGGAGTCTGATTGGTGGTTTTTGGGAGTCTATTAAATTACTAGCATCTTCTTGGATTGTGAACAAAAAATTGGTTAATAGTTTTTCAATGTCCGGCCTGATTTGGGAATGGGGAGCGTTATAGATAATTTTGAAGTGGAATAAATAAGCACTGGTTTTTTAGGACCGTTCATCCTCTTGGTGGTTGCTTATTTTATGTATTATTTCATTATTAGTAATGTATGCTATGTTTCTTCTTAAAAGATAAATGCCATTTGTTTTCTATTACTTGGACGCATTAGCACAACTATTGAAAGATTAATAAGGGTTTTTTAATAGGATTATTTGAAAATACGTTTAATATACTCTCTCTTGATTAGTTGTTTTATTTTAAAATTTTCTTAGGTGATTTAATCTTTGCTGCTCAACTTTTTCCTCTCTTTGAAACATCGTTAGTCAAGTTATGTTTAAACCCAATGTTAGAACTAATGGCGGTGTCATTTATCTGATGCATACTCTGAAAGTTCCTGCCTTTTTCATCATAAGTTGTTGATTCCTAATTGCTTCATAATCCATATGTTATCGTACACTAATTGTGTGGTGTATGTAAAAGAAGCATTTAGTTTATCATATCCTCTTGTGAGTCTGTGGCCCCATGCTTTCTGCGGAACTTGTATTTCTCGCCCATTATTTTACACCTAATGCTTTAACTCTTCCATCATGGAAATAGCAGGGCCCTGCAATGGAACCTTTCGACAATGACCAGCTGAAGGAGAAACACTACTCAGATCTTTTGAGCATGGAAAGTATAATAGGCACAAATGATGCCGAAATTGCAGCAGAGATGGAAGCTGCGCTTGAAGAATATGCTCACATTGGCGCGGATCTGGGAATTGCGTCGGCCACATGTAAATCCTTCGTAGACGACCCAAGTAGATTGACAAGATGGATCATTGGGGCAGAGAAGTTTCAGACTATTTAGTTGCTCAATTCCTTTTCATTTGATTTGTTATTTTGCTTATATATTTATTTTCTATTGTATTTAGCTGTTTGTACTTCTCCAAAAGAATCTGTGTTTGGAAAGAATCTGTGTTTGGAATCATGACTTGTGATTCTGTTTGGGAAAAAAGCTGTGTACATGTAATAATAGAACCACCTATCTCACTTTTAATATCAGTTGAGTGGTCTCAAACTAATGCATTATATTGTTTTTGATTTCTTGAACGCCTTATGCATTATTTTGAGGCACGTTATGGGCACCCACCATTTACAGAGGGCACACTAGTTTCTTTGGTTTTTTTCTCATCCAAATCCGACCATGATGGAAATGATACAATTGACCACTTCATATAAAGCAATCCACAACCACAACACGCATTCACAACGATTTGTGGGTACCCCACTTCCATCCTCTCTCATCTCCAAATGAACTCACGTGTTTCGTTGGCAGTCGTGTATCGATTCTTTTGCTTTCACATCAGCTTGTTGCGTGGAAACAATCAATTTCAACCTTATTAAGCTTTGAATCAATTTCAACCTTATTAAGCTTCGAATCAATTGTTTTGGTGTGGTAAATAGTGACTTTAGTGTTATTATTTTTTAGCCTCATTATAGGCACCCCACCTAATAGTAAAGGCACACCTGGGCACTTGGTGCTTTACTGTGGGCACCCAAAAAATTAAAGTGAAATACTAGGTCTACCCTTACCCAAAATGAGCACCTCACCCTCTTTTTCAAAACACTTCACCAAAATGCCCCACCCTTCTTTCTGCTCCATGAACTGAGGCACCCACCAAATCTCATAAAACCCTAAGAGATTGTGTTCCCTTTCAATTCCCGTCTTCTCTACCTTTTTGTATCGTAGATTTTGCCTCTCACTTTGGTTCCCTCTTTGTTTTTGTGAGGAATCGATAAGTTAGGATTTAGATTTTGTGATTTCATATCGCGGGCGCCTATTCGAACGAGTGAATGTATATTTAGTTATGATTTTGGCAACAATTCTGTTATGTCGATTCATTTTTGTTGTTTGGAGTGTGAGTTTATCGATAAGTTTCAAAATTTAGAAACTTAAGCGTTAAGATTGTCCTTGCATAAACTAAATAACTGCTCGAATAACTAAAATTGAAAGATTTTAAATTTAAAAATCTCTGGGATGCCTCCCAATATCACTTAGTTTAGCATCATTAGCCCAACGCCTTTTTGCTTATTTAGTTCGAGTCTAAATCAAGAAACTCCATTTATTGATCAGAGATAATAATATCATTCCCATTTGGATGTACTTCTTGCCCATCAATAAAGGCAATCTTCTCAGCATCATCATCCTTCTTGATACTCATCATGATTTTTTCTTCTTTATGTACAATGATGCATTGGTAGTATTCAAGAACGGTCACCTAAGTATCACCGACACATCATTGTCCATATTGTGATCCATAACCTCAAAATTTGCGATGAATATGAATCTACCCACTTTCATATGCACATTTAAGACTTTCTTGATGGTTAGTACCTAGTTGCCATCAACTACTTGCAAATTTGTTTTATCGGAGACATTGGTATTCAAATCAGTGTGTAGCATGTCCATTATCAACATGGCATTAACTGAGGCTCCCGTATCACATAAGACATTTCTAAATCGGTGCCCATCAATTCTTATCGATATGCATATGTCTCTAGGATCTCTCCTCTTAATTAGTTGAAGTATCGATATGAACTTGAACTTTGGTTTCGACTTTCTTGAAAACACCTTCATACTATTTCCTTTATGTGCTTCTTTAGAAGGTCCATCATCTTGTTTCTTAGCTCTCCATTGTTTCTTCCCCTTATTTTGATTTTTCAAGGCATTGATTCATTGTTGTTTGAATCCTTTGAGTTCATCTTGCCTCACTTCCTTTCCGCAAAACAACTTAACCCTTTGGGCACTTACTTTAAACTTCTTGCCATTATTGGTTATTAACTCTACCACTCCATAATGCCAAGTAGTAATGACCTTGAATGGTACTGACTATCGTGATCTTAATTTTCCCAAAAATAATTTCACTCTTAAATTGAATAACAATACTAGTTGTCCTGGCTCAAAGGATTAATAATCAATCCCCTTGTCATGCCATTGCCTTGACTTCTTTTTGTATAACTTGGCTTTTTATATGCGTCTAGTCTAAACTTATTCGGTTCTATAAGTTAAAGTAATCTAGCCTTTCCTGCAGCTTGAAGATCCATGTTGAGCTATTTAATCACCTAATATGCTTTATGCTCTAACTCTACTGGTAAGTGACATGTTTCTCTTTATACCAACCGATATGGAGATGTGCTAATAGGTGTTTTGAATGTCATCCTGAATGCCCATAATGCTTCTTTAAGATGGAATGCCTAATATTTTCTCTTGGTGTTAATAGCATTTTCCAACATCTATTTCACTTATATGTTGCTTACTTCAGCTTGTCCATTTGCTTGAGGATGGTAGGCAAGTGAGGTTTTATGCCTAACCCCATATTTTTTTAGCAATGTGTCTAAGGCTCTGTTACAGAAATGCGACCCCTCTTCACTAACTAATGCTTTAGGTGTTCGAACTAGCAGAAGATGTTTTTCTTTATGGATTCAATGACTACTTTTGCATCATTGGTTGCGTTTGTTATGGCTTCCACCCATTTGGAAACATAATCTACTGCTAATAATATATATTATTCCCCATTTGAAGTTGGGAATGGTCCCATGAAATTTATTCCTCATAGATTAAAGAGCTCAACTTCTTGAAAAATGGTTTGCAAAAACTCCAACCTTCTATAAATATTTCATGTTCTTTGGCATTCATTACAAGTTTTCACAAAAATATATGAGTCCTTAAATAATTTTTTCCAATAGAATATGCATTGTTGTTGTTCTTTGTGCTTGGAAATATCCCCCATATGGTGATGAGTGACATCCTTCTAAAATGCCTACAAATTCCTCCTCTACTACACATCATTGAATTAACCCATCATTGCATCTTTTGAATAGATATTGCTTGTCCCAAAAGTATGACTTCACATCACTAAGGAATCTTTTCCTTGCTGCATTTGTTAAATTTGGAGGAAACATTCTGCATGCCAAATAGTTAATATAGTCTGCGAATTGTGGTGCATATTTCTGAACCTCTACCTGATGTAGTTTTTTTTATTACTCAGGCTTCTTCGACTACCTTTGTATTAAAACTTTCTGGCCAATACATCGCTTGCTCTTTTCTTGGCTCATTTATTGCCACAGTGCTCATCATGTGAATAACATTAACATTTTCCTTGAGATTTATGATGGTGTTACTCAAAAGTTTTCCTTCGATCTTTGAATTCAACGCAATGGCTAACTATCTAATCTGTCTCTCTAGGTTCTTGATGGATTGTGATATCTCATTATCCATTCTTTTCATTGCTTGCTTCACATTTTTCATCTCTTTTTTGTGTTTCTCATGGCGTTCCCTATTGCTCATGTCAATGGTGTGCAAGAGTTTCTCAATTGACTACAACGAAGTGATCTTTTTACTCTGTGCTTCCCTTATTGGACTTGTTGATCTAAGTCTAGAAGTAAATTCAGTGCATTATCAAAATCTCCATATGAGAATTTGGGGTTGTTGTTGTATCCTTGATAAAACCTTTGAGGAGCCATTCGTCTTGGCCTAAAGTTATTTCCATAGCCTTGGTTATTCATGAAGTTGATGTCCTTATATTCCATTCCTTGTTGCATGTCCATTTGATAACCACCATGGCTTGGTGATTAATGGGTTGTTGTATAGCTTGCACTTGCGGACCTTGTTGTTCCATTTCAAGCATATCCATTTGATTGCTTAGGTTGGATAGTTGTGTCATGATTGCTGCTTGTGAATCAATCTTATATACGTGTGTTGG
The DNA here is from genome assembly GCA_039657365.1 of Stephania yunnanensis. Classification (NCBI taxonomy): domain Eukaryota; kingdom Viridiplantae; phylum Streptophyta; class Magnoliopsida; order Ranunculales; family Menispermaceae; genus Stephania; species Stephania yunnanensis. The sequence continues at coordinate 7,452,751 of CM077585.1, forward strand.
TTTTCTTACTATGGAATGATTATCGGCTGTAGAGTTTTGAGACATAAGATTTAAGAGACCCAGTGCTCCATCCTCATCCTTAGTAGAAAACCACCTGCTGTGGCATCTATTAGTGTTCTTGTGCTGTGATTCATCCTATAGTAAAAAATCTGGAGTGGTGCCCATTTCACGTATCCATGTCTTGGACATCTCCTCAGCATCTCCTTGAGTCTTTCCCAGAACCTTGCCAAGTGACTCGACATTTTCCTACTTGAATTGATTAATTTTTAGTTTTTTTTCACTGACCTTCATTAGGGGAAAGAACTTATCTAGAAACCATTCATTAATTTTCGCCCACGAGGTCATATTCCCTGTGTTCATTTTTTATAATCAAGATTTATCTTTCCACCCAATGACAATGGGAAAAGTCTCATTATGATCTCTTCCTTTATAGCTTCGGTAATGTGCACGATGTTGCATTTCTCCAAGAAATTCTCACATATGCAACTGGATCTTCATCGACTAGCTTTTTGAACAAGCTATTTTGCACTATGTTGATTAGAGATGAACTCAGTTTGAACTGATGGTATTGGCTGGAAGCCTTTGTTGGGTTTTGGGGTTTATACGCATCGGAGATTACAAAACAATTTTGACAAAAACCCCAACAGGATTCGAATCTAATTCCATTAAAATGTTTAAACCAAGAAAACTTAATCATACCTTGGTCGCAAAATACCTTTCTGAAGGTTGATCGATCTCTAAGGCGCTGCCAACGACGAACGCCCTCTACCAGCAGTCCACACACGAACGGTGGCCGAGATTCGAAGTGCTAGCTTCAAGAGAATACCAAACCTTTTGGATCTCCAAAATGATCCAGAGTGTACCAGAAAACCCTAAGTCGTTTCTAAAACGAAAATAGAGTTTCGGCCCTTAATCTTTTTATCCGTGTGTTCTAACTTAAAGCGTCTATTTATACAACCCTTGTATATAGACGATTAAGTAAATTACACATATACTCCTACTTAAAGAAGTATAAGTGTAATACACCACAAGGACGTTTCTGTCATGAATTTTATCATATAAAATTCATTTTTCTTAACCATCTTAAAATCTCGCAAAACCATTCTTAGTGTGCGACCCAATAGGCTCATACAGCGTTGGCAGTGAACCAAAACACATTTTGGTATACAAGTCATAAGCGGCCTCTAGCAAGACATTATGACTACCCAAGTCGTAGAAATATCAAATCGATACAACCTTATCAATAATGTATATAACATCATTTTGTCACACGATATCCTTTTGATCAAACATAAGGCATGGAATTGTCATCCAACATGTTCAATCGTACTAGTCTCGATCTCTAGGTAGACTGAAAACATCCAAGTGACATTGATCAATATCAATTCACTTAGACTAGGCCTTTTAACAGTCTAACACATCGAGGGATCCACTAGTTATCTCTCTTTATATGAGAGGGACAAATTCTATCTCGATTACACAACTTCATCACATTGCTCACACAGTAACCAATCACAACCTTTATAATCGTCCTGGTTAAAGACAACGTTTGATAGTGTCAAATCACTATGTTCCTAATGTTGAAGTCTCTGGTAATCTCAAGTCAATGGACTGAAAAATATACCTATCATGAGAAACAACTATGACTTAATCCATCTATTGTTCTCATAGCTGGTCGGTCCAGTACTTTTTTCCCTAACAGGTACTCATGATCTTGATTCATATCCCTATACGTATAATCATCATATGATCATCAATCAAGACTCACACTAGTCTTAATTCATTATAGTTCCCAGTATAATGATCGACTAGAGACATTTAGGATATTTCTGTAAATACCCATGAATCTTATTATAATGTAAACATGCAAATTAATTATAATAAACAACAAATGAAATCCTCTATTTTATTAACTAAAAGTATTCATAAAGATAGTTAATGGATTGACCTAGGGCACATGCCCCAACAGCCTCATCACTCCATTGTAAGTCTCTTGAACTTTTGTTTTGAAGTAGTCATGAAGCCATCTCTGTCCTCGCACTCTGTCTACACTACCAGATCACCTTCGAGTTAGTTATGCCTTCGACCTTGTTGTTGGTTTCATGCTTGATCCTCAGCCATCTTGATTCCTTTTTTTTCTTTCCTTTGTTGGTTCTTTCAATCTCTAGATCATAAGGCATTAAGTCCTTCTCTCTTTTGCTATGCATGCATTAATTTTCATTGAAAATAAACACAAAAGATAAAATGCAGATGTCAAACTTAAGACTTAAACCTTTTATTATTATTTTTTCTTTTTGTTTTGTTTAACTTGAAAGTTAAGTACTTAAAATAAAACTTAGCAATTTCCCAAACTAACTAACTCTTAGTAGATACCTATCCCCGACAACAATGCAAAAAACTTGATCGTGGATGCAAGTCTAACGACTCGATTATAGTAATAGTATGATAAATTTACGTTGATTACGGATATCGTCCTCAAGGAAAGTGTATACACTCAATATTGCCTAGTCAAAATCACTATGTTGCTAAGGAATTCTTTTAAGTAGTTTTTATAACTAAATCACTCTAATCTAACAAATCAATGTAAATTACTTTTAAACTCCTACATTACGAATATCTTAGTTCACAACTTCACATAGGTAATGAAATACTATGCTTTTCAACTCACTTTCTCATTTTTATTATGTCTATGCAATGCCTAATTAGATGTGAAATTCGACTATTTCATATACCTAATTAGGATACTAATTAAGTATTTTTGGATTTAATTTGGGATTAAGTATCCGAGGTGGGGCCTACACATTACGTACCGGAGGTCATAAGTCAAAATATTATTTTTATGTGTCGTGTGAATAATTGATGTAATATACTTTACTGACGCGAAATATAGTCAACTTGAGGCTTAGAAGCGGTGTCCGCGTGTTTTGGAACGCGTTGGTATTTTCGTTGGTTTTTGGTGAAATTGTGGTATTTTCATGGTTTGATTTGGGTACAAAATTGGAGATAAACAAGAAAAATTAACATAAAAATTAAATGAAATGGTGAGATTACAACTAAGGGCATCTGAGAGAGAAGAGGGATGGATAATTTTAAGGGGTATTTTGGTAATTTGGTTATAAACCAAATAAAATAGTAAATGGGGAGGTTTCAATCAAACCTCTCCCCCTTTCATCTTCTTCCCTGAAAAGTGTCTCCCTCATATCTCAAATCCATGACTCACTCTTGTCACAACTCCTTATCGATCTCTCTCACTCGCCTTTCCTTGTCTCCTGACCAATTTTCTTTTATATATATATATATATATATATATATGTATCTCACTCTCGTTTCTTACCTCACAAGCTCCATTGAAGATGAAGAAAGAACAAAAGAGAAAGGTGAAGAATGGTGTATTGAGGTGAGTTTCCATGTTTTTCTTCAAATTAAAAGTGCATCATTTGTTGTGACTGGGAGAATTTGGATTTTGTTGTGTTGGGCCGAACTAGTGTTGTGATTTGAATTAAAGTAATGGCTGTAAATTGATGGAATTGATGGGAAATCAGTGGTTTAGATGTATTTTAATGTATTTCATCGATTTGGAAGTGAGTTTAATTAAGTTGGGACTATTTCAATTGATTCGTTGAATCAAAACTCCTGAAATTTAGTTTTTGAATTGTGTTGAGACAGGAAAAGTTGAGTATAATTATTTTCTTTAATTTTTGTATTGGTGATGATCTTTGGTGAATTGGTACTCCATATAACCTATTTTATATGGGATTTTCAGTTTTAAGGTTAGGTAAATATGTGTGGAATCTGGGAAATTCAAATAGAGGTAACAACCTGTGACGACCCCTTCTCAAATTGGGGCACTGCGCAGCGGCCTAATCTTGTCGCGTAAGACTTAACAACGAGTTAGTCAGCCTTTTCCAATATCTTTCTACTTAAAATTTAATTATTCAAATAAGTATTTTCTTGTCTTACATTAATTAATAAATCATAGTTAATTAAAACTTTAAAATACTTAAAGTTATTCAGCATAAGTCTTAATAAATTAGCGAAAGCTTTTAACATGATACCTAAGAATTGTGGAAAACCAGGAAATAAAATCACATGCATATATATAATGAAACGATGATAAAATATATCAACATGTATCTGGCCAGGGTATTATCTCTCAACCCATAATATATATAACCCTAAAAGTATATGAAAAACGTATAGAAGTCATACAATAAAACTAAAAACCTATAAAATCAAGCATAGCAGCACTCCACTATCTCAGAGGTAGTCACTGATCTTCTCTTTACCTAGTCTGCTACTCAATGGATCTACATTCACCATCATAAAAGGATGGTGAGTACAAGAAAGTAGAAAGTAATACCGAGAGACATTTGTTCACATTTCCAAATATACAACAAGTATCTGAAAGCATAAGAATAAAAACTATGTTGAAAAGAAGTTATGCTATAAGATACTCTAGTTAAATAAAATGAAACTAACACTCGGCTAAGTATTAATGATCTAGGGTTGGTCGGCCGTGAGTTACATAACATCGGCCTTTATTCCACTATATCAGGATGGAGCTGAGCTCTACATCTCATACCTCGTGTGCTGAAAAGTTAGTGGTGAGATCCCAACAACCCCAAAAAGTTTAGTGTCTAGTGACCTCATGTGCCGCTCGCATCTCTATCATATCATGGTCCTATATATAAAACTGCTTTCATGCCTAAGAAAAGACATGGTTTGAGAATCCAACAATGTACTTACATATCTAATACACAAAGGAATTTAGAATTAGAATATCATCAACACCTACCTAATAGCATGCTATTTCATTTGACTAAGTGTCTTAACTATCAAAAATGACATAACACATGGCTTAGAGTCAATGACACTATTCAACAAACAAATAATACCATGATAGCAAATTCATGAAATGAGAAAGGAAACAAATCATGTAGAGTATAATAGCCAAATAAGTCCAAATGATTGGAAAAGAATAACAAAATCGAAATGAAACCTAAATAAATATCTCAATCAGTTAACTTACAATCCACGCAAATCTCCTAGCTAATCTAGCCTCTCGACACCTCAAAACTCATATCCAAACCCCGGGATGCTTCCTTAGGTTTCTGATATCATTTAATATGTTTTGAGTGTGTTTAGACTTTTAGTTAGGGTATAAAACTTGTTTGTAATGTTTTAGTTTAAATTTGGAAATTCTGATTTTTAGGTTGTTATAGCACCTAGCAAGCTGGGTAGCCTACCAAAAGTGCTATTGACCTCATTAGCGCATTATCAAGTTTCTCTAGAGTGCTATATATAGTTAGCGCACTAGTTGATCCTACCTAGCGCGTTATATGCAGGAAAACTTAAAATTTTACACTTTGAATTCTAAGTTTTCTCAACATAGGCCAACTTCCAACACTTTGGGATCTCTTTACTACACCTCCAGAGACCCAAGACACCATCAACAATATAATAACAACCACATTTAATTTAAATCATGAATTTACCAATTTAAGCTAAGTTGCTAGTGTATGTAAATTATCTAATTGATGAACACACCTAGCTTGATCAACTCATCAAAGTCACCAAATCTTCCTCAACAAGTCTTACTGATCTTATTCTCCTTATCCAACAAGTTTTCTTCTATCCTAAGTTTAGGAAATGAAATGGTTTGGTTTACATGTGTTGATCAATCCAGTCTTATATATTTAGATAAGATTGATTGATAGCCATTGATCTTTATGTACACACATATCTCGAGACTAATCTAATGGCTTTAACTTGTAAACCAAATCTTCCTCAACAAGTCTTACTGATCTTTATGTACACACATATCTCGAGAGCAATATCTTGGAAGGAATCATTAAAGTTTTAAGAGATTGAAATACCGAATTGACTTGGAATAGTATGACTTTGATATGGGAATCAAATGAAATGAATTGAATTGGTTTGATGATACGAATGGATGTTATTGGTAAGTTGATTAAGGAATGGCATTGTTTGATATAAAATGGGTTCAAATGGACTCACTTAAGTTTTTAATTAATATTTGGAGGATGAAATAGCCTATGATTTGACAATTGAGTTCAAAATTTGAATTGGAAATACATGGGCGACTTAGTATTAGTTTACAAGTTAAATTAATGGTTTGAAACTCTAATTGGAATTCAAAAAAAGAAAAAGAGTTATAAAGAGTGTTTAGAGACTTTTATAAAGAAGTTGTCAAGGTTTATAATGGTTTGAACTCCGTTCTAAGATTAAAAGTGGTTTAGAATCTAATGTAAAGTATATAGATGAGTTTAGAAGTAGTTTCACTTTGTTTTGGCTAATATGAATTTAAGTATTCAAATAGATTTGTGACTCTAAAATAATAATTTTTATGTTTAATAGGACATATGAAAATACATGAAAGTTGGGGAACGCGCAAGTGAGGCTTCGCTATTAATCTCAAGTTGGTTAATTGTAAGTAAATCCTACAATGATCTCTTTATCATTATTTATTGTTTATAATGCATTTAACTCATTGTTTATGAATTGCACGTTTATTGATCATGCACTCATGCATAAAGAGTAATGTGGGTTCAGCGTTCAAGTCTTGAGACTTTGATAGTTGGCTTTTCGCGAGTATGTTTCCTATGAGATTCAGGAGGAGTTACTGGAAATCGAAACATCTCCTATGGGATTAGTTAATGCAACATGACAATGATCCTATATGGGGAATTAGAAGTCACTTCTAGTAGTATTTTCATTTCACTCGGGTACTGATCATACTTTAGTGACGCGTTAATAAGAAGGCTTTGACCTCACATTGTCGTTAACCGGTTCATTCTTGTTGAAATGCATTTATATTTCTTATTATCTTGCATTTGGCTATATAGGTAATTTGGACAATGTAGGATTTACTTATCTAAAACCGTTTTACCTTATGTTGGTGACTTAAGGTTGTGAAGTTCATAAATGGATAAGAGGAGCTCATTAGGGCATTGAAAGGTTGTTTAATTCCTATTTCTTTTTAATGAATTGTTTTACATAATATTATGTTTTCTTAGTTATCGGGATGAGTGATAAGATGTGTAACAGTGGCAATGACATTACGATCCAAATCTATCAAGATACTATTCATGTAGTTCTCGAGATTAAATAATGCTTACAGTTCAAAACTATAATTAGGGATTATGGAGCTGACATAATTGTAAATGAGTTTTAAAGTGTAAATTTGTGGACATGATTTAAGTTTTGATATTTGATTCATTTTGGTATATATTATGAACTAGGGGAGTTGTGAGTTCTTCTAGGCCTCTCTCCAATTTTATTGTCTATTAGGTGAAAGTTATTATGGTAAATCACTTTTAGGGGAGGTCTGCTGTCGAGATTTTTACAAAATACAAAGAATGATCTGTTTGATTACCTAATTTGCTCTAATTAAATAAATCATGAATTAAATCTCATTGAGGATATAAATTTAGTTTTGGAGCCTTGTTAAGGATTGAAATAAAAATTATTTTGAGGTTAAAATTAAAATAATGGATTAGGCTAACTAGATTATCAGGGGATTAAAATAATCTAGGCTGGTCGGTTGCCCTATTACCGAGGGGTCCTAACAAACTATTAAGTGCCTAATTAGGGGAATTAGGCTAAGTCAGGACTTAGTAAGATGGGCCCTGACATTAGAATAGATAGATTTCCTTCAAATCCACTTCAACACACTGTCGTGATGGAAAATATTCTAATGTGCAAACTAGAACTCTACCTATCGATGTGAATAATATAAGCTCTACATTGCTTTAAGTTCCAAATCTTTATATTCATAACCAATTAAGTTTACTATTCGGGTCTCCCTAATCAACAATTATCTATCGATGTTATATTTTACGGTTGTACCATCCATATCCGGTTCAAAAGCTTCAATGGCCATGATAACTCCTAAAACTTAATACCAACAAACACGTGATCAAGGTGTTTGTGGCAATATGCTCAGAATCAATACAAATTCTAACTATAGCTATTTTCAACTTTTATAATCTATTCATGTTTATAGCATAACATTCATACCATAGGATCCATTGATCCTTAAGATAAATGAACTACTCACATTTCATTAAAACAAACATGCATATAAGGGTATTCATTGCAATCAAAGATTAAACAAATAACTTTAATTAAATCAATAAAAATATTACTCGAATCACCACACGTGAGTCTTTAATGCCTTCTCTTCCACAAATCTTCTTAATACTAAAGAATAAAGTAAACCTATGCTAAACTATGACAATGGTTGCTAATGGATGGTAATCTATATGTTTACCACGTTTTAATACCTATTTATACTCCTAAAACACGTTTGAAAACAATTAGAAACCCTAATAAATAAGTTCACCTAAAATATAACTTCAACTTTCTATTTTCTTTTGTCTCGGTGATGTCACTTATCATCCGGCGCTGTGTGTACAAAACCATGGCGTCGTGATAGCTTCAACCACTTTATGTGCTTTTTCTTCATTCGGTAGACTCAGCGCCCTGCATAGACTACCTTGGCGCCGTCCCTTATCCTCTTTGATTTTTTGTTAGCTTCGACTACCCTGGCCTTATTTTGTCTTCTCTTCTTGTGCCTTGGCACTATGCCTTCATCTTCCCTCAGCATCAAACCCATGTTAGTGTATTTTACCTTTGTTTCTTTATGAATTCACTCATTTGTCTCCTTTATGCTTTGTGTACCTAAAAATACATAAACACCATCAATTTGAGCTCATTTCGATATATTTAGGCTAATTGTACTATTAAACTAAACATATATATTTAAGTCTAAATAATCACTTAATAGTTCTAGAGTGTGGTAAGCAAGAACAAGAGATTTGGCACTAGAAAATCAAAGGAATCAAGGAAATTTGGTGAGGAGATTAAAGGATTGAAGCTTTAGGAGATAAAGTCCAAGCTTAGTATCAAGCCCATTAATTATTCTTACTATTTCATCAAAATCCAATTGTGAAAACATGGATTTCTTATACAATTGCCTTCAGAAATAATTCGATATAGTTTTTAATGAAGTTTTCAAGTTTTCAAACACTATTGTATTTGTAAATGGATTTCCAAAACTGATTTTCACAACTTGGTGTTCTTGAGTTTCATTTCAATGCATGGGTTGGTCCTTATAATGAATGCAAATTGTTGTTGTTCTACTATTGTTGGAGGTTAAATTTCCCTCACGAGGTGAGGATGGGGTCAACGGCCTATGAAGACGTTCAATTGGGCTTGGGAAATCCGAATTCCCGAACTGGGAATTTTAAGTTTCAACATAGTTAGCGCGCTAATGGGCTCCATTAGCGCACTAATAAACCTGCGCAAGTTGTAGGGTGGTAAGCGCATATAACGCGTTAAGGAGCTCCCTTTGCATGCTAATTTTCTTTTGGATTTCAAATCTCACTAAGTGTCTGAATTTGAACTTTGCGTCTAAAACACATCTAAAAGGACCCCTAACCTACTATAAATGGACTAAATGGACTCCAAGGGTTAAGGGATCGTAGTACGGGTATCAGGTGCGAGTTGGAGTTGGATTAGAGGCATTTTCAGGTATGTTTGTAAGTGTGCAAGATTAGTAAACCCAAGAGAAACACACTTCAGTATTCCATTGATTTGCATTCTTATTGATTCATTGATGCACTGTTGTCCATGTTGATCACGTCCATTCCTACGTGTTGTACAGTTGTGTGACAGCTTCAACCTCTGCATGTACACACTGCATATTCATCGACTTGCTACCCCAATTTGGTTGCATTTAGTGCACGTGCCAGTGGTTATGTGACTACACCGACCATCGGGAGGGTAGTAAGGTGATGGACTAGTGGGGGCGCCCACTGATAGGATCTTGGTAATCGTAGTACGGTCTAAGTTGGTCTGAGATAGGTACACACACTTCTTTTGACTTGATGTGTCTTATATTCATGTGAAGTTTTCCTTTCATGTTTTTTCGTTTCCACATGTTTTGTACAAATATTTATTGGTGTTCTGAATTCTTGGTTGTTTTATCTGGGATTTTACTCACTAGAACTCGTTATTATTTTAATTTCGAATTGTAGATCCATTTACTAGTAAGGGTAACGGGATCCTCGACGACTTTCTATGAGCTTACTAGCTATCCGACGAAACACTAGTAAGTGTTTACTTTTGGTGTTTTGTATTACTTTATGGGTTTGGGAACTTTTGGAGTAACCTTGTACATATATACACTCTTATTATATCTATCGCCTTGATGATATGCCTGGTACACTATTTCTTTCGAATATTTCCAGTATAGGTTGATGTTGATAAACACTAAAACTAAGAGTGGCAATTTAGCGTCCAGATCTGCTAGCCCGATTTTGTCCGACCCGAAATAAAAAAGGGTTTAGACAACATCTTAAAAAATATGGGCCGGGTCTAGAAAATACCGATTATCTGAATTTAAAATTGGATTGGGTCTAGGCACGGCCCAGGAACTCCATACTCATCTCGAACCCGGTTCAAATTTTAAATAGAGTTAAAATATCTTTGATAAAAAGATATGTTGGAACACACTTAGTACTTATAAAAATAGGTTAAAAAACATCAATCTATTCTAATACACAAAAATTAATGTACTAAAGATATCTTTTTCACTTTAAAATGAATTAGATTTTAGTTTTTTATATTTGAACATTTTTTTTGACACTTAATGTTTAATTACATGAATTATTTGCAGTAATGTTACAATGATTTATAGTTTGCAATATTTGTTGAGAATTTGAAGTTACGTTTTCAAATTACATCATATGAGATTATAATATATGCACATTTTAACATTTAAAGAGACATTTAAAATAAGATGTTAGTTTAGAAAATTGCAACAAATTTGAACAATCGGACAACCGAATTTTAAACAAAACGGGTATAGACAAGCTAGTTTCGTTCTAATTTAAAATCGGGTCGGGTCCGGATAACGAATATACTTATATATAGTAGGGGATAAATTGTGTTAATTTGATACTAATGAAGTCTTCCGCATGCTCTGAAGTTATTTATTGCAAAATCATATATGAATTGTTGTAACTTAGCTAAATACACCTAATTATGTTAACTTGGTAAAATATCATGCCTAAACTGCCGATCCACATTAAATTAATTGACTAAGTTAAAGACATCATCAATGGCAAATTGACAAATTATTGGCTAACTTAACACATAAGCTTAAGTAAATACGAAAAATATGAGATTGAATAACTTGAGTTAGCAGTTATACTGTAAATATGAGGAAAGAGTGGCGACCGCCACGGTAGGAATAGCGGGTTGATGACGTTGCAAGACTGTGGGGCCCGCAGGGCAAAAGCCATACCGGCGGCCTCGCGGTGCAAGGCTGCCTCATTTTTCCTTCATGAATCCGATTTATCAGAGAGTAAGTTAGCATCGAGGCATGTCTCTGCCACAGTTCCGTTATGGATTTGAGAGTGAGTTGGCGTCGAGGCTTGCGTCCACCACAGTTTCCTCTTGAGAGTGAGTTGGTGTTAAGGCTTTCCTCCCCTACAAGTTCCTCCCCCTATAGTGACGTTAGACATAAGTCTAACTTCCATCCATAAGATGTTGGGGCATGTGCCCTAGGTCAATCCATTAACTGTCTTTATGAATACTTTTAGTTAATAAAATAGAGGATTTCATTTGCTGTTTATTATAATTAATTTGCATGTTTACATTATAATAAGATCCATGGGTATTTACATAAATATCCTAAATGTCCCTAGTCGATCATTATACTGGGAACTATAATGAATTAAGACTAGTGTGAGTCTTGATTGATGATCATATGATGATTATACGTATAGGGATACGAATCAAGATCACGAGTACTTGTTAGGGAACAAAAATCTTGGACCGACCCGCAATGAGAACATCACATGGATTAAGTCATAGTTGTTTCTCATGATAGGAATATTTTTTAGGTCCTCGACTTGAGATTGAGACTTCAACATTAGAACTAGTGATTTGACACTATCAAACGTTGTCTTTAACCGGACGATTATAAAGGTTGTGATTGGTTACTATGTGAGCAATGTGATGAAGTTGTGTAATCGATATAGAATTTGTCCCTCTCATATAAAGAGATATATACAGTGGATTCCTCGATGTGTTAGACTGTTAAAAGGCCTAGTCTAAGTGAATTGATATTGATCAATGTCACTTGGATGTTTTCAGTCTACCTAAAGATCGAGACTAGTACGATTGAACATGTTGGATGACAATTCCATGCCTTATGTTTGATCAAAATAATATCGCATGACAAAAGGATGTTATATACACTATTGATTAGGTTGTATCGATTTGATATTCGTACAACTTGGGTAGTCATAATGTCTTGCTAGAGGCCGCTTATGACTTGTATACCAAAATGTGTTTTGGTACACTGCCAACGTTGTATGAGCCTATTGGGTCGCACACTAAGAATGGTTTTGCGAGATTTTAAGATGGTTCAGAAAAATGGATTTTATATGATAAAATTCATGACGGAAACGTCCTTGTGGTGTATTACACTTATACTTCTTTAAGTAGGGGTATATGTGTAATTTACTTAACCGTCTATATACAAGGGTTGTATAAATAGACTCTTTAAGTTAGAACACATGTAACGAAAAATCAAAAGGCCGAAACTCTATTTTTGTTTTAGAAACGACTTAGGGTTTTTTGGTATGCTCTGGATCGTTTTGGAGAGAAACAAAAGGTTTGGTATTCTCTCAAAGCTAAGCACTTCAAATCTCGACCGCTGTTCGTGTGTGGACTACTGATAGAGGGCGTTCGTGGTTGGCAGCGCCTTAGAGATCAATTAACCTTCAGAAAGGTATATTGCGACCGAGGTATGATTAAGTTTTCATGGTTTAAACGTTTTTAATGGAATTAGATTCGAATCCTGTTGGGGTTTTTGTCAAAATTATTTTTGTAATTTTCGCCGCGTATGAACCCCAAAACCAAACATAGGATTCCTTAACAGAGCTGTAAAGAAGAGGCGGGGAATACCTCATCGCCATGGACTTCATGGTTAGGTAAACTCCTCCCAAGGTTCGACAGCTACTCGCCACACTCGTTTTCCAGTTATTATTTATCTCTGAGACTTATTTTCATGTGGTTTATATTTCAATTTGTTTACTTCACTTGCATGATTTGTAGCTAAATTTTATTGAAACACATGTGAATGCTAACTGAGTTTCTGTGGGATTTATCTTATTCCAAACAATCTCTAATGATATTTAAATACTATAAACAAAACAAAATTACAATAACTCAAAACAAAACTAAATAAATGAAAAAAAATTCTAACTAGAGGCTTGCGAAATTTGCAATGTCCTAAGAAAGAATTGTTTCCACGATTTGGTGATGAAACCTCATCAGAAATTTGTCCCCAGGATTCAACCGGAGTGCTTTTTCAAATTCTAAGATCATCATATTTGGAAGTCTGCCAAAATAGTACTCTTTTTCTCTCTTATAATAATTATATTTCGAAAATGAAATTGAGTAAATAATCAATGTTTGAGTAAGATTTAAATAGATGTTAAAGAGATGTATTCAAACAACACACCTTTTTAATTTTGAAACTAATAAATTTGTTGGGGTTCAGCAGTCACAACTGCTAACGCACCCCAACTGTATTAACTATAAAATAGTTAATTAAAAACAAAAATTAATTACTATTTAATTAATCTCGAAATTGAAAAACTATGTGGTAAAAAATAAAATTATGTTTTTCTTGCCAACCAAGCCCAAGCCCAAAGGCCCCAAGGCCCATCTTTAACTTAAAATGTATATGGGTCACCCTATTGCCCATGTGCACATATGTGCACCCATAGGGTTACTCACTCCAACCCTGTGCCTTAAAACAAAGTTGATTGGGTTGCTTTCATATATAAAGTGAGAAAGCGGTTTTTGGTTTTCCAATTTGGGATTGATGTTTTCTTTCAAGCACATAAGAACAACTTCTTGTTCCAATAATACCTCACATTTGAATAGAAAACATTACATCATCACACATTTCTATTCAAATTTGACTTTCAAACATAATTTAAATTACAAAATATAAGAGAGAGAAGTATTATGTCATGTTGTCATGAAAAGCATCTAAAAGGCCTGAGCTTTACCCTAGTAAAACATATCGAACTTACTTAGTGATGCAGTGGATTAGAAGATCTTGAACCATTCACTTTGTATAGTAAATCGATACAATACACCTTACGCATGTCACAATAAATAAAGTACATTTTATATGTTTTTGTCCATTTTAGTACTGGACGTATTCCGATTTCATGATAGCTTTAGAGAGTTTGGCATGTCTCGTTCTCATAAATACGACCCCACATTTACTATCATATAGATGACATTTTTGTTGTCGTTAAATGTAAAACATACCTTTAACGTATTCACAACACACATTATATCTTAGGAATGAGTAAAAGTGCGTTCTATTTCAAGTCTCATCTAACCAATTTGCATATTGAACCTAGACCATGGAATCTCCAATCAGGTTACATTTCCCTAGACTTAACCATTTTATAGGCTTTAGACCCATTCCCCTCGATAACAACATGACTTGATCTCTTGGTAAGCCTTTTATCATAGGATCATAATATTATCCTTTGACTTTACATAATCTATACTAATTACTCCAGTTGACAGTAATTGTCTTATAGTATTATGTCGGTGACTTATATGTCTTTACTTACCACAATATACATTATTTTTGCTTTAGCTTGTGCTGCCATATTATCACAATGTATACATATTGATGACACAGTTTTTGGCCATAATGGAATATCTTCTAGAAAATTTCTTAGCAATTTTGTTTCTTCAACAACTTTATCCAAGGCTATAAGTTCAGATTCCATTGTCGAGCATGCCATACACGTCTGCTTTGTTGATTTCCATGAAATCTCAACTCCTCCAAAAGTAAATATATATCCACTAGTTGACTTACTTTCTGTAATATCAGAAATCACTACAAGAAAAATGATATTTAGAAATGGAATTAGCAACGGAATTAAGTTCAGTTGCTAAGAAAAAGTTGTTAGAGACGGAATTGAGACGGACTAATTCAGAGATGGAATAGAGAGAGATCGGAGACGAAAATAGAGACGGAATTAAATTCCGTCTCTAAATAATGGCGCAAACATTCCCACCAAAACTTTTTTTTTACAACCATCCATTACGTCTCGAGATTCGTGCGTGCTTCGATCTAGATACCAAAAAATGGGGACCAACCACAAAACTCTCTCTCTCCCTAAAATCTTTCTCCACTCTCTCTCTCAACAAACCTCTCTCCCTCACCGCTCTCTCTCTCAACGAAATCTCACCGTCACCGCTCTCACCGCTCTCTCATCGTCACCGCTCTCTCCTCTCTCTCTCACCGTCACGGCTCGCTCTCTCTCTCTCACCGTCACCACTCTCTGCTCTCTCTCTCTCGCAGCTCTCTCTGCTCTCACTCTCTCTCACTCTCTCTCTCTCTCTGCTCTCTCTCTCTCTCTCTCTCTCTCTCTCACCGCTCTCTCTCACTGGATCTCACTCACCGTCAACTCTCTCTCTTTCGCTCGAAATCTCTCTCCCAAACCTTAAATCTTTTATGTCGCTGCGATTGAGCTGCGACGAGGCCGTCGGGTTTGCCGTCCTCGTCTGCCGGATATTGGACCCTCGGAATCCCTAAGCCGTCGCCGCTGTTCGCCGCACCCTAACCCGTCGCCACAAAATGGAGCCTCGAAAGCCCTAAGCCTCGAAAATCTATCTCCCAAACCCTAAATTTTTGGTTTTTGGATGTTTTGATGTTTGGTTGTTTCAATTAGGGTTAGAGTGTCTGATTGATATGATTTCTGGGGTTTGTGAGAAATTAATGGTGGTCTGTGCTTTTTTGGAATGCATTTTATATGTTTTTGATGTGACTAGATCCTGATACTTTGCCCTAACTAATTTGAGGCTGATGCTATGTTGTTGTTGTTGAATTATATCTTGATTTTGAATGATAACTTGTGAGGACTAACCATTTTCCTTCATTTATAATGCTTACAGGATGCCAAGGGCACTGATGTTGATCTTAGCACTTACAAGGGGAAGGCTCTGTTAATTGTGAATGTCGCCTCATAATGGTAATTTCATTTTTCCTTGTTTCCTGCTTTTGGGGAAGTCATTGCCTTTGTTGCGATTTTTGGGGTATCTAGATTAGTTTCATATTTTTTATCTCGGATCTTAGGTTGGAGTCATATCTAATACACAAATGATTGATTTATCCATATTAATACATTTTCTTGTCTAAGAAGGGAAAATGAGTTAAAATATCTTTTCTATTGTCTGTAGTGGAGTGACCAACTCGAACTATAAAGAGCTGGCCAAGTTATATGAGAAGTACATAGATCAAGGTTTATTTCTTGCTTAAGTTAATGATATTTGATCACTTAAATGTTACCATTTGGTGGTGATGTGGAATGAGCCATGAAATTTAGAAGTTGTTTGTTGTTTGCTTACAATGAAGGTATGATGAGATTTTTTTGCTTGTTCTAGGTTTAGAAATACTAGCATTTCCATGCAATCAGTTTGGTGGGCAGGAGCCGGGAACGAACGAGCAGATTGTAGAGTTTGCTTGCACTAGATTCAAATCTGAGTATCCCATATTTGACAAGGTAATTCTATGAAACTTGCAGGCCTTACTATAATAGTTGGACAATTTTGGTAGACTACATTATTTCCAAATAAATATTATGATATCTGTGCTCATCTACTATAACATGAAACTAACATTTTTCATCTTTACCTTTTCGTGCTTCATGTGTCATGACTGTTGGGGATTCCTTTTTAAAAAAAAAACCTTGAGTGATTGGTGAATGTTTTTCTTGTTGTTTAGTTGTCTGTATTTAGATGTTAATCGAACCCACTTTAATTTAATGCTTAAATTTGCTGGTCAGGGGTCAAACCATCAAATATTACATATTGCATATTTGTTTTTGTCTTAGTGGAATGACTGAAATAGAAGAATTATAAGACTAATTGAGTTCATGGAGCCTGACCTTCAACATTATAATGTTTAGTTCATTACTAGTCCAAGACTTTGTTGAACCATTGATAGAAGCTAAGGTACGGCGACATCAACCATTTCAATATTTAGTTCTAGATGAGTCTGATAAGAAATTAAGACATAGGAGAATGGTAGGCAAAAGCTAGGGGCCTAGGGTGTAGCTTTAGATGTTTGTTGAGTTGGTAAATATATGATTTACTCTACTGAAGGTCTTAAAAATGGAGAAGAGATATGGATTATGGTTTGTCATTTGTTTATGATTTGGTTATCATTATTTTTACAGCAAGCCCAAATCCTCAAGTATTGTAAATACTCCATTGTTGTAAATCAACGTTGTAATATTCTATGATGACTATGATTATCATTATAATTGTAACCTAGTTTTTTATATTAGCTGTCTTTCTACGGTGATTCTCGATGGTATGTGTTAGTTATAAATATACGTTGGTGTATCTCACTATTTCTCTGAATTCATTGTTTTTCAGGTTTATTGAGATACAAAAAAATGTTGTGGAGGCAAGTATTTGGACCAAGCGATGCTCTTGATTTTGTCCAGCAACATCTGAAGGTTCGTTCTAATTTATTTTAATGCAGTTCAAGGAGAAAGCCATTTCTCGTTTCTAGTTTTACTTCCAATATTGCTTCATTTTTCATACTTGTGGGTTTAGGATTTCAGTGGCTTTGATGTTTCTGAAATTGCAAATTTAGGATATGAAGTGTGATTTTTTTTTTGGTATTATATTATTAACAAAATATTGTTGATCCATGCAGGTTAAGCTCCAAAGGAGACGTCAGGAGCTGACCCAGACTACACCGGACTAGCCGGTGGATGATGATGCGGTGTACTACAAGGTGGCGGGTGACTGTCCCAAATGATGTGTCTACAATCTTAGGTCGTTATGGAGAAAGAAGAGAAGATACGTAGATCCTGATGCTAGCACATCCCAGGTGCTAGCACAACGAGGGATGGACAACTTTATGATAGTTAGGTATTTTTATGGTTGTTGTAGAACAATGAGAATTGTAGTTTTTTTATGGATACTTAGGTATCTTAAACATTTATTATACTTGACTACGTTTCGTGAATATATAAATCTTTTTTAATATCGAATTTTATGTTTTTTCTCATTTGAATCTTTGTTGTTGATATATATTGTTGATTTGTGTATGTATGTCAAATTCTATTTTTTTTGGGATGTTAGCACCCCCAAGGAGTTGTTGGAGGGGTGCAGGCGATGGAGCAGGTCCTATGGTTGTATTTTCAGGTTTAGATGTTATGGAGAACCAATTGGATTAAGCTTAGGTTTGAAAACTAAACAAAGCGAAATTGAGACGGATTAGCAACAGAATTAAGAGATTCCGTTGCTATACCGTCTCTAATTTTCGAGGAATAGATGCATAAATCAGCAACGGATCAGAGACGGAATTATTGTATTCCTTCTCTAATCTGTTGCTAATCAGAGACGGATCAGAGACGGATCAGAGACGGCATATAATAATTCCATCGCTGATCCGTTGTATTACATATTGCATATTTGTTTTTGTCTTAATGGAATGACTGAAATAGAAGAATTATAAGACTGATTGAGTTCATGGAGCCTGACCTTCAGCATTATAATGTTTAGTTCATTACTAGTCCAAGACTTTGTTGAACCATTGATAGAAGCTAAGGTACAACGACATCAACCATTTCAATATTTAGTTCTAGATGAGTCTGATAAGACATTAAGACATAGGAGAATAGTAGGCAAAAGCTAGGGGCCTAGGGTGTAGCTTCAGAAGTTTGTTGAGTTGGTAAATATATGATTTACTCTACTGAAGGTCTTAAAAATGGAGAAGAGATATGGATTATGGTTTGTCATTTGTTTATGATTTGGTTATCATTATTTTTACAGCAAGCCAAAATCCTCAAGTATTGTAAATACTCCATTATTGTAAATCAACGTTGTAATATTCTATGATGACTATGATTATCATTATAATTGTAATCTAGTTTTTTATATTAGCTGTCTTTCCACGGTGATTCTCGATGGTATGTGTTGGTTAGAAATATACATTTGGTGTATCTCACTATTTCTCTGAATTCATTATTTTTCAGGTTTATTGAGATACAAAAAAATGTTGCGGAGGCAAGTATTTGGACCAAGCGATGCTCTTGATTTTGTCCAGCAACATCTGAAGGTTCGTTCTAATTTATTTTAATGCAGTTCAAGGAGAAAGCCATTTCTCGTTTCTAGTTTTACTTCCAATATTGCTTCATTTTTCATACTTGTGGGTTTAGGATTTCAGTGGCTTTGATGTTTCTGAAATTGCAAATTTAGGATATGAAGTGTGATTTTTTTTTTGGTATTATATTATTAACAAAATATTGTTGATCCATGAGGTTAAGCTCCAAAGGAGATGTCAGGAGCTGACCCAGACTTCACCGGACCAGCCATAGGATGATGATGCGGTGTACTTCAAGGTGGCGGGTGATTGTCCCAAATGATGTGTCTACAATCTTAGGTCGTTATGGAGAAAGAAGAGAAGATACGTAGATCCTGATGCTAGCACATCCCAGGTGCTAGCACAACGAGGGATGGAAAACTTTATGATAGTTAGGTATTTTTATGGTTGTTGTAGAACAATGAGAATTGTAGTTTTTTTATGGATACTTAGGTATCTTAAACATTTATTATACTTGACTACGTTTCGAGAATATATAAATCTTTTTTAATATCGAATTTTATGTTTTTTCTCATTTGAATCTTTGTTGTTGATATATATTGTTGATTTGAGTATGTATGTCAAATTCTATTTTTTGGGATGTTAGCACCCCCAAGGAGTTGTTGGAGGGTGCGGCGATGGAAGCGAGTCCTATGGTTGTATTTTCAGGTTTAGATGTTATGGAGAACCAATTGGATTAAACTTAGGTTTGAAAACTAAACAAAGCGAAATTGAGACGGATTAGCAACAAAATTAAGAGATTCCGTTGCTATACTGTCTCTCATTTTCGAGGAATAGATGCATAAATCAGCAACGGATCAGAGACGGAATTATTGTATTCCTTCTCTAATCTGTTGCTAATCAGAGACGGATCAGAGACGGATCAGAGACGGCATATAATAATTCCATCGCTGATCCGTTGTATTACATATTGCATATTTGTTTTTGTCTTAGTGGAATGACTGAAATAGAAGAATTGTAATCCTGATTGAGTTCATGGAGCCTGACCTTCAGCATTATAATGTTTAGTTCATTACTAGTCCAAGACTTTGTTGAACCATTGATAGAAGCTAAGGTACAACGACATCAACCATTTCAATATTTAGTTCTAGATGAGTCTGATAAGACATTAAGACATAGGAGAATGGTAGGCAAAAGCTAGGGGCCTAGGGTGTAGCTTCAGAAGTTTGTTGAGTTGGTAAATATATGATTTACTCTACTGAAGGTCTTAAAAATGGAGAAGAGATATGGATTATGGTTTGTCATTTGTTTATGATTTGGTTATCATTATTTTTACAGCAAGCCAAAATCCTCAAGTATTGTAAATACTCCATTATTGTAAATCAACGTTGTAATATTCTATGATGACTATGATTATCATTATAATTGTAACCTAATTTTTTATATTAGCTGTCTTTCCACGGTGATTCTCGATGGTATGTGTTGGTTAGAAATATACATTTGGTGTATCTCACTATTTCTCTGAATTCATTGTTTTTCAGGTTTATTGAGATACAAAAAAATGTTGCGGAGGCAAGTATTTGGACCAAGCGATGCTCTTGATTTTGTCCAGCAACATCTGAAGGTTCGTTCTAATTTATTTTAATGCAGTTCAAGGAGAAAGCCATTTCTCGTTTCTAGTTTTACTTCCAATATTGCTTCATTTTTCATACTTGTGGGTTTAGGATTTCAGTGGCTTTGATGTTTCTGAAATTGCAAATTTAGGATATGAAGTGTGATTTTTTTTTTGGTATTATATTATTAACAAAATATTGTTGATCCATGAGGTTAAGCTCCAAAGGAGATGTCAGGAGCTGACCCAGACTTCACCGGACCAGCCAGTGGATGATGATGCGGTGTACTTCAAGGTGGCGGGTGACTGTCCCAAATGATGTGTCTACAATCTTAGGTCGTTATGGAGAAAGAAGAGAAGATACGTAGATCCTGATGCTAGCACATCCCAGGTGCTAGCACAACGAGGGATGGACAACTTTATGATAGTTAGGTATTTTTATGGTTGTTGTAGAACAATGAGAATTGTAGTTTTTTTATGGATACTTAGGTATCTTAAACATTTATTATACTTGACTACGTTTCGTGAATATATAAATCTTTTTTAATATCGAATTTTATGTTTTTTCTCATTTGAATCTTTGTTGTTGATATATATTGTTGACTTGTGTATATATGTCAAATTCTGCTTTTTTGGGGGATGTTAGCACCCCCACGGAGTTGTTGGAGGGGCT
The DNA here is from genome assembly GCA_039657365.1 of Stephania yunnanensis. Classification (NCBI taxonomy): domain Eukaryota; kingdom Viridiplantae; phylum Streptophyta; class Magnoliopsida; order Ranunculales; family Menispermaceae; genus Stephania; species Stephania yunnanensis. The sequence continues at coordinate 7,474,234 of CM077585.1, forward strand.
GCAGGCGATGGAGCAGGTCATATGGTTGTATTTTCAGGTTTAGATGTTATGGATTACCAAATGGATTAAGCTTAGGTTTGAAAACTAAACAAAGCGGAGTTGAGATGAATTAGCAATGGAATTCAGAGATTTCGTTGCTATTCCGTCTCTAATTTTCGAGGAATAGATGCATAAATCAGCAACGGATCGAGACGGAATTATTGTATTCCGTCTCTAATTCGATGCTAATCAGAGACGGATCAAAGACGGAATATAATAATTCCGTCGCTGATCCGTTGTATTACGTATTGTATATTTGTTTTTGTCTTAGTGGAATAGAAGAATTATAAGACTGATTGAGTTCATGGAGCCCGACCTTCAACATTATAATGTTTAGTTCATGACTAGTCCAAGACTTTGTTGAACCATTGATAGAAGCTAAAGTACAGCGACATCAACCATTTCAATATTTAGTTCTAGATGAGTCTGATAAGACATTAAGACATAGGAGAATGGTAGGCAAAAGCTAGGGGCCTAGGGTGTAGCTTCAGAAGTTTGTTGAGTTGGTAAATATATGATTTACTCTACTGAAGGTCTTAAAAATGGAGAAGAGATATGGATTATGGTTTGTCATTTAATTATGATTTGGTTATCATTATTTTTACAGCAAGCCCAAATCCTCAAGTATTGTAAATACTCCATTATTGTAAATGAACGTTGTAATATTCTATAATGACTATGATTATCATTATAATTGTAACCTAGTTTTTTATATTAGCTGTCTTTCTACGGTGATTCTCGATGGTATGTGTTGGTTAGAAAAATACGTTGGTGTATCTCACTATTTCTCTGAATTCATTGTTTTTCAGGTTTATTGAGATACAAAACAATGTTGTGGAGGCAGGTATTTGGACCAAGCGATGCTCTTGATTTTGTCCAGCAACATCTGAAGGTTCGTTCTAATTTATTTTAATGCAGTTCAAGGAGAAAGCCACTTCTTGTTTCTAGTTTTACTTCCAATATTGCTTCATTTTTCATACTTGTGGGTTTAGGATTTCAGTGGCTTTGATGTTTCTGAAATTGCAAATTTAGGATATGAAGTGTGATTTTTTTTTGGTATTATATTATTAACGAAATATTGTTGATCCATGTAGGTTAAGCTCCAAAGGAGACGTCGAGAGCTGACCCAGACTACACCGGACCAGCCGGTGGATGATGATGCGGTGTACTACAAGGTGGCAGGTGATTGTCCCAAATGATGTGTCTAGAGTCTTAGGTTGTTATGGAGAAAGAAGAGAAGATACGTAAATCCTGATGCTAGCACATCCCAGGTGCTAGCACAACGAGGGATGGACAACTTTATGATAGTTAGGTATTTTTATGGTTGTCGTAGAACAATGAGAATTGTAGTTTTTTTATGGATACTTAGGTATCTTAAACATTTATTATACTTGACTACGTTTCGTGAATATATAAATCTTTTTTAATATTGAATTTTATGTTTTTTTTCATTTGAATCTTTGTTGTTGATATATATTGTTGATTTGTGTATGTATGTCAAATTCTGATTTTTTTGGGAATGTTAGCACCACCAAGGAGTTGTTGGAGGGGGTGCAAGCGATGGAGCAGGTTCTATGGTTGTATTTTCAGGTTTAGATGTTATTGAGAACCAATTGGATTAAGCTTAGGTTTGAAAACTAAACAAAGCGGAATTGAGACGGATTAGCATCGGAATTCGGTTGAGATTTCGAATTGAGATTATTGCTATTCCGTCTCTAATTTTCGAGGAATAGATGCATAAATCAGCAACGGATCGGAGACGAAATTATTGTATTCCGTCTCTAATCCGTTGCTAATCAGAGACGGATCGAGAGAGCGGAATATAATAATTTCGTCGCTGATCCGTTGCTAATCAGAGACGAATCATAGACGGAATACAATAATTCCGTCTCTGATCCATTGCTAATCAGAGACAGATCAGAGACGGAATACAATTACAATTGTACCCTTTTAAAGAATTAGCATTTCTGTTCCGTCTCTGTTTCATTTCTAAATTTCGTCTCTAATCCGTGTCTAATCAGAAACGGAAACACATTTTCGTTGCTGATTGAATCAGCGACGACGATTTTGGAGACGGAATAGATTCCGTCTATGTTCTGATCCGTTGCATAATTGAATTAGAGATGGGATTTATGCTGATCAGAGACGAAAATTTTTGTTTTTGATCTGTTGTTTTTTGGTAGTGAATCAAATTAGCATCATAATACCTTCAAGTATTTATGGATATTTTGTATAATGCAATCCATAGTATAAAGTATATTTTAAATTCCTTAATACTTTAGCCAATGCTTCCTAATGACCTTCATTTAGGTTGCTTGCTTATCTACTAAGCTTACTAACTGCATATGTAATGTCAGGTCTTGTGGAATTCATCAAGTACATCAAGCTCCTTATTACTTGGGAGTATTCCAATTGAGAGTTTGCACTTTCAGTATTTTCTTGAGTTTACAATTTGCATCAAATGGAGTGAGAGCTAGTTTACAATCAAATTGATTGAACTTCTTTAATATTTTCTTAACATAATGAGACCGAGTAAGGATATATCCGTTATCATTTCTTTCAATTTGAATTCCTAAAATGACATCTACTTGGCCTAAGTCATTCATATAAAAATTAGAACTCAACATTTTCTTCGTTGAAATGATTACATCCGTATTAGGAGACATGATTAACATATCATCTACATATAAACATACCATGACACATGAATTTTTCATTTCATTAACGTAAACAAATTTGTCACATTCATTTATTTTAAATCCATTTGCAATCATAGTATGGTCAGATTTTTCATGCAACTATTTTGGTGCTTATTTTAGTCCATATAAGGACATGACAAGTTTACAAACCTCATTTTTTTGACCTTTTACCACAAATCCTTTAGGTTATTCCATATAAATTTCATTATCTAATTCTCCATTTAAAAATGTTGTTTTTATATCTATTTGATGTATTTCCATATTGTATATGGTTGTAATTGAAATTATCATCATGATAGATGTAATTCTTGAAACTAGAGAATAAGTATCAAAATAGTTCAACATTTCTTTTTGTCGATATCCTTTAGCTACTAAACGTGCTTTATATTTATCGATCTTCCCATCAGCTTTCGATTTTCGTTTAAAAATACATTTATAACCTATTGATTTATTAGCATTAGGTAAATCATCAATTCCTAAGTATAGTTATTCAGAATGGATTCTATTTCACTGTTTATGACTTCTTTCTATAAAACAGCCTCACTTGAAGTCATAGTTTCTTGATATGTTTGTGGTTCAAGTTCAGTCAAAAGAGTAATAAATATGGTCCAAATCATGTTGGAACTCTTGTTATTTTTCCCTTTCTTGGTTTCATATTTAATTGGAGAACATCAGAAGTGGATGGTTCCTCTCGAACTCTCTCGTTCAATGAACTTATCTTTAGTTTTTTATAAGGGAAAATTCCTTCAAAAAATTGCATATCCACAAATTCTATAATTGTATTAACATGAATATCATTAATTTCAGAATTACTTACCAAAAATCTATATGCAACACTATTTAACAAGTCTAATAAATACATAATCTATTATTTTAGGCCTAACTTAGCTCTCTTAATAATAGGAACTTGTACCTTTGCTAAACAACCCCACACTTTTAAAATTTTAAAAGTAGGAATTCTACCTTTTCATAATTCATAAGGAGACTTATTAGTCTTCTTAATTGGAACTCTATTTAGAATATAACTTGCTATAAGTAGTGTTTCACCCTACATGTTGTGTGGTAGTCCTGAACTATTTAACATGGAATTTATCATATATTTGAAAGTTATATTTTTCCTTTCTACGATACCATTCTATTGAGATGTATATGGTGTCGTAGTTTGATGTATAATTCTATAGCCACTACAAAATTAAGCAGATTTGGTGTATTTGTATTCACCACCCTCTATCTGTTCTTATTGCTTTTATCTTTTTGTTTAATTGATTCTCCATTTCTGCTATATATGTTTTAAATATATCAAAAGCTTCATATTGAGTTGTAATCAAGTAGGTATAGCAATATTTACTACAATCATCAATAAAAGTGATGTAGTAATTCTTCCCACCACGTGTAGGTGTTGATTTATAATCGCAAAGGTCACTATAAATTAATTCCAACAACTTATTTGACCTTCCTTGAATTGATTTAAAAGGTTGTCTAGCAAGTTTTGATTCAGTACAAATCTCACATGTTTGCTTGAAATCAATATTTAACTTAGGCAATAAATCCAGATTTTACCATCTTATATATAGATCGATTTTTTATACGACCTAATCTAGTATGCCAAATACCATATGAGTCCACAATATAAACAGAAGATTTCATTTTATTCATGACATTAATAACCATTACATACAATCTGAACATGCCATCGGCTAAGCACCCATACCTAAATAATCAATACTCTTACTTAATACAAACTTTTCAGACTCAAATACAAGTTTGAATTCCCTTTTAGTAAGGAGAGGGCCCAAAATTAAGTTCTTTATTTCTGGAACGTACAAGACATCAAGTAAAGTAAGAACTTTTCTTGAAGTAAATTTCAGCAAGACTTTTCCTTTCCCTTTAACACTTGAAGTTGATAAATTCCTTATGTGGAGTTTTTTATCACTAGTGATGTCTTCAAATGTTGCAAATAGATTATTGTTGCCGCATATGTGCCTTGTAGCACCCGCGTCAATCACCAACCCTTAATATTCTCAATCATATTGACTTCAGAAATTATAGCAACCAAGTTTTCATTAGCATTGGCCTGATTATGTTGGATTTAATTTCTAACGGTTTGGTGTTTGTGGTGACGACATTCTTGAGCCTTGTGTCCCAACTTTCCATACACCTAACAATTACATTTTGTTTTCTTAAAGGCTTGGCTTTAGGTGCAAGACTGTTGACACTCTTTGTAAAATTTTTCTTGCCCTCGGTCTTATGAAACTTAAACTTTGATGACTCTCCTTCAACCATGTTTTCCTTAGCAGTAAAGGCATATACTTCAACTTTATCTCCCTTGCAGTGATCTTCTTCAACTCGAAGTCTCAAAATCAAGTCCTCTGAAGTCATCTCCCTCATTTTATGCTTCAAATATATCTTAAAATCTTTTCATGAAGGAGGTAACTTTTTAATAATTGCACCAACTTGAAAAATTTCATTGATAGAACACCCCTCTTAATGCAACTCATGAATTAGAACTTGAATCTCTTCTACTTGCTTGATTACATTTTTGGAGTCCACCATGACATACTTAAAAAACTTTCCAATGACGAACTTCTTCACCTCGACAGTTTTATATTTCTTCTCAAGCATATCCAAACTTGTTTGTTGTTTTATATGATGAATATATATCATATAAAATATCATCCAGACAATTCAGAATGTAATTTCTATAAAGAAAGTTGGAGTTTCTCTAAGCCTCTATGGACAACAAGGATTCCTTACTAAGAGGATCCTCATTTATCTTAGGCTCTTCCTTTCTTACAATATTCGCAAGGTCGAGGGTTCTCAAGTAGAACAACATCTTTTGTTGCCACCTATTAAAGTACATTCCCTTAAAATTTTCAGGCTTTTCTTCATGCTTTTTAGAGTTGTTTGAACACGATTGTAGTTCTGCCTTTTTCAAAATTTCTGAAATGCAACAAAACATAACAAAATCTCTAAAAACATGAATTAAATTCTGAATTATGTTTTTCTCAAATAGAGAAAAAATTCTATCTTAGATTGTTATTCCAAACAATTTGTAATGATATTTAAATATTATTAACAAAACGAGATTGCAATAATTTAAAATAGAACTAAATAAATAAACAAAAAATTCTAATAAGAGGCTTGTGAATTTCACAATGTCATAAGACAGAATTGTTTCCATAATTTGGTGATGAAACCTCTTTATAAATGTGTCCCTAGGATTCAATCGGAGTGCTTTTCCAAATTCTAAGATCACCAAATTTGGAAGATTGCCAAAACAGTACTCTTCTTCTCTCTTACAATAATTATATTTTGAAAATAAAATTGAGAAAATAATCATTGTTTGAGTAAAACTTAAATAGATGTTAAAGAGACGTCTTCAAACAACACACCTTTTAATTTTGAAAGTAATAAATATGTTAAGATTCAACAGTCACAATTGTTAACACACTCCAACTATATTAACTGTAAAACAGTTAATTAAAAATGAAAACTAATTACTGCTTAATTAATCTCAAAATTGAAAAACTAAGTGGTAAAAAATAAATATATGTTTTTCTAGCCAACCAAGCCAAGGTCCAAGGCCTGAGGCTCATCTTTGACTTAAAATGTATATGGGTCACCTTATTATCTAAGTGCACCCTAATTGGGTCACTCACTCCAACCCTATGCCTTAAAACAAAGTTGATTAGGTTACTTTCATATATAAAGTGAGAAAGTGGTTTTTGGTTTTCAATGTAGGACTAATGTTTTCTTTCAAACACACAAGAACAACTTCTTGTTCCAACAATTTACTCTCTAAAACTTGACATTGGTTTTGGTGACAAGTTTCAGATCCTACGACGAGCCAGTGAAGTTGTGTGAGGCAACTACTTATGATCTCAGAGAGCCTCCACTGTTACCTTCATATGTGTTTGGTTATACTTATTTACAACTTTTGGGGTATTTTTGAGAGACTTATTGTACTAGATACATGTATATCCACATCATTTGAGACTTGTCGCCTATTTTATGATATACGTGGTATTTGTTTTGCCAGTTTTCCACTTTGTAGGTTTTGTTTATGTGTAGTTCTTGATAAATTGTTTACTTTTGCATGCTAATTAAGACTTCCACACTTGTAAACAACTTGGCTGAAAAATATCTTGCTAAATAATCCATAAAACTCTAGGACTTAGTCTAATTCATGAAAATCATTGAGATAACTTGATAAATGATTATGTATTTCATTTGCCTAACGGCTCTAAATTAGGCATTATTTTTTATGAATTGCTAAGATAATAGGATAGGTTAGTACAAATTGGCTCAGGTTAGTTATATGTCGCGGGTCGTCATTGACAAACGTGTAGGTAACATGGCATGACTTGGCGACATATCCAGTGATGTGGTGGTGCCCGGTTTGCCTTAACGTTTGGGGCCGATAGGTTGAGAGATCACATTTCCTCTTAATGAGAGACGTTTGGACGAGGTTCTACCTTTCAAGGGTTTCCTCTCATTCGACTGTGAGACGTTTCGCGAGGGTATCGTTGTGGATTTCCTCTCAGTTTATTGAAGATGATTCCTAGATGTCGACCATGACTTTTTGTCACGCTGCACATGTGTTTAGTTTTGACGTTTCAACGACTTATTTTCATGCACTTTAATTTTCGATCATTTACTTACGTTGCAAGGAGGTCTTAGGCGACTATCTTTGAGCTAGGAAGAGCCCCATCAATTTTTTTACGTAGGTGTTTGATTATTATATATATTTACTTTTTTTTGGGTTGTATGAGAGACTTGAGTACCCGATACATGTGCATATTCAATTTTTGTACTTTTATTGTCTGATCTTGATATATACATGGTATTTAAGTCGGGTTTCCACACTAGAGGATTGTTATAAATGCAAAATCTTGTTCATAATCTTATTTGCATGCTTAAAAGACTTTCACTTAAGAATATTCAACCTGTATTAAACAATTAATTTGTAAAACTTGTTTTAATTTGGTGAGTTTCATGAAAAACTTTATTGATAGGATTTGAAATTTTCTAAGTACGCAAATAAGATACGGAAAAAGTTGAGGTCACGAGCTGTCAAGGACAAGTGTGTGACGTGTTCGGTGACGTGTCCGGTGACGTGGCGATGCCCGATTTGCCTCGGAGAATGGGTCTTCACACAACACCTTCCAAACCTGAAATTCCATAAGTTGCACATATATATTTTGTGTTTCGTCTCTTGACCTCCGAATGCAGTATGAGACTGCAACATTAATGCTTTGGCCATTTTCTTAAAAAAAAAAAAAAAAAAAAAAAACGCTTTGGTCATTTTCTCCTCAATATGAACCATATCTTATCAATCACTCACTCACCTATCAATTTATCTTTCATTATCTAATTTTACAAGCCTTGCCATTGTTATGATCCTTGGCAAATCTAGCATCTTGTGTTTCTTGTATTGCGTGTCATGAGGTCTTTGTCATTAAAGGCTCTAGAGTTACCATTTGAAGCTTGGGTATTGGTAAGATATGTAATGTTATTTGCTATATTTGTTTTGGGCTTTTGTAGTCTTTGTACCTAGCTAACATTGTTATTTTGGATTATAACTTTCTTTGTCCATAACTAACTTACCAGCAAAAATATAAAAGCGATTTCTAAAGCGAAAACATATTGCCTACACGAGCTGTTCATGTAACCTTGGTCTGTGTATTATGCATTGATATTTGTGTATGTTCGCATCCCGAAACGCATATAGACGACTCTAATGTTTGATAGAACTTTCGAAATGACATGCCCCTAGTCATTCAAACACTTCTCTACAAAAAGGGTTTATTATTATTATTATTATTATTATTATTATTATTATTATTATTATTATTATTGTTGTTGTTGTTGTTATTTAAAAAGAAATCCTTAGTGGTTAAGGAACGCTTGAAAAAAACGAAAAAGGGGAAGGGAGAAAAGGGGGTCGGGGTGGGGAAAGAGAACAGGATGGGACTACTATCCAACAAGATTCAGAAGGAAGAACTCAAGGCAGGGGATCACATCTACTCTTGGAGAAGCGCCTACATCTACGCCCATCATGGTCTGCTTTCTGTTTCTTCTTATTGCTTCGATCGGCTTTGCTGGATATCATTTTATTTGTATTTTTCTGTAGATACCAGTTTCTCAATTGCAAGAGCAATCAATCGTTGAGTTCGTAGCAATGAACCTGGGTCGAGTGGATGTGTGTTACATTCTATCCATCTCATTTCCCTCCCTTTTATTTCAATGGAAAAGAAAAGACAACCATATTAATTGAAATAGACGTGCATATATGTCTTAGCCTACACAAATGAGTGTCTTGCACAAAAACTGACATCCTTTGGTTATTCTTCCTCCTCTCATTTGTAAGCTTTAGATAGGGAGAGATAAGCCAACTATGTAAGTTGATCAGCATTTCCCTTCCAGCTCTTGATAACATGCTCTCTCTCTATATGTATGCTCATCGCATGGTGAGTTGAACTAACTTGTCTTCAATTTTCGCTCTCAACTCTTCTTCAACCTTCCAAGTTCCACTAGAATGCCTTGGTATTGGCCAAGCACTCCTTCATTTCTGCTATGTTGATTATTCGATTATTTGCAAGAAAGGTTGTAACCTTGCTGAATATTATACTACTTTATTTTTGCCAAAATCACTTGTTGCATCTAGGAATCCTTTAACTACACGAATGAAGTTAGGCTATCCCATAAGGCTTACCTGATAGATTTCTTTAATTCAGCTAAGATCTTAATTGAACTTATTTGAATGTTTTTATTTTAAATTCTCCTTTTGAATATCTTCTTGGTTTAGAACTCCAAGAAGATTATCTAGTTTTCAAACAAAATCATGCATAGACAGAGCTTAGGTTTCTTGGATAACATGATGTGTTCAGTAACTAGCTTGGTCCATTTTTCTATCCATCTTACGTGTATATGTTGGCCTTCTTATGTTTTTACTTTTTATCTTCATGATTTTATCTTGATTTTAGCTTAGGAGCTTCTAGATGTATGATTGCTTGCTGTTACTTTGTGACTCAGCTATTAAAGCAAAATAAATTAAGGCTAAGTACTCAATTAAACCCTAACAAGTTTCTATGCTGAACACAATTTTCTATGTCGAAAGCAAAGAGTGGCCTTCAAATAAAAGTGAGCAAAGAGAGACAATTCTTAATTCTTCATTCAACATTACATATTTATACTGTGCTATAACCACACTAAATCAAAAAAATAACAAAGATTCTAATACCGTAATTTAGAATCAACTAAAACAATAGTCATGGAATAAAGAAAGAAATCCTAACTATTACGGTGATAACAACTAACATAATTTAGCAAGTTTCAACAAGAAACACTTAAAATGAAATATTGTAGTTTCTTATTTAGGTTTATGGGCTATTTCTTTAACTTTCATTGTTCTGGACGATTCAGAACTTTTCTGCTACAGGTTTTAATGTCACTTTGGCTCTTCCTTTAGCCAGCGGATCAACGGCTCAGTTTCCCAATTATTTTACCACTATTGTCCAAATTTTAGCTCACAAGGCTCCTTCGATGCCTTTGTCCTATTTAGTTCTTTTACCTGTTTGTAAATGCACCATATTTTATTTTGGCAATGAACACACCATATTGTCAACATGTTCATCCATGTTCTTTATTTTTTGTATGCCAATTAGTGACTCACTGTATATTTCATACCATTCGTCAAAGTGTTAGCAACTTGTAATGTGTATAAAGCAACTCTAGCTGTCTTTCTTTGGGTTCCAAAGTCCTGCACAAGTAAATATAATGTCGGCACTCGAAAATTCTCACTTAAATAGATTGCTAATATACAGCTTCAACCTTCAATTAATAAGAAAAAAAAAAAAGATCTTTGAGCTAATCGCATAAAATTTTGCAGTCATACAAACTGTCTTTGAGTTTTTCAAATTGATCGAAGTAATCTCCACTTATGCCTTTTTGAGAAAATGATGAGTTACTTCTTTTGGCTTGTGCTATAAGTTACTGCATGCTCCACAGTGGTAATGCTGGAGTTGTCTCTTACTCATCTCGATACAAGTTAGATGCGAGTACATCATTGCCAGTGCTGGTAGTTGTATAAGCTATTCAATTATTTTTCGTGTTATTTTCTGCTCTAGAATCTTTGTCACGCTATTGGTGCTGGTAACCGAGTCATATTTATTTTCAGAATGCAGAAATGGATGTAGGTAGTTAATTTGATGCACATTTCTTTTCCGTTAATTGTGGGTGTTTGAGCCCTCCCTACTTTGGCTCTGCTATTCTCACTATGGTGGGATTCGGTCCTTTGACCTCTTGGTTATTTGAATACATCTCAATAACTTTAGCACTGTTCCAATTCTTTTGGGGGCAATTTGGTGCGCAATTTTGTAATATAGAAGATTGATTTTTCTTTTTAACTTTTTCAATTTTGGTTGATTTTTTCTCTCATTTTGGTTACCACTTTATTCACTAAGGTGTCTGCTTGCAGGTATATATGTTGGTAGTGAAATGGTTATTCACTTCACTCGTGGAACAGGCCAGGAAGTTGGTACGGGAACTGTATTAGACCATGTCATATTTAGCTCCTCTTCTCCTCGAGATGTCCCCTGTTCTAGATGTGGTGACCAATCAGAGTTCAACGGTGTGATACGTTCCTGCCTCTATTGTTTTCTCTCAGGCGGAGATCTCTACCTTTTTCAATACAGTGTCTCACTCGGTTACTTTATTGCTAAAGCCCGAGGAGGGACATGCACACTCGCCGACTCTGATCCTCCCATTGATGTTTTATATCGTGCCTCCTATCTCCTAGATAATGGCTTTGGTGTTTACCATATTTTCAAGAATAACTGTGAGGATTTTGCTATTTATTGTAAGACAGGTCTTTTGGTGATCACCAGTATCAGTGTTGGCCGGAGTGGGCAAGCAACTTCTTTCCTGGCTGCAACTGCTGCAATTGTTTCATCCCCACTTCGATTCTTGACTACGAGTGTTCCTGGTCTGATGGCAGTAACTAGTGGAATGTATTGTGTCAGTAGGTTTGTTTCCGATGTTGGAATTAGACGGGATGTGCAGAAGGTTCCCGTGGAGGCACTTGTTTCCAATGCAGGAATAGTTGAACTAAAACCGTCAACTCGTAATCAAGAGGAATAATAATGACTATCTGTAGAAAGACACTTTGTTTTAGATGATGTGGTGATTGTAAGTTTGTAACATATGCTATGAATGTTTCTGCTGAACTACTTGATTTAAAATTTGAAAGGGGATGGCACTTGACTTACCATTTTAAAAAGGAGTTTTGTATTTGATTTTATGATTCTTGTTATTTGAGTTAAATAATTAAATATCATATTTTTCATGTTTTGTAGAATCATTAAACAAAGTGGGAAATTTAAATATTATTCACCAATAGACGAATTTTCTTGCGCTAGGATTAGTTAGATTTCGGTCCTGCTAATCGGTCAACGGGTACAATCTATAGTAGGTACAAGAGCAGTGCCCACCATTTTTATCATTATTTTAGTCAATCCGATTGACCAAAATAACCTCTTATTTTTAGTTAAATTAATTAAAATATTTTTAATTAACTTGGATCGACGTCTAACTAAGTATCTTACCTTAATCCAATTAGAATTTAAGATATTTAAAAATCTTAACTTATCTCAATTACGATCAAAACTCTATCCAATAGGATTCTTATCAATTTCGAACTTGTTATATATCTTTCATATCTTATAGGAATTACGAGTATTATCTTATTAGTGTTCTTCTCATATCTAATAGAAATATAAAAAAATAAATATTAACAGATAAATACAACGAGATATATCATCGAAATCAATCTTGGCTCTTATCCATATCAATACAAAATATGTAGTTGAATCATGAATCACAATTCTTATCAAATCTAATCATATTAGTTTCGAATTTATCTTCGTAATCACATAATTTAAGAAATTCTAAAATAATTTTACCTAAACATGTATACCAAAAAATAGAGATTTCATCCATTGATTCAATATACAAAAAGTAAAGATTCTACCAAATGGCAGCAAGTATCATAGTGTAACGGCCATAAATTTCTAACCGTGTTTATGTCCTTACACATGCTCAATGACCCGTACCGTGGGACCCACACCATGATATGTACATTGACCGAGGCAAGGGCCGATGTACATTTTATATTTGTTGTGATGTATGCCTAGTGTATTGTATATGTGTAGACTATTAAGTCAATTTTATATGGGTGTATAGGTATCGAGACAAGCGGGGACATACCTCGAGTCGCGTGTCGACGTGGGACCGAGGTATCAACTTACCGGGGTCAAATTCATTTATTTGAGTTCAATGTGAATTAACGTGGGTTTACTAAGTGGCTAATGTGGTCACATTGAAATAAATATGAAAGTGCCTATAGTTAAGTGTAAATAAAACAAGGTTCATTAGATGTGCATCGAGACACGCGTTAACCCATCAAGATGGCAAGTGTCAACTTGTTGAGTCAGTCACAATTGACATTGGGGATAAGTGGGACAAGGTGGTCCATGAGATGAGCCTCGAGACACGTGTGCACACCATAATCAAAGGCTAGCATTTAAACAAATCATACTCATCCCAAAGGGAAAACTCTCGAGTATTTATTTTACTTTCGTATTTCCATTCATTTCCATTATTCCTTATGCTTTTTAAATTACATTCATATCTTGTCATCTTTTGGACGGTTGGTTGAGTTACTCCCACCGGATGTTTTGTTGTGTGTCTATGCATTCTAGACCATAGCATGTGTATCAGGAGTGCTAGGTGGATAACGACCCGAGGGAACTACTACTCGTGTCGATGCGTCGTAGGTCTACGCCGGCCACCGAGAGGGATTAGGTGATAGCTAGTTGGGTGCGCCCACTAGTGGGATCCTGGAAGGAAATCCCGAAGTATGGTTTAGTCTGACTGGAACAGGCACGCATATTTGAGCTTTATTGTTATTTATGCATGCGATGCCTTACTTTACAGTTGCCTGTTTACATTCCGCATGTTTATTTAGCAGTATTTCTTGACTTCCACTTGTTTATATGAATGCTCGGAGGAGTTCCTTGGGATTTTACTGACTGGACTCGTCATCCATTTTCTTATGTGATGATTGAGTGCAGATCCTAGTACAAGTAAGGGCAAGGGGATCTTATGCGACTACATCTGACTGCCTACCGACCCCGGCTCGTGAAGAAAATTTTTTTTTTCCATTAGCAAACTAGGGAGTCCTTGGTTCGTTGAGGAAGAAATGGGCATATGCATGGGTCGTGCGTATGCACCCCTTTCCCTTGTTGGGTCGGGCCTGGGGCCTGGGCCAAGCTCGGCCCATCGGGCCCATGGGTCGAGCCTAGCCCCAAATAAATAAATAAAAGAGAAGAGAAAAAAATTGAAAAATTTTCCAGAAAATTAGAAAAAATCCCAAAAAATCATATTTCGACAAAAAAAAGAAAGTAATGAATTTCTATGAAAAATAAAATATTTGAAATTTTGAGCGAGACTTTTACGTTGATTTTACCTTGAAAAGCGCAAAATGGGCGGATTGGCTTAAAAATTTAGAAATTTGTCTCGAATTCGATTTGACCTAAATTGATAAATTATTGAATGTTAGGGAACTAAAGGGAGAACTCAGGAGTTTGGACACGTATTTCGAAGTGTCAAGGGATCGAACAGACTAAGAAAAGCGTGTGAATTGTAAGTACAACAGTGAAAATTTTATATTTCATTTCATTCACCTTTATTGATTTATTGGTCAATTGGTAGATATTGCTACTTGAGATCTCACATCATGTTGTTCTTGTATCTCTCCATGAGTGAATATTGTGACATGATGCCTTGTGAATTATTTCATCGACTCTGATTCCTACTCTTGATGTCATTTTTGAAAAGAATTGATGAAAAGCATGCTAATGGGATAATTTGGATTTACTTGGACTTGTATTTGATTTCCTTTGGGCTTTGTAGCCTAACTTGTTTTGAATTCCTATAATATTGACATTATTTGTCTTTGAAATTAAAGTAGGGATTATCTAGTGTCCATTGCACGAGAGATGCGCGGTTCACGGGGACATGGGTGTACCGCGGTTCCGACACTAACCACTACACTTGCGCGACACACGAGTTATGGGACTCGGGGTGGTCGACAAGCATGAGATTGATGATATATAAGCGTAGAGTGCAGCTCCGCTATTTGTGTGAAATATGTTGAGCGTAGCTCCATATAGTAGTGGGAAAAGTTTGGTGATAGGTTCTCACCGCCGACCGAACGCAGATCATCTCGACTTAGCCTGCGTCAGTCTCTATATTTTTAACTATAGTATTTACTCGCATTCCTTGTTTCAACTATTTATTTTGCTACTTTATGCGTTTAAATATCATTCGTTTATTTTTGGAAATGTGACATAGAATTCTCCAGTTATTACTTAAATATTACTATACTCACGGTCTAGTTTGTGACGGTGGGTGTAGGTCCATCGAGCAGTAGCAGACTAGGGAAGGAGAAGATCGACGATTTCCTTTGAGCAGTTCAGCGACTCTCCTCACTCATTTTGTATGTCTCGATTTTTGTTTTATTATTATTTTTATGTCATTTTGGGTTGTACATTGGGATGAGTGACTAGTTCCATATATATACATGCATGTGATGCTGTATGTTTTTCCTAGTTTTCTGTACTTAGGAATTTTGAATCATAACAGCTTTCGCATAATCTTTCACTTACATATTAATATGAAATCACATGAAAATGATAAAGGAATTTGAATTAACTTTAAATTAAATGATATATAAGTACATATATTTGGAGGAATATAGGGATGAAAAGCTGACTAATACGTAATTAAGTCTTATGTGATTAGGATTAAGACTTGATTACGGGATTAGGCCGGGCAATGATCTGTTTAGAAGTTAGGGCCGTCACACATAGAACATAAAATTCAATCAAAAACGAAATATGTTAATCAAATTAACCTAAGCATGATCACTAGCATGACAACAAACCTATTTGCACACAAATCATGAATATATGTATCCTATACATTGTTCAAGAACATGTCAATAATCACCACAGAATCATGTATATCACATATACATATACTAACAACATGCTTTCATCAATATATCTTAAATATAACTCAAGAAAACATGTACCGGATCTAATGCAAACGAACCCGAAGTCTTTGATACCATTTTTGGGGCTTTTTGGGGTTCAAAATGCAGTGAAAGTTTTAAATTTTATTTTCAAAACCCCATCAAGATCAAATTTGAATTTCATTAAACTGATTAACAAAAGTAAATCATACCTAAAACGCTAGTTTACTTCTATGTGTTGATCGATGTTTAAGACGTTGCCAGAGACGAATGTCCTTTATTAGAAATCCACACATAAGCGACGATCGATAATCCGAGTTCTCATCCGAAAGAGAACACAAAAACAACTTTATGGTCTCCTTAAAAACTATATAACGGTTGAGAAACCTAACTCATTTTCTAAAAACAAAAATTAGATTTCAACCATAATATATCATGTAATGTGAATTTAGTTAACACGCCTATTTATACAACCCTTGTATAAAGTGAATTACCATTATACCTCTACTTAAAGTTGTATTAATATGACACATCATAAGGAATTTTTATGTTACAAGTTTTATCATCTAAAAATAATTGTTCGGAGTCATTTAAAATCCCGCGAAGCCATTCTTTGTATGCGGCCCAATAGGTTCATGCAACGCTGGTAGTGAACTAAAACCATTTTAGTACACGAGTCATAACTGGTTTCTAGCAAGGCATTATGACTGCCCAAGCTGCACGAAGATCCAAATTGATACAACCTAATCTATAGTTTATATCATATCTTTTTGACGTACGATATCATTTGATTAAATATAAGACACATAAAAGTCACCATTTATGTTCAATCATACTAGTCTTGATCTTTAGGTAGACTTAAAACATCCCAGTAACATTGATCATGTGATATCCTAGATTTCTTAAACCTGTAATTAAGGCTAATATTGGATTAATATAAATTAACTGCGTTCTAGATCGCGACCCAAGATCCGAAGGTCGGTGAGATTGAGATCTTAAGGTAATTTTATTTTTTGTGATGTTTACCTAGTGTGTGTTGTATAGTTATGTTATTTTAGAAATTTCAAGCTAGGTGGGTAATTTTGAGTTTCGCGAAAAATAATTATAATTAAGTTTAAAAAATGCGAAATTTACATTTAAACGGATTTAACAAGCCGACGTGAGTCTCACACCTTGAATTGCGTGCGATATGTATTGTCTGAGAGTTTCAAAGCACATTGGTAAATTCTCCAATTTTTAATCGAATTGGAGTATTTTTCGGAGTTTAATTTGGACATAAAAATGACCAGATAAATATGAAATAAAAAGAAAAAACCAAAAAGACTTAAAAGGGCAGTGATGGTGCTTGAAAGGGATAGAGATCGAGGGGCAAGACGGTCATTTGACCCCCTATTATAGTCGTTCTTCATCATCTTCAACCTCAACAGTGTATTGTCTCCACTGTATTTCCACCATCACCTTCGTCTTCATTGCCTCTCCATCTCTTCTCTCGTGTCAAGAAAAACTCTCTATCTCTTGTGATTCGATTGGAAATCGAGGAAGGAGGAGCCGTGATCGGTGTTAGGATTTGCTAAAATTTGTACACGATCGACACGATCGACACAATCGGATTTGTATCTTCAGTTGTAAATACCTTTAGGTGTATATAATCATGTGTAATGTAACTCATTGATTATTGAATAAGAATCGTATTTCTAAGAAACCAACATGGTATCAGAGCCCTAGGCTGTTGAAGCTCAAGGAGAGCTTCAATGAAGAAGAGACAGTAGAACAGCAAATGAGGTAAAACAAAGCTCCAACCACCACGTTGAATGCTTTGCACCCTTTATTTATAGTCAAAACAAACTTTACATCTCATTTGTTGATGTAAATACATCTCGGTAGTTGGATTACAACACACAACACACACACAAAATTCACTTACTTGCTTATTACAACGAGAAGATATACCTCGAGATACACACCAATTACAAAATCAATGGTTCATTCTAACATCCCCCTCAAACTAAGGGAAGAGAAATGAGACTTAGTTTGTCCCTTAAAAACAAAAACCTAGAGATAGTAAATGATTTAGTGAAAATATCAAGCAACATTATCAATGAAGGAACATGATGAATCTGAAGACAACACTGCCAACACTTTATCTACGACATAATGAATATCTAACTCAATATGTTTAGTGCGAGAGTGATAAAGCTGGATTCTTGGCTAATGCGTGACACTCATATTATCACACCAAAGCAGTAGGACTAGTACCAAGAGAAATTTTCAATTAGAAAATAGAATTTGAATCAACTTAATTAGAAATTTGTTACTGCTTGCATGAAAGCACGATATTAGATTCCGTACTAGGCCAGAACAGCGACTGTTGTTTCTTAGGCTGCCAAGAAATCAAATTAGATCCCAAAAATACGAGAATAACACTGCCATGATTTCCTATCATCCATTTGAGCGACCCAATCAACATCGAGAATACCAGTGAGAAATAAATCAGCACTCGGTTTAAAAAACAAACCCAAATCAACAGTACCTTTGAGATAGCGCAACACTCTCTTAAGAGCTTGCCGATGCAATACAAGTAGGAAGCTCTTTGGAATTGACTTAAAGTATTAACAATATAAGCAATGTATGGCCTAGTATTAACAAGATATTGGAGACCACCAAGCAAACTCCTATAAAGAGTTTTATCATGAAACAAAGACCTTACTTGCCATCCTTGTACAACGACTTACCAATGACAAAGGGAGTAGCAATTGGTTTTGCATGAGACATACCTCCCTTTTGTAAAAGTGATGAATATAAAATTTGTTTGAGTTAAGTATGAGTCCTTTGCGAGACCTATGAACTTCCATTCCCAAGAACAAATTCAAATCTCCAATATCTTTTAAGTCAAACTTACCATCAACTTATTAATGAAAGATTGAATGGAAGATTGATTAGAACCGATAATTATAATGTCATCCACATAAACCAGACACATACAACACAACTTGCTCATGATGATAGATGAACAAAGAGTGCATCGAACTTTGGAATTATGGAAGCCCCAAGACAACAAAGTGGATTTCAGTGATCAAACCATGCACGAGGAGCTTGCGCGAGACCATACAAAGCTTTATGTAAGCGACACACGGCATTAGGGCGAGAAAGATCCACAAACCCCATAGGTTGAGTTGTGTAGACCTCCTCAACTAGCGACCATTTAAAAATGCATTATTGATATCAATCGACGCAACGACCAACCAAAATGAACGATGACGACAAAATAACTCGAATAGTAGAAGCCTTAACAACGAGGACTATATGTCTCATCAAAATCAATCTAGGGTACTTGTTTAAACCCTTTGGCCACTAATCTAGCCTTGTATCGATTTATAGACCCATCGAGAATTCCTCTTATGAGAAAAAATCCACTTATTGCCAACAACATTTTGATTAGGGAGCGAGATGGAACTAGAGACCAAGTACCATTTTTCATGAGAGCATGATACTCGATCCATTCTTGCCTTCCAATGAGGAATCGAAGAAGCTGCGCGGAGATGCGGGAATATCATGTTCATGAGTGGATGTAGTAGACAAAAACACTTTTCTTAAAGCGATTCCATCCTTGCCCGAGTAATCATTGGATGGATGTTTTGAGATCACACCGAGTCCTTGAATCCTCGGCAACATGAGGTGTAACCTCAGTTGAACGGGACACCATTCACTTAGATGAAGAAGATGAAGATCTGATGGAAGCAATGGGCGATGTGGAACCAACAAAGGAAAGCGATAGGCAACTCGGGCGATGTAGAAGTTGTTGTATGAGACTTATCGAGAAAATAAAGAAGGATAAGGAAATTCATTCTCATGGAACACAACATTTCTAGTGATGTAAATCTTCCCGAGATGGACTCAAACACTTGTAGCCACTTATCTTGTTGCTATACCCCAAAAATATGCACTTTCGGATCTAAGCTGGTACTTATGAGCATTATAAGGACGCAAATATGGAAAGCATGCACATCCAAAAACTCGAAGTAAAGTGTAATCAGGGGATTCATGAAATAATTTCTCAAAAGGTGACACACCATGCAGTACTTTAGTAGGAAGACGATTAATCAAAAATGCAGCAGTAGAACAAGCATCCCACCAGTATTTCAGAGGTACTTTACTATGAGCAAGCAGTGCAAGACTCATTTCAACTATATGGCGATGCTTACGTTCAGCTCGACCATTCTGTGCATGTGTATGAGGACATGGATCTTTGAAAAATAATGCCACATTCATCAAGGACTGATTTAAAGATCTATACTCACCTTTGATCAGATTGAACTTTCTTGATAGTAGACTTAAACTGATTCTCCACCATTTTCTTAAAGTGCATAAAAGCATTCAAAGCATCTGATTTCAATTTCAAAGGATATAACCATGTAAATCTAGTGGAATCATCAATAAAATGAATGTAATAGTTGAAACCACTCGGAGAAGTAATCGGTGCGGGACCCCACAAATCGCGGTATGTATCAAATCCAAAACATTATTCGACATTATTTGGATGAATGAAATGGTAATGCATGACTCTTGATGGACAAGGTGACAAAGATCGGTGATGGGCCGAATGGAAGATGAAGTTTTTGATGCATAACTTTGTTGGAGTGTCTTTTGTCTTGGGATGACCAAGTGCGGAATGCCACGGTGAAGACAAACTTTTATTGGACACAAATAAAGCGACATGTGAAGAAGGTAAGCTGTGCATGTGGACCGAGAGATGCGATATAGACCGTTTTGTATTGTTCGTGAAGAAGAATCTCATTGGTTTGAAGGTCCTTCACGAAACATACATGAGGATGAAACTCAATCAACACATTGTTATCTACGGCTAGCTGGGAGACACTCAACAAATTCTTTTTAATGTTAGGTACACACAAAGTGTTATGAAATGATAATGCGAGAACCAACGAGATGGAATGCAAAGCGGACCCGAGTGCCGGTAATTTTTAGCAATGACCATTACCAACCATTAAAGATTGATTACACGAGTATGTGGAGGTGTTATGCATCGAGAAGGATCCCCGGTAACATGAGATGTAGCACCCTTGTCCATGTACCACGATCCATCATGACCGAACCGATGCGATAAAGAAAGACGAAGGTGTATGAGGTTGAGGAGTGAAAGGCTTCATCGCAGCGAGAGGAGAACTCCTGTTTGAGTGCCCATGTACTTCATGTACGCCTTTATAGTAACATACAATTCTTGAATGTCCAAACTTCCCACAAATTTGACATGTGGGTTTCTTGTTCTTGGTTGATGACTTGAAACCCCCTGCCTCGGAACCTTCCATTACCACGACCTCTGAAACGGTATTTGCTCTATTCCCATTGGAATTCCGATTCGAATATTCGACTTAGTGTTCTTGGTTTTAATTTCTGCGGCATTAGCGAGATGGAGAATCTGCAACACCAAAGTATTTTCATTATCTTGATCGGGGTTTCTTGAACCCGATCGGTGTAGAGTGTAGTTCTGCCATTGTAAATCACATCTTCCCTGCAAGAAGGTAGTAATAGGTAGGTATTCCCTGTCTAAACCAATCAATACTTTGGAAATCAAATCATCTGTGTTCACCCCACGATCTATGATAGCAGATTATCGAGAAATACATTTCATCTTGGACAAATACTCTTTCATTTTCATCGCCCCCTTACGAGTTGTATGGAGTGCTTTCTTGAGAGGCGAACATGAACTCTATTATTAGAGCCAAAATATGTTTCGATTTCTTTCCACAATTCATGTCTTTGTTTGTTTCGGTGTATTCCTATAATCTGCATTGCGATATCGGGCATCATCGCATTTATCAACCAACCTGACAAAAATCGATCTCTCTTGAACAGATCTTGTACTCGGATTTGGTAATCCATCGATCAAAGAATTTTTACGGTATTTCAGAGACCCAAACAAATGACCATCAAGATCAAAACCTTGAATAGCGGAACAACAATCGATTTCCACTGATAGAAAATTTGTTCCATCAAGCTTTATAGTGACAAATTGACTCAAAGAACTACCAAATGGAGTACCAGAAGTCAAACACGAGGTACCTCACGATCTAGAACACGAAGATGGAGATCCTGTTCCATGACTCGACTGTTCGTCATTCACACCAGTTGCACGATCTTATGAACTTTCTCACTAGATCGACTCTTTTCTTCACTTGGATCTAGTTGTTGCACAACAGATCGACTCTCCTGCTCGCTCCACGAGATCTAGCTTGTGTGGGTTCGATTCTTCGAGATCCAGGCCGTCTAGCTTGTTCTTCGTCGGATTCTTGAGATCAGACTCCTTTTCCCAGATCCGGTCGTTTGACTACTAGATCTTGCATGTTCTTGGCTAGATCTCGTTATGCCATCACCCGATCCATGTCCAGAGAGTAAGTAACTCACCAGATCAGCGGAGAGCGGAGGAGGATGTCGAAGCAAGAGGCGGCGCCGGTGTCGAACGCGGCGGAGTAGACACCGCAGCACGGCTTCGAAGGAGCGACAAGTACAACGATCTCAACGTCTCTGGAGACGATGCCTTCGCTCGCCTCTACTCCGTAGTCGAATCGGACATCGAAGCCGCTCTCAAGAAATCAGAGGTCGCTAGCCGCGGCTGTTGCGTTGAATGCCGAGATCCGGCGCACCAAGGCTCGATAGCCGTCGCCGATCAGGAGACGTCGAGCGAGAAGGCCGAGAAGACCCATTGTCGCCGTCGAAGAAGCGAACCCCGTCGCGACGAAGAAGCCGAGCCCGCAGCCACGAGGAAGCCGAGCGCCGCCGTCGTCAAAAAAAAATCAGAAATACACCCGAGAGATCTCGTTTTTCCCTCTCGATCCACAGCGCTAGCCACTCAACGCTCTGATACCATGTTGAAGCTCAAGGAGAGCTTCAATGAAGAAGAGACAGTAGAACAGCAAAGGAGGAAAAACAAAGCTCCAACCACCACGTTGAATGCTTTGCACCCTTTATTTATAGTCAAAACAAACTTTACATCTCAGCTGTTGATGTAAATACATCTCAGCCGTTGGATTACAACACACAACACACACACAAAATTCACTTACTGCTTATTACAACAGAAGATATACCTCGAGATACACACCAATTACAAAATCAATGGTTCACTCTAACATAGGCTAACTGTGCGTCTTCATCCTCGAATCTGCCGTGCGCATTCGTCTCTCTGCTTCATCCGTCTCTCTGTTTCAGCCATGCGTTCAATGAGTAAGAGTTCGTGAGAACAAGTCGAGTCCTTCCTCAGCAATCGCACACACAACAGCTTCTGTTCTCAGCCTCTACGCACGCACAACGATCTCTGGTTCAGCCGTGGGCCTCTCTGTTTTATTCAGCCTCTACACACCAACCTCTGGTCACGCAATCGCACATCATACCGAGTTCCTGTTCAGCTGTGATTGTGTGTTTGAGTTCGTGAGTTCTTTTCCCTGTTCGTACGGTCTTCAGCCCGTCCCTCCCTCTGCTCCATCCCTTTTTTTCGCCCTTGATTCGTACATCGAGAAAAATGAACTATCTCGCTCAATCTCAACAATTCTTATGGTTCATGCTATCCATTGCGGTCTCAACAAATCTAGAGCTTCTTGATTGGCCACAATCTTTGGCGGGAGACATCGTCATGCCAAAACAATGTGAAAAGGAATATGACACTAAATTTTGGGATTGAGTTGAAGAATGGGAGATTAAAAATCACAAGATTATCACTTTAGTAATACCACTTGTCCCTCTATTCACATTCAATTTGTCGAGTTTAATACTAGGAAAGAAACTTGAGATTTTTTGTCTAATAGATACAAAATTTCTGGTTTTACCCAATATTATCAATTTTTCACTAACTTTTACAGTTTGAAATAAGTCAAAGTTAAAAGCCTCATTATTGACCTATTGGAGGTTCAAAACGGGACCAGATCTCATTCATTCTAATGAGTAAACCATCTTGTTGCTCTTTTGATCTTCTTGTTAAACCATATCGATATCGCTATTGCACTCACTCCATCATGGTTGAAGTCTGGATCCTCATTTTGTAGAAATTGCATAAACATGGGGCATATGTTTGCAAACTGCCCTACTATTGAGTGTCGATCTTGCCATGATTGTGGTCATATAGTGCCAAATTGTCCACCTCGTCCCAATGGTGTCACCAAGTCGGCATCAAAGACTAATTTTTATGTTGTTGTTGTTGTTGTTGTTGTTGTTGTTGTTGTTGTTGTTGTTGTTGTTAAGTCAACTTCCTCTCCTACTACTCCTTTGAGTGAAATAGAAACAATTCTCAAATAGGTGATATCCCCTAAAGCCACTGCTTTATCTGTTACCCCAAGTAAATCTTGGTTTCTTGATTCTAGACGTTATAATCATATGACTTCTCAAGTTTTTTCCCTCTCTAATAGCAACCATACTCAGTCTCTTTCTTTTATTCATGTCATAAATGGAAGTTGTATGTCCATTAATCATATAGGAACTATCTTTACCCCTATCCTTACTCTTCTTGACACTTATTATGTGTCCCTGATCTTGCTTTAAATTTGATTTCAATTGGTCAATTATATGATCTTTGCTTATATATTTCTTTTTCTCCTCTTGGTTGTTAGGTTCAGGATTTTCAGACAGGTTAGATTCTTGCAACGGGACTCAAAGTAAGACGATTATTTGAGCTCTCATCGCTTCATTTACCTAATTCTAAAAAATTCTTTGTTGTTGTTTATTCTCCTTCAGTATATCAGAGACATCTTGTTCTTTGTCATGCCTCTGCCAGTAAACTTAGAACTATTATTTCTAGTGGTTTATTAGGTATTTCAAAATTTCAGTTTTTTGATTGTATGCATTGTCAACTAGTAAAACAACATGCTTCATTTTTTAGTCTCAGTGATTCTATTGTTGCTACTACATTTGGTTTAATTCATTCTGATGTTTGGGGTCCGCACCTACTTCCATTGTGAATGGTTATTGATATTTTATGTTATTTATTGATGATTTTCCATGATTTACTTGGTTATATTTTTTTATGAAAGAGGAATGAGATATCACGTGTATATATTGAATTTGCTAACACGATTAAAACTCAATCCTTATGTACTATCAAAATGTTTGGTACTAATAATGCTTTAGAGTATCAAGATTATGTTCTTCTTGAGTTTCTAAAGTAGCAAGGTAGTGTTGTCCAACGTTCTTGTCCATATACCTCTCGACAAAATGACAAAGTTGAAAGAAAACATCGTCATATCTTAGATTCTGTTCGTGCTCAACTTCTTTTGGCATTATGTCCTTAAAAGTTATAGAGAGAGGCTGCCCTAACTTATGTTTATACCATAAATATCCTTCCTACCCTGATGCTACAAAACACCTATCCATTTGAACGTTTATAAGGTAAAGCCCCATAATTATACTAATCTTCGCATATTTGGTAGTGTCTGTTTTGTTCTTCTTAATCCCCTTGAGCATACTAAGCTAGAACAACATGCTTAGCTCTGTTGTTTTCTCAAGTATGGAGTTGAACATGAAAGCTATCGATGTTGGGATCTAATTTTTCGGAGATTGAGAATCTCTACGCATGTCACTTTCTGGGAACACACTATGTTTTCCATATTGTCCAAATTTGATACTTCCCTTTCTAGTTCTTAGCCTTTTTCTCTAACTTCGTATGTCGAGCTCTCTTCCTATTCAAATGCAAGTACTTCTATTGAGTTCAATAATTGCATCCCCACTTCAACACCCATTTTTGAAGAATCTGCTCCTTTTGATGATCCGGTTCCTTTATCTCATCGGTTTGAAAGGGTAACAAAACCTCCTCCTTACCTTAAAGATTATCATTGATTTTTCTGCTATATCTTCCTTAAATGAGCCTTCCTCATGTCGGGATGCTAGTACAGACCCTAATTGGTAGCAAGCAATGATGGAAGAATTGTGCGCCTTTGAAAAGACGCATACTTGGGACTTAGTGGATTTTCCCACAAGCAAGACTCCTATTAGTTGCAAATAGATTTATAAGACTAAAACTCATTCTGATGGTTCAGTTAAGTGGCACAAAGCTCATCTGATTGCAAAAGGTTACACATGTAGTTTGATATTGACTATGAAGAGACGTTTGCTCATGTGGCTCGGTTAACCTCTGTTTGGAGTTTGCTGGCTATTCTAGCCATCAAGCATTGGTTTCTCCTTTCGGATAGATGTTAAGAATGTTTTTCTAATGGTAATCTTGAGGAAGAAGTTTATATGCGCTCTCCTTCTAGATATCCACACTCTCCAAATCAAGTTTATCTCTTAGGACGAGCCTTGAATGGACTTAAACAAGCTTTTCATGCTATGTTTGCAAAGTTTAGCACCACCATTTTCAAATTCGGCCTCACATCAAGTCCTCATGACTTAACCTTGTTTACTCGCTGCACTGATTGAGGCATCTTCCTTCTTCTGCTTATATGTTGATGACAAGATTATTAATGGGGATGATTTTGTTAAAGCATGTTCCCTAAGTCAATCTACAAACATTATTTATCTTACAATTTTAGTTGATAAAATTGAGGTTTTCATTTGCTATTTTATTATAAATGATTGCATTTTTACCTTATAATAAGATCCATTGGTATTTTTTGAAATATCCTAAATGTCTCTAGTTGATCATTACTAAGCAAGTTGGAGGGCTCACCCCAAATTTAATATTTTAGGTTCACAACTTAGTGCTTCAAGAAAAAGGAGAAGATTTATGAGTCTTATAATCTTCTCTATGATGTAATGAACCTTCTTGTACATGTATACACTGTTTGATATATTTTGTTGTATATAAATATGGTTTGGAGGTTTATAAACGTGGTTTTGAGTTTTGGTAAACATTGTATTTTTGTATATTATTAATTATCGAAAAAGTTTTAATTTTTCGCTGCGTATATTTTGAATTATATTCGATACCGATATACATATTAAGTTTATTAGGCAAGACGGAGAGGCTGTTGGCTCTAGTTAAGTTTGGCTGGGTTACCAGGCTTAATAAGGGTTTCAGACCGAGTATGCCCTCATCAGCATAGAAGATACTAAACTGGTGAAAGTCAATATACATTTGGTCCTCAATATAGTAACTGAGGACAAGGTTTATCCGCACTTAGTGTGCGAGAATTGTATTGTAGAGATTGCAGGACATGAGATGGCTGTGACTTTTTAAATATTAGAGTTTTTAAAGTTTGATGCTCTATTGGGTATGGATTGGTTAGCCTCTTATCATGCACAATTAGATTGCTTCCGCAAGACTATATCATTTTACATTCCAGGCTGTATTATATTCACTTACACAGAGGCAACATCCAAGTTACATGCGACTAGAGGTAAGGTTGCCGCTAGTCAGGGGATGGAGATTTTTCCTGCTATGATCAGTACAGAGGAAAACGTACAACAAACCTAGAGGAGATTCCGGTTGTACCTGAATTTCTCGATGTTTTCCCTGATGACTTGCTTGGACTTCCACCCCAAGGGTAATTGATTTTATAATGGATTTAGTTCCTGGAACTAAACCCATTTCTATTCCTCCATACCGAATGGCTCCGAAAGAGTTACATAAATTACAGACACAATTGCAAGAGTTGTTAGAAAAAGGGTTTATTCAACCTAGCATATCGCCTTAGAGCATGCCACATCTTTTTGTGAAGAAGAAGGATGGAGTTTGAGGCTTTGTGTTAATTACTGACAACTGAGCAGGGTCACTATTCAAAATAAATATCCACTTCCTCGAATTGATAACTTGTTTGATAAGTTTCATGGAGCTAAAATATTCTTTAAGATTGATCTTCGATCTGGTTATCATCAGCTGAAGGTTCAAGCAGAGGATAAGTCGAAGGCTGCGTTTAGTACTTGATATGGTCTTTTTGAATTTGCAGTCATGCCTTTTAGGTTGACAAATACCCGATAATATTTATTGATTTGATGTAGAGGGTATTGAAACCATATCTAGATCATTTTGTAATTGTGTTCATTTATGACATACTGATCCACTCCAAAACTTGTGAGGAACATGAACATCACCTTAGAGTAATCCTTAAAACTTTAAGGAGTTACAGGCTATATATCAAGTTTAGTAAATGCAAGTTTTAGTTATCATAAGTCAAATTTCTTTGTCATGCTGTTGGAACATAGAGAATCTCTGTAGATCCATCGAAGATTGAAGCTATCATGGGTTGACAGAGATCAAGAGTTTTCTGGGATTGGTTGGCTATTATCACATATTTGTAAAAGACTTCTCAAGATAGCTACACCAATCACTAGATATAACCCAAAAGAATGTTAATTTTGTGTGGTTTAAGGATTGTGAGAATGCCTTTGAAGCACTTAAGAGGTGTTTGACCTCAGCTCCAGTTCTTATGTTTCCAAATCCTGGGAAGGAACTTACAGTGCATACTAATGTTTCTCAAGTTGGTTTAGGTGTTGTTATGATGCAGAATAATATGGTTATTGCTTATGCTTCTTGACAATTGAAGATTCATGAGAAAAATATCATATTCATGATTTAGAACCGGGAGCTATTGTGTTTGCATTTCCTTACTTTATTATGCATATGCTAAGAGGGGTTCCTTGGTGTTTTACTTACTGGGCTAGTCATTTATTCGTTGTGATGATTTAGTGTAGATCCTAATACCAATAGGGGCAAGGGGATCCTAGGTGACACTACAAAATAATAGCAGATCAGAAACGAAAATTTTCGTCTCTGATTTGTATAAATTCCGTCTCTAATTGAAATCTGCAACGGAACAGAGACGGAATAAATTAAGAATCTCTACGAAATCGTCGACGCTGATTCAATCAGAAACAGAAATGTGATTCCGTTTCTGATTTAGAGACGGATTAGAGACGGAATAAATTCCGTTTCTGATTAGAGACGGAAATTAGAAACGGAACAGAAATGGAAATTTTTCAAAATGGTACAATTGTAATTGCATTCCGTCTCTGATCCGTCTCTGATTAGCAACGGATCAGAGACGGAATGCATTATTTCCGTCTCGATCCGTTCTTGATTCAATCTATTCTCGAATATTAGAGACGGAATAGCAACGGAATCTCGAATTAGTTGCTAATCCGTCTCTAATTTTCCTTTTGTTTAGTTTTCAAACATAAACTCAATCCAATTGGTTCTCCAACCTATAACTTGAAAATACAACCATATGACCTACTCCATCGCCTGCACCCCCTCCAACAACTCCTTGGGGGTGCTAACATCCCCCAAAAAAGCAAAATTTGACATTCATACATCAACAATATATATCAACAAATATTCAAATGAGAGAAAAAAAATGTAAAATTCAAAATTTGAAAAAGATTTATATATCCACGAAAAATTGTCAAGTATAATAAATGCTCCAAATTTCTAAGTATTCACAAAAACCACCAATCCTATTGTTCGACAACCACAAAAAAAACTTACAATCCTCTAAATATGCACAAAAAGAATTATCAATCTAAAAGTCATGTAAACAACTATAAAAGTTACATGATATGCTTTAAATTCCTCAACTCTCACTTGAAAACCAGATTATGGCAGGTATTGTCACAGGGATATGGGCAATCAATGACACTAACTCCCACTCGGTCGAAGAACCAGTATCCTACTGATAGGGCCACGCTCTGCAAATATTGCAAAATAGATCAAACTCATGATAAAAAAAATGAAACTGCAAAAAAACTATCTCCATTTACGGTGCAAAAGAAAACAATATATTTTACTATAATTTCCGACGGTACATGGCTACTTGTGTGTCAACTAACACAATTTATTAGAAGGGGAATACGAGAACCTACCTAACTACATGAACAAAAAGCTTTGCTAAAACACAATTACGAAAACGTTTTAAGTGCTAAAGCACGACAAC
The DNA here is from genome assembly GCA_039657365.1 of Stephania yunnanensis. NCBI lineage: Eukaryota > Viridiplantae > Streptophyta > Magnoliopsida > Ranunculales > Menispermaceae > Stephania > Stephania yunnanensis. The sequence goes on from CM077585.1 coordinate 7,503,936, forward strand.
ATGCCAGCAAAAGGAAAATTCGAATCATTTCATTAAAAATGTCTAAGGATCATAAAACTACATAAGGTGAAAACAAAGGAAATTCAAAAAGTACAAAGATCCACAATATTGAGCAAAAATTAGAAGAGAACATAATACGTTGAGAATTTACAGTATTATAGAGCAAATAATGAAAACAAAGCACTTGTGTCTGTAGGTCTAGCAAAAATTAGAAGAGAACATAATAAGTCAAATAAGGCCACAACAGAAGAATAAAGAGCATGCACTTACATAGGAAAGTAATAAAGCTGAAACATCAAAAAAAGTGAATTGGAAGCTCTGTGTAAAAATTAACAAAATATAAATAAGGATTTGTAAGGACACGAAGAAGCTAAGCTTAGTCGTAATGGCAAGGTAGATTATTTACTTCATTCCAAGGTCTAAGTAATGTAGCGAATACAAAAACCATTTATAAGAGCAGAACATTTCAGTACTAACATCATAAATATCATTAACTGTTATTCCTACGCAAAGTGCATTTCAGTTTAACTTGATAAAATCTTAAGAATATAGCTACATTGATAGAGAAACTAAACTCCTAACATGTAAACAACTTTCAAAAGGAGCTTAGGATGTTGAGATCTACACCACAAAGGCACAAAGCAATTAGAGAAATAAGTGTTAAATCATAAAATATGGAAGAACAACAACTCACTCGCTCAAGAGGAAGAAAAAATGCAGAAGCCCTTAATGACTTGCTCCCAACATTCAAGGCCACGGCTTGCCCTTGCCAATCAATGACAGGGGAACCACTGAACCTCCTTTTGTTCCAGATGCAGCCTATCAAACCACAAGTCAAAAAAATGGGCAACTAAGAAAGTAGTGGAAGAAGAAAAAAAATAAATAATTTAAATAATTCAATTGATCATCATAAACCAATCAATGGTATCAACTCATCAATCTATAAAAGACTGCACTCAAAAATTCACAAAATGAATGAGATAACTTGCTTGTAAGTGTGGTGACGAGCCCACTAAAAATAAAAACAAAAATCGGAGAGGCACTAGACCATGAGAGAAGGCCCTGCAAGACCACACTTGAATGTTAGACTTTTATCAATTTATCACTGAAATCTGTGGCGTCCACTCAAACATGTGTTGGTGATGCTAAAAATGCAACAATAGTAGCTAGTAGTACAGAAGATGCTTCTCCAAGCAGTGCAGTGAAAGCTCTGCCATTCAACTTTCTTTTCTTGCTCTTTCAACGCAGTATTAATGGCTTGTGTGAATGACAAGAGATCAAAACACTTCAATTTTCTTCTATAAATGGATAAAAGGGCAGAGGCCCAATTGCCAGTATGGTCACATTGGTCACACATATGCAGATTCAGAACCTGTCACAAATGCATGCATCAAAGCTCACCACCAAGTACAAGTGGTGGTGGTGGTGTTGGTGTGTGAAGAAAAGACTAGCTAGCATTTCTAATTGCTATTACTATGTAGCCTTGTTGTAATCATCAAAGAATTGGATAATCAAAAAAGTATGAGAAAATGGTCATTCAAATTGCCCAAAACACATAGGGAAGAGAAATGAGGTGAAGAAGCTGAATAACCCAAATTCATGAAATGGTGAAAATTGAATATTCCAAATTAGTTGAGGTGGGCTACAAGAATCAAAATCATTCATTATGCTCAACTTTATGCAATTGTCGAAGTGCTTCCAAGTCCTTACATCCCCCTAATCAATACGCCTATCTAATTTATCCAGTTTCTATTGAGTCGAGTTTTAATCATATGCTAGTAGAATGCCAAAATCAAAAACTAAAAAAACAAATGAACTACAGTTACAAGAGTGCAAACTAAGCTGTGCTTGGAAGCAAGTTATCTCATTCATTTTGTTCAAAAACAAGAACTCTCTTTCTGTATTCTTACATCCATTCAACACCCTCCAAACACCATTACATGGGATTTTTACAATGCGATGTATTTGCAGAAATAGACAGTATAAAGAGCAATCACAAGCCTACACGAAAATTAACCTTTTTGAATAAACATGTTCAATGCAAAACAGTTCAGATCTATGTATTTATGTTTTCACAAACCTAAAGCACCAATTAGCCACATCGCAATGGCTAAATATATGCTACATTGCTACATACAGTTTTCGGTAAATGCTAGTGATTCACCGATTGAAAACTGAAAATATACAACAAAAGAGAATAAAAGTATTTCAGGAAGCACACAAAAATCTTCAGTCAAACGAATGCACAAAACATGGGAGTTTCCCACAGGAGCTTCATTTGTTTTCTCAAACTAGGGGTTTTACAATCCTTCTTTACGACTCACAAAACATGGCATAGCATAAATTTAGTAAGCATCAATAGTGGTTTTCTAAAGCACAAAAAGGTAATGGTTATAAATTTTGATTCGAAGAGAAATGGTACCCGAAAGTAGATAGATATCACATGGAGGATCAATGCATTGATAAAACAGGGAAGAAGAAATTACTAGTTTTTCATTAGTCAACGGAACTAATATGAAAAAAGCTTTTATATAGACATTTGTCACAACAGTCTTTCAACTTCAAGTCCATAAAAGCTTCAAAGCTAGATATGGTGTCGCTTTCCATTGGCAGTAACAAACTTACAAATGCAGACATCGAGAAGAAGGAAAGTTAAAAGTAACGCTACAAGAAATTGAGGCCAATAGGCTCAAACAATTGAAGATACTAACCGAAAAAATCCACAAATGTGTGTTCTAAGAAAAGAAAGGTACAATGGCTACCTTGATCGCAGCGCCTAATGCATCGAGTAGGTTTCCATCAACATTGATCACAAGACCTTCTATGTAAAGGTCCCAACAAATCTTTCCTTCCATCACGTTGAGAGACAAGAGATCAATTCCAGCTCCTGACACATTAAACAGTCAATTTCACTCAAGCAAGAATCCATTTGATCAAACTAAGACCAATTTCAATGGAATTATGATATTTTTTTTAAAAAAATCCACAACATACATCCAGCAGTTACAGTTTCCAGTCAAGTCATCTCAAAAAAAAAAAAATGCTTAGTCAAACGAATGAACTCTTCCACATTTTCCGGTGATACAAAATCAAGAGCAACTTTTAAACATGAGTGAGAAATTACAGAAAATTAGAAAATAAAAATGACATACTTAAACTATAAAAGATGGATTGAATAGAAGCATAATGGAAAATGAATTGTAATGCATAATAAAACAATAAATAAGTCAAGAGGAGGGACTTTCACGAAATTTAAAAAAGGAAGGGAAGTCATTGGATGGCATACTTAGGATTCATGCATTTGCAAAGCGATTAATAAAACAATAAACTTTGTTTCGCTTTGCTCCGCCGCGGAACATAGTGATCAAAACAAGCATTCAAAACACAAATTGAAGATCAAAACAACCCAAAAATCGAACCTTTGAATGCGAATCTTTTTGAGCTTGAGCCCCATCACCCGGCCCAAAATCGAAATCCTCCAAAGAGAAATACACATCATCTCCATGTAGCGCAAATCGCAAAGCCAAAACACCTCACAAACTCACAAAAAAAACCCCAAAACCAACCAAAACACACACAAAAAAAACCCTAAAAACCAGAAAACTCATACATGCGGAATTGAGGTTTGAAGCGGAGAATCAACAGACAAAGCGCCTGAAGCGGGACGAAGACGAAGAAGATCGGAGAAAGAGAGAGACACGGCCTTGTCGAAGAGCGAGCTCGAACCCTAAGCTGGAGCCGAATCGAGCCCTATATTTGGAGTCGTCGGTCCCCATGAACGCATCCCAAGACGATTGCGAGGCCGGGAAGGGCGCGAAGGCGGCGTAGGCGGAGTCGTCGAGCCCACGCGCCGGACTCCGCGAGTCTCGACCGAGAGCGAGAGACCGAGACGAGACGCGACGACGAACTTGTGGGATTTGGGGATTTTGTTTGGGGGAGGGGGAGGTGGAGGGGATACTCATCAAATCTCGAGATTTGATGCACAAATCTCGAGATTTGATGAACGGTTATAAGAAAACAAAGTTTTGGGGGGAATGTTGGCGCCATTTTTTAGAGACGGAATTTAATTCCGTCTCTATTTCCGTCTCAATTCCGTCTCTAACTACTTTTTTTAGCAACGAAACTTAATTCTATTGCTAATTCCGTTTCTAAATTTCATTTTCCTTGTAGTGTGACTACATCTGATTGCTCACCGTCGAGGAACTACTAGTACGTGTTTATTTTGAAATTTTGTATTATTTTGCATATTGGGAGACTGGAATGACACTATACTTATATATACACTGTTTTATGGTATTGTCGCCTATATATAATTTTTACTTGATTTCATGTAGATGAGCATTTTACGAAAAACAGCTCGTCTTTTGTACTATTCCAATTTGCATTAGCTGCAACACGACTAATGCGAGACTGATTCCACCTTTTCTTGGAAGCGAATTACACTTTTAATGAGTAAAGACTATTGAAAAATGTAGTACCTGAGATGATGCTTTCGGAGGTGGAGGAATACTGATTCTTGCTACAGGGATACTGCTCTTTCCAGTAGGTTTGGTTAAGTTTCTTTATTTTTCAGATGACTGTACAACATTTTTCGTACTTCCATCGTAGTCTCTAATTCCAGATGTATTTGTATGCACTAACACCTTCTCTTGATGTGCTTCAAGAGGTGATTTTGAGCTCTCATTCCTTGAAGTCCATCTTTATCTGCATACCTTACCAATAGAAAGTAAATATAGAAATGAGAGGAGTATCCCCAAGCTGAAAATCGCAAAGATGAACGGGAAAAGGTATTAATGATGAACATGGAAGAAAAACCGAACACATACTTCGCACGGATGAAATTCTCAATACCCACTCTGTCATACTTTGGGGGTAGCTCTGCTTCCCAGTATTTGTTTGCCTTCTCATTCCCCATCGCTATTTGCAAACAAAATCAAGATACCATGAAACACGACATCAGTCTCTAAAATGGAGAATGAATGTATTTAAAAGCTCAAAGATTATAAGATATCGAACTACTAAGAAACCGTCCTTATCATACATTGAATAAATGCAACCTGCTCTGGAAGCCATGTATCTAGAGTAGCAGATCTAACCTACACCAAATTGAAGTACAAAATGTGAAGATACATTGCTGAAAGATCCAATAGATGCTTGAAAGACGAGAGTACAGGTTTATTGTATGCATGGAACAATATGCAATGCAGTGTATAAAGAGCAACAAGTGGAGCAAAATACACTTTAGTATAATGTCAAAATGAAAACATACATTGAAGAAAGAACCACAATGATGCTTAAAAGGTGAGAACACACTTATGTGTATGAGGAACAGCTCGCAGCGCATAACAAGTATAATACACACGACACAAAGTAAATTGTTCTTTTGCATGATGTTCATCTATTAAAATTATATGCAAGTAGAAAATTAGAACATCCATCACCTTGGATATATGTACCCCAAGGCTTCTATGTATTCCCGAACACTGCATACATATGAATATCCCAAGATTTACGCTCGCCCATCTTGGACCTCTGCATAGAAAATAAAGTAGGATTATCAAAAATTGCACTCACTATAAACTACACAAGTTCTGAAAAGTTTTTCACAGCATACTTAACAAACTCTCTCGATCTCATTGACACAGATGTGATTAGAACACCAAGCATATATATATATATATATAGATATGTTACACCTTCATGATAGAAATATACGAATGCTAGATATATTCTTTAAACTTGAGCAATTTGAATCCTTATTAGCTGTTCTATGTTAGTTCTAGCAACCTACTTGCTTCAATCTGCACACACCCTATTCTCCGGAAGCTTGAGCAGGCCTTCTAGAATCTGCAAATGAAAACATAAAATTCATCAAACATGGAGAAATATCAACAAAAAATGACCTCTTTCCCTTTTGATTTCCACCAAAAGATAATATTAATAATTCATACCAAATATCTATAATTATAGATACACACAGTCCGAATCCATTAAACAACAACAACGACAACATAGCCGATCAGTCCCAAATTAATTGGGGTCGGCTACATGGATCAAACTGTTCCATTGTGCTCGATTAAGTGCCTTCTTTACCCACACACGCCCTATGTGTGGGAACCTTTGCTCATTTTTCTTCGCACCCCGTCCAAATCCATTCAAATAATATGAATATCAATACTAAACAAAACAAATGTTTCACCATATAGAGAGGAGCGACCAAAAGAAAGAGAGCTCGAGAGGACGCAATGTTCCACTTAAGAGATGCATATTTAATGAGCTTGAGACTTAAACAACTTAAAATTTTTTGTGGATTCACCATTCAATTCAAATATAGTGAAACGTAAGTCACGCATTCGCAAGCTTGCGCACGTTCCGAATAGTAACGCATTTCCAAAAGACGTTTTACCTTACTTTTGGAATAAAAAAAACCTAACTTATTTTACTCATTTATATTAATTTTTGCAGTACATCTGTAATTTTTCCTGATGAACAGTGCCCTCCTTATTTCGATTTTGGTTCATATATATTAAGGGGTCAAATGACCATTTCACCCCTCAATATTTATCCTCTCCAATTCAAATCCCATGCCCTTTTTGGTCATTTTCCATTTTCCATTTTCCATATTTTTTCATATTTATCTCCTTGATTTTCGTTCCAATTAAACTCCGAAAAATATCTCAATTTCGCCAAAAATTAGCAAATTTCCTAAATCAATCCAAAACCCTTGAAAAACTTGTCCTTACACATAAATCAAGGTGTAGGACCCATGTCGACTCGTTAGGTCCATTTAAGATCCAAAAATCAAATTTTAATTCAAATTTCATAATTTTCAGTAAAATCCTAAATTAATGTTCACCTCAATATTTTAAGTACCTTGACACCCGTCTCGACATGTATTTTGAGATAAAATCTCGCTAAACACCGATCTCGACACATATCTCGAGACGAAACCCTCACGAATCTCAAAATCACTTAATCAATTGAATTTCTCAAAATAACATAACATATATACAACACTAGGCAAACTTCACAGAATAATAAAATTAATTATAAATCTCTAATTCACCGGTATTTAATTCCCAACTTTCTGCCAAAACTTTAATTAGGCTCCCTTAATCTAGGATTAACCGTAATTAACGGTTTTAAATTTTCAGGATTTGACAATCACCGGGTCGAGGAGTATAATGAAGGAGACTGGGTATATCTTAAAGTTTCTCATAAAAAATATCATTACAGGTTTGGAATCAAAGGGAAATTCTCTCCCATATACATAGGACCTTTTAAGATTCTTAAAAGGATTGGAAATGTTGTTTACCGACTTGCATTGTCGTCGCAACATGATGTATGCCACGTTTTTATGCTTAGAAAGAGAGAACCTGATTCACATCATATTGTGAAATGGAATCAGTTTGATTTACAACATGCTATTTCCTAGGCTTAATAGGCAAATATATCCTAACATTTCAAAGATTTTGCAAAAATATCCTAACGTTTGAATTTTGAAAAAATATCGTAACCTTTTGATTTCGTGTAAATTGTATCATATAATAAATAGAATTACACTTAAAAATATAATAAATTATGCATACAATTGAGAATATTATATCATATAAATAGAATTGGTATGTAATCTAGTTATCATTCATTACTTTGATTGTGATTTGATATATAATAATTACAAACAATGATACAATTTGCATGAAACTAAAAAGTTAGGATATATTTGTAAAAATTGAAACGTTAGGATATTTTTGCAAAAATCTTGAAACATTAGGATGTATTTGCCTATTAAGCCTATTTCATATGATGAGTAACCTATTCGAATCATGGATAGAGAGATAAAAAAAACTTCGGAATACAAAATTCCATTGGTTCTATTGAAATGGCAATTTCATGATGATTTTGAGCTAATGCGAGGAATATATGAGAGAGCATTTTCCATATCTTTTTCTAATTCAGGTAAATCTTATCTTAATTTCGATTTGGATGACGAAATTTTTATTAGTTGAGAAAATTGTGAAATCCTAGATTTCTCAAACATATAATTAAGGATAATCTTAGATTAATAGGGCTTAATTATGTTCTAGATCGCAACACGGGAGCCGAAGGTTGATTGAATTGAGATCTTAAGGTAATTTTATTTTTCTATGACGTTTGCTTAGTGTGGGCAGTATAGTTATGTTATTTTAAGAAATTTCAAGTGATGCAGTAATTTTAAGTTTCGCGAAAAATAATTGTAATTAAGTTTTAAAAATGTTAAATTTAGTGTAAATTAAGTTGGAACTTGCTAAGAACTAGAGAACGAAAATAGAAAACTAAGAACTTCTACTACTACAAAGGAGAAGAGAAGAAATGAGATAGTTGGAATGATAAGTTTTCATTCAACTTGGTGTGTGTATTACAATGGGGTTAACACCCTTTATATAGGCCATTTGGTGATGATGATAATTGTAACTATACAATGTGTACAAGTTGTACATACACCACAAGTCATAGAATACATCACAAGCAACATAGACAATACATCGAAGAGTTGGTGTACATTGGAGAGGATTACAAGTTACATGACAATACATGGATAAGTGATTATACATTAGAGTTGAATACGAGTTATGTAGAGTGTACAAGTTACATTCAATATAGAAGTCATGTTTGATGTTACAATTCAATGCGAGAGTCATGCTTGACAATGTGATCATTCATAAGCTTGGTCATCTAATTTACAACACTCCCCCTTGGATGACACTTGCTGAGAGAATATTCCTCGTTAAAACCTATACGAAAAAAATTCTGTGGGAAAAAATCTTGTACAGGAAAAAGAGTACAATGTTCTCGTCAATCTTAATTTGCAGTATAATATTATTGAATGCCTCATTGAAAACCTTGCTAGGAAAACTCAGTGGGGCAAAATCAAAGCTAAGAAAAAGAGTGCAACACATTGATACACTTTGAGAGAATATATATGCCTCATTAAAACCTTTACTAGAAAAACCCTGTGGGAAAGAAATCTAGTATAGGAAAAGACTACATTGCTCTCATTAATTTTTTATACGGAGTATAATAATGTTAGGATTGCCTCTTTAAAAACCTTGCTAGGCAAATCTGTGGGATCAAACCAATAGCGAAAAGAAAATAGTGCAATACACTAATCAACCTTGATAAAGAGTTTTAATATTGTTAGAATTGCCTCATTAAAAACCTTTGCAAAGAAAACCCAGTGGGATAAAATCATAGCAAAAGGAAAAAAAAAGTGTAATACACAAATAACTCATTTTGATTCTCCCCTCATGTTCACATGGGTGAGACATTTTGTGCATTTTGTTGCACATGGACATCGTTTTCTATATGAACCATTTAATGTTGAAGCATATGATTGTCACTATTTTGTATATATTACTTGCATCAAGTAATTGATTTATAACTTTGTTACTACTGAATGATCCTTTGAACTTCGAGTTCATATTAATTTATACATTGATCATAATACAACAAATTTAATAGAATTTGATGTGTTTCAAGCAATTTCACGCCATTCCTTTTGAATTGGCTTACATCTCCCTCTAATGGTGGGAAAACTGCTTCATCAAAGTGATAATTAGCAAAACTTGATATAAATAATTTTCCTATTAGGGATTCAAGCCATCTTATAATATGATTAATGGAGAGTAAATCAATATACGTCTCCTATTGATTTGCCTTGAGATAATCTCGAGCTGAAAAAAATCCAGTTCGATAAAGGATGCCCGTGCGAATTTATGATATTTTTGCATTATTGATGATTATGGATAATCAAATAGATCTTTCCACATTATGAATGTCATTTGATTTACGACGACATTCGTTTTAATTTGTCTTATATATTCCAGAAGTTAAAGCCGAGAATATTATACTCAGATTAAATCATATAGATAAATTTTCTATTATTCTAAGTAGACTTCTTCTGAACAAAATTGTTGTATTAGATATTGCCTGAACATTAGCCTCCACTAAGTTCGAATTCGAGAAATATTCACTTTTGTACATGCATGTAGCACGATACATAAGACATAAACTCATGGCCCATATTTAGGTCACGATTTAAACATATCTCGATGTGCTTGTTTTATCGAGCCATTTTCAATGATAAAATTAATAATATTTTGGCTTTGATTTTGAAGGCATGGTAAAGGTTACAAAAATATTCGGGTATATATATGACAATATTTAGGCAAAATAGCCTTTCATATATGACCAAAAAAATGTCACAATTATGAGCGCTCATTGTCAATAATTATTTGCCCTTTGTAGTGGTGCACCACTTTTGTTCCAATTTTTTGTGAAATTGTCAATACGACCTTTACATGATATTTTCACATTTTCCACGTCCATAAACTTATTATTACGATCATGATCATTATATGCAACATATGCTTCTTAATTTGAAGCCGAACTAATTGGACGAGAGCGATATTATATTTATAATATCTCATTATTTTACTCAGCTACCATGAGACAAGAAATCAATTCTTAATATTTATTGAATTGGCGTGCGCACTCGATATTTGATGCAACAATAAATCGAGGCGGACCACGTGACCTTATTTTTATTGTCTCATCAGTCATATTTCTACATAGCCTCAACATAGAGGTAATTAAAATTGTGAAATTATAATTAATATTTGACTGATTAAATTTTGTAGCATGAGACCCAACCGCTCATTTTGAGCTTTTGGAGCATTACCCTTTTGGTATGTATATATATAACTCCATAAGGTGAAAAGATATATATAAAGTGAAATATTCACTTTTCAAATCTCTAAAGAGAAATTGACAAATGATTATGTATAACACACAGTTTTGCATATATGCTTTATTCACAAATTGTAGTATCTGATTATCATGACAAATAATTCTTATCGGTAATATAATAAGGCAACGAGTTCAACTATGGTTGAATAATATTTTGAAAATAAATTTAATATAAAATAGTTTTCCCATTTTTATGTAAAAACATAACATATAATTAAATATATGTTCACAACTTGATTCATTAATAAACAAAATATACTATTCGTATAAGTTGGTGGGACAACCTCCAGGTTGGGTGGCGAGACATAGTCTACTTAATACCATACCTCCTCGAATGGGATAACCCGTCTCCCTTTCAATGTTTAGCTTTACCGAGGACAAGGCTTATCTACTATCAACTCAAACTTATAACATTATTTGTATTATAAAATCAAGAATAGAACAATAACTAATCGTTTGTCGTTTTAAGAGAAAAACCACATGTCACACATTGACTTTTGATTTATGATGTAGAAGATCGTACAAGGCACAACTACAGAACATACTTTCGTAGTCTGTGGTGTTACAATGCATAATGTATGAATAAAGTACATTTACATAATTAAATATGCATATAACAAAAAGAAATTAACCATGATAACATGGAAATAAATTGAACTTATTTAAATTAATAAAAATTATACCTTCTTAGCTTTATATCTTTGAAAAGCTTCTTGATCTTCAAGACCTCCTCTTGTAGAGCAGCTTCGTGCTGATAACGTGTTGTAAATTATGTTGGAACTTGCTAAGAACTAGAGAAGGAAAATAGAAGACTAAAAACTTATACTACTACAAAGGAGAAGAGAAAAAATGAGATAGTTGGAATGAGAAATTTTCATTCAACTTGGTGTGTGTATTACAATGGGGTTGACACCCTTTATATAGGCCATTTGGTGATGATGATAATTGTATTTATACAATGTGTACAAGTTATACATACACCACAAGTCATAGAACACATCACAAGCAACATAGACAATACATGGAAGAGTTGGTGTACATTAGAGAGGATTACAAGTTACATGACAATACATGGATAAGTGATTATCCATTAGAGTTGAATACAAGTTACGTAGAGTGTACAAGTTACATTCAATGTAGAAGTCATGTTTGATGTTACAATTCAATGTGAGAGTCATGCTTGACAATGTGGTCATTCATAAGTTTGGTTAAAGGGTCATCCAATTTACAACAAAATTTATATTTAAACAGCTTTAATGAGCCGATGTGGGTCTCACACCTTGAATTGCATGCGATATGTGTTGTCTGTGAGTTTTAGAACACACTGATAAATTCTTCAACTTTTGGTCGAATTGGGGTATTTTTTGGGGTTTAATTTGGACATAAAAACGATGACATAAATATGAAATAAAAAGAGAAAACTGAAAAGACTAAAAAGCGCAGTGATGGTGTATTGAAAAGGATATAAATTGAGGGGCAAAACAGTCATTTGACCCCCTATTTATAAAACTCGAAAATCGAGCAGAGGGGGTAAAGTTGTTCTTCATCGTCTTCAACCTCATCTTCCACCATCACCTTCATCTTCACTGCCTCTACATCTCTTCTCTCGTGTCTAGAACAATTCTCTCTCTCTTCACTGTGATTCGAATTGCAATCGAGGAAGGAGGAACCGTGATTAGTGTGCGCGGTGTATCGATCAAGGTGAGAAGAAAATTAATCAAAATGAATTTCGGTTTGGCTATGAATCGATTGGGACTGTTTTGATGAAATAGAGACTATGTAGATTGTGTTGATTGATTTAAACAACAGAAAAACAGTAGCACAATGACAACAAACACACACAACAACACAATACAACCATGAAAAACGAAAGAAAGAAAGAAAAAACAGAGTTGTTGAGAGGAAAGAGATGACTAGGGAGGGGGGTTAGAAGAAGACGATGACCAAGGAGGGAAGGGATGACCCCCGGACCTAATCTGGGTTCGGTTCGGTCCGGACCGCTCCAGGAATCAAACCCCATTTTTTTCAAAAATAAATAAAAAATGTTTTAAAATTGGAAAAAAAAAATCCCTGAAAAAGTAGAGAAAACTCAAGAAAGTGGGAATTGGACCCAAAGAAGAAGAGAATCAAATTATTTTGATAAAAAAAATCAGATTTAAAGATTTTACTGGGGTTTTACACCGGGTTTGTGCCTCGAAAAGCGTGCTTGAAACCTCAAAACTTCGAAAAATTGAGGAATTGAATTCAACAAGGGTAGAGACCTATTGAGTTATGAAAATTGAGTTCATTGGAGTTACAAATGAGATTTGGACTTTGGGAATTAAATTTTATGATTGATTTTTGGGATTTAGGATTTGAGAATACCGAAATAATTCGAAAAGTGACCAAAGACTTGAGGAATTTGAATAGGAAACTTATCCAAATTTCTCAATGGTTTTAGGTGACATTGAGGATCCCTAAACCACTTAGAATGAGCCTCGGGTAACGGGTTTGGAGTACGTTAGAGGTAAGTAAATCTTATTAGGTGTTGAAATTTGGCGGCAGTCAATTTTTAGGGGAGACTGTGTCCAAAATCTTATTTAAGAAATTGAAATCATTTGGAATGTGATTTTCCAGTTTGCTCCACTTTATTGGTGAAAGGATCAAGTTTTGATAGTTTGATTAATAGTTACCTAGGTTAAAATATTGTGGAAGTCTTGAGGTTTTTGATAGGCTTACTAGATTATTAGAATTTAGTGTTAATTTAGGTCAGTTAGTCGTCCTAATGATGAGGGAGCTGACAGATCTTATTAATTCATTTGGACTACGCTATTTTTATTCTAACAAATCAAGGGATCCATTGATATTTCTCTCTAAATGAGAGGGACAAATTCTATCTCGATTACACACCATTACACATTATTCATGTAGTAAGTAATCACAACCTTTATAATCGTCTAGTTAAAGACAACGTTTGATTGTGTCAAATCATTATGATCTTAATGTTGAAGTCTCTGATAATCTCAAGTCAGATGACTAAATGATATATTTGTCATGAATAACATCTATAACTTAATCCATATGGTCTTCTCATAGCGGGTCGGTCTACTACCTTGATCTTAATTCGTATCTTTTATATACATGATCATCACATGACTATCAATGAAGACTCACATTAGTCTTAATTCATTATAGTTTCCAGTATAATTACTGACTAGGGACATTTATGATGTTTCAGTAAACATCCATGAATTGACCTATGGCACGTGACCCAACATTATATATATCATTGTCTATAAAAAGGTCCTAGTCACCACAATTTGGGCCTCACCAGGCACTAGGCCTACGTGGAACCCAGTCAACTTCCACCAAGTCAACGGACGCCTAGTGAGCCTCTTATTTGAAATTAATTTTCCTTATTGTCCTTATTTAAGTTATAAAGTTCATGAAGATACCCTTAATATCAATTATAACAGCGGAAGTAATTTAAAACAATTTAATCAACATTGTTGATATATAGAATTAAAGTCTGGACAACCTATATGTGGAAATCATGCAAACAGTGTGATATCATGCATATAACTGTTGATAAGGAGTATAATACGTGTATACATGTGACATCAAGTGCATCTTACATCCCCATGTACTCAAAAATATCAAACCATCATGAATATATAGTCATATATATACAACAAAATGACAAAAGAACCTACGAAGTAAGATTAACGGAGTCGGCTCTAAGGGTAGCTCACAGGTAATCACCAAGTATAAGCTCATTTCCCTCACTATTAGAGGGACCTACAATTGTCAGCAACAATAGAGACAATTCTAGTGAGTAAAGCCAAAAAAGATTTAATAGTATTTTTGAATAATAGATTACAATAGTTTCTAAATCATGCGAGTACTTAAAGAAAGGTGTAAATAAAATTACAAAGTGCATGGTTAACATATTAATCAAGTAAAGTTGTGAAAATCAAGTGGCAAGAAAGTAAAGATGGGCGAATAGGTAATTCGGTCCAAACTGCAGGTCATTAGACCATAACATAACTTGAAATTGACACAACGAGCTTTAGGCCACTTCCAAATGCCCCAACATGACTTTTCAGGTACTGTGAACTCATCGAGTCACTTTCAACAACCCCTTAACTATTAGGTTAAGCCACAGTGACCCCGAATGAATTATCATTTGAATAATCTTCAACGAGAAGTCAAGGCGAATCCAGTTGCTTAACCCGCAAGATGACACAACTGGTGGACTACCTAGACCCTAGGCCAGTTGAAACAAGAATGGAATACAAGTATTGTTGGGTTTTGGGGTTCATACGCAGCGGAAATTACAAAACAATTTTGACAAAAACCCCAACATGATTCGAATCTAATTCCATTAAAAACGTTTAAACCATGAAAAACTTAATCATACCTCAGTTGCAATATACCTTTCTGAAGGTTGATCGATCTCTAAGGCGCTGCCAACGACGAACGCCCTCTACCAGTAGTCCACACACGAACGGCGGCCGAGATTCAAAGTGCTAGCTTCGAGAGAATACCAAACCTTTTGTTTTTCTCTCCAAAACGATCCAGAGCATACCAAAAAACCCTAAGTCGTTTCTGAAACAAAAATAGAGTTTCGGCCTTTTGATCTTTCGTCCATGTGTTCTAACTTAAAGCGTCTATTTATACAACCCTTGTATATAGACGGTTAAGTAAATTACACATATACCCCTACTTAAAGAAGTATAAGTGTAATACACCACAAGGACGTTTTCGTTATGAATTTTATCATATAAAATTCATTTTTCTGAACCATATTAAAATCTCGCAAAACCATTCTTAGTGTGCGACCCAATAGGCTCATACAACGTTGGCAGTGTACCAAAACACATTTTGGTATACAAGTCATAAGCGGCCTCTAGCAAGACATTATGACTACCCAAGTTGTACGAATATCAAATCGATACAACCTAATCAATAGTGTATATAACATCCTTTAGTCACACGATATCCTTTTGATCAAACCTAAGGCATGGAATTGCCATCCAACATGTTCAATCGTACTAGTCTCGATCTCTAGGTAGACTGAAAACATCCAAGTGACATTGATCAATATCAATTCACATAGACTAGGCCTTTTAACAGTCTAACACATCGAGGGATCCACTGGATATCTCTCTTTATATGAGAGGGACAAATTCTATCTTGATTACACAACTTTATCACATTGCTCACATAGTAACCAATCACAACCTTTATAATCGTCTGGTTAAAGACAACGTTTGATAGTGTCAAATCACTATGTTCCTAATGTTGAAGTCTCTGATAATCTCAAGTCAGAGGACTGAAAAATATGCTTATCATGAGAAACAACTATGACTTAATCCATGTGATGTTCTCATAGCGGGTCGGTCCAGTACTTTGTTCCTTAACAAGTACTCGTGATCTTGATGCGTATCCCTATATGTATAATCATCATATGATCATTAATCAAGACTCACACTAGTCTTAATTCATTATAGTTCCCAGTATAATGATCGACTAGGGATATTTAGGATATTTCTGTAAATACCCATGGATCTTATTATAATGTAAACATGCAAATTAATTATAATAAACAGCAAATGAAATCCTCTATTTTATTAACTAAAAGTATTCATAAAGACAGTTAATGGATTGACCTAGGGCGCATGCCCAACATCTCCCACTTGCACTAGGGCCAATCATATATGCATCTAATGCCTAATGATCTAACATGACCATCATGTTTTGCTTGTGTAAGAGCTTTGTTAAATGGATCCACAACGTTGTCTTCAATAGGTACTCCGCAAATCTTTACGTCTCCCCTCTCTATAATTTCTCTGATAAGATGAAAACGCCTGAGTATATGTTTAGATCTGTGGTGTGATCTAGGTTCCTTGGCCTGTGTTATTGCCCCGTTATTGTCACAATACAAGCAAAACGGGGTTAGCAATACTTGGAACCACACCTAGTTCGAAATGAACTTTTTGATCCAAGCTGCCTCCTTTCTTTGCATCGGACGCCGCAAGATACTCAACCTCTGTTGTAGAATCTGCCACAGTCTCTTGCTTCGAGCTTTTCCAGCCTACTGCACCCCCATTCAAAATAAACACATATCCTTTTGCGATCTAAAATCATATATATCAGTTTGAAAACTTGCATCTTTGTAACCATTTACAACTAGATCATTTTCAAAACCTCCATAGACCAAGAACATTTCCTTAGTCCTTCTTAAGTATTTAAGAATGTTTTTTACTGCTATCTAGTGACTCTCACCAGGATCAGACTGATATCTGCTTGTAGTGCTCAAAGCATATGATACATCAGGTCGAGTGCATAGCATGGCATACATGATTGATAAAATAGCTGATGCATATGGAATCTTATTCATACACTCTCGCTCATCATTTGTCTTAGGACGTTGAGTCTTGCTGAGACTTATGCCATGAGACATTAGCAACAATCCTGTTTTAGAGTCTTGCAAACTGAACCTATTCAGCACCTTGTCTATGTAAGCACTTTTACTTAGACCGATTAGCCTCTTAGATCTATCCCTATAGATCCTTATCCCTAGGATATAGGCTGCGTCTCCTAAGTATTTCATTGAGAAACACTTCCCTAACCAAGACTTGACAATTTGCAATGTTGGGATGTCATTTCCAATGAGTAATATATCATCAACATACAGTACCAGAAAAATAACTACACTCCCACTGACCTTCTTGTATACACAAGGCTCATATTCGTTCTTAATAAAACCAAAATCCTTGATTGCTTCATCAAAACGAAGATTCCAACTCCGAGAAGCTTGCTTTAATCCATAAATGGATCTTTGAAGCTTGCATACCTTCCTAGAACTCTCAGGATGTACAAAACCTTCAGGTTGTGTCATATACACGTCCTCAAGCAGCTTTCCATTAAGAAATGCTATTTTTACATCTATTTGCCATAACACATAGTCATAATATGCAGCAATGGCAATTAAAATTCTTATGGATTTAAGCATGGCTACTGGCAAAAAAGTTTCATCATAATCAACACCTTGAGTCTGCCTAAAACCTTTTGCTACAAGTCTTGCTTTAAAAGTATGCACATTGCCATCCATGTCAGTTTTCTTCTTGAAAACCCATTTACATTCAATGGTCTTACCACCTTCGGGTAAATCAACCAAGTTCCAAACTTGGTTATCATACATGGATTGCATCTCAGAGTTCATGGCACTTAGCCATTTATCTGAGTCTGGTCCAGAGATAGCCTCCTGATAAGTGGTGGGCTCATTTTGATCCATAAGCAACACATCACGACTATCAGTAATGAGAAATCCGAATCTCTCTGGCTCATGTCTTACCCTACCAGATTTACGTGGGCCTTGTGTCACTTGCGGAGGTTCAACTGGTTCATAACGTTGTTGAACTTCCAGTAGCGGTTCAGGATTCATCTGCGATTCTTGAACTTCTTCAAGATTTATTTCTCTCCCACTAGTGTCTTTTGAAATAAATTGTCTTTCCATAAAAGCACCATACCGAGCAACAAACACTTTGTTCTCAGCGGGATTATAAAAGTAATATCCTTTTGTTTCCTTAGGATACCCTACAAATAAACACTTGTCAGATTTAGGTGCTAGTTTTTCTGAGACTTGTCGTTTTACATAAGCCTCACAACTACAAATCTTAAGAAAAGACAAACTATGTCTCTTCCCCTACCATATCTCATATGGTGTTTTATCAACCACTTTAGAAGGAACTCGATTCAGAGTGAAAACTGCAGTTTGTAATGCATAACCCCAAATGGATAATGGAAGATCTGCATGACTCATCATAGATCGAACCATATCTAATAACGTTTGGTTTCTCCTTTCAGAAACTCCATTCCATCGTGGAGTTGCTGGTGGAGTCAATTGTGAGACAATCCCATAATTTCTAAGATGATCGTCAAATTCTTGGCTTAAATATTCACCACCTCGATCTGATCGAAGTGTTTTGATAGTTTTACCAAGTTGATTATGCACTTCATTTTGAAACGTTCGAAACATCTCAAATGATTCAGCTTTATGTTTCATTAGATATACATAACCATATTTCTTTGAAATCATCGATAAATGTAATGAAGTACTAATAACCTCCTCTAGCCATTGTGTTTATAGGACCGCATACATCAGTATGTATTAGACCCAATAAATCACTTGCCCTTTCACTGTGTCCAGTAAAGGGACTTTTAGTCATCTTTCCTAGTAAATAAGATACGCACGTTTCATATGTTTCTAAATCAAATGAATCAAGAAGCCCATCTTTGTGGAGCTTCGTTATGCGTTTCTCGTTTATGTGCTCGAGACGACAATGCCAAAGATAGGTTTGATTACAGAAATGACAATTTCTTCCTTTTCTTTTGGGTGTTTTGAAGCAGGAACAGGCCGGGGCTTGACTCGTTCCATAGGCTTTGCGACAAGTGCATCAACAACCTTGGCAACTCTAGCCTTGCCTTTGCCTTTCTTCTTCATTCCCTTTCCCTTTTGGACCATCAACACATTACTAGAGGGTTTCTTGATATTTTGTTCGGCAGTTTTGAGCATCAAATGCAACTCTAAAATTGATTTCTCCATATTATTCATATTGTAGTTTATCACAAATCGTGAGTAACTTTTCGGTAATTAATTTAGGATCAAATCTGTAGCCAACTCTTGGCTTATGGTAAATCCGAGTCTATCAAGCTGGTCAACATAGCCCTTCATCTTCAGAATATGAGGACTAACTGACGCACCCTTAGTCATCTTGCAAGAGTGTAGGTTTTTGACTGTCTCGAACCTTTCTTGCCTAGCTTCTTTGTTGGAACATTTCCTTCAGCGTTATAGCCATGTCGTAGGCTTCCATTAGTTCCATGTCCTTCTGAAGTTCAGGAACCATAGTTGCCATCATAATACATGCAACATCAGTAGAATCGTTGATATGTTTATTATGCGCACCCTTCACAGCTTTCATAGCATTGGCTGGTGGGTCCTCAGGGATTGGAGCATCCAGGACATACAACTTGCGTTCATGCTTAAGAACAATTCTCAAGTTTTTGAACCAATCAAGAAAGTTAGTCCCAGATAGCTTATCCTTCTCAAGGATGGATCGCAGTGAAAGGGGATTATTATTACTTAAAGAGGTCATTGATCTACAATAAAGATTATGCAAAGTTTATTTTAGTATAGAGGAATAGACTCCCACTAAATTAACAACCCTGCTAAAACATATTGTTTATTTAGGGGACTAAAATCCATATTTCACCTAATTCTATGACAGCTATGGCATGAAACACAGAACTAGATTATTTAGGTAGGTAACAGTTACCAATTACATCTTATGTAATTTTTTAGATCCTTTTATGAGATATGGGACATCTTATGTCTTAGCATGTTTTTATCTCATCATTTGCCTAAAGCTCAAAACTATTTTGATGGCTTTATTAAGTCGGACCATTTTAAACATTAAGGTAACTCTTACCCTACTTGTCTCACCAAGATAACACAATACACCCAGCTATGGCTGAAACTATATTAGTGTGATCGAGGCCTTGACAAGTGTTTAAAATGGATGGCACGAGACTTAAAATTTAATAGAGGGATTTTATTCAGTTTTAGTGATTTTATGTAAACAATGAAATATCATATATTTTATTGATTTGTTCAATCACTAAACAATTTGGATTTTTTTTTATACTTTTCACTAACAAAAGAATTTATGTACGCTAGGATTAGTTAAAACGCGCAGTCCCATTGGACATGGTCAATGAGCAGTGATCTGAGGCGCTTTTTTGATTTTTTTTTTTTTTTTTATAGAAGACGAATCTCAATTCCGAAAATTAAAATTTGCTATAGAAAATCCTAATTTTTCGCTGATTTTATTATCATAAATTAACCCCTTAATTTATCCGAGATTAAGTCAATTAAAACATTTTAATTAACCCGGGCCACATCTAACTAATCATCTTATCCTAATCCAATTATGATTTAAGATATTTGAATCCTAGTATATCTCCAATAACAAGATTCTTGATATTTATCTCCTATCCAATAGGGATAACGAAACCGATTTTGCTTATATCTCCTAATCTAATTTGTTATCTATCCTTATCAAATAGAAACTTCATAACAAAATAGATATAACAAGATAAATAAATAATTTTGAAAATTAATTAATTATTTTAGATTTAAGATATTTGAATCCTAGTATATCACCAATAACAAAATTCTTGATATTTATCTCCTATTCTAATTTGTTATCTATCTTTATCAAATAGAAACTTCATAACAAAATAGATATAACAAGATAAATAAATAATTTCGAAAATTAATTATTTATTTTGGATTTAAGATATTTGAATCCTAGTATATCATCAATAACAAGATTCTTGATATTTATCTCATATTCTAATTTGTTATCTATCTTTATCAAATAGAAACTTCATAACAAAATATATATAACAAGATAAATAAATAATTTCGAAAATTAATTATTTGCAATTTCGGTCCTCATCCAAATAATCACAAACATGTAATTGAATCATGAACTACTATCCCAATCGAACCTAATGGTGTCATGGATCACAGAACACGAAATTCAATTCATTAAAATTATTTGAATTAACCTAACATGGTTACAAGCATGTACGAAACTGATTTTAATTAAATCACGAATATGTGTATCATATACACAAAACATGATAATAAATCTCAAAGACAACTTATGTATATCACATATACATCAACTATTAACATGCTTTCAATCATATATCATGTATATATCAGAAGAAAACATGCAATGAATTTAATGGAATCGAACTCGAAGGCTCTGATACCACTGTTGGGTTTTGGGGTTCACACGAAGTAGAAATTACAAAACAATTTTGACAAAAACCCCCAACAAGATCGGAATCTCATTCCATTAAAAACGTTTAAACCATGAAAAACTTAATCATACCTCAGTCGCAATATACCTTTCTAAAGGTTGATCGATCTCTAAGGCGCTGCCAACGACGAACGCCCTCTACCAGTAGTCCACACACGAACGGCGACTGAGATTCAAAGTGCTAGCTTCGAGAGAATACCAAACCTTTTGTTTTTCTCTCCAAAACGATCCAGAGCATACAAAAAAACCTTAAGTCGTTTATGAAACGAAAATAGAGTTTCAGCCTTTTGACCTTTCATCCATGTGTTCTAACTTAAAGCATCTATTTATACAACCCTTGTATATAGACGGTTAAGTAAATTACACATATACCCCTACTTAAAGAAGTATAAGTGTAATACACCACAAGGACGTTTTCGTCATGAATTTTATCATATATAATTCATTTTTCTGAACCATCTTAAAATCTCGCAAAACCATTCTTAGTGTGCGACCCAATAGGCTCATACAACGTTGGCAGTGTACCAAAACACATTTTGGTATACAAGTCATAAGCGGCCTCTAGCAAGACATTATGACTACCCAAGTTGTACGAATATCAAATCGATACAACCTAATCAATAGTGTATATAACATCCTTTTGTCACACGATATCCTTTTGATCAAACATAAGGCATGGAATTGTCATCCAACATGTTCAATCGTACTAGTCTCGATCTCTAGGTAGACGAAAACATCCAAGTGACATTGATCAATATCAATTCACATAGACTAGGCCTTTTAACGAGTCTAACACATCGAGGGATCCACTGGATATCTCTCTTTATATGAGAGGGACAAATTCTATCTTGATTACACAACTTCATCACATTGCTCACATAGTAACCAATCACAACCTTTATAATCGTCCGGTTAAAAACAACGTTTGATAATGTCAAATCACTATGTTCCTAATGTTGAAGTCTCTGATAATCTCAAGTCAGAGGACTGAAAAATATACTTATCATGAGAAACAACTATGACTTAATCCATGTGATGTTCTCATAGCGGGTCGGTCCAGTACTTTGTTCCCTAACAAGTACTCGTGATCTTGATGCGTATCCCCTATACGTATAATCATCAAATGATCATTAATCAAGACTCACACTAGTCTTAATTCATTATAGTTCCCAGTATAATGATCGACTAGGGATATTTAGGATATTTCTGTAAATACCTATGGATCTTATTATAATGTAAACATGCAAATTAATTATAATAAACAGCAAATGAAATCCTCTATTTTATTAACTAAAAGTATTCATAAAGACAGTTAATGGATTGACCTAGGGCACATGCCCCAACAAGTATGACATGCTTTACAAGGGATTAATAATAAGAAACCGAAAAGAAATCATGTTGATGCTCTTACTCGTTTACTCACGTGTTGAGCATGCATAATAATTTCCCATATTTTCCTATTATTTTTAGTAGCGGTAAGTGAGATATCTTCTCCGCAGGGGTTTTGCAAACTTCTTAGGAAAGTGTTTTTTTGTTTTGTTTTTATTAATTTAGTTAATCTAATTAAATGTGAATCTAAATACTAAATAACTAAAAACTATGACTACTAACTTAATTAACCAAACTAACTAAACTAATTCAAATAATTTAATGCAAACTTAATCAAACGAAATTCAAATTCAATATAACATAAATATCTAAACAAACCCCACTAAAAAATGTAATATACTAGGACAACATTCAAACACTAGAACATAACGTTACCTCATAACCTAGTTATAATTATATCATATCGAATATTGAAATCATTAAATCTTAATTCATAATAGGTTAATAGCCTTTAGCAAGCCATCAATTTTTCTATATTCAATGGAAAATGGCTATATCCATATCATTGTAAATCTACCTGTTGGATAAAATGCAATAAAATATAAATATGATACCACTAACACTCAATGAAAATCATACCTAATATAAACAAATATTAATCAAAATATGCCGATCAATAACTAACTTAGAACACAATCACCTAGAATATCCACTCAGGTAATTTGACCCTATAGATTAATCCTAGTTACTACTTCTATAATTATTGTCAATAATCATAGACATAAATTCAAAAAATCGAATATCACAATACATATTGCGCACTATTCATACAATATCAATCCTCATTAGTTGTAATACACAAAAATAACTTATTAAAATTGTGATTGTTATGTATGAATATATTTAAAGTATTAAGTATAGGGTTCCTTAATTATAAATATGTAGCAATTTAAGGTATATACATGTCTAGGGTTTGTGTAGATGAATAAACTACTCACTCATGCTGAGAAATAAAAATACAATAATATAATTGAAAGACATAATTAAATAAATACCTCTTACTAAAATAAACAAATCTCTAATGTTATTTCAAATATAAACTCAATAAAAACTAACTTACGACTCTCACAAACTTGTTAATAGAAAAGAGGGCTCCTAATTTCAAAGCTATAGGGTCCTATTTATAGTTTTTCAATGTATACTTATTATAAATAAACTAAAATTCCTTGTTTTTATCTAAAAAACACGTCACCGACCTCAGCGAATCAACTTTGTGCTCAAATCGCTAAGAAAATCATTGATAAACTATTTTTGTGTTTCGCCGACTCAGTCAGCGAATCCTATCTATTTTGGATTCGATGGGAAATCGCTGGAACTTTTTGGTGCTCTTGACCAAATTTATCATTTTTAATCACATTTTCTTCCATTTCTTTACTTTTCCTTATTAATTCCTGAAATCATAAAAACAAGAGAATATCCAGTGTAATATCATCATTTTCATCTAAAATCAACTTAAATTATACTATAAAACATGTCTTATTTTTGACTTATCAAATACCCCCAAACTCAGCACCTTGTTGTCCTGAGCAAAGGAATACTCTCAATTATATTCTATTTTCATTCTTTATATAACGAATTCAATCTAATTAATCTTGACTTTAAATAATAGAAGTTTTAAATAGAAGTGATCTTCAAATAGAAACATATACCCTCAAGTAAATAGAAATTATGATATAATAGAATGATTTAGAAAAATGAACCATCCTTTAATGATAACTCAACCACCTAATGCAATACCCCTTAGAATTTAAAGTTCAATCAATACAATGCCAACACATAATAAAAGTTTTCTCAATCTCCATTGACAAGCATCAAACTTACGATGACTTGTGTAGAATCTCAAAACACAAAAATCACTAGATTGATCTTAGTTTTAGATAATACTTTATAATATCAACATAATTAAAATCAATGAGAATTTTTCCAAGATACCAATGAATATATCATTTAAAATGTGTTAAACAATGAAATATTGCACTCAGCCCTAGCTTCAAGCACTCGAGCTAAATTTTTTCTCTGAAGAGCTTAAGAACATCCACCTTTTCATCTATCATTTTTTCTACTTCATCCTAATTATTTTTTCTTCATTATTTTCATATTTTTTCATTTTACTTTTGAGTCACTGCTCAATTTTCTATGGTCATTCTCATATTTCCCCACTATAGACTCTCTGCTCCATTTTCTATGGAATCTATAGGATTCTTTATATGTTTGTAAACTCTTGTTAGTACTTCTCACTGTTCTTCAACGTTAAAAAAAGTATTATTTGTAACTTATAGAAATTCATTGGTTTCCAATCCATTTCTTTTTTCAATTGTGGCATAATAATTTTCTATATATACTATAAAAATACTTAATCAATAGTTTTTGTATCACAAGATTTTTAGAAATATGTCTTGTTCATCTTGCACCATTGTTTCAATCTTCCACCCATTCTCATGACTAACACAAGGAAATTAATCTCTCTAAACTCATCCAGTGTATGCATTAACTAGTAAAGTTAATCAAAAAGGTATAAAATTGATTCCTTTTATCATAGAATTCGCTTGGGCAATAAAAATATCACTTCTATTCGAAATTTATTATATCTATTTATATATTTATTTTCATTCTTTTCCTTACTATAAATAAATAAAAATGAAATTCATACTTATTTGAATTCGGAAGAAATTTGAAAATCTTCATCAACTCACTTGAATATCGGATCAAGATTTTTGAACTTTGGGTTAATTCTGACTTATCTTCTACCTTTCTTTCTTTCCTTACTATTGCTATTGGTATGCTTCACCTAAAATACCTCCAAACTCATTTCAAACCTTGTCCTCAAGATTTAAAAATTAAGTCGGATTTCCAACACAACAAATATACCTCATGAAGCATAAGCGAATATATATATATGTAAAACTAATGTAAATAACACTTGAATCTATGATTCTTGCAAAGAATAAGTTAAATAATAAATATAATATTCAAGTGTCATCATCATGAAACAAAAATAATTGTCAAAGTATCACATAACATATCACAATTCCAAGTTATTAAACATCACAGACTAATCAACTCAAGTTCTCCTAAAACACTTCTAAACTCATTTTAAACTTATTAGGAAGGTTTAATCTATACAAGATTTTGGTTTTCTAATCGAATGTGTTGCAATGGTTCTGTATATGAAATGAGTTATGTGTTTTGCAATTTGGGGTTTTACTATTAAAATTAAAAATTACGGCCCATCAAATTGTGAGTTTCAGTGGAATCACTGACTATTTGCTACCTAAATAAGTGAAAACAAGGCTTATAATCCATCGATGGGCGTAGCGATTTCTAGTTATTAGGTGGATTCACTATTGAATCACTAACTTGATTTTTTTTCACAATAAATTCTACAATATGTTACTAATTCTACCATTGATTCCCAATAGTAATTCATGTCACCGAGAATTCACCAGACATGTTTGACTGTTTTTTTCAATTTAATTGATCATATTTCACATATTTTACATATAAACATCAATAATAAGATAGAATTTCTCATAATTATCTAAATTTAAGTATGATATGCACTAAACAATAATTCCATTACCATATAAATGAAATATCCAATTAATATAAAATTTATAAAGATAATATAATACTGAAATACATTGGCTCATTTAGCCCACCTTACATGAAATTATTTCGAAATCAAAATTCCTAAAATATTTGCAAAGAGTCAAAAGTTGAGAGAATATAAAAACAACTAACTTGTTCTAATACTAAAAAATAAATTAAAGATAGATTATGAGCTACCTTCTACAGAGCACTTTTGTTTACTGTCGTTGACTCGACTGAACCACACAATCCTAATCTGGATCTAAATTAAGAAATTGTTCTTTTATAACTTGTTTAAAAACAATCTCCTCATTTCCTACTATTATTTTGATAGTTTCTTGAGTTATGTCAAGTGTTGTATTAGTAGTTGTTAGGAAAGGTTCTCCTAATGTAGTTACCTACTTCATCCATTAGTTTATGATCCAAAATAATGAAATCCAACAAGAAATTAAATTCTCCAATTTTAACTACCACATTTTTAAGTATACCCTTATTCTCTATTATAGATCCATCAACAGAACAAACTATGATATTATAATCTTTATCATATTTCCAACTGGGAAAATTGCGTTCTAAAATATAATAAAAAAGTAGGATGTTATATGATGTGTTTGAATCACATTTGACATTCTCAAATTTCTTACTATTGATAACAATGGAGATTGTTATGTTTCTTGATTTATCATCTTTATTCTTATTAGTTTTTTCTTTTGGTTCTTTCATAAAAAATGAATTGGTAGAATTCAATCACTTTACTATCTTAATATTTGAATTGGCCCCTCTAGGATCATGCAATGTTACAGGATTTGAACTCAACATTTTCTTCTTTATATCCTTAATACTTGAATCTTTCGGTTCGATTGTGTTTTTCTTGTTTTCAGTTGTTGAACTTTCCATTCTTGAGTTATTTCTCATCATTAGGATTTTCTTCAACTTCTTCCTTCTTTGAAATATCATTTTCAATTCCTATCTTTACTGTATTGATCGTATATGCCTTAGTATTTAGACTATTATAAGGATTTAATTCTAAAGAATCATTATCATTAATTTCTTTGCTAAGCAATTGATTCTAATCATTATAGTTATCTTGATTAATGAATTTGAAAGTGACCATTTTGTCTTCAAATTTCATAGACATAGTTCTTTCAAAGATATCTAACTTAGCCATAAAGAAAAAGGTCTATTGAACAATATAGTTGGGGAATTAGGTGAAATGAACCTCACCTGAAATAGTGTCGGGTCGCCCGGCCCAGACCATTACTCAAGCCTGATACCTGAACAAGGCTCAAATAACGGGCTGGCACGCCTAATTCAACCTGTGGAACAACATACTACCATATAGGATAATAAATACGGAATTGAAATCGACACTAAAATTCATTAAATCGCCAAATCAGCGTAATAGGTATCCAATGGTCTGATCATCTCAATAAGTTTCCAAATCAACCTAAAAATTTCCATAAAGATCCGAAAATAGATAATGAGGGTTCAACTCTACCCCAAGTAAGACTACCTAGAGTTACAACCCAGTTTATTGTTATGAAAATAAAAAATATATATAATCATGCAAAATTCTCACAAAGCAAGGAGACTTCAAGCAATGGCCTTCCCCTTGCCAAGATCATTCGCACTCATAGATGAACCTGTATTGTAAGTAGGGTGAGCTGAAGAACCAACGTAGCCAATAAGAGAAGAACTACACTCAAATGTTAAACTTGCAAGTAATACCTATAAATCAAAATAAAACTAGCATGCATTTAACGTTGGGTTTTGGGGTTCACACGCAGCGGAGATTACAAAATAGTTTTGACAAAAACCCCAACAGGATCTGAATCTAATTCCATTAAAAATGTTTAAACCATGAAAAACTTAATCATACCTCAATCGCAATATACCTTTCTGAAGGTTGATCGATCTCTAAGGCGCTGCCAACGACGAACTCCCTCTACCAGTAGTCCACACACGAATGGCGGCCGAGATTCGAAGTGCTAGCTTCGAGAGAATACCAAACCTTTTGTTTCTCTTCAAAAAGATCCAGAGCATACGAAAAACCCTAAGTCGTTTCTAAAACGAAAATAGAGTTTCGGCCTTTTGATCTTTCGTACGTGTGTTCTAACTTAAAGCGTCTATTTATACAACCCTTGTATATAGACGGTTAAGTAAATTACACATATACCCCTACTTAAAGAAGTATAAGTGTAATACACCACAAAGACGTTTTCGTCATGAATTTTATCATATATAATTCATTTTTCTAAACCATCTTAAAATCTCGCAAAATCATTCTTAGTGTGCGACCCAATAGGCTCATATAACGTTGGCAGTGTACCAAAACACATTTTGGTATACAGGTCATAAGCGACCTCTAGCAAGACATTATGACTACCCAAGTTGTATGAATATCAAATCGATACAACCTAATCAATAGTGTATATAACATCCTTTTGTCACACGATATCATTTTGATCAAACATAAGGCATGAAATTGTCACCCAACATGTTCAATCGTACTAGTCTCGATCTCTAGGTAGACTGAAAACATCCAAGTGACATTGATCAATATCAATTCACATAGACTAGGCCTTTTAACAGTCTAACACATCGAGGGATCCACTGGATATCTCTCTTTATATGAGAGGGACAAATTATATCTTGATTACACAACCTCATCACATTGCTCACATAGTAACCAATCACACCCTTTATAATCGTCCGGTTAAAGACAACGTTTGATAGTGTCAAATCACTATGTTCCTAATGTTGAAGTCTCTGTTAATCTCAAGTCAGAGGACTGAAAAATATACTTATCATGAGAAACAACTATGACTTAATCCATGTGATGTTCTCATAGCTGGTCGGTCCAGTACTTTGTTCCCTAACAAGCACTCGTGATCTTGATTCGTATCCCTATACGTATAATCATCATATGATCATCAATAAAGACTCACACTAGTCTTAATTCATTATAGTTCCCAGTATAATGATCGACTAGGGACATTTAGGATATTTCTGTAAATACCCATGGATCTTATTATAATGTAAACATGCAAATTAATTATAATAAACAGCAAATGAAATCCTCTATTTTATTAACTAAAAGTATTCATAAAGACAGTTAATGGATTGACCTAGGGCACATGCCCCAACATTTAAAACCGGGATACATTGAAATATGTAGCATGGCATCAACTTCATATAGAGTAAGCATATCATAATCATAGAGTAACTTGAACATATATATGAAGTATCAAGGATTGTAAAAACATAAGAAATTCAACTTTTTTTGCGTGCAAAGGGGTTCCGAGATGTATACATAGAATGTAATAGATATAAATTCACGTTCGTGGTCCCATTTGTCATTACCTTCCCTCGTTGACCAAATATCATAATATAATAAATATACATGGGTGACTTGATTCCACCGTGTGTCCACGACTCCTCAAGAGGCCCGGGTGACTTGGTTCCATCGTGCATCCACGAATCCCAAAGAGGCCCTTGTAGAAATGGGTGACTTGGTTCCACTGTATTATTACGGCTCCCCAAGTGGCCCTTAAACATGTAAGGTGACTTGGTTCCACCATATGAGTATGGCTCCCCAAGAAGCCTTACATGAAGTCAACCAACGTAGGTAACGAAAGTCATTTTTGTTAAAATATTGAATTCTTAATTATACTAATAGCATGTCATATTTAATAAATGAGCGGAGCTCCCCACTTACCTCGACTCACAGTGACGCCTATTACAACTCCTGGTACGCTCGGGATCCAATGCGATCCTTCACGCGACACTGTACAACTATAATACATCTCATCAATGAATAGTTTAATTTAATTTAATTAAATGTTTCATTAATTGGTCGTTGGGATCCATTAGTGTAGGTCACGCGGGTCCCTCGTCGCCCAATGTGAGGGTTGTGGGGTAGTACCCGATCGGTCTCGCCTCAAAGACGTGATAGTGTCCCGTTTGAAAGCATTCACTTGCTTTTATCTTATTATAAATATATATGTATATATATATATATATATCATTTTATTTCATTATATATATCATTTTTTTTGGTTCAAGGCATGTTCAGCCTCTTGTCCCGGTCCAGGGGCTAAGCTGGCCCTTGGTAAGCTACGCGCTGGGCAGAGCGCTGCTCTTCCCTTAAATCGGAGGCGGCACTAGTGTCCCCTTCTTGGTGCTTCCTCTCATGAGGTCTCCTATTGGAGGCCCCACCATGAGTGGCGGCGGCGGTGATTTCGATGTCGCCCTCTTCCAGAGGTGGTCGTGACTCGCCGCTGTCCTCTTCGGCGGCGGCGACGTTGTTCCCCCTCCCCTCCATTTTGTGTACATTATTCACGAAAATTTCAAACAAAGAGAACTTAGAATAGAGATTACCTCTTTTTGAGATCTGTGTTGTTGTTGTCTCATTCTTCACCTTCTCCTCAAATCTTGGGTTTTGAACATAAAAATGGGGGTTATGGTTTTAAAATCAATTTATATTAGGACTACATTGGTTTAAGGTTTATGAATTTACTAATTTGCCCCGAGGGCATGTTTATTTAGTTTTGGGTCGTCACATTAAGTGATATTGAATCTCTCATTTTCATGACATAAAAGTCAATAAGGCATACTAAGTCATCTATTTTTACTAAAACATTTTTAATAAACCATAATGTTTAACTTCTGTGTTATCTGCCAAAATAAAATTAATAGGTATATTAGTTAACATACCTATTTTCAATGATTCACAGAGTTTAAGGGACATCACACTGATTGATGCTCTAAGATCACACATAGCAAAGTCTATATAAGAAGTTCCTATTGTAATAGGTATTCCATTCCTGGATCAGAACATTTCTCAGGTGTTTTTTAAATTAAAGCATACACGTTTTGCCCTAACTTTTCAATAGATTCATCTAAAAATTTATCCTTAGATTCAGAGAATTCTTTCAAAACATCATCATAGTTAGAAAATTGTTTAATTAATTCCATCATGGTTTATTGATTTCTATTTCTTAAATGCTTCAAGTATGTTTTTATTTGTTTTCTTCTTTTCTAGCATCAGTTAATCGTTATGGAACGGTAAAACTTGAATACATATATTCATTCAAGTTAAAATGAACCTTATCATCTTTCTCTTCATTAACTATTTCAAACTTTTGTAAAGATTTTTCATAAGCTTCAACTCTAGTTAAATACCATGGGTATAGTCTTTTAGGAAAATGTGTATATTTCAATTGTTCATCCATCCATTCTCTAGTAGGAATGATATTAGCCATCATTTAGTTTTTTATATTTTCTTTTTCTTAGTACCCTTTTAGGTATCTTTTCAGGTATATGTGTGTCTTTCTCATTATCACTAACTAAATATTAACTCGTGCTTGACTAGTAGGAACAATTTGAGTAGGCGCTTTAGTTTGATTAATGAATGTATTATGTTGGTGGCTCATTTGACTTAATTGATTTTTCAATTCATTAATATCACCTTGTAAGACTTAGATTATTTGATCTTGTTTCTTATTTGAATTTTCTAATGGAGTTCTTCTTTCAATCCATGTTGGTGACATAAACCCTTGATAACTCTAGTTATTTAGACCATTTATGATATTTGGTTGTAGATAATTTGTATAGTCATTAGAGTTACAATTAGGTTTAGTGAATCCACCATAATGGTTCATCATCACATTAGCTTCTTCAATTTTGTCTTATTGCATTAATGGACATTCATTATCAAGATGATTATTATTATTACAAAAAGTGCAAGGTTTCATTTGGATTGATCTATCTTTGTATCATAGTTTAGCCATGCTTTTTAATTCATCAATTTTATCATCCGATGTGTTCAATTTTCTTTTTCTTCTCTTGATATAGGTCTATTCTTTTCACCATATTGCTTAATTGTTTAGTCATTTTTAATAGTTTCTATAGCTAAAGTTGGTGTTAGTTCGAATAAAGATCCTTTACATACTATGTCTAAAAATATTCGTTCTAGATAGTTTAATCCTTCATAGAAATATTGCACTAAAGCTTTTTATGTAAATTTATGTTGTGGACATAATAAGATCAATCTTTGATACATATCTCAAAACTCACCAAAGGTCTCCATAGTTTCCATCTTAGCATTACTAATTTTTTGTCTTTGTAAACTAATATTTTATGTTGTGACGTATTTATCTATAAAAGCTTGTAACATTTCAGATCAAGTGGTTATGGGATTTGGAGGAAGATAGAAAAGCCAATCTAGAGCTTGACCTTTTAATGAAGAAAGAAAAGCTTTCAGTTTAACATACTCAAGTTCTACATCCTTAGGTTTCATCGCATTTATTCTATATATAGTCCCTAATAAATGTGTGAGGGTCTTCATCATCTTCATCATGAAAGTGTGGTAAAGATTTGATGAGTCCAAACTTTAATTCAAAATTGGGGAATTTTACAAGAAATGAAATGTACATTGGTTCATAAGCCACCACATTTTTATCACATTGCCAAAAAGTAAGTTCTTGCTCATCTTCCATCATATAATACGACATATAACGAGAAAGATTCCTAAGAAATTATATTAAATTCACTGGCAACGACGCCAAAAATTGACATGTGTCGAGCTTGCACAATATTTTTTTCTATTTTCCTATTATTTTTAGTAGTGGTGAGTAGGATATTGTCTCCACATGGATTTTGCAAACTTCTAAGGAAAGCGTTTTTTGTTTTATTTTTCTTAATTTAGTTAATCTAATTAAATGGGAATCGAAATACAAAATAACAAAAAACCATGACTATTAACTTAATTAACCAAACTAACTGACTAATTCAGACAATTCAATGCAAACTTAATTAAATGAAACTTAAATTCAATATAATATATATCTAAAGAAACATCTAAACAAACCCCCACTAAACAATGTAATATGCTTGGACAATATTCAAACACTAGAACATAACATTACCTCGTAAGATAGTTATATTTATGTCACATGGAATCTTGAAATCATTAAATCTTAATTCATAATAGGTTGATAGCCTTTAAAAGCCATCAATTTTTCTATATTCTATGGAAAATAGCCATATCCTTATCATTATAAACCTACCTATTGGATAAAACACAATAAAATATAGAAATACGATAACATTAACACTCAATGAAAATCATGTCAAATCTAAACCAAATATTAATCAGAATATACTTATCAATATCTAACTTAAAACACAATCACCTAGAACATCCACTCAAGTAATTTGAGCCCTGTAGATTAATCTTAGTTACTAATTCTATAATTATTGTCAATAATCATAGACATATTCGGAAAATGAATATTATAATATATATTGCGTACTATGCATATTATATCAATCCACATTAGTTGTAATACGCAAAAACAACTTATTAAAATCATGATTGTTATGTATGATTAGATTTAAAGTATTAAGTATATGATTCCTTAATTATAACTACATAGCAATCCAAAGTATATACATGATCTAGGATTTATTTAGAGTAATAAAATACTCATTCATGCTGGAAATAAAAATGCAATACTATAATTGAAAGACATAATTAAATAAATATCTCTTATTGAAATAAATGAATCTCCAATGTTGCTTCAAACATAAACTCGATAAAAACCAACTTACGATCTCACAACTTGTTAAGAGAAAATATGACTCTTAATTTCAAAGCCCTAGGGTCATATTTATAGTTTTTCGATATATACATATCATAGATAAACTTAAATTCCTTGTTATTATCTTAAAAACTCATCAATGACTTTAGCAAATCCTTAGCGAATCCACTTTGTGCTCAAATCACTATGAAAATCATTGAAAATTGTTTATGTGCTTCACCGATTTAGCCAAAAACCTTTTGTTGCACTGCACTGCACCTTTTGCTGCATTTTTTCCTGTACTTAACCAAATTCTTCACTTTTAATCTCATTTTCTTCAATTTCTTTACTTTTTCTTATTCAATCTTAAAATCACAAAAAATAAGAGAATACCTAGTATAATATCATCATTTTTATCTAAAATCAACCTGGATTACACAATAAAACATGCCTAATTATTGACTTTTCATTTACTCACTCAAAATGCAATAATATCCAAGCTAAACGTGACTCTCACATGTCCATACTGCACTTCCAATACTCGGCAATGACTCTCCAGTCCCTTGGTACCTATTAGAGTTCACTTGGTATGTATTAGATCTTATTTAAGTTTGATTATCTTAGTTCATTGTAAAACAATCCACTATTTGCCTCGATCAATGTCTTTTCTAACTTTAACCAAATCTCAACTTCAATGTGTCCTAAACTAGTTTACACTAAATCGTCAGGGTCCTTAATTGCTTATTCTTACCATATACAAAATATTGATATGAAGGAATAACCCAAGATACTTCTTTTATTCATTTTAAATACCCATTTGACACTTAACTTGGCCAAAATGCCCAAACTTAATGTTAAAAGGTTGTTGATATTTTTCCTATTATTCTTAAGTTGTCATTGAATCATTAAACATTAGAAATTATTTTAAGTTCGTTTAAGGCATTGGTTTGCAAAATGTCCCTTAGTGACCTTTAAACAATTTCCAAAAACTTGGTATTTATGTAACTTGAAATGTGAAAAAAAACACTCATAGATATTATCAAAGTTCTCTGCGTTGCTTCATTGAATGTCTATTAACTTTAAACCAAGGTTGGTGATTGATAAAATTCTACTAATATGATCAAAAACCAAATTTGAGACTTTACGTAAAACTTCAAGTCCTTATTTGTAAATATTGATATCTTATTCAAAAAATGACTTGAAAACTAAGTTAGACAATTGAAAAATCATGAAACTTGGTGGACACCTTTACTATAATCGAATAATACATTCTGGAAACTTTAGTTCAATTCTGACATCATTTGTTGCCCAAAACACCTTAAGTCAAAAATTAGCTCATTAAGTAAGTAAATTTTGCCTATTTCAAAACTCATTTGGAAAATCATTCAAAACCTCAGACTCATTTGAGACTCTAAGGGAATTTAACTTATCGTATTTCAAGCTATTCTTGAGATTTTTTATTTTTTGACTAGCGGAGACCCCCAGAAGAGATCCCGACAACTAAACACCGACAAAAGAAGTATCTCGATCGACAAGCACTGATTTTTGACCCATTTTTTTACAGT
This sequence comes from Stephania yunnanensis, assembly GCA_039657365.1. Taxonomy (NCBI): domain Eukaryota; kingdom Viridiplantae; phylum Streptophyta; class Magnoliopsida; order Ranunculales; family Menispermaceae; genus Stephania; species Stephania yunnanensis. Next base: position 7,539,726 of record CM077585.1, read on the forward strand.
AAAGATGACTTAATTTGTAAGAAATATTGATCTTAAGTTTTGTTCTATATATTAACTTTCAGAAATGGTAATAGTACGCTCAAATCTTATTAAAATTAAGAGAGTTATGCTCAAAATGCAATTTGAGAGAGTTTCGGGCCAACAATGTTAGAAGATTCATAACTCTCAAACCACACATCCAAAAAATGATTTTTAGTGAGAATCTTTTCCAAATACCTTAATATAACACATAAAAAATCAGTTAATTCTTAGAAGAAATGAATATGCTATCTAGTATTTTTGCTATAAAGTTGGCATTTTATCAAACATGTACTATTCATTAACAACATAAACGCCAAACCCATAACAACTTTTATCATAAATAAAACTCAAGTAAAAATCATGGTTAAGGAAATAAAACCCTTGTATTCAACCTTCAATTTCATGAAAATCCAGCCTCGATACTTGTATGACATCAAAAACCTCAATTTTGAACCTAAAACATGATTTTTTGCAATCTTTGATTTAAAATCCAAAATTTTAATTCTTTTAAATTCATTTAAACTTCATGACCTCAATTTGACTTAGAGATCAACATTATGATTAGAAGATTCAGCACAACTACTAAAGAAACCCAATTTACCTTATTATTAGGCATATCAAGAGAAAAAAAGATGGAGATTACCTAGGGCTCTTAATTTATTGGAGTGATTTGGCTTCAAAGCTCTACTTTCTTGCCTTTGAACCATTTCTAGCTCTCAAATTGATCCAGTAAAGTTAGGTTTTCATTCCTTTATGTGCTGAATTTTTTCTTGTTCATGCATGAACACAAACATTAAGTCCCACTTATGTAGTATTTGTCATTAAAATCTAGTAACTAGATGAATTTTGTATCTCTTAATCTCATAAATCTCTAGGAACATCTATGACTCCTTATTTAATGAACATGCTCTCCATAAATTCATTCTAATCTCCTAGAGTTTGTCAATAAAGAGATCCGTAGGTCCATTTAATACACCAAAAGAATGGTCTCCATTTAAATCTCCATAAATGTTTTATGGCATTTAGTTGGAAGTTAGGCTCATAAATAACTATATGGCCATTTTTTCAACCTTACGCTTAATTTAGCATTTTCTCTTACTTAAGTTAACTTGACTATGACCAAACTTTGGTTAATATGCCCTTGTAACTTAGTATCATTAAACCTATTAGTTTGGATCCATAATAAAACTTAAGTTTTCTTTTTTTTCAAACTTAGACTAGTTAGATAGGTTTTATTAAAATAAACTAGGTACCCATTTGATTTTATTTATGTCATAAGTAACAACTAGCCATATATGAGAATATCCAACGATCCTACCTAATGCCCTCGCGTGTACATAACTCGAAGTAAACTTTCATCAATTGAAATCGAAGGTCAAAACCATAAAGATTGTTTATACTAGAAATTGATAGACATAATGTGTTGGGGCATGTGCCCCAGTTCAATCTACAAACATTATTTTTTTTATAATTTTAGTTAATAAAATAGAGGTTTTGGTTTGCTTTTTATTATAAGTGACTACATGTTTACCTTATAATAAGATATATGAGTATTTGTTAAAATATCATAAATGTTCCTAGTTAGTCATTATACTAGAACTATAATGAATTAAGACTAGTGTGAATCTTTATTGATGGTCATGTGATGATCATGCGTATAGGGATACGAATCACGATCATAAGTACTTTTTAGGGAACAAGGTGTTGCATTGACTGCTATGAGAACACCACATGGACTAAGTCATAGGTGTTACTCATGATAGCTATATCATTTTGTCCTTCAACTTAAGATTACTAGAGAATTCAACACTCCGATCATAGTGATTTGACACAATCAAACGTTGTCTTTAATCAGATGATTATGAAGATTGTGATTGGTTACTATGTGAATAATGTATGAAGGCGCGTAATTGAGATAGAATTTGTCCATCTCGTATAGAGAAAAATATAAGTGGATCCCTCGATATGATAGACTGATAATAGATAAGTCCATGTGAATTGATATGATCAATGTCACTTGGATGTTTTTAGTCTACTTAATAATCGAGACTAGTACGATTGAACATTAACGGTGATTTTTCATGCCTTATGTTTAATCAAAGGATGTCAATCAAATAAAGATATGATACATTTTATTCATTAAGTTGTATCAATTTTGAAATTCATGCTACTTGGGCAATCATAATGTCTTGCTAGAAACCGCTTATGACTTGCGTACCAAAATGGTTTTGGTTCACTGCCAACATCGCATGAACCTATTGGATCGCACATAAAGAATGACTTTGCAAAACTTTAATTGTGTTGGGTTTATGGGTTCAAACGCAGCAGAAATTTCAAAAAAAATTGAAAAACCCCAACATGATCAAAAAATAAGTTTCATTAAACTATATCTACAAAAGTAAATCATACCTTAATCCGTGATTCATTTTCTGATTATTTGATTTCCAAGATGTTCGAGTTTGCGTCCTCTATTGGAAATCCATATACGAACGGTGATCACAATTTGAAGTGCTAGCCCCAAGAGAGATTGAAAACATTTTTTCTTTCTCTCCCATAATCTAGAGAACTCAAAAATAGTAAAAACAAAATCTTATCTCATTTTAGGGTTTCAACCTCTATTTATATGTGTAGATAAGCTTACTTAAAAAACCTATTCATAGTACAACTATTTTATTTAGGCAATTCAAGCAAATTATACGTTTGCCCCTATTAATAAGTTATCATGTAACAAATCATAAGGGTTTTTATGTCATGAATTTTATCATATAAGATTTATTACTATGGACCAATTGTGCAAAGCCATTCTTTGTATGCAACTCAATAGGTTCATGCGACGTTGGCCACCAAAATCATTTTTGGTATATAAGCCATAAACGGTCTCTAGCAAGGCATTATAACTACCAAGTAGCATGAATATCAAAATCAATACAACCTAATAAATAATATATATCATATCATTTTGTAGAGCGATATCATTTGATTAAATATAAGGCATGAAAAGTCACCCTTAATGCTCAATCATACTAGTCTCAATTTTTACGTAGACTAGAAATATCGAAGTGACATTGATCATATCGATTCAAATGGACTTGGTCATTATCAGTCTATCATATTTAGGGATCCATTGATATATTTCTCTATAAGAGAGAGACAAATTCAATCTTGATTACACACCTTCAAATATTATTCACGTGATAACCAATCATAATCTTTATAATCGTTCAGTTAAAGACAACGCTTGATTAAGTCAAATTACTATGCTCCTGATATTGAAGCCTATGGTAATATCTAGTTAAAAATTAATGATATACCTATCATGAGTAACACCACATCTTAAAATATGTGGTGTTCTCATAGTGAGTCGATCCAATACCTTGTTCCCTAACAAGTACTTATGATCTCGATTCGTATCTCTATATGCATGATCATCACATGACTATCTATCAAGATTCACACTAATCTTAATTCATTATAGTTACCAATATAATGACGACTATGGACATTTATGATATTTCAATAAATACCCATGGATTGTCTTATAAAGCAAACATACAATCACTTATAATAAAATAGCAAATGAAAACCTCTATTTAATGAACTAAAATTAAAAGATAAACAATGTTTGTAGATTGATTAAGGGCACATTCCCCAACAAATTAGTCAAGAGTAATGAATTTTATATGATAAAACTCATGACATAAAAGCCCTTACAATTTGTTGTATGATAACTTATTAATAGGGGCATATGTGTAATTTGCTTAAACTGCCTAAATACAGTAGCTGTATTACGAATAGGTTTTTCAAGTGAGCTTATCTAAACATATAAATAGAGGTTAAACCCTAAAACGATATAAATTTTTGTTTTTGCTATATTGAGTTTTTTAGACCTTATGAGAGAAAGAAATATGTTTTCAATCTCTCTTAGGACTAGCACTCCTAATTGTGGTCATCGTTCGTGTGTAGATTTTCGATAAAAGACGCACGTTTGAACGTCTTAGAGATCCAACAATTAGAGAAGGAAATCAGGATTAAGGTAAGGTTTACTTTTGTTAATCTAGGTCAATAGAACTTATTTTTGATCCTGTTAGGGGTTTTTCAAAAATTGGTTTGAGGTTTTTCATTGCTTATGGACCCAAAGCCCTACAATGGTATCATAGCCTTAGACTCGACTATATTAAATGTTTGCATGTTTTTTTTATGTATATATGATATATGTGTGAAAAATGATCTTGATTAACGTATATATGATATACATATAGTTTTGTAATAATTGTTATCAAGAAATTAATTTTAAAACACATTGTTAATTTATGTATTTAATATATACGCATGATTTGATTCAATGATAGAATTCATGTTTACAATATTTCAATTAATATATGTTTTGATATTAAACGATGAAAATTTTATATGTTCACATTGTAGGAGTCATGTTTAGGTTAATGTGATTCTGGTGTTGAATACATAGTTCATTTTTGCTCAATAATTATGTATCTCTCTATGATAGAAATCATGATTAAGTTAATATGATTAATTTAATATGATTTTGGTATTAAATGCATGATTAATATTTTCTTTCTTAATTGAATTGCTTGTTTTATGTGGATAAGAATCGAAATTGGTTTTGATCATACATCTCATTGTGGTTTTTTAGATATGAGATATACTTTTAATCGGATAAGAATTACAAATCCTATAAGATAGGTGAGAACAAATTCATAATGGATAAGGATTCAAAGTATTTTAAATTCTATTTGGATTTGGATAAGATATTAAGTTAGAGGTAGGCCTGAGTTAATAAAAAATATTTTAATTAACATTTTTCAGAATTAGAAATAAGGGGCAGTTTTGGTCAATTTGATTGACTAAAACAATGAGAAATCTTAGGAAATTCTTAATTTTCATAACTGAAATTCATTGTTAAAAAACGGGGCGCTACCCTTGTACCCTCGTTCGCTGAAGCAAAACCACTGCTCGCTGATAAGCCTGCGGGACCGCCGCTAACTATTTGTAGCATAAGGAAATTCGTATTATAGTCAATATTAGTAAAGATTTTTAACTTGTTTAGTATTGTACATGCATTGTAATATATGATATTTGCATCATTTAAATTATGATCACTAAAACAAATAAAAAATCAACTTTCAAATTTTAAGTCAAGTGTCATCCATTCTCAAACACTTATCAAGGCTTCGATCACATCAATATGGGTCTGCCTCCGTAGAGTGTATTGTGTTATCTTACCGAGGCAAGTAGAGTAATAGTTACTCTATTATTTGAAATGGTTAGACTTGATAAAGCTATCAAAAATGATTTTGGGCTTTAGGCACAAGATAAGATAAAACATGCTAAGACATAAGATGTCATAATCTCATAAAAACAACTAAAATTTACTTATGATGTAATTGGTAATATGTACCTACATTTATAACCTAATTCAAAGTGTCATACCTTAGTTGTATTGGAATTAGGTGAAATATGGATTTTAGTTCCTTAAATTAACATAGTGTTTTTAGGAGGGTTGCTAATTTAGTGGGAGTATATTGATCTATATTAAAATGAGCTTTTGCATAATCTTTAAAGTAAATCTATGACCTCTTCTAATCATATTAATCCCTTGTCACTGTGATCCATGTTTGAGAAGGATAAGTTGTTTAGGACAAACTTTCTTGACTAGTTTAGAAACTTTAGAATTGTTCTTAAGCATGAACATAAGTTGTATGTCCTGGATTATCCTAATTCTGAGGAACCACCATCCAATGCTTTAAAAGCCGTGAAGGATGCATATACTAAGCATGTCAACGACTTAACTGATGTTGCATACATTATATTAGCAACCATGGTTCATGAACTTCAGAAGGACATGAAACACATGAAAGCTTATGACATGGCTAAGATGTTAAAGTAAATGTTCTAACAGTAGGCTAAGCAAGAAAGGTTTGAGACAATCAAGAAACTTCATTCTTGCAAAATGGTTGAGAGTGCGTCAGTTAGTCCTCATGTTCTAAAATTTAAAGGCTAGATTGACAATCTTAACATACTTGGATTTCCTATAAGCCAAGAGTTGACTACGAATTTGATCATGAATTCATTGTCTGATAGTTATTCACAATTTGTTATGAGCTATAACATGAATAATATGGAGAAGTTTATCTCAAAATTGTATTTAATGCTATGAAACAAGTGTATCTTGTTTACTAAGCAAAATGATAAAGAGTTCCTTTACTGGACACAATGAAAGGGCAAGTGATATATTGGTTTTAATACATACTGATGTATGCGATCCTATAAACACAATAGATAGAGATGGTTATTAGTACTTCATTACTTTCACCGATGATTTCAACATATATGTTTATATGTATCTCATAAAACATAAAAGGTGAATCTTTTGAGATGTTTCAAACATTCTAAAATGAAGTGCAAAATCAACTTGGTAAAAGTATTAAAGAACTTTGATCAGATTGAGGTGGTTAATATTCGAGCCAAGAGTTTAATGATCATTTTAAAAATTGTAGGATCGTCTCATAGTTAACTCCTCTAGCAACTCCAAAATGGAATGGTGTTTTGAGAGGAGAAATTGGACTTTATTGGATATGGTTCAATCTGATGAGTCATGCAGATCTTCCTATTTTCTTTTAGGGTTATGCCTTAGAAACTATTGCTTTTACATTGAGTCGTGAACCTTCTAAAGCAAGTGATAAAATATCATATGAGGTGTGGTTTAGGAAAAGACTGAGTTTGTCTTTTCTTAAGATTGGGGGTGTGAGGTGTTCGTATGATGACAAATCTTAGAAAAATCATCAACCAAATCTACCAATTGTGTATTTGTTGGTTATCCTAAAGAAACTAGAGGATACTACTTTTATAATCTCATTGAAAACAAAGTGTTTTTGCTCCGAATGGTGTCTTTATGGAAAAAAGCTTATTTTAAAATACAATAATAGGAATAAAGTAAGTCTTGAAGAAGTTCAAAACACAAATAAATACTCAACCGCTAAAGGGAGATCAAAAAAGTCTTGAACTAGTTGAACCTCCACAGATATCACAAGGACCACGTAAGTCTGATAGGATAAGACATAAGTTGGAGAGATTTGGAATTCTTATTACCAATAGTAGTAAGGTGTTGCTTATGGATCAAAACGAGCTTACTTATCAGGAGGCTGTGTCTAGCCTTGAGGCAGATAAATGGCTTAGTGCGATGAATTCTGAGATGTAATCCGTGTATGATAACTAAGTTTGGAACCTGATTGATTTACCTAAAAGTGGTAAGTCCATTGGATGTAAATCAATTTTCAAGAAAAAATGAACATGGATGGCAATGTGGATTCTTATAAAGCACGACTAGTAGCAAAAGATTGAAGTCATAATCAAGTGTGATTATGATATGACTTTTTCTCCTGTAGCCATGCTTAAATCCATTAGGATTCTAATTGCCATGGCCGCATATTATGACTATAAGATATGGCAAATGGATGTCAAAATAGTTTTTCTAAATGGAAAGTTACTTGAGAACTTGTATATGATACAACCTAAAGGGTTTGTTCATCCTAAGAATTCTAGGAAGGTGTGCAAGCCTCAAAGATCTATATATGGATTAAAGCAAGCTTCTCGAAGTTGGAGTCTTCATTTTAATGAAGCAATTAAGGAATTTGGTTTTATTAAAAACAAATATAAGCCTTGTGTATACAAGAAGGTCAGTGGGAGCGTGATTATTTCTTGGTACTATATGTTGATGATATATTACTCATTGCAGCCTAAGTCTTTGGGATTAAGTTCTATAGTGATATATCTAAAAAGATGATCAGTTAAAGTCAAAGCACTTATATTAGCAAGGTACTAAATAGGTTCATTATGCAAGCCTCTAAAATAGGGTCATTGCCAATATCTCATGGTATAAGTCTCAATAAGACTCAATGTCCTAAAACTAATCATGAGCAAGAGCCCATGAATACAATTCCATATCCATCACCTATTAGATCTATAAAGCATTCATGTTATGCACCTGACCTGATGTATCATATGTTTAAAGCGCAACAAGCGAATATCAGTCTGATCCTAGTGAGAGTCACTAAATAGCAGTAAAGAACATTTTTAAGTACTTGAGAAGGACTAAAGAAGTGTTCTTAGTCTATGAAAGCTTGGAAGATGAGCTTGTAAATGGTTACACAAATGCAAGTTTTCAAACTGATATAGATGACTTCAAATTACAATTTGGATATGTGTTTACTTTGAATGGAGGTGCAATGAGTTAGAAAAGTACGAAACAAAAAATTTTGGCAGATTCTACAACATAAGCTAAGTATATTGCAGTATTTGATGCATCTAAGGAGGCAGTTTGGATCAAAAAGCTCATATCTAAACTTGGTGTTGTTCCGAGTATAGCTAACCTTGTTTGTTTGTATTATAACAACAATAGAGCGATAGCACAGGCCAAGGAACTAATATCACACCATTAATCCAAACATATACTTAGACTTTTTCATCTCATTCAAGAAATCATTAAGAGGGGAGACATGAAAATTTGTAAAGTTTCTACAGAAGATAATGTTGCAAGTCCTTTGAAGAATGCTTTTCTACAAGCGAAACTTGATGGTTTGATAGGTCATTAAGTATTAGATACATGAATGATTGGCCCTAGTGCAAGTGGGAAATGTTGGGGCATGTGTCCTAGGTCAATATACAAATATTGTTTATCTTATAATTTTAGTTGATAAAATGGTGTTTCGTTTGTTGTTTCATCATAACTGATTGCACGTTTGCCTTATAATAAGATCCATAGGTATTTGTTGAAATATCCTAAATGTCCCTAATTAGTCATTATACTAGGAAATATAATGAATTAAGACTAGTGTGAATCTTGATTGATGGTCATGCGATGATTATGTGTATAGCGATAGGAATCGAGATCATGAGCACTTGTTAGAGAACAAGGTACTAGATCGATCCATTATGAGAACACCACTTGGATTAAGTCACAGGTTTTACTCATGATAGCTATATCATTTAGTTATTCAACTTGAGATTACCAGAGACATCAACATTATGATCATAGTGATTTTATACAATCAAATGTCGTCTTTAACCGAATTATTATAAAGATTATAATAAGTCACTATGTGAATAATGTGTGAAGGTGTGTAATCGAGATAGAATTTTTCATCTCGTATGAAGAGAGATATTATTAGACTAATAATGGAAAAGTTCCATGTGAATTGATATGATCAATGTTGCTTGGATGTTTTCAATCTACCTAAAAATCCAGACTAGTACGATAGAGCATTAAGGGTGATTTTCCATACCTCGATGTTTGATCAAAGGATATCGCACGACAAAAGGATATTATATATGTTATTCATTAGGTTGTATCAATTTTGATATTCATGATACTTGGGTAGTCAAAATGTCTTGCTAGTGACTGCTTATGACTTCGTGTACCAAAATGGTTTTGGTTCACTGTCAACGTCACATTAACCTATTGGATCGCACATAAAGAATGGCTTTGCGCAATTCGATTGGTCCAAAGTAATGAGTTTCAATGTTAAAACTCATGATATAAAATCCCTTATGATTTGTTATATGATAACTTATTAATATGGGCGTATGTGTAATTTTCTTAAACTACCTAAATACAATAGTTGTATTATGAAAAAGTTTTTCAAGTGAGCTTATCCACACATATAAATTGAGGTCAAAACCCTAAAATGATATAAGATTTCATTTTTGGTATTTTTCGAGTTCTCTAGACCTTAGGAGAGAAAGAAAAAATATTTTCAATCTCTCATAGGGCTAGCACTCCAAATTGTAGTCACCGTTCGTATGTGAATTTTTTATAGAGGACGCGTGCTTTAACATCTTGGAGATCAAACAATCGGAGAAGGAAATCACGAACTAAGGTATGGTTTGCTTTTATAGATTTAGTATAATGGAACTTATTTTCGATCTTGTTGGGGTTTTTCAAATTTTGTTTGAATTTTTCACTGCATATGAATCTTAAAACCCAACATAATGTATTACATAGCATCAAAAACAGTTAATCATGTCTTTATACATTGTAATCTCATTTTTTTTCATTTCTCATTCATACAAATATATATTATATCTAACAGGCTTTACGCCATCTAGCATTTGAACAATCGGTCCAAAAACCTATTATTTCTTCAATGAATCAAGTTATGTTAGGATAGCCTATTGTCATTTTTGTCAATCATGTCTTTTTCGACATTCATTCATTGATCATGTTTTTTTATCATCATCTTTCAACATATTTCAAAGCATACATTAAAATCAAATATACCATCTAGAACAATATTATTTTGATCACAAATTTTAACAAAGTTCAAATAACTTATTAAGACCTCATTATCTTCATTTTTTCGGCATTGTCAAGAGATAGTTGTTCCTCATCAAAATCAACTTGTTCTAGTAAATCTTTATCAAATGATTCTTGTGCTTTCTCATGAGTATTTTGATTTTCATTTATTTTTACTCTGACAAGTCAATAATTAGATATGTTTTTGACAACCCCTTCTCCAAATAAGGGCACCGCCCGACCTAATATTTAAATTAACCCTAATCTCTCTTATAAGACCTAACAAGGAACTAGTCAGCCTTACTTAAACACCTAAACACCTACCAATTATGATATCACCTATAGTTAACGAGCTAGTTCTACCGACTAACCTATGGTTGTCTATAAATCAGAGTTAATTTAGATTTCCTAGCTAACAAATTAGTCAGCGGAAGTCTTATTAAGTTACTGGTGGAAATTATAACTTAAGGCCTAACGTATTATGAAAAAACCAGGAAATAGAGATCACATGCATATATAAACAAAAGTGGTGATACATACAACATGTGTCTAGTCAGGTGTACCTATCACTCAACCCAAAGATAAAAATATCATGTATTTATAAAAATGTAATACAAAAAATGCAAAGCGTACAAAAAAATGTCATAATCTTCCTTCACTGGCTCAGAGGTAGTCATCAATCTTCTCTTTGTTTGGTCTGCTACTCACCTGATCTGCACCTACCGTCACAACTAGACAATTAGTACATGAAATTATTTAAGTAATACTAAGAAACATTGATCCACATTCCCAAACATGCAACAAGTATCAAATGGCATAATTTAAATAGCAACTATGCTGAAAGAAACATCATGCAAAGATATACTTGAGTTAACTAAATATGAAACTCACTCGAGGCTAAATAGTAATAGATTAGGGTTGGTCGGCCATGATCTTCATCACATCAGCCTATCCACTACAATTTGAGTTTTGCTATATAGCATTTCAGTACAAATTGAGTTCTATATCATAATTTCAAAAGGTCGTACTTACGATTATGTCTTTTCTATTCCAAGTGAATTAGTCTTCACCGGAATGTATACTTGCTAACATACACAAGTTTTAAAACTCGTCACGTTCACCCAAGATATTCTTGCCCCAACAAACCCTAAGGTTTGATTACCTCGTTCGAGGCACGTTCCCCGTATGTCATGCAAGGTAGTGGAGAAATTCCCTAACATCCTGGAAAATCTAGTGACCCCCCGTATGAAAGTCGAATTTCTATCATCAAATGACCGTAACCACAAGAACCACTTTCACTTTCAAAAATGACTCGGTAATAGAATCCAAGAGATGTAACTGCATAAGAATGCATACAGGATTATAGTCAAAATAAATAAACTAACCTAATAGCATGCTCTATCACTGACTTCCAAACACAACAATCAACATGACAAAGTAGAGGAATTGGAATCAATGATATACATAACAAAATATGCTATGATCAACATCATAAAATGAGAACTGAACAAGTCATAGCATATGTTAGTTCGAATAACTGAGAATAAATAAATAAATGGAATGAAATGTAAAAACATGTCTCAATCATTTTACTTACATACCACAACAATTCCTAAGCTATCCGATTTTTCGTCGTGTCGATGTCGCAACCCAATACCGTGTAATATCTCTTTAGGGTCCTAATATTTGACGTCGCATCGATGTACGCACCCAATACCCGTAATATCTCCTTTAGGGTCCTAATATTTAACAATTTATCAATTTAGATTCAAGATTAATTATTTAAATTCTTAAATAGGTCGAAATCGGTCGAAATCGACTTCGAGACTAATTTGTCAATTTCGCGCTTTTTGAGGTAAAACTCCGTAAAAGTCTCGTCTTAAATTTCAAATATTTTATTTTTCTTAGAAATTTATCAATTTCTATTTATTTTGTTGAAGTATAATTTTTTGAAACTTTTCCTAATTTTTCTTGAATTTTTCCTAATTTCTTTCCTCTTTTTTCTTTTTTTTAGTTTAGGTTCAACCGTGCGAACCGATTTTTAACTGGCTCGGTTCACCCAACCCGTCTCTTTCTCTTATTTTTGTTTCTATTTTTTTCTTTGGGTGGGCCTTAAGCGAGTGAACCGCATTCAGCTCACCCGAGCCGAATTGGCTCGGTTCAGGACCATCATCTTTCCCACGCGAAACAGAGCAGCGACTTTGTTTCTAAATTTTGTTTTCTTCGCCGCTGGGGCGTTGGGGTTGGCTCCCAACCCCAACCTCAACTGGTTTCGATGGCAGGGGAGACACCCCGCCATCTCCCCCGCACACCTCTCACGGCCATGGAGGTCGAACCTCCATGGTCACTACACAACAACAACTGAATTCAACAACAACAACGATAATAAAACAAACAACCACACTCAACTCACCTTGCGTTCACTTCGTCGAGCTATCAATCTCTTTCTCTCGGTCTCTCTCCTTCTTCTTCCTCTCGTTGGTTTCTTCTTCTCTCGGGTTTTGTTCTCCACCGACTTTAGAAATGATAGAGGTGGACTTTTCATTTGACTCATTTATATGATTGTGGTTAGTGTGTTTGTGAGCCACACATATTAAACCACACACGTGTCTCGAGGCATATCGTGTGGTTCTTGCTCACATTACTTGTCCCTTATGTCACTCTCAAGTGACTCCAATGTGTGACACTCTTGTGTTGAGATGTGTGTGTGTGAATCTAGAGGCCTATCTAGTGGTGTATTTTTTTTCTTAACTTAAGACCATTATCTAAGTAGATGTTGCCATATTAAAACCACTAACGGATAAGTTTTTCATTTTTCATCTTTATGCAATATAATCGAACTAGTTACGCATACCGCGAGTTGCTACAAGGGCCCACATCGGCACGCGACTCGAGGCGCATCTCCGCTCATCTCGGTATCTGCATACTTGTAAAATCGACTTAGTAGCCTACACATATACAATACATTAGGCATACAACACATAAATATAACATTTACATCGGCCACCGTGCCTCGGTAGTGACACGTATCTCGTTGCGGGTCCCACGTTACGGTCATTTTTTCTTGATTAACGAATTAAACTTGTATTAATTATTTGGGTCATGACAGTACTTCCCAACTCATAGGAAGTTCGTCCTCGAACTTAAACCAAACGAATTTGAAAATACACATAACTCGAAGAGGTACGAAAATTTCTCTCGCATATAGTCTTCCCGTTCCAAAGTGAGTTCAGAATCTCCATGAAACCACCACTTGACTAATACCTTCGGGATAGATTTTCTTCTCAACTATTGTACCCTTTGATCAAGGATATGAGCTGGTTGCTCATCATATGAGATATCTTCACTCAAATCAATCTGACTCAAATCCACTATCGATTTTTCACCTGCCTTTGACTTAACTAGTCGAAACATCGATATATGAAACACTGGATGAATTCCAGACATATGTGGAGGTAACTCTAACTCATATGCAACCTTTCCAACCCGTTTCTTGATCTTGAAAGGCTAGATGAATCTCGATGCTAATTTTCCTTTCAAACCAAATCGATGATGACCCTTACGAGGAGAAACCTTTAAATACATTAAAGTTCCATCATCATACGTGAGATTATTGTGATACGTGTCTACATACTTATTTTGCCTCTCTTGGGCTCCTTTAAGCTTCTGGTGAATCTGTCTTACCTTTTCTGTGTGATCGACAACAATTTCAGGTCCTAACAAATCTCGAACTTATGGCTCAGCCCAACAAGATGGTGAGTGACATGGTTTGCCATATAACGCCTCAAATGGCGCCATTTCAAATGCTTACTAATAACTATTGTTATATGAAAATTCACAAATGGTAAGTACTCCTCTCACGATTCACCAAACTCAAGTACACACACCCTGAGCATATCCTCGAGAGTTTGGATTAACCTTTCAATATGCCCATCAATCTGAGGATGAAAGGCTATGTTAAACTGTAAGCGCGTACCATACTACTCTCTGCATACTCCACCACATCCTGGACGTATACATAGCATCTCTATCTAACGTAATAGTCAAAGGTACTCCATACAGCCTGAAAATCTATCTCTCGAACAATTCACTCAGCTGGTTAAATGTGTAATAAGCTACAATTGGTATGAAACTAGCAAATTTCGTTAATCTGTCCACAATCACCCAGATGGAATCATGTCGATGAACAGTCCTTAGCAGTCCTCGAACGAAATTCATGGCTATGTCTTCCCACTTCCATCGTGGAATGGGAAGCGGCCGTACTAATCCTCCAGGTCTACGATGCACTGCTTTCACCTCTTGGCAGATCCCACAATTCTTGGTAAACTCTGATATGTAGCTTTCATCCCAGACCACCAAAAATCTCTCTTCATATCATAATACATTTTTGTCCTTCCTAGATGAACAATGAACCGAGAACGATGTGATTCCTGAAGAATCTCATCTCTCAGCTCTCACTACCAGTATCCATAATCTACCTCGAAATCGGAGATACTAATATGTTGTCTCAGTCTAGTCAATACACTCAGGACTCCGGGCTAACTCACTAAATCTCGGATATAGAACGTCGACTTTTCTAATCCTCTGACACTCTTTGAGTCGACATTGTCTGAAGTCTCACTTGAGCACAAATCAGGACCTGCATGTCGTTAGAAATATCTGACTAACTCAGCCTCACCGCCGCCTCGAGTAAACCATACTCGTGCATCATATGACATCTAACAGTCTCAGCATCTCCAGTTGGAATCCTACGTAGCGCATCGGCAACGACATTAGCTTTTCCTGGATGATATTCCGGAAGAAAATTCATAGTCTTTCAAAAATCCTAACCATCGGCGTTTTCTCATATTAACTCTTTCTGTGCGAAGAGATGTTTCAAACTCTTATGGTCAGTATAGAGTGTAAACTTCTCTCCATACAGATAATGTCTCCATATCTTCTGAGTAAACACTACCGCTGCCAACTCGAAATCATAGGTTGGGTAGTTCTTCTCATATAGCTTCAGCTGTCTTAATGCATAGGCCACTGTGCCTTTCTCTTGCATCAACACACAACCTAAACCCATATGCGAAGCATCTATGTACACCATTAAACCCTTTTCCAGCCTCTGGCAATATCAGCACTGGTGCGGTAGTCAACAATTTCTTCAGTTGAGTAAATGCCTCCTCGCATTCCTCAGACCAATGAAACTTAACGTCTTTATGGGTCAACTTAGTCATTGGTGAAGCGATCTTCAAAAAATCCTTCACAAACCTTTAGCAATAGCCTACTAACCCTAGAAAACTTGAACCTCAATCACTAATGTCGACGTTAGCCAATCCAAGATCGCCTAAATCTTTGCAGGATCTACAGCAATACCTGCTGCTCAACAACATGATCAAAGAATTTGACCTCAGATAGCCAAGATTCGCACTTACTGAATTTGGCATATAGTCTGTGATCCCTCAAAGTCTGCAATGTCTCCCTGAGGTGTTGTTCATGATCTTCTTGAGTCTTTGAGTACACCAATATATCATCAATAAACATGATCATAAAGCGGTCAAAAAATGGTCTCATCACTCGGTGCATCAAATCCATAAACATGGCAAAAACATTAGTCAAACCAAATGGCATAACTATGAACTGATAGTGTTCATACCTAGTACTAAACATTGTTATGTATTTATCATCCTCCTTGATCCTCAGTTGATGATACCCTGATTGTAGATCTATCTTGGAGAAAAACTTCACTCCTCTCAGTTGATTAAATAAATCGTCAATATGCGGCAATGGATACTTGTTCTTAGGGCTGGCAAAATATGCTCGGTCCCGTTTTGCCCGTTTTGTTCGGTCCCGTTTTAAACGGGACCGGACAATATTTTTTTGACAAACATACAGGACTGGACAAATTTTTGTGTCCTTTTAAAAATACGGGACCGGGTTCGGGCAGAAATTTCAAAAAAATGGGTACCCGTTTGTGATTAATTTGAAGGGCATATAAGTAATTTCACTATTTAGAATTTTTAACTTTATGATTTATCATTTCATTTTCTCTTATCTCATTCAGTCATTCTCATCGTCATCTGTCTCTCTACTCTCTGTCTCTGAAACAAACCTAGAAACCCTAACGCCTCCGCCTCACACCGCCTCTCACCGCCTCTCACCGCCTCATGGTCGTCTCTCACTTCTTGTCGGTCGTCTCTCACTGCCTCGCATTTCACGGCCACGCGCGGCGCTCCTCCATCCGCCTCTCACTCTCTCTTCCTCACGCACGGCTCCGTTGACCGTCGTCTCTGCCTCGTCGTCTCTGCACTCTCGAGCCGTCCGCCTCTCACTCTCTCTGCCTCGGTCCGCCTCTCACTCTCTCTCTCTGCGAGTCGTCGTCTCGCCCTTCCCGTCTCACTCTCTCTCTGTCTCAGTCCCCCTCTCACTCTCTCTCTGCCGCCGTCGTCTCTGCACTCCCGAGTCTCACTCTCTCTGCCGACCGTCGTCTCTGCACGCCCGAGTCTCACTCTCTGCCTCCGTCCGCCTCTCACTCTCTCCGCCGACCGTCGTCTCTGCACTCCCGCCGCCGACCTCTCTCTGCCTCTGCCGCCTCTCACTCTATCGCCTCGCTCACGCTCACGGCTCGGCTCGGCTCGCCTCCGCCTCTCACTCTCCTCCTCGGTCTGGGATTAGAATAGGTCGAATTGGTAATTTGGATTATTGAGAATTTGAGGTGATATCTCTTTTTTTTTAATTTTTTGTGATGTTTATATTGAAAATTAAAAAATTGTGATATTATGTATTTATTTTTTGGTAATTGGTGACTTGTAGTTGTAAACTTGTAGACTTGTAGTTGTAGTTGAGGGTTTTTTTAAGATAATTGATAAATAAAATATTTAATCATATTTTAAAAAAAAAATGGGCAAAACGGGTCCCGTATATTTTAAAAACATACGGGACTGGACAAAAAAATAATGCCCGTTTTCAAAACAGGACCGGGACTGGGCACCAACTTTAATCGTTTTCAAAATAGGTGTCCAGTCCCGTTTTTGTCCGTTCCCGTATTTTTGCCAG
This sequence comes from Stephania yunnanensis, assembly GCA_039657365.1. Classification (NCBI taxonomy): domain Eukaryota; kingdom Viridiplantae; phylum Streptophyta; class Magnoliopsida; order Ranunculales; family Menispermaceae; genus Stephania; species Stephania yunnanensis. Next base: position 7,557,097 of record CM077585.1, read on the forward strand.
CCCTACTTGTTCTTGACTGTGACCTTGTTCAATTGTCTGTAATACACAATCTCAAAGTACCATCATTCTTCTTCACAAACAAGTCCGATGCTCCCCATGGTGATATCAAAGGTGTGATGAATCCCTTCTTACTCAATTCTTGCAACTGTTTCCTCAATTCTTCCAATTCTCATGGAGCCATGCGGTATGGTGGTATAAATATCGGTTTCGTACCGGGCACCAACTCAATAATGAAATCTATCTCCCTCGATGGTGGTAATCCAGGTAAGTCTTCTGAAAACAAGTCTGGAAACTCACACAAAATTGGAATCTCTTCAAGTTTAGGCCCATGACTCTCTGCAACGATATATACCAATACCGGAGTCTCCATTTCCCCACTAGTCGCAAGACGACCTCGAGTGCCCTCGACTCTCGGTTTATTACCGCTATATGAACATTGAATACCTTGGAATCTCTAATATCACTGTTTCGTAAAACAATCAATATGAGCATGATATGATACTAGCCAATCCATCCCTAACAACGCATCGAATTCTAGGAATTCTAGAATCCCGAAGTCTGCGGGTAACTCGATCCCATCGATCTTTACTGGGCATCTCTCCTCCAGAGAATTAGGGTACACTTTATCTCCGGTTGTAGTACTCAAAACCAAATGGACTCTGACATTAACCAGTTTCAACCTTAACATGCCTATCATGCGACCAGAAATGAAAGAGACTGTAGAACCCGAATCAATTAAGACATAAGACTGTCGACCATAAATGAAAACCATACCCTAAATGAGTTTTCATGTAGCGTCTACATCAAGATGTGAACCACATGAACAACCTCTCGACACTGTGGTGGAATCACTTTCACTGGCTATGGACAGTCTCGAATCACATGTCCAACCTGGCCACATAAAAAATAAGTGACTGCTTTGGGTGACCCTACGTCCGATCCATGGGTCTGTGTAGATGATGATGCATGTCTCTGGCCTAGTCTGGAACTATCTCGTCCTCGTCCTCGTCCTCGTCCTCTACCTCTGCCTCTACCACCGTGCTGCTAACGTGGACCTGGTGGTGCGAGTAAAGCTAGTAAAGTAGATGCATCAGGAGCTGGCAATGCAAGTCTAACTGGTGGTGGTATGGAAGGTTTACCCACAATAGTTTGTAAAGGTGTAGGAAATGCTACATAAGGCACAATTTCCCCCTGAACACCTTTATCCCATCCCCTTAGTCCTTTGCCCTATTGTCTCCTTCGTTCACTCTCAGCCATCTAATCAGGTGTCATCGCGGGTAATAAGGGTGTCTTGTCAGTAACTCGGCTCATATATTATGTCTCGTGAGCAAGTGCATGCTCAAGAATCTCTCCCAGTGTCCTGGCACCTAAATTGACCTCATAAAAATCAATATTTGGCCTTAATCTATTTCCAAAATGATATTCATCATTTGCATCCTCCTTTACAAGATCTCCGACAAACTGTCTTAGATAGTCGTATACGTGTCTCGATAGCTCATCGCCGTCTCATCGGATCCCTGTCTCATATTCATGAATTTCTTCCTCAACCTCTTCATCACCGCAATTGGGAAGTATTGTTGATAGAACTTAGTCTCGAAGGCATCCCAAGACTCAAACTCTCCCTCAACAGTAATCATCGCACGCCACCACACATCGGCGTCTTTCTATAACATGTATGACGATATCTCTACTCTGAGTCTATCATCAGTCTTCAAGACTTTATGTAACTTCTCTTGCGACATGACCCACTTCTCGATTTTCTCAAAATTTCTCTAACCGTCAAAGTATACCGGTTTAGTCTGAGGAAATCTTTCACCAGCTGAACTACCGCTGTCAAACTAGCTAATGGGGGTGTGGAAGCTGGTGAGACATTGTCTCTACTGCTGGAGCTACTGTCATTAGTGTCGTAGGTACGACCGGGACTACGATCGATATTGTAGTCGCAATAGGACCCAATGTCTCCACTGGCTGTGTTGGTGGAGCAAATCGAGAAGTCTTCAATGTAATGAAATCCACCAACTGCTAACCCTGAGCAGCTACTCAATCAGAAAGCCTTTGGAAATCCTCGCTAATGGTATCGAAGGCTGGCGGCCGCTCACACCGGCATCACCGCTATCACGTGAATCCACCATCTCTTACTACAAATGGATAACAAACGCGAATCAGCTATTACATGGATAATGCATATATACACATAACAAAATAAACATGTATATAAATATATCAAATCCCCAACTCACGTTCACTCATTTCCCAACTAAGAGTTTCTTGGCACGGATCATCTGGTTTTCAACCATTAACTAAGATTATCTAGCTTCTACATTCCTTAAATCTTTTAGCTATTTCCAAGCTGAACAAGGTAGGTCATTCACTATATATTGTAATTATGGTATCATATTGTAGAATCTCCAGTTTCTACATTCCTTAAGCCATGAATTCTCAAACCATGGCTCCGATACCAACTTTGTTGGTATCATATTTGCCTTAATCCATGAAGGTAAACCAAACTTTATAAACCTTGGGCTCTGATACCAACTGTGGCGACCCCTTCTCTAAATAAGGGCACTGGCTGGCCTAATCCCTTAATTAAGCCCTAATCTCCCCTATATAACCTAACAAGGAACTAATCAGCCTTATTTAAACACCTACCAATTATGATACCACCTACAGTTAACGAGCTAGTTCTACTGACTAACCTATGGTTGTCTATAAATCAGAGTTGATTTAGATTTTCTAGCTAACAAATTATTCAACGAAAGTCTTATTAAGTTACTGGTGGAAATTATAACTTAAGGCCTAACCTATTGTGGAAAAACCAGGAAATAGAGATCACATGCATATATAAACAAAAGTGGTGATATATACAACATGTGTCTGGTCAGGTGTTCCTATCACTCAACCCAAAAATAACAATATCATGTATATAATGTAATACAAAAAATGCAAAACGTACAAAAATATGTCGTAGCAGTCATTCACTGGCTCAGAGGTAGTCACCAATCTTCTTTTTGCCTGGTCTGCTACTCGCCTGATCTGCACCCATCGTCACAAACTAGACAGTATGTACATGAAATTATTTAAGTAATACTGAGAGACATTGATCCACATTCCCAAACAAGTAACAAGTATCAAATGACATAATTTAAATAGCAACTATGCTGAAAGAAACATCATGCAAAAAGATACTTGAGTTAACTAAATATTAAACTGACTCAAGGCTAAGTAGTAATAAATTAGAGTCGGTCGATCGTGATCTTCATCACATCAGCCTGTCCACTACGATTTGAGCTATGCTATATAGCATTTCAGTACAAATTGAGCTCTATATCATAATTTCAAAAGGTCGTATATGATTACGCATTTTCTATTCCAAGTGAATTAGTCATCACCATAATTTAAAATTGCTAACATACCCGAGTTTTAAAACTCGTCACGTTCACCCAAGTTATTCTTGCGCCAACAAACCCCGAGGTATAGTTACTCAATTCGAGGCACGTTACCCCGTGTGTCATGCAAGGTAATGGAGAAATTCCCTAACATCCTGAAAAATCTAGTGACCTCGTATGAAAGCTGAATTTCTATCATCAAATGACCCTAACCACAAGAACCACTTTCACTTTCAAAAATGACTCGGTAATAGAATCAAAAGATGTAACTGCATACTAATGCACAAAGGATTATAGTCAAAATAAACAAACTAACCTAATAGCATGCTATATCACTGACTTCCAAACACAACAATCAACATGAAAAAGTAGAGGAATTGGAATAAATGATATACAGAATAGAGTATGCTATGAGCAACATCATAAAATAAGAACTGAACAAGTCATAGCATATGAGTTTCAAAGGTAAATTCAGTTCGAATAACTAAAAATAAATAAATAAATGGAATGAAATGTAAATACATGTCTCAATCAGTTTACTTACATACCACTACAATTTCTAAGCTATCTAGCTTTTCGTCACGTCGATGTACGCACCTAATACCCCGTAATATCTCCTTTAGGGCATTAACATTTGAAAATTTATCAATTTAGATTCAAGATTTATTATTTAAAATTTCTAAATTGGTCGATATTGACTTCGAGACCAATTTGCCAATTTTGCGCTTTTCGAGGGAAAAGCCCAGTAAAAGTCTCGTTCGAAATTTCAAATATTTTGTTTTTCTTAGAACTTTATCAATTTCTACTTATTTTGTCGAAATATAATTTTTCCTAATTTTTTTGGAATTTTTTCCAATTTTTTCCTTTTTTTTTCTTTTTTTTTTTTTTTTTTTTATGGGTTTGGGTTGAACCGAGGCCGAACCGATTTCAAACCAAAGCCAGTTCACCCAACCCATCTCTTTCTCTTCTTTTTGTTTATTTTTTTCTTTTGGGTGGACCGAACCGGCCCGGTTCAGGACCATCATCTTCCTCCTCGCGATACAGAGCAACGGCTCTATTTCTATTTTTTTTTCTTCGCCGCTGGGGCGTTGGGGTTGGCTCCCAACCCGAACCTCAATTGGTTTTGACGGTAGGGGAGACACCCCTGCCATCTCCCCCCGAACACCTCTCTCGGCCATTGAGGTCGAACCTCAAGGTCACTACACCAACAACAACTGAATTCAACAACAACAACGACAATCAAACAACAACCACACTCAACTCACCTTGTGTTCACTTCGTCTGAGCTGTCGGTCTCTCTCATTCTTCTTCCTCTAGTCGGCTTCTTCTTTTCCCGGGTTTTTCTTCTCCACCGATTTGGAGATCAAAATGATAGAGGCGGACTTTGGGGTTCATTTGACTCATTTGTATGATTGGGGTTGGTATGTTTGTGAGCCACACATCTCAAACCACACACGTATCTCGAGGCATATCATGTGTTCTTGCTCACACGACTTGTCCCTTGTGTCACTTTTAAGTGACTCCAATGTGTGACACTTTGGTGTTGAGATGTGTGTATGTGAATCTAGGGGCCTATCTAGTGGTGTGTTTTTTTCTTCTTAACTTAGGCCCATTATTTATCTAAGTAGATGTGGCGATATTAAAACCACTAACTTATAGATTTTTCATTTTTCATTTTTATGCAATATAATTGAACTAGTTACATATACCCCACGAGTTGCTACCTCGGGCACACGTCAGCACGCGACTCGAGGCACATCCCCGCTCATATCAGTATCTGCATACCCATAAAATTGACTTAGTAGTCTACACATATACAGTACACTGGGCATACAACACACAAATATAACATTTATCTCTACCACCGTGCTTCGGTAGTGACACGTATATCGTTGCGGGTCCCACGTCATGGATCATTTTGTCCTGATTAACGAATTAAACTCGTATTAATTATTTTGGTCGTGATAGTTTTATAGTTCATTTTTGGATAATTTTAGATGTAAAATACTATATTACACGGGGGTTTCTCTTATTTTTGATATTTCAGGTGATAAATGGATAATATGAAGAAATGAAGGAAAAATTGAATTAATCAAGTGGAAGAAATATATGAAAAATTATCACTAAGGAAGCACAGAAGAACTGGAATAAAGAACCAACGATTCTTGGGAGGCACCAAATCGCTGACTAAATCGATACACATAAGAAAATACCGGTAAGCTCACAATTCTAGATTTTCCCAGCGATTCCTAATTCACATAAATTGTGTGAATCGTTGAGTTAGATCTCGAAAATTTGGATAACTATGAGTTATTTGAGTTGTTTTGGGATGTTTACTACTTAGAATAATATAAATATTAACCTAGGGTTACAAAATTTATTGCCTTTGATCGTACTTTGAAGCCCTGAAAGCCTTGATTGTTCTTAGAGCCATAGTCTACATAGTTTACATACATTGTCTATTATTTTATTGCTTTTGAAGATTCAAGTATTTTATTTCAGATGTAATTTTAATTATGTCTTTTATTTATATTATTGCAATGTTATTTATGATTATGAGTGAGAAGTTTGTTTGATCTAAACAAAGTTTGAATGAGAACTAGTTATGTTTTACAATATAGTTATAATGAGATGAATGGATACTTAATGCCTTAAATCAATCGTATTCTTTGATTCGCTTATGTAATAGGTTAATATCTATTGATTTTAATCATAGATCTAGATATTGTATGCATAGTTGCAAATATGTATGTGATATATAGTTTCATTATCTAATTAGAGTAGTAACTATGATTGTTTGAAAGGCAAGCACTATTTAAATATTTTAGGTGAATTCGAGATCTAAATCTAGTGTTCAAAGTGGCTTTCCGAAGATGTTACATTTAGTAGTTTGAATTTCTCATAAAGTTTAATGCGGTTCTATTGCATGAATTGTCTTTGTGTAAATAAAGTGGTTCGCTAATAGAATTAGAACGTGGCTTTTCCACCAGTATAAGGATAATAAATGTCAGCCTAAAGGTTATTTACTAATGATTAGAGCTTAATGATTTATATTAATTTATAAAATATGCTCATAACTAAATATGGATTGGATTTACATGTTTGGAATGCAAAATAGGTTTATGTTTCATTGTTCTGAATATTTGTTTAGATATTTATTTATTACTAATTTAATATGTTTGATTGATTGTGATACTGGATTATGTTAGTTAAGATAAGTTAGTTAATTAAGATAATATATAGTTAAGTATTATTATATTATGGTTAGTTATTACTTAGTTTAATTATTATTATTAATAAAAATAATATAAACCTTTAAAAGTTCATTTTCCCTTGAGAGGTTTGATAAATCCCTTTAGAAACGATTCCCACTTGCCACCACTACATAATGATTAAAATATAATATAAAAGTAAAAATTATTATACAAACCCGACAAATGTCAAATTTTGGCGATGTTGTCGAGGATTTAAAAGTGATTTCTTAGGAGTTTTAGACGTTGTGTGTTCTATCCACTTTGTCGTTCTAATTCCACATATTCTTTACATTGATTCGATCCAGAGGTAGATAGGATATTTAATCGTAACTTAAGACAACAACAACGTAGAGGACACTAACCTACCACAATGGAAGTCAATACTAACTTTAATCTTAATAATAATAATGATGATATGATAATAGAGAACTTACTTTTAGGCAAGCTAATCAAAATGTCACTACTTATGAACCAATGTGTATTACTTAGGGGTTTCCCAAATTTGAGCTTAGATCTGGATTTATTAGTGTTCTACCTAACTTCTATTGTAAGAATAATGAAGACCCACAAAAATATATAAAGCAATATCAACATAAAGTCATTGAGATGAAACATAAAGACCGTGCATTAGAACAAGTCAAACTTAAAGCTTTTCCTTTTGTATTGAGAAATCGAGCATAAGATTGGTTGTTTTATCTTCCTCAAAATTCGATAACCACATGGGCTCAAATGTTATAAGTTTTCCTAGATCTATATGCCTTATTACTTATAGAAAACAAATCACAGTCGTGAAAATGAGAGACGATGAAAACTTCGATGAATTTTGGGATAGATTTTAAATATTAATTTCATCTTGTCCACAACTGGATACACTCAAAGAGCTTTATTAGAATATTTCTATAAAGGACCAAGTCATTTTGAACAAAGACTATTAGATATCATATGTGGTGGACCATTATTCGATGTTACACCAACACTAGCAAAATGAAGTTATTAACAAGATAGCTAAGCAATCTAAACAATATGGTAAAAAGACCGATGCCTCAAGAAAAAACTTTATGAGGTTAATAATAGAACCAGTAATAAATTTAACAAAAAAGTTGAAGAATTATCTAACATGGTTAAGCTATTATTAAAAAATAGATCAAATCAAGTTAAACCTTGTGAATCTTGTAATGAAGTTACACATCCTACGGATGCATGTCCTACTTTACAAGAAGAAAATAATGAAAAAGTCAACGCGTTTATGAACCAATATTGTAGTCTGCTTAAGAACAAATATAATAACAACAATTATTACAATGAAAAATCAAATTCAAATCTTAGCTATGGTCCACAAAATCAAAATTATACCACTTATAGACTGAGGGCGTCTATACAACCTACAACAATGCAATAACCACAACAAACTATACAACCTACACAACCAAATTTAGAACAAATATTACACAACTTTATGACCCAAAGACATCAAAACGTTACACAAATTCTGAAAACCAAATTAAAATCGATACATCTATTAACAAGCTGAAAAATTTATTAAGTCAAATGACTCTACAAATCAACAAATTAAGCAATCAAACTAAAGCATACTCAACCTACGAACACTATTAATTAAACACAAGTTAACGCTTTATATTGTGAAAACAAAAAAGAAATTAATGCACAACAAAAGACACCAAAAAAAGTAAAAAGAAAACTAAAATACCTAAGACAATAGAATAAGAAGATGATGATAAGATGGAAAATGTCATTCCCACTAAGGAATGGATGGCCGAGCAATTGAAATATACACTTTTTTTCCAAAAGACTATATTTTGGTATTTAGCAAAAGTAGAAGCCTATGAGATCTTTACAAAATCCTGAATCAATTAACCAAGATAAAGTAAATGATAACTATAAGTTAAATGAAGATATGCATTCAAATTCTTCCGTTCCATAACGATTAGCAAATGCTAGGGAGGAAGAACTTAAAGAAGACATATCTGAATCATTTAGAAAATTAGAAATTAATGAGAATTTAGAACAAATAATTTCATCTTTAACAAGAATGCCTGAGAAATGTTTCGATCAAGAATGTTTGTCATGCCCATCACCATAAGCAATTCTTCTATTGAATTTGCTATGTGTGATCACGATGCATCTATTAATGTTATGTCACTTAAACTTTATGAATCATTGAAAATATGATCATTAACTAATATGCCTAATAACCTTACTTTAGAAAACAATATCATTATAAAACCATATGGATTATTGGAAGACATATTAGTACAAGTACATGATTTAGTATTTCCAGCTGATTTTTATGTTATGGGAAGGGGAGATTCAACATCACCCAATTCTTTGACTATACTATTAGGTAGACTTTTTCTAAATATAGCTAGAACAAGTTAGATATTTCTGAATGAACAATGTCTATGGAGTTTGAAGATGAGATTGTCAAATTCAAGATTAATAACGAACTTAACTATGATACTTATGAAGAATGTGATAAATTATTTGATAATAAAATACAAAATGGATTTTTAGAATTAAACTATTATGATAATTTTAACGCTGAAATTTATGCGATCAATGCAGTAACAATGAAAACTGATAAAGGGATTTCAAAGAAAGAAACAATAGAAGACACTTCCAAAAAAAGAAAGTAACTCAAGAATGGAGAGTTAAGCAACAAGAGAATGGAAAAATCATTAACAAGCTAGAAGTTCCAAGATCCAAGTACAATAAGAAATAGAAAAAGTCATACTTGAATCCTATAAAGCTTAATGATCATAAAGGCATACACTTGCACATTAAAATTAAATGGGCTTAGTATTATATAGCTCAGAGTGATATGAACTCTAATGCAAATCTCATGCCCGTACATTTTTCCTTTTAACATACTCAATTGGAGTTAAAGTCATTTACTTCTGAATGATTCTTTTTACCGGATGGAACTTCAACCCAATCAATAGGTGTGGTCACCGATATGCCAAGTGGGCAACAACACCATACCCACAGACTTTTTGGTAATGCAACACTTTATCAATGAAGCTCCTCATTTAGTATTAGAATGACCTTGCTTAGCCACTACTCAGGCTATTATGGATATTTTGAGCAAAACAATTACTCTAAAAATTAATGGACGAGCACTCACTTTCTAGAATGACACTAGAGTGGAAAATCATAAATTCAAGTTTAGAAATCCAACCTAATTCTAGAAAGGTTAAGTCGAGCCAATGTCGATAAACAAAACCGCTCTATGGGAGGCAGCCCATATTATATGTTTATTTCATATTTATTTAATTTTATTAGGAATTTACTTTAGTTTGTTTTAATATTTTTTATTCTCACTTTTTGACTTTTGTGTTGGAAGTATTTTCGAAATTTAAACCCCCGAGGTGATTCCAATTGTGGGGGACTGATCAAGTAGTTGTTGCTTATATGTCCGTTATGCAAGTCACATTATTTACTTGCTTACATGTTTATTTATTTATTTATTTAATAAAATTATTTATTGAGTTATATGTCGCATTCAAACTTTCGAATTTTAATTCAATTCTACCTTGATATGAATTATTATGAATGATGAATAAGTTATTATGAGATCAATAGAAAAAATAGTAATAAAAGCTTAGTGATTCCCAAAAATTCAACTTAAGCATTAGGAATTGTTGGCTAAATTGGTACCAGTACACAGAAAAAATAACTCAAAATTTGGAGTCTAGCGACTCCCAACGATTCCACTTAAACAAGAATCACTGGTTAAATCAATATGTTCAAAAATTTCCTAGCAGCTTAAACATTTTCAATTTGCTCAGCGAGTTCCAATGATTCCACTTAAACAGAAATCATTGCGCACGATTTTTTATTTTCAAAACCAAAAACCCCCAAATCGCCACACACTTTATACCTTTTACACTTGCAAACCACTGCACCACTTCACCAAAAATCAAATTTCTTGCCTAGATCCAACCATTCTAAGCTCAATCCCATAGTATTTAAGTGATTCCCATATTAACCTAGTCTCATTCAAATTAAAGTTCTTGATTTTGGGGGTTTTGAACCAAATTAGGGTTGAGGAAATTTTCAACCTATAGCTTGAATGGACGATGTAGAGGAGTTCAAGAGTTTCAATATAGAGAAATTCACTTTTCAGAATGTCATAACATCAATCCCAACTCTTTACTTCATCAAATCCATTCCACATTTTCGCAAATTTTTTGATATTTTTCGAAATTGTTTTATTGGAATTTATTCACTTACCTTGCATAAATAGTTTCATTGATTCCAATAGACTAGGAATAATTATCACATTGATCATCGATTTACAAACTCAAAAATCTCGAGATTTTTACTACAATTATTCATTTGCAAACAATTCACAAATGCGAGTTTGAAATGAGTTTGGTTTTTTATGATTTTATTTCAATTTTAAGTTTTTATAATTTTGAAATAACTACAATTTATCACTGATTGCTTTACAATTTTTAGAAAATCATTTTACAAAGTTTACATTTTACTTATCAGTCTGATGCCAAGTATATTTTACATTTACAATGAATTTAAAAATAACTTTTCAAATAAATTTCTCCTTTTAAATAACGTCTTGAATTTAATGAACTATTTTTGACAACATTGCTTCTATCATCTACAAGTTTCTTAAGTTTTTGAACTTGTGATTTTTGAAATACGATACAATGGTCGGAGGATGAAAGGTAGAAGTTCTCAAAAGGAGAAGGGGATGATACAATTAGTAAAAAACTCAAACAAAAATCCAAATCTCCACCCAAACCAATTAGGCCCACGGGGATTTCATTGAATAACCCCTAAACTAGAATACCTAAAGACCCTTCTCCACCCTTAAGTTTTGAATATGATTCGGAGGGAAAGGAAGAGATTGAGGAGACAACCACCATTTCTTTTCATGCCCATAACCTCTAAGGTTTTATGGTCATACGCAATGAAAAATTCAAAAACAAATTTGAAAAAACCCCCAACAAGACCGAAAATAAGTTTCATTAAACTAGATCTACAAAAAGTAAACCATACCTTAATATGTGACTCCCTTCTTGGATTTTTCAATTTTTAAGATGTTCAACTGCATGTCCTCTATCAGAAATCAACACACAAACGGTGACCACAATTTGGAGTGCTAGCCCCAAGAGATATTGAAAATGTTTTTCTTTCTCTCCCAAAATCCAGAAAGCTCAAAAATATCAAAAAACAAACATCTTATTTCATTTTTTGGGTTTCACCTCTATTTATATGTGTAGATAAGCCCTTACTTAAAATCTTATTCACAATATAACTATTATATTTAGGCAGTTTAAGCAAATTGTGATACGCCCCTATTAATAAGTTATCATATAACAAATTATAAGTATTTCTATGTCATGAATTTTATCATATAACATTCATTACTCTTGACCAATTAAAATTGCGCAAAGCCATTATTTGTCTGCAACCCAATAGGTTCATGCGACGTTGGCTAGTGAGCCAAAACCATTTTGGTACACAAGTCATAAGCGATCTCTAGCAAGGCATTATGACTGCCTAAGTAGCATGAATATCAAAATTGATACAACCTAATGAATAACATTTATCATATATTTTTGTCATACGATATCGTTTGATTAAACATAAGACATAGAAAGTCACCCTTAATGTTCAATCGTATTAATCTCGATCTTTAGCTAAACTGAAAACATCTAAGTGATATTAATCATATCAATTCACATGACTTGGCTATTATCAATCCATCATATCGAGAGATCAACTGATATCTCTCTATATACAAGAGGGACAAATTCTATCTTGATTAACACATTCACATATTATTCACATGGTAACCAATCACAATCTTTATATTCGTCCAGTTCAAGACAATGATTGATTGTGTCAAATTACCATGCTCCTAATATTTAAGTATATGGTAATTTCAAGTCGAAATACTAATTATATACCTATCATGAGTAACAACTATGACTTAATCTATGTGGTGTTCTCATAACGGGTCAGTCCAGTACCTTGTTCCCATAACAAGTACTCATGATCTCGATTCGTATCCATATACGCACGGTCATCACGTGACCATCAATCAAGATTCACAGTAGCCTGAATTCATTATAGTTCCCAGTATAATGATCGACTAGGGACATTTATGATATTTTAATAAATACTCATAGATCTCACTATAAGGTATACTTGCAATCACTTATAATAAAACAACAAATGAAAACCTCAATTTTATTAACTAAAATTATCAGATAAACAATGTTTGTATATTGACCTAGGGCACATGGCCCAATAAGCCTTATCAACACTAAAGCCATTGTTAGGATGGATAACGACATTAGTAAGAACTGAAAGATTATATCGGAGAGGTCTTAACATAAAAAATGAAGCCAAGTATGGGCCTACGATATTAAACATAATTAGGGAATGAAACTTGGGATTATTGGCTAAGGATTACTACACCAATAATGACGCGGGGTCCTCAGTTGAAAAGGGATGTGGAATTTTAGTTAGAGAATTTTATGTGAATGGGTACAGAGATGAGAATAAGAAAGTAGCAATTATCCGAAGAAGACTAGTGAACTACTCACCTGAGAGAATAAACTGATATCGTGGTTTACCGGAAGTACATTTAAGGTAACATAATGAGTACCTTAAACCTAAGTACTTGTATAGACACAAATTTTACCATGAAACTATTAGGAACAATTTAAAGCTATTCCGAGTGATGGTTCCCATTTTGACTCAAATGGGTACCCAAAGCACATATTAGCCAAGAACTTTAGGAAAACAACCAAAGCCTAAAGTTTTTTCTTGAACGCGAACCTATAGCCTAGTTTACAACACTATGACATAGTAAACTATAAGGCAGCTCTCCCGTACCACATAGTCCAAGGGATCGGGTATATCGACGTTGGTCGAATAATCTATGAAGCGATTAGGAATGCCATAACTACAAAGAAAAATAAAGGAGTTGCCTTTTCCCTTGATGATCAATGAGTTTTGCAAGTAAAATCGAGTCCCAATGAGAGGAGTCGAGTTTGATGTATTCCCAGACAAGACCTCACTAACGATGTCATTGAGAAAAGTAAAAAGGTACTGAGATACCTTTACTCAGAGGATGAACGAGAGACAAATGCCACATAAAGAAGAGAACCAACAAAGAGAAGAAGAATACGGGCAGATAACTAAAGGAACTTAGAAGCAACTCAAACTACATTGTATAATGAGTAGGCTAATCAGACTACATATCCACTTGTAGAAGATTTCATTGGCATGTATGCGGACGAGACAAAAATGGCCATAATGCAGAAAATCTTGCATAATCAAATGAGAACTTTGAGACATCAAGAGTTTAAGTTCTAGAACCAACGCGAGATCGCCCAAAGCATCTATGGATTAGAGCAATGCAAGACCATGAGGACTCAAGGTTAAGGAGCCAACATTTACATTCCTTCACTCCAGCTGGGGATACTCAACCAGTGAGTTTTCACTAAAGATAATCAGGTGAAGGGGTAGACTACACCCTCTATGATCCTGAAGCTACCAGTCCTAACAGCCTGGTCATGGGGATGATGGTGATGATGCGACATCTGGACGAAGGTTTCGAGATTTCTCTTTCTATGTAATATTTTCATATATGTTATTATTGAGAGGTCTTTGTTTGTAATCTTATGATTAGAATGATGTGGCATTTTACTATGATACTTTCGCTTTGGTATGTTAAAATTTTATACATTGGTTTGATATGTCCCTTTAAATTATATGATGCTTAGATTTATTATGTTTTCAATCACTTATTCAATTCATTCTTATATTCTTTAGTTATTTATTCTATTCGTTTATGCTTCATGAGGTATTTTTATTTTTGTTGGAACACTTGACTTAACTTTTAAACCTTGAGGACAAGGTTTAGAATGATTTTGAGGGTATAGGTGAAGTAAAGTATGAAGATGCAAAGTATAGAAGAAATGCGAGGTATAATATAGTTGAACATTGTGAATTTTTCAAAGTTTTCCACGATACGGGTAATATTTTTCCATTTTTCTTAGTTAGAATATGGAATTGAATATAATTTTGATTTAAATGGAAATGATATATTATTATTACCTATGAAAAATATAAATTTTATACCATGTTTGATTTCACCTAGATTGTGTGCACTAGAGGAGTTTAGAGGGGATTGATTACTTTGTTTTAGACATTATAATGGGTAGAAGATCGAAACAATAGTGCTAGATAAGCAAGACGGATTTCTAAGAATCTTGGTATACAAAGATTATTGATCAAGTTTATCAATATATATATATATATATATGTATATGCATTGAAAGTGTATGCCACAATTGAGGAGAAAAATAGAAAATTAGCCAATAAACTTTACTTAGTTGGATAGAATACTTCCTTAACTATAGTGAAAGTGAGAAGAGCTAACAAAAGTATTTAATAAAAAATATAGAGAAGCCTACATATTCCTAAAAAATGGAGCAGGGAATCTAGTGGTGTGAAAGTGACGGGAATAATTTCTTTAAAAAGAATAACATATTTCAAAGGAAATCGAGCAGAGAACCACAGGAATATAAAGAATAAATGAATTTATATAATTGAAGAAGAAGAAATGGAGGTATATAAAGTGTGGAAGGAAGTTTATGAAAATTCTTCAAATAAAAGATTTTGTTTGAGTACTTATAGTTAAGTTAAGTAAAGTATATCTTTTTAATTCCAACAAATGAATATGAAATGATGATTATTGGTGAATAAAAGTTCCTATCGACTTTGATTATGGTGATATTTTAAGTATTGTTTGAGAATGAGATTGATTTAGTTATTTGTATCTTAGGATTCTATATTAGATATAGTAAGCTTGATGTTTGTCGGTAGAGATTGAGAAAACCTATGTAGTGCCTTGACCTTGGTGATTGGTTAACTTTGAATTATATTGCACAATTAGAAGGTCGAAATGTCAAATAAAGGGTATTGTTCTTCATTTCTTTATATTCTATTATACTTTATTAGGTCATCATTGTTCACAAGGCCAATCTAATTATTCTTGTTTGATACTCTAATTATTGTTAACACTCAATTTGACTCAAAATCTTTTATGAAGGTCAATATATTTTCATGTTATAGTCTTCTTTAATTGATTTTAAATAAATACCATAAGTTTATTAGATTAATTATTAAGTTCTATTTAAGTAAATTAGAACTTACCATATCACTATCTACCAGGTCCCACACCTCGCACGCATCACGAGGCATGTCCCCACTCGCATCTCAATGCCTATACATAAGTAAAAGTGACTTAAATTAGTTTACGCATATACATCACACTAGGAATACACCACAACAAAAATAAAATCTACCTCAGCCACATGCCTCAGTTAATGCACGTATCTCAGTGCGGGTCCCACGTCACTACGTCACTGGTCGGTGATCCTAATTATGGACAAAACTAAGATTAAAAATTTGTGTTGTGACATGATGTTTGGTCACTACTATTATTTTTCACTTCTTTGAGTTTGCGAGTGGTCTTGAAGAGCAATGGAGTTTATGGGGCGAATGACTCAAAGTAGTCTCGAACTCATAAGAGATGCCGAAACTCGGTCCATTTGATGACTCCATATATTTGATAACATAGGTTATAATCCAACAAATTCAAAATTGGATCCTCATTCAATAGGATGATTTATATCTTCAACAAATAAATAAATCGTTTGTGAACTTTATTTTTTGGATCTCACAACAATATATGGATTTGAGCTCGCTATGGGGGATTTGGCTTAAATCGGATGCAACACCTTTGGACTCAGAACTGATCCTTACCATACCGGTCATTGTGCCAAATTTGTTTGATATTTCATAAAGTAATGAAAATTAAGAATATGAACAAATGAAGTGGGACCAATGCATTATGAAAAAAGAAAGATATATGAAGGAATTAATCAAGTAAAAGTGCGTGTTTGATATGAAGTTAAAATATAATTAATAGAAAACACTAAGGAAGCAAAGATGAATTAGAATAATAAACCATCGGTTCTCAACGATTCCAATGAGGCACCAAATTGATGGCTAAATCGATGGACACAAGAAAAAACTAGTGAGCTCAAAATTCTTGATTTTCCCAGCAATTTTCGACTCACATCAATCGCTATGAATTGTTGAGTTAGATATCGAGAGTTTTAGATAACTACAATTCGTTTGAGTTGTTTTTGGATGTTTAATACTTAGAATACTATAAATACTAACCTAGAGTTATGCAATTAATTGCCCTTGATCATACTTTGAAGCCTAGAAGTCTTGGTTTTTCTTGGAGCCATAGTCTACATAGTTTACATACATTGTCTATTATTTTATTGCTTTTGAGAATTCAAGTATTTTAATTTATAGGTATTTTCAATTATGTCTTTTATTTATATTATTGCAATGTTATTTACGATTATGAGTGAGTATTTGTTTAATCTAAACAAAGTCTGAAAGTGAACTAGATCCATTTTGCAATGTAGTTATGATGAGATGAATATGTGGTTAATGCTTTAAGCCAATCATATTCTTTGATTCATTGATTTAATAGGTTAATATCTATTAATTTTAATCATGGATCTAGATATTGTATGCATAGTTGTGAATATGTATGTGATATATGGTTTTATTATCTAATTAAAGTAGCAACTAGGATTGTTTGAAAGGCAAACATCCTTTAAATATCTTAAGTGAATTTGAAATCTAAATCTAGTGTTGAATTGGCTTTCAGAAGATGTTTGATTAAGTAGTTTGAAGTTCTTATAAAGTTTGATGTAGTTCTAAGCTAATGTCTTTGTGTGAATAAAAGAGTTAGCTTAATAGAATTAGAACATGACTTTTCCATCGGTATAAGGAGAATAAATGGCAGGCTAAAGGATGTTTACTTACTCATGATTAGAGTTTAATGATTTGTCTTACTTTAAAAAGTATGCTCATTGATGAGTCATTATTTATGCACTTTTTCTTAGGTGTTTTGCTATGCAAATCAAGTCAAAAGTCGTGTTTTATGGCCCTATATATTTACCTTGGAGATTTACAGGGTATTTGAGTGTTTGTGCGTGAATTAGACAAATCTCGGAAAGAAGTTAAAGATAGGTCAAAAACAGCCAGCAGCTTGACACCCCCAGAATGGATAGACGATACCAGTGCATAAATAGTTTTATCCGGTGGGACAACTTGTACAAGTTGGTGGGACAACTCCCAGGTTAGGTGGCGAGCGAAGTTTACTTAAAATCATGCCTCCTTGAACGTGATAACTCATCTCCCTTTCAATGTTTAGTTTTATCCGGGACAATACTTATCACTATCAACCCAAACTCATAATACTATTTGCATTATAAAATCAAGAATATAGCATAACAAAAAAGTTATTTATGTCGCATTGACTTTTAATTTCTGATGTAGAAGATCATCCAAGGCAAGGTGGACCCAAAGGTTGAGCAGGAGGCTACCCTCCCCCCTCCTTCCCTTTCACTCATTTTGATTTATGGACAATTATTTTAATAATTATATTATATTACATAATATATAACAAAAGTCTTCATTAGTTTTGAGTTTTTATTTCTTGAAGATTTTTTGTTAAAAAACATGATCAGTAGTCCACGTGTCCCTTCTAAAGTTTATATATATAAGAGTTATTTGATAAAATAACCACTTTAGGAAGCAACATCTAGTCTAAAGAACCTACATAAGTAATAAGTTGACTCACTTCAAGTGATCTTATTAATATATCATGCATGGTAAGTTTTAAAGTTTTGAGATATAAAAAACTTGAGGGAGTATATGAAAAACTTTATTTGAAGTCCTTTGTAATTGGCCCTATCTAGCTCGGGGCTAGTTTCGCCCTGGTCCAAAGTGCAACTGCAGAGCATACTTTCATAGCCGGTGCTACAATGCGTAGTATATGAATAAAGTACTTATGCATAAATGATGCATGTAACAAAAAAAATAACCATGATAACATGGAAATAAATTAAACTTATTTAAAATAACAAAAATTATACCTTCCTAGCTTAATTTGTCTCCTTAGCAAGTCTTCTTGAACTTGAAGATCTCCTTTGTGCAAGAGCAAGCTCATGCTGATAACGTATTGTAAACTAAATTGGGACTTGCTAGAAACTAGAGAATGAAAGTAGAAGATTAAGAACTACTGCTACTATAAAGGAGAAGGGAAGAAATGAAAGAGTTTGAACGAGACGTTATTCATTCAACTTGGTGTGTTCTTTATAAGTGAAGGAACCCCTTATATAGGCCCTTAGCCATGATAAAAATGAGTACTTGCACAAAGTGTGCAAGTTACACCAAAGTGTTATGTCCTGCAAAATTACAAGTTACATGACAATACATGAACAAGTGAATGTACATTGGAGATGAATACAAGTTACTTTCAATGTGAAACATGTTTGATGTTACAATTCAATTTGAGAGTCATGCTTGACAATGTGATCATCCATAAGCTTGGTTAAGTGGTCATCCCTACCACAACAAGAACCACCAATCGTACTTTTATTATCAGTTCAGATTCAAGCTATGCACATTACATGAACTGTTAATGGCATATGTCGTTGGGTTTTCAGTTATTAAGTTGGATGATTCTCATTTCTTTGGTTTTGATTTTGTCTGCAAATGAAAGGTTTGAGATTCTAGAGACCTTAATTTATTTTTCATACCACAAATCAAATCATTTTACAGTCAATTAAACACGATACATTGTCATCATTTTCAGTGACAGCTGCATAAGCAAGCAGCCAAGATTCTTCTCTGAAATAACAAATGTATAATGCTTGACCTCTTTTTATTCATTTAGTTAATAAAAAATGCTCTTTAAGTTTACATTTTCAATTTTTCTTTTTATATAAATTAAACCTTTTCAACTTTGTTAATACATCTACATCTTTTAGATCCCCAAGAAGTGTAAGTATTGTAAATATATTTTGAACCTAGGCTAGTACTATTTGAAATAATGGATCAACTCAAGTAACTTAACATATTAAAAACGACTAAGCTCATGTAAGGTTTGTCCATAAGAGCTTTAAATGAAAGAGGTGAATTATGGAAAGCAAAACTTGAATTATTTGAACATTTCAAGTGATATAGAACAAAATCCAGCATTTTAGAGTGGAGAAATCTATTCAATATCATCACTAGGCAATCAAATGTCTGCGCTAAAAGCTTCATTAGGAAGGTAGGAGTGACCTAAAACCAAGCAGAAAAACAAGTGCAAAAACAATAACTATAGAGCTCCCAAGCATTCCAACGATGAGCCCCCAGTCAATAATACTGAATCTTCCTGTTACAAACTTTCCTTCCATTGTGGATGGGTGCTGAGACTCCTTACTCTCTTTTTCATCAATCTTCCGTTTCCTTAGTGACTGATTAACACTGTTCCCGCTGATATAATTACTCGAAGAGGGGTCACTGTTCTTTATGGGCCTCACAGTCGTTTCCTTCATATTGTTTTGACCTTCATAACTTTGAATTTCACAAGCACAAGCCCCAGATTCGGTCGAACATGATGAAGCCTTGTCCAGACAGGAAATTGAAAGTTCATCGGAAATGGGTTTCCCATTGCAAGGACTGGCCTCCTCTTTTTTTGGCACTTCAAGCAGTTCGCCAAAAACAGACCACCTTCCGACTGAGGTTATTTTCACGTCAGTTGAGGTTCCCATCATAAAATCCGGAGCAGCTACAAGTACTTGCACATATCCCTTGGTGTGCCCCACCTAATGGACATAATCGGGGAAAAAGACGACAAATATGTCAGTAAGACACGATCATTAAAACAGAACTCGAAGCAGTATGATGTAGGAAATCACAGGTTAGAACAAAAGATTAAGTGCCAAAGTTAGAAACCAATAGTAGGTGTATTCTCGATCGCATTCATTAGTATTGCTTGTCGACTAGCTCCACAACTTTATCATCAAAACATTGGAAAACTTGGGGGTTAGGGCATATGTTATGAGATTGGTTCTTACCAAATGAACTCCATCAGTGGCAATCTCGGTAATCCATATTCTTACTACTTGTCCTTCCATTCTGTCATATGGCGTGAACGACTCAAAAACAGCAGTCAGTTCACGACTTCTGCTCTTTACCACGCTACTTGGCACTTTCTTCATCCTTGCAGCAGGTGTCCCTGCATTCACAGCCATTCATCAATAACTGAAGTTCGAGATCAGTGGATCATTAACGTAGTAATATCTAAAGCTCAAAAAAAGGAAAAAAAAAAAAAAAAAGTGATGTGCTTAACTACATAGTTCACTTTTTTTTATTCTTTTTTTTCTTGTTTCTATTCTTGGCACATTACTGACTTGTTTGGCCATGTTTATTTTGTATCAGCATTGCAAAAGCATTTACGTAATACGTAATTATTAACACAACCACAGACAAGTTGCTCACTACAGGTCTTCAACAGCCAATGCCAACAATAAATTTAAAATAAAAAACAAAAAGAAATTCACACCCAGAGTAATTCTTCAGTTTCACTAAGAACAGTCAACAAAATCTTATTTGTGAGGTGCACTAAAAGAAACCTCAGTGGCACAAAGAAGTAAGCCTGACATATTTGAGCGAGATAAGAATGTTTCTTTTATCATTAAAAAAATGTGCTTTTCTCAATATAATTTACTGAAAAAGAAAACAATTTGTTCATAGACTAATAATTTGGAACAGTGTATTGATGAGGGCTTTAAGTAATTCTATTACCTTAAAAATTCTTTACATCCTGATGTTTAGATTTTAGATTTTGCTAGACTTCCCAAAAAAAATGGTTTTCATCTTATTATTGAGGCCCATTGACTTCAAAGGGGGAGACAGTAGACGCATTCGCTTTCGGAGGATCCCTGGTTATGTGATACACCATTTGCCTCTAATTCCAAGCATTTTATAAGTTGTCTGATAGGCATTTTAATCCTTCACTACAGTCTATTTCATCCCCAACCCAAACCATTTGATTCGTCATTGTAGTCCAAATTGGCAATTGGCATCTCCACTTCAAACAAAACTTGAAACTAGGGCAGTAGAAGAATTATGTAACCTTTCAAAAGCCACGGAGACTACAAGATTTAACCAATATAGTGAAGACAAGTTGTCTTAGAAACTTAAAAACTTAGGCAACTTTACAAGCAAATTGTTTTTTCCAATCCTCGGTAGCTGAACTACATGATCCAATTTTAGTGCAACCCAACTTTGGGATGCATTTATTTCTAACAAATTAACATCTTCAGGTGGCTTCTTGCTGAGGCGAGATCAATAAATTGGATAATTAACAAAAAGATGTCCAATAAGGTGCATCTCCCCTCATTAGGTTTCCTTGCGCAGGGACGAAAGCGATTGACGGAGTACATCTTCGTCCATTGCCGTTTTCCAAAGGAAATATGGCACAGATGGGAAGTCCTCAGTAGATGGAAAATACAGTTGCCAGATTGCATCACAAGTATCCTTTTCTGTACTTTTTTAGCACAATATCTAAAAATGCCCAATAAGTAAAAGAAGGATTGCAACATTATTTTACAGCATGGTCATATAAGAAATCTTCAAAAGTTTTCAAGATAGAGAGAATAATAGCGAGCAGTTACGGGAGAAAGTTAGGTTACTAGAAGCAGGATAGCTGCTACCTAGCGCTACGCTAGGAGCTGATTTTCTCTAGATGAGTGATTAAGGAATTGGGCAGTCTTGATGTAAAAATCTTCAGACTTTTATTTTGGTATTTTGGGGCTTCTGGGACAGGATGTGGGGGAACTTTTGATCCTCCCTAAAAAAACTGTCAAAATACAGATGTAAATACTTATAATAATCATTAATGCAATACATATCACCATTTCTTCTCAAAAAATAATGCTCATAAAAAACAATTATCTTTTCATGAAGATGCTTAAAGAGATGTTCAAGAAGAAGAGATACATAGACACCAGGAGCAGCTACTATACAGTCCATAACTTTGCAGTTCTTACATTGCTACGTGGCAACTTACGATTGCCCCACATGTCTAGGTGAGAGAAAATTGAAAGAGGCGATAGATATGCTTTGGTGTCGTGGACGATTTTACCCTTTTTACCTTTTTTCCTCCCAAACCCAACATCCTCTCTGCCTTACCCTTCCATCTTACATGCAGAACACAGCATAAATCTATTCTATGCAGAACGAGGCTGGATAGGCCAGATAAGCCTTCTGGTAGTTCCCACATTAAATGACCCAATTTTACTATGATAACCGACTTCAGTAATTAATGAAAAGAAAATATTTGCCACTGATTGGTTATTCACAAAGTGCCATTGTAGTTTCCTAATTCCTTTTCAATGTGAGTTTTGATGTACACCAATCTGGCTTTGATTATTGTGAACAAAAATATCTTGTTAACATCTCTGATTGTTTCACGCTGTTATCTGAATAAATAACTGGTAATTTTGTATTTCGATTCGGTTGTTAAAGGAAACCCTACTTTGAAAGCTAAAACTAAAATATCATAGACATTAGAAGTCTTTTTGCTAAACCAAGTTATCAAATTGTACACATTAAAGAAAGGTGATTAGAGAATATTTTTGGACTTGTTTCAGTTTTATTCTCTTCAGTGAGGAAGGATATTAGAAATGAGAAGGGAAATGGGGTTGGCTTTGGGAGGAAGAAGGTAAAAAGGGTAAAATCGTCAACGACACCAAAGCATATCTATTGCTCCTTTCAATTTTTTTCTCACCTAGACACGTGGTGCAATCATAAGTCGTCACGTAACAAACTGTAAGGACTGCAAAATTATGGACTGTATAGTAGCCGCTCCCATAAACACCACCTAGTATTTGCCTTTTGCCAAGAAGAAGCAAGATATCCAACTCACAGGCTGATTTTTTTTATTTTTTTTATTTTAGGAACTCACTGGATTGGAAAGATCCAGAAGGGAACTTGTCCAATCTAGCCAAAAGAGTTTAGCGTTAATGTATCACATTTAGTAAACTACTCAATAATTGTGTAATCTTCAACACAATAAGCCTCAGTTTGCAATTTCAAAACTTCATTCTCTTGTTTCAAATGATTGAGTTTTACACAACTAATAAATGAGCTTTCTATCAAAATGTTAACTTAAGAGAGAAAAACTCAACAAAGTTAGTCACAAAACTTGTAATTGTCATTTAGACAGTACTTTTTAATTAATAATACATTATCTGGTCTCACTATGTATATTGCTATGTGAATGTGGTCACCCTCATGGTCTTCCCTTGAAACTGAGGTTCTTGGTTCCTCAGCTGTATTCCTGGCAGCAAAACCAATAAAAATGGTTCTTTGTTGAGATAAACCTAGGACTACTTTCGCAGCTATGGGATTTAAGCCTCCCCCTAACAAATTTCTAATGTTTAAGCCTGATTAAGAAACTCACTGAGGATCAACATAACCAAGATAGAATCATGATATTACAAAATTCTACAATTTGGATTAACTACCTTTCGAATAATATTTTGAAGTGAGGTCCAAATCATAGAGCTTGTGTGATTGCAGGATTATAATATAAAGATTCTAATCACATGTTACAATCAAAAACATCAGATGACAATCTAAACCAATTTCTTGATACAAATCAACCCTGAAGTATGAACACAAGCCAGCGTCGTCCTATCAACACAAGGAAAGGCTGAATAACTAAAAAATGAAGCAATCAACAATAAAGCCCACATCAAAAAAGAGGTTGAGGGCTCAAATCTCGCCATGCGGAAGTTTGGGGTTGATAATAGGGGGTGGTATAAGAGCAGGATTCTTATAAAAAATAAAATAAATGCATACCAGGTCTGGGATAGAATTGTGAAATGTGAACTTGAGGAAACTGATACTCCTTTATAAGGCTGAGTGTTTGAGCAAAATCCTCATCTGTTTCACCTGAAAATAACAATATATAAAATAATCAAACCTAACTATATAAAATGATAATCAAAACTTTCTCAAACTTTTCTCCTGCCAGAGAATGTTGAGAACATCTTTATCACTTTTTTTGCTTGCATTGATTAAAGACACCAACTTAAAACTTTTTCATATGTATATATAACAAGGTCGGAATTAATTTTTGGCTCTATTTGGTTTATATTTGTTACCTAGTAGCAAAAGTGTTATGCATATAATGTTCAGAGAATCTGACATATATCTCAAATTACAAAGAATTGTATCCAAAAGAAAAGAAGCAGATAGAAGAAGGGCTTCAGAGACTTGAGAAACAATTTGTGTTAATTATTTATGATATTTTGTTTATTATTATGGTGTCTGATACATGGTCATCATATTTAAGACATGGGGTTTCTGATCAAAAAAATATATTTAAGACATGGTGTAATTTTGACCTTTCATAAATCATAAGTTATGTCTGTTGAGTGTAAAAGATTATGCAGAGTATTGAAATCACCATTAGAGACGATGTCCACGCCACAGTGATTTCAGCATTCCTTCTCTTTTTTCTTTGTCCTTTAACCTACCTAGTACCACCTTGCTGCATTCCAATACGGTTAGAACAATTATTCTTGGCAAACAAGTGCTCCCTGGTCTTCGCAAGCATTTCCTTGCTTTTTAATTCTTATCTTTTTTCACTACTCTAATATTGGTGATACTCGATAATCGAGATATGTCATTCCACAAGTTATGGAGAGTATTAAACATAAATGTTCTTGTTCTTGATATATGCAATTGGGGCTCTATCAATCAGTAATAGCATTTGGATCAAGTGATAATTCTAACAATTTAATTCACCACAAATGAAAAATAAAGTTTAAAATAAACTCAAACAAATGTTTTTGTCTTCATCTTTATAAGATATTTTTGGTCTTTAACTCTTTGTCAATTAACCAATACTCCAATACACCATGCCAAAGAGTATCATGAAACTGAACCAAACTTTCCAATATACAGACAAAATGCAATATGTACTAGTACCAGGGGTAGGAAAGAAAATAGAACTTAGATGACGAATGTTTGGTGTTTGCAATTTATGGATGTACCAGGAAATCCACATATTACATCAGTTGCTATCTGCATTTCAGGTACAAGTTGAGAAAGAGTGTCCACGACGGTTTTGAACTCATTCACGGTATATTCTCTATTCATCGCCTGTGGTAAAGAGTAGATACTTTGTCAGAAGAATATCACCGGTTCCATTTGTTCAATAAATAAAGTAAACTAAATGTATAATTTGTTTTAAGTTGATGATAGCAAGAAACTATTTAAATAACTAATTTTTTTTGTTGAAAAACTTCAATACTAATATGGAACAAAGACATTCCGATAACAAAAATGAAAACAAAGACATTGTGAGCTTGTGAAACTTACAGTCAAAACTGAATCACTGCCAGATTGGACTGGAACGTGAAGAAAGGAATATACACAAGGGTGAGACAAAACTTCAGCTATCTCTTTCAGGTGCTCAAGAATATACGGAGGATTAGTCATTCCAACACGAAGCATTGTGCTTCTATCACGTGGGAGTACCGCAACAATTTCTTTTAACAAAACTGGAAGGCTGGAACCAATATCACGACCTGCATGATTCTGAGATAGTTATGTCATTCAATGGCTATAATGATAATTTCTTCTAATTAGACCAAAAAGAAATATATTGACTCAAAAATAATGAGCAAGATAAGATAAATGGTACTCAGTAGAATAACAACAGAAACCGTAATGGCTAATGATGCCTAGTGAGAAAACGACTTTGGAGATTTTCCCAAAGAAATTCAAAATGAAGACTTGTAAACACAAAAGAAAAGTAACATCCAGTTACTTCTGATGAAGATCTTACTAATCTTTCTAGCTTAATGAAAAAAATAATGGGGAAAAATAAAAACATAATCATTTTCATAAAAGTCCCTTATAATTCAAGTTAAATCAAAGGGTAACTTTGCGAATTGCATCCTTTAGTATTACAAATGGGCATACAACATCCTAAGAAGTTTTTATTTTGTTATCAACTAATCAACAAGTTCTTAGAAAGTGTGTAAATCTAGGTGCAAGAGTGTGTGATTTACAGTTTAAATTTTCTAAGGGATTAAACTGATTATATCTTAATACCATATAAAATGAGTGTAACAAAATAGAGGATTCTTAGGTGTATGTGTGGTAAAACTTGTAAAAACAATAAGAAATGCAAAGATTTAAAGAAAAGTAGGTGGCACGACTTGATGCGAAAATTTGGAAAGGCGGTTGCGGTGGTTCAAACACGACCAAAGGTGACATGCAAATGTCTCATCTAGAAAACCCGACATAGCAGAGGGTTAAACCTAAGATACTTGAGATGCAGTAATTAGGAATGATTTAAGGGATTATGAAAGCACGTCATCAATTGCATTGAATCAAGCGCAATGGAAAACTTTGATCAATGTAACCGAGTCCATCTAATATAAGATTGAGGTTTTGTTGTTGTTGTTTGCTAAGTAGAAAATGCATAACATAGAGCTACTGACTTTTGATATTAAAAATATAATTTTTGCCAAATAACTTTTGCTAAAATTGATACACATGTAAATGGTGCAGTGGCAAAGAAAAGAGCACCAAAACTCTAATAGCGGCCATAGGTCATGGGTTCAATTCTTCGTAGCTAAATTATATTATCTTGGTTTCCCTTAGTTGTGGGGGATTGGGGCACCCAACTAATTCCCATGGGATTAGTCGAACCAAAGTAAGGAGGGGCTGAAAAAAGGTTATCAAAAAATAATATAAAAATAAAATAAAATGAAAAATACACGAAATTGTCCAAAACAATTCAATTATTAAGCTTTTCTTACTGCGCACTCCTATTGTCGACTTAAATTAAATTCGCTATAATAATTTTATGTTTTGTTGTGTTTTTAGAAGAATAATGTGAAAGATGAACATATAGGAGCATAAAGGAGCATACTTTTCATTAATTGTAGTGCTCTATTTATAGAGCCAAATATATGCAATTATTCAAAATTGAAATTTGAAACTTAACTAACATAATCTAACCTAATCTAGATCTTAGCAATAGAAACTTATTTGAATTTAAAATTTAAGAGAAACAACTTATCCTAAAATCTAGATCAACATCAAAGACATTTTCTAACACTCCTCCTTGGCTTTGATGTTGCAATTATTTTTTTAATCATAAAACTCCTTGATTCAAAATATGTATGAAAGCATCAAAATAATTATTCATGATTTTCAAGCGTTGCAATTTTTCCTTCTTCTTGTGATTTGCAAATCTTCTCCATATGCCCCCATGTGTATTCAACACCTTCCCATACGTCGTTTCCATCAAGGTATGCTTCCATCTTAACAGCCCACAGCTGGTAGATTGTTTCGTCGAAGATAGGAGGTGCAAGTTGAGTGGAGAAAACTTCTGAATCCATTGCTAAAAAAAAATGTTGTAATTCTAGTTGTACTTCAAGGTTGTAAGTCAGGGTTGTAACTCGAGGTTCATGGGTTATAGTATTTCACTCATCTCACATAGGCCCCTTAAAAAATGGCTCTGATACCATTTTGTTGTTTTTTAAGAAGAAGAATGTGAAAGAGGAACATAGAGCAGCATAAAGGAGCATACTTTTCATTAATTGTAGTGCTATATTTATAGAGCAAAACATACACGATTATTCAAAATTGAAATTTGAAACTTCACTAACATAATCTAACCTAATTTAGATCTTAGCAACATAAACTTATTTGAATTTAAAATTTAAAAGAAACAACTTATCCTAAAATCTAGATCAACATCAAAGACATTTTCTAACATGTTTTTTTGTTAGACATTATAATAATTATGTCAGAAACAACATAAAGATTAACAAGGCAACTTAAAATAATCTTTACAAAAAAACTGAGTTGAGCGTCTACCACAAAATTTAGTATTGAATATTAAAAGTACTATTAAGAGTACTAAGTACGCTATAATTTACAAAACTCAATTATTTTCAACTCTAGCACTATTTTCTTTTCCAAAACCTCAACTCCTCTTTTAGACATATTGAAGATACTAAAGATAATTAATAATTACGTAAATATGCTCAACGGATATATTTTACAAAGTCAACAATTTATCGTAGTTATTTATTGAAGCTAGTAGTTTCAGGTTTTTTTATGTTACTTGATATTGATTCGGCAATTCATTTCATACCTTTGTAACCTTACTCATAAACGAATAATTCACTAATCGAGTAATAATTAATTAAGAGTTTATCGTTTTGTCCAAAAAAAAAAAAATTACTCTCCGAGTATCAAGGGTCTTATAATATGAAAGGATACTTAAATGAGTTTGCTAGAATTTGTGCAAAATGGGCTCTAAGATTAATTGATGCATACTATGGCATATCGTAATCTGCCAAATCTTCAAGGAGATTGAGATATATGGTAGACTTTTCCGTTAAGGTGAAGATTTTACTTGTCATTAGGTACAGGCTCATGATGGTACAATAGCCTACAACCTATAAGATGTGGGCAAACACATTCAATGTGGAGATTCTAAATTTCTACTCATCACATGGTTTAGGATCATGATGGATACAATACAATACCTACAACCTATGTGATGCAAGCAAAGAAATTCAACGTAGACAGAATCAAGCAATGTTTTGCATCATTGGCAGTTTTCTGCTCTTAATTTTTGAGGGCCACAGCAATCTTGTCATTAATGTTTTTTCAAATCTTGGTGTTTTCATATTTTACTACCCCCAAAAAGAAACACGTACACACACAAGATACAGAAAACCATTGTACTACACAAATGTAGAGTGATGGTGACAAAAAAATAAATTCAAATCAATATATATTACCATATGCACCAGTATCTTCACTGCTTAGCCATATTTCCTTAACACCACCAGCTATAACAGCTTTCACACGCTCCACCTACATGTATTGAACTTTATACCATCATATTTGAAGGTCTAAAACCAAAAAAAAAAAAAAAACGAATGTGAGAGCTACGTACAAGACTGTTGACACTGTAACTTCCAAGGTGCCCACGGGCATGCTTTGTCTTGCAGTAAGTACAAGCACCTAAGCAACCAACATTAATTGGAAGAATCTCAATAAACTTGTTCTTTCTCACCTGTCAGAAAAACATTAAAACAAGTGTTGATAAATATGCTATTGTAAGCACTCAAGGCCAACCTTAACAAATTCAACAAAAGTTCAGCAATTAAAAATATGTGCTATAGTATTCCGTTATGTGTTCGAGAATGTTTCAAAATGAAATTAAATGGTATAGAGATCTACTGCTTGTACCTTGGGAAGGTCTAGTGAAGGCAACGTCTTGCGATTTAAAACGCGCACTTCATGACCCTTTAGAGTCTCTTCTACAACTTCAACAACTCGGTCAATTTGCTGCACCCCCACTATACTAACACCTTCAAGCTCCTTTAAATCTCGACTACCTTGAGGAACACATCCAGCCACCACCAGTGGCTTTCCAGCACTTTTACATCTTAATATCAGTGTGTCCATGGCAGACTGGCTTGGAGATTTTACAGTACAACTGTAATGAAATGAGGCATAATCAAATCATTGAATAGGCAAGGGAACAATCAAGTTTAAAACTTAAACTAAATCAATCATAAATTAGAATAGGAAAAGCCCAATCATTTTTTGCACAAAATAGGGGATAATATTTAACTTTTAAATTAAGCATTCTCTTAGCGCCAAATGCAAGGTCCAACCAAATCCAATGGAATTAAGTAATTCAAAATTTTCCACAGAACCACTAGGAAACCATAAATTAATTCATTATCAAACTCTAACCAAACCATAGTATTTGAAGTTTGACAATTGAAAAAGGTGACTCCAAATGCTAGCATAGGGGAGAGCAAATGCAATTCGCATCATGAAAACTTAGCACTTCATGAACTCCACCATTGTAGCTAACAAGTCACCGATTTTGGCGCCACCTTTGCCATCTACTCCAACACTTAGTGCAACTTCATACACCAATATCACAAATATCCGCCAACAATCTCCTACCCTTATAAAACCAACCAGGCCATCCGTTCCCCCAAAGCACATGGTATCTTCTCAGTCTGATACATTCCACAGAACCCTGGTTCATAAGCTGGCAAGACCATCGCTATGCCATCAACAAGCCCTATTGAACAACAATCATATCCTGTGTGCATCCTTTCCATTATCTCTAAAGTATTTCCATATCATCAAAACCACCTAACATTACTATCACGGCATGTTTACCATACACAACAAGGCACATAAGCACCTCAATTAAAACACCAATTACACTCATCGCAATGTCCCATCAACTCTCACGTCGAGTAGTAAACAATTCTTCTTAATGACTACATGGTAACTTCAATTTGGTGATTGAGTAGGCTATGAAACCCATGCAGTTTCCAATGGGTGTGGAGAGGAACATTCTCGATTAGTTGTTGAAAAGACTTGTAAGAGCAGAAGCGATCCTGAGTAATGGAACTTTTAAGGAACCCTCTTGTCAAAGGCAATGCGACAAATGTAATGGAGTCTCTCACAAAAAAATGCAATCTCATCAAAAAAGTAATAACTCTTAGAAGGCACATAATATGCCATTCTCTTCCCAGGGAAAAAAAAAAAATCAACAAAGCTGGGTGGTATTATTTCATTTTTACAAGAGAAAATGAAGGACAGTGGAAGGACAATCAAATGCTTTGAGAAACCAATACATCAACAATGGGTGACTAATATAATCGTTCAAACTACAAAACAATGTTGTTCTCGATACAGAGTGGATATCAAATGGGAAACAGCTGCCCAATAAATTCTTTGTGAAACAAATCATTATAGAAAGTCACAAGAAGGCGTTTTCTGGACCAACAACATCAAAGATGAAATGATCATGGAGATGTCAGTTGCTGGAGTTTTCATTGAGAGATGGAAGGGTGAGGAAAAATCTTTAAGGGTGACCCAAAAGGAGGCCTATTCTGCTTGCTAGGGCACCGGGACTGCATAACTGCTTAATTGGACAGCCAAAGAAATCAAAAACAAGAAAGGAGACAGCTCTGATCGGTAGAACTAGAAGCTTCGATCAAATCTTCCTGACATTAAGGCTCATATTATAAAAACTAATGAAGTATAACCAAAATATATCGTTATGCATGAATATATTAAGTACATTCCGATTCAGTAACAGTCTCTAAACATTAGACATTCTAAATTGTGAGCAATGATGGCATTATTGCTCCAAAGCTCCACATTTATAAATAGAGGTTCAGTGCTCACATCAAAGCATTCATTCTCTCATTAGTGTTAGAACCCTAACTCACACTCGAAGAAATGAGGGCGATGCCTCAGAGATTTTATTGATTAGGGTGGGGGAAACCCACCAGAAAAAGAAGGTTACAACACAAGAGGTTGAGCCATAGCTCAAGATCTCCTACCCAGAGAAGGGTGTCTTTAAGTTTATTCCGCACTTTCTCGTTTTCTCAATCAAGGATTTGAATGTCGTGAAGGTGGACAAAATGAAGCCTATGGAACCATATTCTTTCCATCACATCATTAAAAAAAAAAAAAAATTTATGGGATCAGCTAAATGATCAACATATAGGATGGATAATGGTAGGAGTATACAGATTTTATCCTGCTTACAACCATGTCCTTTTTATTAGATTTGGGCAATCCATGAGCTTCTACAAACTGAGGGAAAAGACTTCCTCAATAAATAAATAAAAAAGAAAGAAAAGAAAAGCTCACTTCGAGCATGTAAAGTTAAAGAAAAGAAATCTAACTCACGTGTTTATCAACCATAAGTCAGCCTCCTCAGGTTTATCACTTAATGTGTATCCAAATGTTGAAAGTTGTCCAGCCATATATTCACTGTCACTCTGAAATAAAATTACACAACATGAGCAATCTTCCTTTCAACTCTATGATTGGAAAGTCCTTAGTAAATAAATCCACATGAGTGCAACAGTAATATGAATTAAATAGAGTCCCAATCACGACAACTACAGTTCATGCAGCAACCAACCATAAATTAAATTTCAAACCTCAGTGAAAGGCGACAAAATAAATCCTACAGAACTCTCAACTTCGCGAGCACCACAATAAAGAGTAGAAAGACAGGGTTTCTACATCCCTATAACACTTCTAAAATAGTTGCTTCCATCTGAACTTTTTTATTTACTTATCATAGTAACTCCATAAGCTATTTCTAGGTCCATAAACTCTATTTGAGATCCCACCGAAAATTATTGTTTCACATTGTAAACCTTAATGTTCATCTTTGACGGTGTCTATGTATTTTGGAAGCAAGATAAAACACACCCAAGTAGGATAATAGGGACAGGATCTACAATACCCAATACCTCCCATGTGACAACCCAAACCCTAAGATACGCACCCCAGAGGCAATTTAGTAATTTTGCAATCTGTACACTAATTCAACCTAAATAAACATGAGTATGAAAACTTAAGCTAGAAACCCAAGCCACTTTTGTGCTCAAATCACAAAATGAAGAGAGGAGAATGTAGGAGTGCACAAGTGGTGAATTTGGGTGGATATGATGTCATACAACCAATGAGAACTCCTTTGAAACATCCCTACCATTTATTTTCTTGATTTAGCGAGTTGCAAACTTGGATTTGATTCAATAATGATGGAGAACTTTGTTTTGGGTGTTTTATTATTGATTTGAGATATTTTCGACCATTCAAATATGTTTATGAGTTGAGAACCTCAAAGAAAATGGG
The DNA here is from genome assembly GCA_039657365.1 of Stephania yunnanensis. Taxonomy (NCBI): domain Eukaryota; kingdom Viridiplantae; phylum Streptophyta; class Magnoliopsida; order Ranunculales; family Menispermaceae; genus Stephania; species Stephania yunnanensis. Next base: position 7,590,404 of record CM077585.1, read on the forward strand.
AGGGCGATGCCATCGGCGAGGCCGCCGCTGCTATTAGATTGGGACGGCAGACCCACCGCCGCCGGAGTAGAGCGGCCACCACCAAAGGGTGGAGGGGCCTCATTTGGGACGCCCCCCCCCCAATGTGAGCTCGTGCTCACTGTCGGGTGGCCAGGGGTCAACCTGGACCTTTTAAAAAAATATATATAAATAAATAAAAATAAAATATTATCAATTTATATATGTATATATGTATATGATAAATAAAAATAATATATATATATTTATATAATAAAATAAAAAAAAATATTTGCCTTCAAAAGGGTCGTGCTACCGCGTCCGGGGGAGACAGGCTTGGTCCCACCCCTTGCATCGGCGACGAGGGACCACGAGACCCGCATTAGTGCATGGCGAAATAAATTTAAAAATAAGTTGGAATTAATATATAACTTGTCAATGATGTGAATGTTTCTTGATTTGTTTAGTTTCACGAGGCGGTTTATGTCGAGCCACAAACGTGAGAGGATCGGGAATACTTAGCGCGCTGAGTCGATGTAAGTGGAGCTTCGCACTTGCATTAAATATAGCTTGAATATTAGATAAATAGAAATATCACGTTCATATCGAAAGACTTGGGATTGGGTTGTATTTAATCAATGGGATGAATATGTTTATCTATGGAATGTATGTGATATGAACACTTGTGTTTATTCGATCAAAAGCGGTGATGTGGCAGTATGCTCATCAAAAGAGAGTCGTCCATGCCATGAGTGGCGGTGGTATGGTAGTGTGCCCACCAAAAGAGAGTGCGCCACGAATTGCAGTGGTGTTGCTATGATCCCGCCAAAAAAAATGTGGTATGCACCACGAAATATCAATTGCACAAGTGGTCAATCAGTGATGGCTTGAAAACACTTATTGTTGGTTTGATAGAACTAGATGGAGGTCACAACGGCCATTGTGACTACCAATGGTTCACATCACCTCGAGGGTGAGTGTTTTGGTCACCGGATTCATACATTAGCTAGAGTGCATTGAATGGAACAATAACTTATATTTATTACTATTTCTTATGGTAAATCTCTTGTTTGACCCCGTTGCATGAATTAATGGAATTTATTTACGAATTACGAATTCTCTTTCATGATGAGGTTTTAAAAGAATGCAAACTTTTTTGCTTATTGAATTAAGAATCCTACATTTATGTTTTACAAGATTTGGAACTTGTTTACACCTCCTTTATGAACAAGAACCATGTCCCTTTACTTTTCATTAAATGCTTTATAATTCGGCTTACTACTTCATGTGTAGAATTGTTTTGCTTTATAGGTGATACTTGCATGTTTAGTGTTTGAGCGAGTCTTCTCTCTTATTGAGCTCCGTTGGATTTTTTTAGCTCACCCCACTTACATCTCAGGTATCCACGTCAGCGCTATATCGAGAAAAGGGAGAGTTCGATAGCTTGAAGCCTTCTCTCTTAACGTGAGCCTTGTATTGTATTATCTATATATTTGTTTTTGAAACTATTAAACTTGGGTTATATTTTAAATAGGTCTTTTGGGTAGTTTGAATACTATCTCCCTTGTAGTTGAGTTATCTAGGAGCCTTTAGATGACCCTACATGATTGTACAAAATGAAAACCCATTTACAGTCCTTTGGTATTCATATGGATTTTTTCTATATTTTATTCCGCATTTTATTTTCATATTGTCTTTATGATTATTCTGCAAGTTGTATAAGCGAGTCAGACCGCTTGTTTGGGCCCGATTCGATTATTGGGCTTGAGAGGCGGTCTGGTTTGGGCGACTCGACCCTAAGTCGGGGGAGGTTCATTTCATACCAAACTTTGAGGATGACATAAAGAGGTATTAGTCAAGGAATCCATTCAAGGAAAAGTTATCTACATTCTAACAAGACTATTTTATTAACTCTGGCTGCTACTTTGGCACATCTATCCGCCAAGGGATAAACCATACAATCCTAGTCCTCCTCGAACCAAATGTTAAATAAATATGAATATAATCTAGATTTGCTTACTACTTCGCCCCAACCAAGTGTTGCTTCACTAGTTTGTAATGTCCTCACCTTTATGTAGTTGAAAACCAGAGTCTCAGCGTGTGGGAGTTTGGATTATTGGTAACTCCAAATAAGAAATGGGATCCTAAAAAAAAAAAAGAATTAACATTTTCACCTAAAAATCCTTCCATGAGTGTATAAGAACACCCAATTACAAATTACAACTATTTCATCTGGCAATATAGTGCCGTTGTGCAATGACACTTGAAGCATGAACATAACATTAAAATTACAGAGAAATAGCAAGGAACGTGCCTGGTTATGTGAACATCCGAAGGTCTTCATGTATATGGTCTGAGTTCCTGGGATCTCAGGATTCGGTTCGCTCTTCTTGTGCGGCCGTTGTTGTTTTGGATTCAATCCCACGCTCATGAAGGGAAGGCGAAAGCCTGGTGCGACTTCGCCTCCGCCTCCGCCTCCGCCTCCAACTAGCAAGTCTTCTATGTCTTCCATTGCAGCGCCGCTTAAGGAGACGCGAACCGGGTCAATTTTTATTAGGAGTTGGGAGATAAATAAACAGGGTTTATTTAAGAGGCCCGCTATGGGCACCCCACCAATTTATGAATGCACCCATATGTTTTCTCATTCTCCAATCTAATATGTAAATGACTATTTTGCCCCTTCATATATACTCACTCAAACCCCACAAACCATTTTCAAAGCAAAATTAGGGCACCCCATCACCTTGAATCACAAGTGAAACCTAAAGCCACAATTGTGTTTGTCGAGCGTGTATCGATTTTTGCGTCTTGACATCATCCTACAACGAGGTAACAATGTTTGACAACCATATGAAGCTTTGAAGGAACTATTTTTTGGATCAAAAACTGTGAAATTGATGATTTGGTTTGTCAATTTAGGGTTTGGTAAATTGGACCAATCCGAACTTGTTTGCACTATAAAATGGAAGATTGTACTGCAATAGTGCAAGAGAAGGTAGAACAAGAGGTAATTGTTGAAATTTAATGTGTTTTATTTGCGATTTCTCAAATTTTCAAGACGTTTTTTCACGGGCGCGATTAATTCGGCCTCGCAGGACCGAGAGTTATGCAAACGTCTCGGTCGACATCCACCAAAACTTGTACATCGTTCACGTCATGATGTGAACGAAATGAAGACATACTCTCGGTATGGAACGACCGAGACTATTTCGTCGGTCTCGGTTGGACATGAACGAAACTGTATTTATAGTCGTGGACCTGTACAATCGAAAACTTGGGTTTTTGGGTTTTTCGGTGAATTTACTGTGCATTTTGGTTGATCATAATGTTACAATGTTTGTATTGCAGGTAATGTCGATTTTTACTTTATTTCCAGACTACAAGGATGCGTTTACACCTTGTAGGCCATTCCCATCTAAAGAATCGGCAATTTCATGCCTTCAAATGATAGGTCGGGAGAACAAGTTTGTGTTAGTAACGAAGCACTCTGATGTCGGAGGGATTAAGCGCATGGGAAGGGTGAAACTTGCGTGTGAGAGATCTGGTACATATAGGGGAATGTCACAAAGAGTTGGAAAGGGTAAAGCGGCAAAAATTGCTTCGAAACCAAGAAATGAAGAAGAAGAGGAAACGGGGAGGACTCAAATCGGTACAAAAAATGTGGATGCCATTTCCTTATTAACATCAAAGAAAATGCTGACTCTTTGTGGTATGTTACTATCATATGTGGGAAGCACAATCACGACCCCGCGAAAAACTTGGATGGCCACTCATTTGCCGGAAGATTGGATAAGGGGAGCAGGAGGTTGTGGTGCAGATGACAAAGGGTAATGCGAAGCCAAGAAACACCCTTAATACGTTGAAGCAAAGAGATGTTACAAACGTATCGATAATGCGGACAATATATAATGCATGACAAAAATTCTAAATTGAGGATGCGGGTGGGAGGACTCAAATGCAACAACTATTGTACATATTGGAGAATAATAAATGGATGTCGTGGCATAGGAAGCATCCATAAACAAAAGTACAATTCAAAAAAATGAACAAAACCTACCATTTCTATAGTCTCGATCAAGCAGGTTAGAGAAAAACCTTAAATTATCGGTAACGCATAACCGAGAAGGGAATAAATGTCTCGGTAATAGACAACGAAGAGAAATACTACGTTCTCGATTGTACATCACCGACATGACATAAACAATACACTTCGACTTACTATCGTGAAGTGGTGACCGAGACGATAATAAACGTCTCGGTTATGGACAATCGATAGCTATTCTACATTCTCGGTTGTACATCATCGACCGGACATAAACTATACATTAATGGTTACTCTCGTGAAGTGGTGATCGATATAACACAATTACTCTCGGCCATTCGTTGCCAAGACTGTGTAAACTATTATGGTCTGTCTGGCCGAGAACTACGAGTTCCCAAAAATTTCCCCGAGACTGTAAACAAAATCTCTGGCCTGTGTGGCCGAGAACCACGACTTTCCAATAAATGAACCATTGAATGCACCGCCACACAAACATAACAACTACTCTACCAAATGTAACTTAATTAGACTATCAACGTACCTTCAAACGATCGATTTCTCGACTTGAGTGTGTGAACGAAAAACTTGAACCGAGCCCTAATGTGGAGACGAAATCGAACAAAACTGAAAGCCTTCAAACTCGATATTCTGCCTACAACAGAGGAGAGAGACAAGAGAGGAACAAAGACAAATGAGTTTCGGGATTGCTAGCCGGTTCGTTGACGAGAAGTAGTGCTTGCTCGTTCAAGAGGACGGTAGTGGGGTGGTGGGGCGCCTATGTTTTGAACGAGGGGTATTTTGGGATTTCGAGCCTAAATTTTGGGTGCCCTTGGTAAATGACTTTGTGCCCTCAACAACAAGGTGCCTTCATGAATTGGTGGGGTGCCCATAGCGGTCCTCTTATTTAATTGAGATTTTAGTGGACTTTTAGGTACTTTTAATTATTAAAAAAGTTTATGTGTATTCCATTAAAAATTTTAGAGAGTTTATAGAAATAAAGTGTATTTAATTTTTTGGTGACTTTTGTAGTTTGGTTTACAAATCTCTACTTTTATAGACTTTTTGTATAAAAACACATAAAAATCTTCAACTTCTCGTCACCTCAACCCATAAACTTTTAGAGATTTCTAATTTTTGTTAGTTCCCTTATTCAATAAAGACGTCATTGTTCACAAAGTATTTTCTTAGCAATTATTTTTATCAACTTCTCCAACCATTTCACAACTCACGGATTTCATTGTCTCCTCATTATACTCTAATGTCCATGTTGATGAAAATGATGTCGTTATTAACAATATCCCATTCTTGTATCATTATACATTTTTATAAGGTTTTTTTACAAAGAAGTTTCGTTTATTAAGTGTATCATTATAATATCAAAAAGTGTAATATCAAAAATAATCGTATATTTTTTTTTCAAATGCAAGAAGTGCATTTTAAGAAATTTAAACTATCATTCTTAAGGAAAAAAATATAAGTTTTTTTTTATATAAGTCAAAAAAACTGCAAAATTTTTACATAATGATCTTACTTGGTTCTTTTTTGCCACTAAAAGTTATTTTGTTGATATTGATTTACTTATTTGTTATGTCACTATCTTGATAGTAATTCATTAATACGTATATATGATTTTTATTAAAATACAAAAATATTTTAAAAAATTAGTAATAGTTCTTAAGAAAAAGAAATATAAGTATTCGTCTATTTTTTATAATAAAGTGCAAAATGTTTGTTTCATTATAAAAATCACAAAAAATTACTAGTATCAATCAAAATCATGTTTAAGAAGTTCACAAAAGTCACTAAAAATCTTAAATGTTAATAAAAGTCATCAAAATGAAGTTTACATAAAAGTTTATCAAAGTCTTTAAAAGTCTACGAAAATCTACAAACTTCATAAAAGTCATCCACTTATAAAAGTAACCAAAAGTCTATTAAAATCTCAATTGAATTCACCCATGTAAGGGGCTTTTTTATTGGATCAACTAATTGCCCTTTCCTATCAACCAAGTCGCGCTACGTGCACCCCTTTGTTGCTTAGGGAACCCCATTGATAGGGTACCTAAAAATTCTCAGGACACCTCGAGAGTTTCTCAAAATGTCATTTGTTTGAAACACGTGCACCCCACCACAAACACACATAAAATCAGTTGAAAACCTTGAAACCGTAGTTTCCCCTAGCCTTTCTCTCATCTACATAGCCTAGAATCCACCTATTCCCCTCAATTTCTTGCCCGATTTTATTTTTTATGGGGTTCCTTTAGTTTGGTCCAACATTTTCTGTCAAGGAAGAGGGTTCAAGGTGTGAAAGGGTATCGAAGAAAGCCGTGTTTTTGTGGGTTTGGCATTCACATGAAGTTAAGTGTTTATTTTCCTTGAATTTGTCGTTCATTTGATTGGTTTTGGTTGTCCTTCGCGTTGATATACCCATTTATGGTTACTTTATCATACCTGTAATGGTCGGTCACACATGTCCGTGACTTGTGTTGTCGTCTCAATCTTTCATTGCTGAGACGTTTCAGGAAGTATCAGTCAAACGTCATTGACACTAAACTTTAAGGGACCTCAAACACATGTTGTTGTGGACTACCGAGACAGATCGTTTGGTTTCGGTGCCATGATACCAACATACTAAGCTTTATCTCAGTTTAGGTCAACCAAGTTTAATATAAGGGTATGGTTGGAAGGAGGCTCGGAGGTTATGTTCTAAGACATGTTATGAGATCTTAGTGTTGTGTCACCGAGACATATGACATGTCTCAATTATGTAGTCCCAAAACTTAATACTACGTCATTTTTTTGGGTTTCTTGACATGATTCCAATGCACTGTTCTTACATTGACTTTCCTGAACAGATATTGCTACAAAGAAGACTACTATTTCCAGGTAACAAGTTTATGGTGAGCTCTCGATAGCAAAACGATCGGCGAGTACTTTATATACTCACGGTGGGAGGAAAACACACACAACCTCTTATTTGAAGAAGAAACAAAAGGCTACTGAGCAAAAAGGTACATGTGCATGCCACCCCTATAGGGAGATGATGTATAGGACGAGGATCACATGTCCCCGAGCGGGACCTAAATATCGGTCGTGCTGAGAGTAGGGACGTGACATCTGAATCATTTAAGTCTAGTGATGAGGCCTCAAGAGAAGAAGAAAATGAAACAACCATAGCTCAACGCTGTGTGAGTGAGAGTAGAAGTGGTGCAACTGGTGAGAATATATATGAGCCTGAAGATGACCCATCCGGTCATTTCCTCGATGGCCATATCAACCGCTCCTTGTTGAAGAGCTTCTAAAATCATATCATGATGGTTGTTTGGATCAATGAGGTATGATTTTATTTTATTTTATTGTAAACTCAATTTTTTCCAAATAATTATGCATCCTACACATCATTCCAAGTTGTTACAATGTTTTTGGACGTTTGTTTTCTTCTTACAGCATCGTTGCTTGCTAACAAGTATAAACCACGGGGCTCAATTAATTGAGTAGGACTTACAGCCTTGCAACCCCGACACCAAGGGCCTGCAGAGGATTTGTGATGGCACCTTCTTTAGGGCACTGCCCGGCCTAATCCCGTAATTTAGCCCAAATATCAACCCTACATGACTTAACTACGTATTAGTCAGCCTTTCTATCTAAATTTACTCCATACTAGTGTTTAGGATAAACAAAACACATGTCACTATACATCTCAATTTCAAAGTTAATTAAAAACTTATTAAAAGTTATAAAATTTAGCAAAAATCTTAATAAATTATGCGGAAGCAATTATTAAAAATCTTAAGTGTGTGGAAACCAGGAAAACAACAATCACATGCATGTTAATAAAATGGCGAATATAAACAGTGTGATGTCATTATAGGTTCGGGAACTAAATGCTCAACCCAATATACAATCTAATACACAAAAGATTAAAACCTACAAAATGTCAATGCATAGGTATGCCGCAAGCTCAGAGGTAGACGCCAATTTTCTCCTTGCACGGCCTACTCGTCGATGCCTTTACACCCATTGTCATAAAAGGATGGTGAGTACAAAAAGTAACAGTAATCCCCGTTGACCAATCTATTCACATTTCCAAAGTAAACTAAATGGTATTTAAAAGCATAAGTTCAATAAAGAAAAACTAGTACCACAATTATGCCAAGAAATACCACAGTTAAACAAATGAAACTGACTTAAGGCTAAATAGTTATGATCTAGATCCAGTTAGCTGTGACCCACGTCAGTGAAGCCTTAACCACTATAGGACGTGCGTGGTGTTGCACAGTTTAATATCACTCATGACTCTAACCCCAATGTCATAAGGGACTCTAACCCCAGAATCATCAAGGACTCTAACCTCATATATGAGCAACCCCAAGGTGTGACGACCTTATTTTCCCACAAACTGGGCCTTGGCCAACCTAAGCTCACGTGGACCCTCGAGCCAATCTCACAAGGTCAACGCTGGCCTAGTCAGCCTTCCGATCCATCCATATAAGTAAATTCATAATTTTAAGTCGATTTATTTGTATTTTTTTCAAATTTTACAAGTTAGCGGAAGCAATTAATATGTTAAATAACTCAAAATAAAGTAAAAGAGTCGGACATCTTAAATGTGGAACCTTCTAAACATGTACATTCATGTATATCTTGCGTCAAGTTTTATAACTAAGCAAAAATGATATACAAGTCATGTGTATCTCTCAATCCAAACAAGTTTCCCAAGTGTGATAATATATATATATATAAATAATACAAAAAGTAAAAAAACTACAAAAGTATGTAGAGGAGGGTCGTTCGATATCCTCGGAGTAGATCGCCAAGTGTTAATATCTTGCCTTGCTCGGCTATAGATATGCACTCGGTTAAACACAAAAATACCGAGTCCGGTAAGTAAAAGCCACTAGGATCTAAACGGTAATTCAAAATAAATAAAGTAGTCTAAAAGTCAAGCGGATAGAAAGAAAGTTATATGGAATGCATGATAATAAGACTGTAAAAATGAAAGTACAATGAGAAATGAGTGTCAAAGGAAACAATATAAAGATGCCTAAGTAATCCAAGACCACTGAGTGCGGGTGTCACAGGGTCGGGGTCATAGACTCGCGGCAACACCAAGCAGACTCGGGTTTCAGGACGCGGCGTCGCCTGCCGTACCTATACCGTTGCGCATGAGAGATATCAATGGTGCCCCGGATAAAATACATCTCATTCTAACCAAATACTCCAGTGACTCGAGGTCATGGCCCCGGTTGCAAATCGGTAACCACTCCAATTAGAGACACTCACATGACTCACTTAGCCCTTGAAACTTATAAATGGTGGGAATTCCAAGAAAGGGACACAATATAATATCAATAAAATATAAGCTCAAATGAACTACTGTGCATTTCCTAACTGGTTTTACTTACCTCAAACAATTGCAAATCGTCCTCAAAACGTTCGCTCACGCCTCGAGATGCGCATCCGACACCTGACTATGGCCTCATAAGTCCTTGGTGTCTAATTATACCATTTTAATTATTTTAGAGTTACGTTAAGTGAATTTATAATATGAGACCACAATTTGTAATTTTATTTCAAAAAAAGTTTGATTTTTAGTATACTTTTCGAATCATACCGGGGTGTCAAATGCCCGAAAAAGCCTCGAACTCATTTTTCTAGATTTTTCTAATTTTTATATTTTCTGGGATTTTTTGAATTTTTCCATAATTTTATCCATTTTTATTTATGTTCCGTAATTTATTTTATTAAAAAACTAGTTTAATTTAATTTAATTTTAATTATTATTTTATTAGTGGAGTGGGCCCGGGTCGACCCGACCTGGTCCACCCCTTTAATAGCCTAAATTTAATTCACCATTATTAATGATGTGGTTGCAGACGTGACTGACAATTTAAACGTTCATGGGACCCGCGATTAGGCTCGTGAGTGCTTGGAGCTAGGTAACTAGTTATTTTGTGTGCTGATTTGTTTAATTTGCAATGTTTATATTGAAATAGAGTAAATTACATCGCAATGTGTGTGATTAAATTACATTTGATGTGCGAGATTGTATGTTAAGTATTCGCCTCGATATGCATATCAACGTTGGTACCGAGTTGTTTAACCGACTTAACACTAGGCCAAGGGAAATAATACTCACATAAAATGAATAAAATGGGGGTTAAATTATAATATGGAATGTATATTTGGTGGTTATAGGCATGGTAGTACGCGTATGTCACAGTTTGGAACCGAAACACCACTTTTTGAGTTAAATACAAGGGTGAGTGTCATCTATGTCACAATTGGAGTCATGGGAGGTTGGAAATGAAGTTAATGAAGGTTATTTGATTTCTTAGAGATGTGTAAGTGAGAGGAGATGCCATTTGTCTATTAAAGTCAAGTTAGACCTCATTTCCACCACCTTTTCTCTCTTTTATCCTTTCTATCCGAGATTAGAGACAAGAAAGCCAGGGTTTTGGAGATCAAAGTTGGTGATTCAAGGAGCTTGGAGGGGTGAAAACATAAAAAACAAGGCGAGAATCACATATACCTTAACATTCTCTATTTTTTGGTTCCAATTATAGAGGTGTTGGTCACTACAAAAAAAATAGCAAATCAGAGACGAAAATTTCCGTCTTTGATTTGCATAAATTCCGCCTCTAATTGCAATCAGAAACGGAATAGAGGCGGAATCAATTCCGTCTCTAAAAACGTCGTCGCTGATTTGATCAGAAACGGAAAATTGATTCCGTTTCTGATTAGAGACAGAATAGAGACGGAATAATTCCATTTCTGATTAGAGACGGATTTAGAGACGGAAATTAGAAACGGAACAGAGACGGAACATAAATGGATTTTTTTTCGAAATGGTACATTTGTAATTGCATTCCGTCTCTGATTCCGTTGCTAATCATAAACGGAATAAGAGACGGAAATAATAAATTTATGAAGTCCGTCTCTAATTCAGTTGCTAATCAGAAACGGAATCAGAGACGGATAATTCTATTTCTGATTCCGTCTCTGATTCCGTTTCTGATTAGCAACGGAATCAGAGACGGAATTCTTATTTCCGTTTCTGATTCCGTTTGTGATTCATGCATATATTCCTGGAAAATTAGAGACGGAATAGCAACGGAATGTTTGAATTCCGTTGCTAATCCGTCTCTAATTTTCATTTTCGTTTATTTTTCAAACATAAACATAATCCAATTGGTTCTCCAACCTATAACTTGAAATTACAACCATAGGACCTACTCCATCGCCTGCACCACCTCCAACAACTCCTTGGGGGTGCTAACATCCCACAAAAAAGCCAAATTTGACGTTCATACATCGACGATATATATCAACAAATATTCAAAAGAGAAAAAAAATGTAAAAATCAAAATTCGAAAAAGATTTATATATCCACAGAAAATTGTCTTGTATTACAAAAGCTCCGAATTTCTAAGTATTCACAAAAACCACCAATCCTATTGTTCAACAACCACGAAAAAAAAACTTACAATCCTATAAATGTGCACAAAAAGAATTAAGCTTAATAACCAAGAACAAAATCCATCTAATGTTCAACTGCTCCAATCACCAAAACTCCAACATGACTGGTCATAATAAGAAGAGCAATAAGGACTCCATATAATAACTATAACGCAGACTTTGAAAGCACTTCGATTCTCCATCGATGACAACAACCAGTGATAATGCATATTTACAGGGTTCCTTCCAAGCGATCCTGAACCAAATAGAGAGCTAAATAGCGCCCAGAACATATCCGCTCAACGTCTGGTAAAAGCAATACACCACACAACATCAAGAGCTTTCAAGGAAGTAAAAATATATAGGAAAAGAAGGGGGAGAGGCTGGAAAGTATATGGGGTTCCAATTGTCCAAGAATCGAAATATGGACGAGCCTACCTCAAATTTTTAGTCTTCTTTCGGTCCCGATAACATCACATACAAATTTCAACTTCAGTGTGATAGATGAGGAACTATCATCTATAAAAGTCTTTCTTTTCAAATATCCGTTGCATTTATATTAACATTCTACATTGCACCCCTGAACCGATTTTACTTCCTAAAGCATATGATCTCCATCCTAGTCAACATCTTCAGACTACTAATCATCATGTGCAACTATAGCTCACCATGAATTAACATGCAAGAGCAATATCTGAACCCCATATTGTCTATTTTTGAATTAAAAAAGAGAAATAACTACAAAATCTACATCGAATAGGTAACTTGCATGAACAGAACAACTTCTCAAAACCTTTTTGGACATCTTGGTTTATCAATCCCCCTCATTTGTCATTTTCTATAGATAAATGTGCCAATTTTGGTCAATGTGTAGTTTTGTTCTCAACTATGCAACCTCAAGGATGGTTTACTTGATTGCATCATGTATTCTCTATCAGCCTAGCCAACACAAAAGAAAGGAAAACAAGCCAACCAAAAAAAATTTCTTTAAGTTTTTCAGAAGTTTGTTATGACATTTATCGCTATAATCAGCTTCAACCCTTTATGTATTCCGAAGCTGTGGAGCATCCCTGATAAGTACTAACCCCTATTTTGTACATGGGAAACTGAAAAGCTTAGTTTCTTCGTTCTTCTAATTAATTGTTTCTTCATTTACAAAAATACAAATTGCAGCAGATGCGCAAGCTTGAACGTAGCAAAAACTTTATAAAATAAAACATTAAGCCTCATCTACCTAATAGAAGCTAGAAATACATAACATAACAATAATAGTTATAAAGGAGATAGCAAAGTTATAGTCTAGCTTCAGCTCCTAGAACAATTAGACTTCATCGCGAGACACCATGTCACAATTCATAAACACAAAGATTTACACACCACATCACTTCCGTCGAAATAAAGCAAAACCTATCTAGTCCAATATGTAATAAACAAGAGACATGGCATCTATCACAGACATCCGGACCATTCCCTTCAACATCAGTGCTAAATACTAGATTTCCAGCTTCGTACTTTCACAAAAACTAACATCACGGAGATCAAGCGGCAACAATTTAACAAAGCCAGAGCAATCTAAACTCAATAGAGTAAGAAACTGCAAATACACAGACACAAGGCAGATTCAACAAAAAAAACAAATTGGAAACCTAGTAATCAGAGGCGGCATAATAGTCATAGCAAACAGTGAATTATCACACAAATGTTCTCATCTCGAAAAGACATTGACATGCCAAAGCATCAACGGTGAGATGGATGAGGCTCTCACCTGTGCATTAATGATCTCTCGGCGTCTGTCTCTCTGCGAGCTATCTCATCAAGTAGCCATTTAGCAGTGCCTTCACACTTCCCACACCATGTTGCTACAAAAAGGATAATGGCTGCCTAGATTAGTGGAGTAGAAAGTAATATTGTATATAAATAACAAAGCTAAAAAGCTATATCACATGAATAAACATGTATATAAATAACAAAGCTAAAAAGCTATATCTCAAACTGCTGCCACTGCATTGCTGCCACTGCATTGCTGCCACTCCATGGCTTCAAAGATGAAGAAAACAAATACAAATATAAATCTAAGAAGCACGCTCGTTCCTTTAAAAGCTTCAATTTGAAAATGGAAATTAGCGATTCAACTGATTCTACTGAGTTTTCCAAGGACTAATATAGTAGATCAATTAGTGCACTGCTGCCACTGCATTATAGATGAACATGCACTTTTCTACTTTCCTTCTGCTACAGCCTTCTATTTTATTTAAGCCAGTTATGCTTTTAAAGGAACAAGCGTGCTTCTTAGATTCAGCATTAAAGAAGTCTTAATTACAAACAACATATCTCAAACCAAAAAAAAATGAAAAGAGTATATGTCAGATTCAGCAAGTGTTAGCTTGTTAACTAAACTCAATGAAACCATTTCTTTTTTCAATTAAATGGAATTCACTACATGAATCAACCTACTTCGGTTTGTCAAGTTTTTTTAACCTGACAAGTTTGGAGTTTTGTAGACAAAAGATCCCAAACCAAAACAAGTATACGAAAACGATTACATTAGTAGTTGACATCCTGTATAAAAACATAGAACATCAAATTTGTTTAATTAAAAAATAAGCTCTACCAAGGAGAGGCATTGAGAAGCAAGTACAAGTTTACAACACAACATTAAGATGGATTAAAAATTAATGTCAATCGCGGTAGAAGCCCACTAGATATGCAAAATGCAATAACGTGTATGTCACAGAAAATGACAGGAGGGTAAAAGAAAAGAAATACCTTATATTCCTAGTTGTAAACTGAGCATTAGATCATAGACAGCTCCAGAAGGCCACTGCGTCTTTCCATGCCCATGCCTCATACCCCTTCTCCACTCTCCTTCATATATGCAACCATTTGACCATATATACTTTCCTGAGCCAGCAATATAGCAGAGAATATAGCAGAGAAACCGAGTAAGGACACAGCTCCAAAAGTGCAGTCTTTCCCAGCCGCTTTCATTAGCATATCATCCCCTGAAATACATGCAGGCAATTTAATTAATGTTCTTTTCCTTTTCATTCTTGTCCTCAGTAGTTCATTTTCAACTAGGGATTACTTTTCTGGTTCATGACTAACACAGTTTTCTTCTATTGCTTAGGTTTAACCTTGATCCCTAACGTTTTAAATAAACATTTCTCAATCCCCTGGCAAGTAAGCAAGTCCTTAATTGTAGGGGTAATTGCAAAATAATTAAAGGCTAAAATTTTGTTTGAATAGGGAAAATTGTAGAAAGGTATTAAGCTTTAAACAAGTAAAGAATGTATTATGGATATTCAGAGGGATATAAATAGAGTCATAAAGTATAACGAGTTTTAAAAGTAAAGGAGCAGACATCGAACTAGAAGAAAAAGCACCTAAAAAAGAAGCCATCATCACATAAATGAGAATCGCGTTAAATTGACAAGAAAAAATCCAAAATACTAAAAAAGGACAAATTGTTTTTAAGGAAAAAAGTAACGAGTTCCAAGAGATAACCAATTGCATGGGAGAGGGATACGAGGACTGCAGTTGGAGAAGGTAACGGGCCAAATGTAATGATAGGATATGAAGCAGGAGCTACAATCTTTATATTTGATTCCTTACACAAGTCTATCTGCTCAATAAAGTGATTGACAGTTAAAACTGAATGATAACGCAGCCCCCTTCGAAATGTGCTGGTGAGTGGTAAAAAAGAACCATATGTAAGATGGAGCACACCAACCTCACAACGCCTAGTTGTGGCAGCAAGAACCCCAAGTGCCACTCCATTTGGTAAAAAATAACTTACTCTCTTCCCAGTCCATTCAAGCTGTCCACTAACTTCTCCTGTTCCATAGAAGGAGGTTC
Organism: Stephania yunnanensis; assembly: GCA_039657365.1. Classification (NCBI taxonomy): domain Eukaryota; kingdom Viridiplantae; phylum Streptophyta; class Magnoliopsida; order Ranunculales; family Menispermaceae; genus Stephania; species Stephania yunnanensis. The sequence goes on from CM077585.1 coordinate 7,605,756, forward strand.
CAATACGAAGCTAAATCCTTTAAAAAATGATCGTCAACAATATAATAATAAGGAACCAAAATTTTTGAAGTATACAGAACCAAAGGAAAATCTAATTAGAAGAATAAAATGGGGGAACATTGAAGCTAGAGATGGAACAAGGACAACTGACCTTCATAGTAACAACCTGTTGCCCATGCATGCAAATGTTCGAAAGTAGGGATAAAATGAGGCTCCTTGTAAATCATGAGTGGTGTATCCCTAACATTCGAATCTGGGAAAGAAAGACTTGGAAATGCCATGTTCCTATTATCTCCAGAGCAATCAAATATGAAATTAAGAATAATATGAGAATACATACTGTATGGCATATATTACTACTAGTAATTTATTTATTTATGCAATGTTGTCAATATGATCATGAGGAGTTGTGCTAGGTGATGGAGATGTTGTGTTTGAATACTAGTTGGACCAAAAGAAATAGTTGAAGAAGTTGTGAACTTGTCTTGAGTAGCACTAATCTCGCTGCAAAAGCAAAGGATCAAAGCACTCATACAAATAGTCTAAACCTACTTGGGATTTGAATTCAAAGAAATATGCAGGTCCGATGATATATTTAAGAAAATGCCCTATGAAGAACTTCCCAAGTAAACAAAACTCACTACTGGATCAGGGGCATCTGATTGCTGGCACATAACCCATGGAACCCTTGTATCTAAAGATGTAGCCATGGAGGTTTGCCCATTTGATGTAGGGCTTAGCAGCATTGCACCATAGGCATAATTGACGTTACCATATTTTCATTTTCAATCGCTCAAAAATAGTATCATCACAAACGTTAATTAAGTTCAACAAAATTGGAGCAGTGACATCAAAACAAGCACAATATTCCAATGCGGCTCAAAAAAGGTAATGGATTTATCTCTACTAATAGATAATTAGATACCAAACCAACCTGGGAAAGGATTATGGTCCCGCCTTGAGAGGCATAGAGCTTCTCCTGCTTCATCATATCAACAATCTTCGCCGTGAACTTTTGCATCTCTTTCTACAACATGAATAAGAACAAATAACAATAAAATAACTACGAATCCGCAAAAACTAATGTGTCAAAAATCAAAAGGCACGAAACAAACATAAAAAGAAAACCTTGAAGGGCTCGTTATCAGTTCTAAGCTCTATACCGGGTATGAAATGCAACCAAATAGGGAAGCCTCTGCATTGGGATCAAACAATTAATTCTCAATTCTTCGACAAGATAACAATTTTAATAGCACGAAATGATCACAAATTCACAAACACCCATAGTTCCATTCAACTGCAATGTCAAGTCCTGATTTTTGGTTCCCCCCAACGACAACTCGCTTTCCGTTTATGAGTTCTACTGCACTTGCATCCTCTATGGCCGAGTAATCCATTCAATGTACCACCACTCCATTGAAGACCTCTGGACCTTGGTTTATAGGGAATTGGGTAGCTTGGGCAGACCACTAAACCTACCAACACATAAGATCACAAACTCTGCTTCATACACCTGTTTAGAACATAATTCAGTTTAGTAAAAAAAAAGTGAACACACAAAGGATACTCTTTTATATGTATTACCTCAGTTTCCATGGTTAAGTGTGTTTTGAAATGAAATGCTCCATTTTCCTCTATGACTAAAGGGCTCACCAGTGCCACCCCATACACACCATGAATCCATCTCTGCGTCCAACGTTGAATTAACCAAGTAATTGAAAACAATGGAATAAATTCACATACCTGAGTGTATGAGAAGGAAACCAGTCGTGAATTACTAAGCCATCTAAAACCCCTAACAATGCCATTATGTACACAGAAACTCGTTGCAACCTCATGGGCGGAAACATCAATGATAGCAATTAGTGAAACAATCATATAGCAATCTCGTAAACAACCTAGGACCAACTAAAAAATTGATAGTGAGAGCTTCAGATTATGTCAATATCACTTTAACAAGAGATTCATAACTAATTGATAATATAAACGTTAGCCTCAAAATAGTACACACAACATGCAACAAATGAACTTGTAAAGTGCATTGGCTCTCAGGCCTCACATATGCATATATGTACAAGTATTCGTTAGGGGTTTTTCATGAGCTGAACACGATTCTTTCGGCTACACCTTCACAAACATCTATACGCCAAACAAATGTAACATCTGCAGTAGGGTAAGAAGAAGAAGTAAATGGAATGGGAAAAAATTTTGAACAACTATCTAATGAAACATAAAGGAGTATCAATCTAAATATGCACAAAAAGAAGTGTCAATCAAAAAGTAATGCGAAGAATTGCTAAAGTTATCTACAAAAGCAAAAGTATAATCTCAAAATTTACACAAACAACAAGAAAAATACCTATGTATCACCAAGCCGCTCATCTCTCGTAAGCCACGCTTGCGTCTCTCGCTCAACATTGTCCCCTTGTTGTGGTGGATCGACCGGATCTATTTGCGGCAGCTGTTGCTGGTCATGAGGTGGAGGTGGTGGTGGTGGTTGTTGCTGAGATAGGCCTGCTCCGTCCATGTTCATCTCGAGATGCTGATGCATGAACTCCATAACCTTTCATAATTGCTCGGCAACGATATTGAACTCTGCACGCGGCACCATATCCGGCATCTGGGACGTGCTAGCACCAGGATCTGCATATCTCCTCTTCTTTCTCCCTAAAGACCCGAGACCGTAGACACGTCCTTTGGGACACTCACCCGCCACATTGAGGTACATCGCCTCATCATCCACCGATTGGTCCGGTGTAGCCTGGGTCAGCTCCTGACGTGTCCTCTGGAGCCTATCCTGCAGGTATCAACAACAAACAACATACATGATATGGTTTAAAGTAAACTTAATACTATTTAACATTTCATTTCTATACTTACATAGAACCGCTCTGATCTAGTATCGATGAATGTCATCCCGTCGTGATTTACGGTGTGGAGATGCAAATACAATTCATTCACAGTAGGTGGCGTCTCGGATGAATCAGTCTGCGTACAAGACCAATCATAAATTCAGCATAGTGAACAAGTGTATAAATGTAAAAAATAACCAATAGGTTAAAAAAAACTTACCAATTTTTCATGGGTAGTCACAAAAGACACGGAACCACCACCGTGCTTTGAGGGTCCAGTCTCGGGTCCTTCGACCTCAGTGTTCCTATTCGCTGTCGCTTGCCTAGACGTGGCAAGGAAGTCCTCGCTCTCCCAGTACTCCAAGTATCTCCTCTATGCCTCATCTGTAACATAAACTGGCTACACACGATTATTCTTTAACTTGTGCATCAATGCGGTGTACCTTGTGCCTGCAAGCCTGTCGTACGCCGCTCGAATGAGATCATCGGGAATCGCGTCATCCCATTTAAAAAATACCTACGAAATTATTGCAATTGTTACGAGACATTGAGAAAATAGTATAAATCATAAGATATTTAGTAGTCCTGTTTACCTTCCATTGGCGCCAGTATTGGTCTTTATGATGAGTCGGTACCGACTTCCAACAATTCCCTTCAGGAATCATCCATCTTTTGAAAACTTTTGTCATCCTCTGTGCACAAAAATGAGAAGGATGCAACTCCCTTTGTTTCATGAACATGCATAACATCTTAAGTACTTCTTTAATAATTTACATCCATATTTAAAACGACATATATGAATCAAATACAAACTTACGTATCATTGGCAATCAGTCTGATCAGGATCCCCTGCACGTGAGGGGGCTCCATCCCTGTCATCTGAGGTGCCCATGGAGGGCGTGTCACCTCCAACCCTGCTCTGCCGTCGTATTGTGGGGATGCTGTCGGTGATGCGGTGGCTGGGGGTGTAGGTCTCGTGGGTAAAGGAGTGACATGTCTCGTTGTTGGCGATGGTGACTGGAACTGCGAATTTGGTATAGTCCTTGATGACGAAGATGATGGTACAGACGACGCCGACGATATGGAAGGCGAAGGTGACACTGAGGCTGGATCGTGCTCGAGAGAACGAGAAGTCGGAATCGATAATGCAGGAATCGACCCACGACCTCGACCGCCACGACCTCTATGGACCCCTCGTGTGGCCTGACCATGACGCCCAGTCGGTATTTCGCATCCAGAGGTCGGTGCTGCACCTCTTCCGACTGGACGATGTCCTCCTAATGGTATACCTCGACGTGGGGGATGATCACCTCCCACCATGAAACCTAACAAAATACCAATAAAATTTTAGAGAAGAAGGGCATACAAAAATAAGTAATTACGTCTAAATGATGGGAATTAATAACACAGGATCCATGCCGATAAAAGGAACTAAATGATTGGACGTTGACATAACATAGACATACATTATTCGCTATCATCCGTTTCAAATTCACTCTCATGAGTAGAAGTTGATGATTCTTCTAAAACTTATGCAGGTATATCCGTTTCAAATTTCGATAGAGTTTCCTTTGTATTTCGAGCTATCAAATAAGTCCCAAAATACCTGCGAAAGTTCTTCTAAAACTTATGCAGGTATATCCAAATGCAATAAGGTGTATTTATCCACATAAATATTTTCTATGTCTAATATTTAATTCTAAGACCGCTTTCATTTCAATTAGTTACCCGAGTTAATCCTTGTGTTAGAAATGTTTAAATAAGAAAATACATAATAAAATTACAACCATTTTCATACGCAAATGAGAAGGCCCTTTGAGTTTTTGTACGCCTTCCCTTTCGCAATCCTATCACGACAGCTAAGGTACTTGGAAAGAGAAGTGTGGTGAGCAAAAATGTCAATGTCTAAGTAAAACACTAGTCCACAATACCATCAATCATCCAAGTAATACCTAGTATATTCAGAATTAGATTTTCATATTTCAGATCATGGCACCTATTATCATTTTTTTGGCATTTCAAAATAGCATAACCAAACATAATAAAATAGCAAGATAAAAAACAACAATGCCTAACATGATAAATTTGAACAAAAATACTGAACGAAGATTCATGAATTCATTAGAGTGAAAGGAAGTGGAAACTTGTTCTTTTTATAAATGTTAGTTGAACACCTACATAACACATCAAGAGAGACACCGAACATATAACAAAGACATCAAGATATCACTTATGATATCTGAATAGTTATACACATCAAGATATCATAAAATAGCAAAGGAGACTTACTGGTGGCCATTGGCCCTACTTTACAAGGTACTAATTGAAATTATCCAACGTTATATCAGTTCCACATGCATTTAAATGATAAGGAGTTTAAAAGGGAACTGCTTAAAAAATCTTAATGAAGAAATGCCATAATGGATTCCAAATTAAACATCAATCACTACTAAAATGAATCCAAGCATATAAACTAGCATGGAAGGATTGATAACAGTTCAAACCTCACTTACTTCGTTTGCCGCATTATTTTGACTTGTTGTAGAGATTTCTAGGATCAAAGTATTTTTTCTAAGACTTATTTCCTCAAGTGAAAATACTTAAGTGATGAACTTCTTTAAAATGACTACTTCTTAAGTACCTCAGTTGTTGATCTAAAAAAAGAAAAATAAATGGTTATAACATAAGAGATCTTTTTTCTATGCGTAGGTTTTAATACTATATATATATTTAGTTTTTATGTAATAAACAGGGGTCTTCATATGGGTTTGGGTTATCACTTGTCACAGGGTCAACACTTCAACTTGCTCAATAAGTTCAGATTCACCTAACTTTCAACAATCCATATAATATTTAATAATGAAACGTAATAGCAATATCAACAAATTAATGCTAACATGATATTTAAAAACATATAATCAATATAAAAACAAATTCAAGTCGTTCATTTATTAGCTATTACACAGTGATTCACCATATTAAGAATATCGAATTGTGTTATATTAAAACATTAAGGAGAGTGTCATTTTAAAATTGAGTGAAAGTCTCAATTGAATATAAATATTCTGATAAATGTAATGTGAAATTGAGACTTTTAAGTAGCAAAAAATATGAATATCTTCGGTTTTAGAATGAGGTTAGTATTAGTTGGACCAACAACATGGGAATATCTATTTTACAAAATATTGGTATAAATTAGTAACTAATTAAAGTCGCTTTCGAAATAGTCTCAATAAAAGTGAAAGGAGACAACTTTTTCACGAAATAGAAACTTGTTTTCAAAAACATAAATATTGGCTGTAAAACCAAAATGAGATTGTGATAGGACCTATAAACTTATCTATATCAATTTCTATGAAAATAAAATGCATCAAAGTACATTATTATCTCATTTCCAAAGTAAAAGACAAAGTGAAATATTAATAGGACCACGATTGAAAAGGATCAAGTAAATTCAAGGAAGCAATATAATACATACTAATCAATTGTTACTCAAATTGGTGATTACAATTAAAGTTTGAGTACAATGGTTGTATGCTCTTACCAAAAAATATTATTAAGTACGAATGAGGATAATTAAGTTAGGATTTGTCATTGCTGACACTGTATTAGGCATTATTAAGATACAAGGATCGACGAAATCTGCAACTTAGAAATAAAAGGCTTAGTGATACTATCAACGAGTTAAGAAGTTAAGATATTAAGGCAACATTTTTATAATAGTTGTGATTGACTATTAAATCAGACACAATTGATTTTATTGTAAAGTTTTGAGTACCCACTAGTTACACCTAGCAATATTGAGAATATTGTTACGAAACAAGCTAGAAAAATAAAAATAAAGATGTACTGACTTGAATATTAGTAAGTGATTAGTATATAGAGTCAGTATAAACTCTTCTATTCTTACAATTCCAATTCATACAATTTGAAGTATTGAAATAATACGCTTTAAGAGTCTGATTTACTTTTTTAGTTGATCAAGAGTTTGAAAATTATAATTATTTCATCTTTTTGGTTGAATATTAAAAGAAAGGTTAAACATTTCGAGGTAGAAATAAATGATTCATAAGATATTTAGTTATCATTCAAAGTCTCTTAAAAAACCAAAATCCTTTTTGAAAAATAAAAGGTAAATTAAGAAAATCTTAGACAAACGAAAAAGATTTATTGTTAGAACAAACAGTGAGACTTTTTGAATATTAAAGTTTCTCTATTTTGAATAAGAATTAGCTACGAAAGACTTCAATTGATTACAAGATTCTACGAATTTATATTGTTTATAGCCAATTCTAAAAATAAGAGTTGAAAATTGCATGTGTCAATTAAGATAAAAAGATTTTAAGTGGTCTAAGTGGACAACAAAGCCTTGAGAAATTTGTAAAAAGAGACTAAAGGTGATATAAACATTAGAATAGCTTAGATACAAGAATTGAAATTGAGTAAACTTTGCATAAAGAAAAGAGATGTAGAGATTAATTGTGATTGATGGAAATGGAAGGAAAAGACTCCTTTAATCAAGGTAAGGAAGGCACTAGAGTAGTTGAGCAAGACTAAAGGTCTAAGCAACTCAATATCATAATCGTGATTCAATCACAATATAAAAAATAGGTGCGACCCGTCTTATTATCTTGAAATATTTGAATGAATTGGTGAAGAACAATATAATTGAGTATGTAAAGTATTATTGAATTCAATTAAATGTTTAACTATAGACAAATGATTTGACTAGAAATTATCCCATGTTTATTGAAATAGAAGTTCCATAGTAACGAGTCACGATAAGACTTAAAATATTAAGCAATAAGAATGATATAATGTGATATATTTTCACAAATGTCTGACGAGATGAAATAAAACTCTAATAGTTTAAAACTTTTAACCATAAATTATATGAACTGTTTTGATGGATATATAGTATGTTGGTCCAAACTATAACACTACATCATGTGCTTAGGCAATGATACAATTAATAAGCATTAAGGTTTTAAGTTATGAGCTAATAAAAGATTTTTTTTTGGGCAATGAAGATATAAATGAAAATGAAAAAAAGAAAAGATTGGCAAGTGGCAAGTGATTTAAGGCACTTTGGTGATGTGAAAATGTGGAAATCCCAATATTTATCAAGGCAAATCAGTGTTCTATAAACACATGAGTTCAAAACATCATGGAACCAAACATCTTGATGCTTACCAAAAGCGTCAAAAATAATAAAACCCTTATTAGGATACCATTTTCCATACTAATAATGAAAAGTCAAGGGACCTAACCACATGGAATTTTGTTAGTTTAGGAGACAAATATATGAAAAATCCGATTTTACTGGAGGATGTGTGAAACTAAACTATTGTATACAACTTAAACACACGCACAAGCAAAAAAAACAAGCAGATATGAACACTAATAAATGAATGTTAATAGAGCAATGCAATCAATTATAAGAAACTAACAAATGCCACGGTGATGCACAAGATCAACTCAACACTTAGACCTAAGAATCATCAACTTTCACATAAAAAAGCATTCCAAATCAATTCTTAGGTTAGTTATAAGGTTCAATATTGTGTATAAACCCCTGCTTTCCTTAGTTATGCCAAACAAAGTATGACAATTGTTTCACTTCCTAGCAAATGTATAACTCCTATGTGAAGCACACTATAATTCAACACAATTGTCGCAATAAAGTCGATGGAGTCAATAACGCTAAACAATTAACACGCCAAGCACAATTAATTTAACCTAGACATGTTAGTTGTGTAATTTCCCCTAAAAGGCCAACCAATTAAAGTAATTACTTACCACTCGTTATTGAGGATTCCATACAATTACATATGCAAAATTCCCTAAGTAGAATATAACCCATATCTAATAGAGTGCATTTGCAACTATACAAATCAATCAACAACTATTTCCTAAGAAAAGCAATCGGCCACAATCATTATCTGATAATCCATGCACCAAATATCGATCAACACAAAAAAAGTTGAGAAATTCAAGAAATTGTAATGCTTATGCATGAAGGAAAAAATATTTCACAAAGTTAAAGAAAATGATATTGTATTGTTTGTTCATGAAAGAAAATACAAAACTAAACTAAAAAAAAGAAAAGAAAAATACATACGGGCAGTGCTGATCTTACCAATGAGAGACGGAGATCCGTCACCAAGCAAGAGACGGAGAGACCGGAGAGAGAGAGAGTTGAGAGCCGATGACAGAGACCACCGCGATGAGACGGAGAGACCCGAGAGTGACGGCGAGACCAGAGATACCAGAGAGACCAGCAGAATCAGAAACAGAGAGATGAGAGTTGAGAGCAAAGAAGGAGGCCGATTTGGGGGTTTTGGACGGCACGATCGAACGGGATTTGGGGATTTTTGGGGACGATCGAACAAGATGATTTTGGGGAGGGGACGATTGCTAGGGTTTTGTTGAGATGATTTTGGGGAGGGGATGCTTTTTAGGGGGGAACTATATGAATGTTGGGGGGTTTTTTTGTTTTTCGATTCGGGAGGGGGGACCTCGAACCAAGCATATTCAAATCCCGAGATTTGATGAACGGTCATAAGAAACGAAATTTTTGGTGGGAATGTTGGCGCCATTTTTTAGAGATGGAATTAAATCCGTCTCTATTTCCGTCTCTATTTCCGTCTTTGATTAGTCTCAATTCCGTCTCTAAATTAGTCCGTCTCAATTACGTCTCTAACTTATTTTTTTAGCAACGAAAATTATTTCCCTTTCTAATTCCGTTTCTAAATTTCATTTTTCTTGTAGTGGGTGATGGTTTGGTGGTTGTGGAGTTATGATTTTGATGGGTTTATAGTACTTTGAAGTTCTGTTGTTGGTGTTGTGGTTGTTGTTGGTTCGGTGGGGTTGTTAAAAACCTAGAGATTTTTAGCAGTTTTGCTGTCCAGAACTTCGATTAGCGCTCTAATGACGTCACCTAGCGCATTAATGTCCTTCCTAATAAAGAACGTATAACTGCTTGGGAATTAGCACGCTTATTCCCAGACCCAGTGTGCTAGATTCTGCAGTTTTGACATTATTTTTGTTAAGTGACTCGAAACACATCCAAATGACTTAAAATCAATTATAAATGAAAATATGTCATTTTGGGCGCTAATTTGGGATATCTGTGTTGGGTTTTGGGGTTCATATGCAGCGGAAATTACAAAACAATTTTGACAAAAACCCCAACAGGATCCGAATCTAATTCCATTAAAAACGTTTAAACCATGAAAAACTTAATCATACCTTAGTCGCAATATACCTTTCTGAAGTTTGATCGATCTCTAAGGCGCTGCCAACGACGAACGCCCTCTACTAGTAGTCCACACACGAACGGTGGCCGAGATTTGAAGTGCTAGCTTCGAGAGAATACCAAATCTTTTTGTTTCTCTCCAAAACGATCCAGAGCATACCAAAAACCCTAAGTCGTTTCTAAAACGAAAATAGAGTTTCGGCCTTTTTTTTCTTTCGTATGTGTATTGTAACTTAAAGCGTCTATTTATACAACCCTTGTATATAGACGGTTAAGTAAATTACACATATACCCTTACTTAAAGAAGTATAAGTGTAATACACCACAAGGACGTTTCTGTCATGAATTTTATCACGTAAAATTCGTTTTTCTGAATAATCTTAAAATCTCGCAAAACCATTCTTAGTGTGCGACCCAATAGGCTCATACAACGTTGGCAGTGTACCAAAACACATTTTGGTATACAAGTCATAAGCAGTCTCTAGCAAAATATTATGACTACCCAAGTTGTACGAATATCAAATCGATACAACCTAATCAACAGTGTATATAACATCCTTTTGTCACACGATATCCTTTTGATCAAACATAAGGCATGGAATTGTCATCCAACATGTTCAATCGTACTGGTCTCGATCTCTAGGTAGACCGAAAACATCCAAGTGACATTGATCAATATCAATTCACATAGACTAGGCCTTTTAACAGTCTAACACATCGAGGGATCCACTAGATATCTCTCTTTATATGAGAGGGACAAATTATATCTCGATTACACAACTTCGTCACATTGCTCACACAGTAACCAATCACAACCTTTATAATCGTCCGGTTAAAGACAACGTTTGATTGTGTCAAATCACTGTGTTCCTAATGTTGAAGTCACTGGTAATCTCAAGTCAGAGGACTGGAATATATACCTATCATGAGAAACAACTATGACTTAATCCATGTGATGTTCTCATAGCGGGTTCGGTCCAAGACTTTGTTCCCTAACAAGTACTCGTGATCTTGATTCGTATCCCTATACGTATAATCATCATATGATCATCAATCAAGACTCACACTAGTCTTAATTCATTATTGTTCCCAGTATAATGATCGACTAGGGACATTTAGGATATTTATGTAAATACCCATGAATCTTATTATAATGTAAACATGCAAATTAATTATAATAAACAACAAATGAAATCCTCTATTTTATTAACTAAAAGTATTCATAAAGACAGTTAATAGATTGACCTAGGGCACATGCCCCATCATCTCCCACTTGCACTAGGGCCAATCATAAATGCATTTAATGCCTAATGATCTAACATGACCATCATGTTTTGCTTGTGGAAGAGCTTTTGTCAATGGATCCGCAACGTTGTCTTCAGTAGGTACTCTGCAAATCTTTACGTCTCCCTCTCAATAATTTCTCTAATGAGATGAAAACGCATGAGTATATGTTTGGATCTGTGGTGTGATCTAGGTTCCTTGGCCTGTGCTATTGCCCCGTTATTGTCACAATACAAACAAACAGGGTTAGCAATACTCGGAACCACACCTAGTTCGAGAAATGAGCTTTTTGATCCAAAGCGCCTCCTTTCTTTGCATCGGACGCCGCAATATACTAAACTTCGTTGTAAATTCTCGCCACAATCTCTTGCTTCGAACTTTTCTAGCTTACCGCACCCCCATTCAAAGTAAACACATATCCAGACTGCGATCTAAAATCATCTATATCAATTTGAAAACTTGCATCGTGTAACCATTTACAACTAGATCATTTTCAAAACCTCCATAGACCAAGAACACTTCCTTAGTCCTTCTTAAGTACTTAAGGATGTTCTTTATGCTATCCGGTGACTCTCACTGGATCCGACCGATATCCGCTTGTAGTGCTCAAAGCATATGATACATCAGTCGAGTGAATAACATGGCATACATGATAGATCCAATAGCCGATGCATATGGAATCTTATTCATACGGTCTCGCTCATCATTTGTCTTAGGACATTGAGTCTTCTTTGAGACTTATCCCATGAGACATTGGCAACAATCCTCTTTTAGAGTCTTGCAAACCGAACCTATTCAACACCTTGTCTATGTAAGCACTCGACTTAGACCGATTAGCCTCTTAGATCTATCCCTATAGATCTTTATCCCTAGGATATAGGCTGCATCTCCTAAGTCTTTCATTGAGAAACACTTCCCTAACCAAGACTTGACATTCGCAATGTTGGGATGTCATTTCTAATGAGTAATATATCATCAACAACATACAAGAGAAAAACAACTACACTCCCACCGACCTTCTTGTATACACAAGGCTCATCTTCGTTCTTAATAAAATCAAAATCCTTGATTGCTTCATCAAAACGAAGATTCCAACTCCGAGAAGCTAGCTTTAATCCATAAATGGATCTTTGAAGCTTGCATACCTTCCTAGAATTCTCAAGATGTACAAAACCTTCTGGTTGTGTCATATACACGTCCTCAAGCAGCTTTCCATTAAGAAATGTTGTTTTTACATCCATTTGCCATATTTCATAGTCATAATATGCAGCAATGGCAATTAAAATTCTTATGGATTTAAGCATGGCTATCGTGGCGAAAAAGTTTCATCATAATCAACACCTTGAGTCCGCTGAAACCTTTTGCTACTAGTCTTGCTTTAAAAGTATGCACTTTGCCATCCATGTTAGTTTTCTTCTTGAAAACCCATTTACATCCAATGGTCTTACCACCTTCGGGTAAATCAACCAAGTTCCAAACTTGGTTATCATACATGGATTGCATCACGAGTTCATGGCACTTAGCCATTTATCGAGTCCGGTCCCGGACATAGCCTCCGATAAGTGGTGGGCTCATTTTGGTCTATAAGCAACACATCACGACTATCGTAATGAGAAATCCGAATCTCTCTCGGCTCATGTCTTACCCTACTAGATTTACGTGGGCCTTGTGTCACTTGTGGAGGTTCAACTGGTTCGGAACGTTGTTGAACTTCCAGTAGCGGTTCAGTGTTTACCTGTGATTCTTGAACTTCTTCAAGATTTATTTCTTTCCCACTAGGTGCTAGTTTTTCTGAAACTTGTCGCTTTACGTAAGCCTCACAACCCCAAATCTTAAGAAAAGACAAACTAGGTCTCTTCCCGTACCATATCTCATATGGTGTTTTATCAACCGCTTTAGATGGAACTCGATTTAGAGTGAAAGCTGCAGTTTGTAATGCATAACCCCAAAAGGATAATGGAAGATCTACATGACTCATCATAGATCGAACCATATCTAATAAGGTTCGATTTCTCCTTTCGAAACTCCATTCCATTGTGGAGTTCTTTGGTGGAGTCAATTGGGAGACAATCCCACAATTTCTAAGATGATCATCAAATTCTTGGCTTAAATACTCACCACCTCGATCGATCGAAGTGTTTTGATAGTTTTACCAAGTTGATTCTCGCACTTCATTTTGAAACGTTCAAAACATCTCAAATGATTGACTTTATGTTTCATAAGATATACATAACCATATCTGCTGAAATCATCGGTAAATGTAATGAAGTATTGATAACCTCCTCTAGCCATTGTGTTTATAAGACCGCATACATCGGTATGTATTAGACCCAATAAATCACTTGCCCTTTCACTGTGTCCGGTAAAGGGACTTTTAGTTATCTTGCCCAGTAAACAAGATACGCACGTTTCATATGTTTCTAAATCAAATGAATCTAGAAGTCCATCTTTATGGAGCTTCGTTATGCGTTTCTCATTTATGTGCCCGAGACGACAATGCCAAAGATAGGTTTGATTCAAATCATTTGACTTGAATCTCTTTGTATTTATGTTAAAGACTGGAGTATCAGTGGACTTTTTCATGCTTAGAATCTAAAGAACATCATACAAATCAGCATTTGCATAAAATATGCCTTTACGAAAAATGGAACATCTATTATTAGCAATAATAAAATCAAAACCATCCATATCCAAACATGAAACATAAATGATGTTTCTGCTCAAGGCAGGCACAAAATAACAATTATTTAAAGTTAAAATAAGTCCACTAGATAAAACTAAGTCATATGATCCAACGACTGGGCGGCAAAACTCTTGCACCATTCCCTACGCGGAGGATGACTTCTCCTTTCTTCAACTTTCTACTTCTGGTGAGTCCCCGCACATTTATACAAATGTGATATCCACATCCGGTATCTAATACCCATGAATCACTAGTAGATAAATTAATTTCAATAACATAAATACTGTAGTGGTAGTCGCACTACCCTTTTTCTTCCTTAGATCTTCCGAGATAGAGTTTGCAATTTCGAACCAATGTCCAGTGCATGACGAAATGACAATTTCCTTCTTTTTCTTTTGGGTGTTTTGAAGCAGGAACAGTGAGGCTTGACTTGTTCCACGGGTTTTGCGACAAAGAATGCACTGGCAACTCTAGCCTTGCCTTTGCCTTTCTTCTTCATTCCCTTTCCCTTTTGGACCATCAACATATTACTAGAGGTTTCTTGATATTTTGTTCAGCGAGTTTTGAGCATCAAATGCAACTCGAAATTGATTTCTCCATATTATTCATATTGTAGTTCATCACAAATTGTGAGTAACTCTCTCGGTAATGAATTCAAGATCAAATCCGTAGCCAACTTTTGGCTTATGGGGAATCCAAGTCTATCAAGTGGTCAACATAGCCCTTCATCTTCGAACATGAGGACTAACTAACGCACCCTCGGTCATCTTGCAAGAATGTAGGTTTTTGACTGTCTCGAACCTTTCTTGCCTAGCTTTTGTTGGAACATTTCCTTCGAGCGTTATAGCCATGTCGTAGGCTTCCATTAGTTCCATGTCCTTCGAAGTTCAGAACCATAGTTGCCAACATAATACATGCAACATCGTAGAATCGTTGACATGCTTACTATGCGCATCCTTCATGACTTTCGTAGCATTGTGGTGGGTCCTCGGGGATTGGAGCATCCGGGACATATGACTTGCGTTCATGCTTAAGAACAATTCTCAAGTTTCGAACCGAGTCAAGAAAGTTAGTCCCATATAGTTTATCCTTCTCAAGGATGGATCGCGATGACAGGGGATTATTGTTACTTGAAGAGGCCATTAATCTACAATAAAGATTATGCAAAGTTTATTTTAGTATAGAGGAATAGACTCCCACTAAATTAACAACCCTCCTAAAACGTCTTGTTTATTTAGGGGACTAAAATCCATATTTCACCTAATTCTATATGACAACCTATGACATGAAACACATAACTAGATTATTTAGGTAGGTAACAGATTACCAATTACATCTTATGTAATTTTTAGATCCTTTTATGAGATACGGGACATCTTATGTCTCAGCATGTTTTATCTCATCTTTTGCCTAAAGCTCAAAACTATTTTGATGGCTTTATTAAGTCGGACCATTTTAAACATTTAGGTAACTCTTACCCAACTTGTCTCACCAAGATAACACAATACACCCAGCTATGGCTGAAACTATATTAGTGTGATCGAGGCCTTTTGACAAGTGTTTAAAATGGATGACATGAGACTTAAAATTTAATAGAGGGATTTTACTCTGTTTAGTGATTTATATGTAAACAATGAAATATCATATATACTATTGATTTGTTCAATCACTAAAAAATTTGGAAATTTTTATATTATTCACTAATAAAAGAATTTCCGTGCGCTAGGATTAGTTAGACGCACGGCGGTCCATTGGCCGGTCAATGACGAGGTACAGGGGCATCGCCCCGCTTTTTTTTTTTTTTTTAGAAGACGAATCTCAATTCCGAAAATTGAAATTCGCTATAGAACATCATATTTTTCGCTGATTTTACTATACTAAATTTACCCCTTAATTTATCCAAAATTAAGTCAATTAAAACATTTTTTAATTAACCCGGGCCCACATCTAACTAATCATCTTATCCTAATCCAATTAGGACTTTAGATATTTGAATCCTAGCATATCACCAATAACAAACTTCTCCATATTTATCTCCTATCCAATAGTGATAACGAAACCGATTTTGATTATATCTCCTACTCTAATTTGTTATCTATCTTTATAAAATAGAAAGTTCATAACAAAATAGATATAAGAGATAAATAAACAATTTCGAAAATTAATTATTTGCAATTTCGGTCCTCATCCAGATAATCACAAATATGTATCATGAACTACTATCCCAATCGAACCTAATCATATTAGTTTCGAACTAATATTCAGCCTTATACAATTCAAGAAACGTAAGACAATGTAACCTAAATATGCATACTGAATTACAGAGATTTCATCCATGCATCAATACATGAAAAATAAAGATTATACCTAATGGTGTCATGGATCACAGAACACGAAATTCAATTCATTGAAATTATTTGAATTAACCTAACATGGTTATTAGCATGTAAGAAACTGATTTTAATTAAATCACGAATATATGTATCATATACACAAAACATGATAATAAATCTCACAGGAAACTTATGTATATCACATATACATCAACTATTAACATGCTTTCAATCATATATCATGTATATATCAGAAAAAAACATGCAATGAATTTAATGGAATCAAACTCGAAGGCTCTGATACCACTGTTGGGTTTTGGGGTTCATATGCAGCGAAAATTACAAAACAATTTTGACAAAAACCCCAACAGGATCCGAATCTAATTCCATTAAAAATGTTTAAACCATGAAAAACTTAATCATACCTTAGTCGCAATATACCTTTCTGAAGGTTGATCGATCTCTAAGGCGCTGCCAACGACGAACGCCCTCTACTAGTAGTCCACACACGAAAGGTGGCCGAGATTCGAAGTGCTAGCTTCGAGAGAATACCAAATCTTTTTGTTTCTCTCCAAAACGATCCAGAGCATACCAAAAACCCTAAGTCGTTTCTAAAACGAAAATAGAGTTTCGGCCTTTTTTTTCTTTCGTATGTGTATTGTAACTTAAAGCGTCTATTTATACAACCCTTGTATATAGACGGTTAAGTAAATTACACATATACCCTTACTTAAAGAAGTATAAGTGTAATACACCACAAGGACGTTTAAATGTCATGAATTTTATCACATAAAATTCGTTTTTCGAATCATCTTAAAATCTCGCAAAACCATTCTTAGTGTGCGACCCAATAGGCTCATACAACGTTGGCAGTGTACCAAAACACATTTTGGTATACAAGTCATAAGCAGTCTCTAGCAAGACATTATGACTACCCAAGTTGTACGAATATCAAATCGATACAACCTAATCAACAGTGTATATAACATCCTTTATTCACACGATATCCTTTTGATCAAACATAAGGCATGGAATTGTCATCCAACATGTTCAATCGTACTAGTCTCGATCTCTAGGTAGACTGAAAACATCCAAGTGACATTGATCAATATCAATTCACTTAGACTAGGCCTTTTAACGAGTCTAACACATCGAGGATCCACTAGATATCTCTCTTTATATGAGAGGGACAAATTCTATCTCGATTACACAACTTCATCGCATTGCTCACACAGTAACCAATCACAACCTTTATAATCGTCCGGTCAAAGAAAACGTTTGATTGTGTCAAATCACTGTGTTCCTAATGTTGAAGTCTCTGGTAATCTCAAGTCAGAGGACTGGAATATATACCTATCATGAGAAACAACTATGACTTAATCCATGTGATGTTCTCATAGCGGGTCGGTCCAGTACTTTGTTCCCTAACAAGTACTCGTGATCTTGATTCGTATCCCTATACGTATAATCATTATATGATCATCAATCAAGACTCACACGAGTCTTAATTCATTATAGTTCCCAGTATAATGATCGACTAGGGACATTTAGGATATTTATGTAAATACTCATGGATCTTATTATAATGTAAACATGCGAATTTATTATAATAAACAGCAAATGAAATCCTCTATTTTATTAACTAAAAGTATTCATAAAGACAGTTAATGGATTGACCTAGGGCACATGCCCCATCAATCTGGGACTAAACTGAGCCGGACCGGGGGTTGTTGACGGGACACAGAGTGCGGTTTGAGGTGTGTAGTATCCCAACTAAAATTTCTCGAGTAGTACTATGACGGCCCCAACTTCTAAATAGGGCATCGCCCAGCCTAATCCCATACTCAAGCCTTAATCCTAACCACATAATACTTAATTACATATTAGTCAGCATTTCATCCCTATATTCCTTCAAATCCATAGACTTATATATTATTCAATTTAAAGTTAATTCAAATTCCATTATCATGTTAAGTGGAAGCATTCATTATCCAAAATCTCTAAGTGTGGAAAATCAGAAAAATACAACATCACATGCACGTATATATATGAAACTATATATATAGAACTAGTCACTCATCCCAATGTATAACCCAAAATGACATAAACAATAATAATACAACAGAAGTTGAGACATACAGAATGAGTGAGGACAGTCGCCGAACTTCTCCTTCCCAAGTCTGCTGCTGCTCGACGGACCTACACCCACCGTCACAAACTAGACGGTGAGTATAGTGATATTTAAGTACTAACTGAAGAATTTTATGTCACATTTTCAAAACAAACGAATGGTATTTAAAAGCATAAAGTAGCAAAATAAATTGTTGAAACAAGCAATGTAAGTAAATACCACAGTTAAAGATGTAAAGACAGACACAGGCTAAGTTGAGATAATCTACGTCCGGTCGGCAGTGAGAACTATCACCTAACCTTTCCCACTACTATATAGAGATGCGCTCAACATATCTTACACAAATAGCGGAGTTGTGCTCTACGGTTATACAACATCAATTTCATGCTTACCGACCACCCCGAGTCCCATAACTCGTGTGTCGCGTAAGTGTAGTGGTGAGTGCTAGAACCCCGGTAGACCCATGTCCCCATGAACCACATATCTCTCGTGCAATGGACACTAGATAATCCCTACTTTAATTTTAATGAAAAATAATGCCAATGTTTTAGGAATCCAAAACAAGTTAGGCTACGAACCCCGATGGAAATCAAATATAAGTCCAAGTAAATCCAAATTATCTCATTAGCATGCTTTCATCCATTCTCTTCAAAAATGACATCAAGTGTATGAATTAGAGTCAATGAAACAAGTCACAAGGCATCATGTCACAATATTCACTCATGAATAGATACAAGAACCACATGATATGCGAGTTCAAGTAGCAATGTCTACCAATAGACTAATAAATCAATAAAGGTGAATGAAATGAAATATAAAATTCTCACGGTTGTACTTACAATTCACACGCTTGTCCTAGTCTATTCGATCCCTTGACAATTTGAAATGTGTGCCCGAACTCCTGAGTTCTCCATTTAGTTCCCTAACATTCAATAATGTATCAATTTAGGCCAAATCAAATTCGAGCCAATTTCTAGATTTTTAGGCCAATCCGCCCATTTTGCGATTTTCGAGGTAAAACACCCGTAAAAGTCTTGTCCGAAATTCCAAATACTTTTTTCATAGAAATTCATTACTTTCTATTTACTTTGTCGAAATATAATTTTTCGGGATTTTCCCTAATTTTCTAGAATTTGTTTTTCCATTTTTTCTCCCTTTTTTCTTTTTTTTTTTTTTTTTTTATTTGGGTTGGGTCGACTCGACTCTAGCCAAGGCGCTGAGCCTGGCTCGCCCCATGGGTCAAGCCAGGCCCAGGCCCCTGGCCCAGGCCAACGAGAGGAAAGGCCCGTGCGTGTGCCCCCTTCTTCCTCAACGAACCACAGACTCCCTGATTCGTTGAGGAAAGTTTTTTTTTTCATGAGCTGGGGTCAGTGATCCTACCCCAGCTCCTTTAGGAGGGGAAACAACTCTTTCGAGTCGTCTCTTTCCTCGGACGAACTGCATTGGCAGTTCGTCTGAGCTCCTCCTCGCTAACACTAACCCACAAACAACTTTAACTGAAACACCACACTCACCTTGATCTTCTCTGGTTCTCTTCTTTTCCTCCTCTCCTACACCACACCAGCAACTCTCTCTTCTCTCTTCTCCTCCGATTTTGGTAAGGATAAGAAACCCATTTCATAGACTTATATACACACATTGACTATAGTGATTTGTTTAAATGCTAGCCTATAATCATGGCGTGCATACTTGTCTCGAGGCTCATCTCATGGACCACCTTGTCCCACTTGTCCCCCAAGTTAATTGTGAGTAACTCAACAAATTGACACTTACCTCTTGATGAGTTAACGCGTGTCTCGATGCACATCTAATGCACCTTGCTTTATTTACACTAACTATAGGTCATTTAATACTTAGCTAAATGTGGCCACATTAAGCCACTTATTAACCCAACATCAATGCACATTTACTTCAAATAAATTAAACTTACTCCAATATGCCGCTACCTCGGTCTCACGTCGACAAGTAACTCGAGGTACATCCTCACTCTTCTTAATACCTATACATCCGTAGAAAATTAACTTAATAGTCTACACATATACAATACACTAGGCATACATCACAACTAATATAAAATGTACCTCGGCCTTTGCCTCGGTAAACGGACGTATCACGGTGTGGGTTCCACAGTAAAGGTCATTGAGTCTGTTTAAATATGTAAACACGATTAAATATTTTGGGTCGTTACAAGTACTTTGTTTTTGTTTTTGAATTCATATTCTGTCTTTCAATACTATATTTGTGGGCTTGATTTAATGGATGGACATTGAGGCTCTCCCTCCGTGCTATTTCTGTGTGTATGTCCACTAGCCTTAACAAGTGTGCTATCTTGGCGAATATGACTACCCGAGAGTCGTGTTGGGCACATGTGGGTGCGTCGTAGGTTCCACATCGACCACCTGGCGGATCCAGACACTGGCCTTGTTTGAGTGCTACTCGTCGGTAGTAGTCTGTTAGGAGTTCAAAGTATGGCGCTAGTTTGGCTCTAGGAACACACATTTTGAGCTTTCATTATTACATATGCATGCGATGAGCACAGATGCCCGTTTTATTTTCACATGTTTATTTAATAGTCTTGTTTGAATTCTAGTATTTACTTTCCGTATTGCTCACTTAATTTATTTGGGAATACTAACTCTAGACTTGTAATTTGCCTTTTTGTGATGGCTTGAGCGCATATCCTAGTACGAGCCGTGGCAAGGGCAAGCTACCGGAATATTTGTGATTCAAAGACATATAGCTAGGTTTGTACGTTTATATATATATATATCTATTTTGTTTTTATTTTGGGATTTGGGATTGTGAGATAGCTCAAGACTCTATACTGTTGATATTTTGATACATTCGAGGTACATGATTGAT
Organism: Stephania yunnanensis; assembly: GCA_039657365.1. Lineage (NCBI taxonomy): Eukaryota > Viridiplantae > Streptophyta > Magnoliopsida > Ranunculales > Menispermaceae > Stephania > Stephania yunnanensis. Next base: position 7,627,159 of record CM077585.1, read on the forward strand.
ATATGATGGTATATGGGTTTTCCACTGTAGGTTTCAGAGTTTATTGCATGGCTTTAATGTTATATATATTTTTGTTATGTTAAAAGACTTCAGTTTATTTGGGTTTAAAATGATATTACTAGATGACTTGAGTTCAGTAACAATTTAAATAGTGAATTGTTTTAATTTGAAGTTAATAATGATTATGTGTTAGATGAGTTGGCATGTGGGACACAGCTGGCGCTGGTAGGCCAAGTTGTGGGACCGCATCGGCCCTGTGGCGACCCATTTAGAAAAATGGGTCGTTGCATTTTGGCATAAGAGCAAGGTTAGTGAACCTAGAGGAATTGGAAATTAACTCTGATGCAATTACATTTGTGGTGTAATTTGAGGATAAACTCGATGAATAAACTGTAAATATGGAAACCCAAAGGAATTGCCTAGAGTCTTAGGCTTAATTGGGAAGAGAGGTGAGATGAGTAGACATAAGGGGACATACATGTTATGTTTTTAGTTATATTATAGATATACGATGCACATATATTGCTATTGAGGCTTAATGGATGCACGTTTTTTGATGCAGATACCGATGGACAGACAACCATCAGATACCACTTAGCCTAAGGTCGGAAATACCGGTGTTCCAACGAGACCGACCTTGACTCGAAGTCGTTAGCGCGGACTATGGATGATAGGTTTGCAATGCTGATGAGAGCTCGGGATGCTCGGGAGACTACAACAGCTCCAATTACAACTTTGGTTGCACCGATAACGACTACACATGCAATCGTAACTCTTACTACGACTGAGGCTAAAGTGCAGGCGGCCGTAGTCGAGATAATGGCAGAGAGGGCTACACCAACAACGAAACCTGTGGAGGCTGCAGTGGGGCTTAGGCCTACGACCACTGAGCAGCCAGCAGTAGCGTCTACTTTTGGGAGCCAGATGATAGTAGAGGCTAAGAAGATGAGGGATTTTCTTAAGTTCTCACCAAAGATATTTTTATGGAGCCGGAGATTCAGAGGTAGCTGGGAGGTGGCTATTATCATATGAGCGGCGACATGACTTGCTTCGGGTCAAGGAGATTGATCGGAAGAGGTTATCGAGTTTCTGCTTGAGAGCCGATGTTGCGATATAGTGGACTACCTACACCGTGACTCATCCTACTTAGGTAGAGTTCTGAACGTTGTTTATGGATGAGTATATACCGATAGAGGTCAGGGTTCGCTTGAGGGATGAGTTTTTGTCCTTGGTATTGGGTCATATGTTGGTTACCGTATACATGAAGATGTACCAATATATACTTTCATACTCCATGGACGTAGCAGGTATCGACCAACTATAAATATACTATTTTTTCTGAGGTCTGGATGAGAAGATTGTGAGCACGATGGTATCTAGTGGAGCTCGTACTTTGGGTGAGATCTACAACAGGTCCCTCACACATGAGACATACTTGGTTCATAGGGTTAATCGACTAGCAATTCAGGCTGCACCGCAGGGTTAGCAGGTTAGTTAACATCAGGTTCTTGGTCTGATCATAAATCAAAAAGACAGAGGAGAGACCAAGATCGGCAGAGACAGGGCTAGAGACCTCACCGAGGTGATCGACAGTCTGATCGGGGTCGCATAGGCGATAGAGATTGTCTTGATGACAGAGATCGACGTGATGATCGTCAGTTGGCATATCCCATTCTACATAAGTTAATCATCTAGACAACCGAGGCAGGATAGAGGTCCGAGAGGTTAAAGTCGAGGCCAGAGTCAGATGCAGAGTCAAAGGAATTCTTGTAGACCAGAGACTCGCACATGTTACCGATGCGGTCAGGTAGGGCATATTATGGCTTATTGTACCAGACCAGCGCCACTACCACCACAGACGGAGCAGACTAGAGATAGGGCCTAGTCTACAACATTTAGGGTCGCTCAAGCTGGATAGGGAGGCGACCGGATAGCTAGTTGAGGGTACGTTATCTGTTTGTGGTATTCCTATGCATATTATGATGGATTTTGGTAGCACACTGTCTTTTATTTCTGGACGCATAGTAGGAGAGTTAGGGTTACCTACACAGACTTTAGATACATATCTTGTTCTCAACACGACAGTTGTGGATAAAATCTACCATAACCGGATTTGCCGAAATTGTATTTTTTAGATTGAGGGACATCAGCTACCAGTTGATTTGAGAGTACTAGAGTACTTGGAGTTCGATGCAATGTTCGGGATGGATTGGTTGTCATATTATCACACATATATTGATTATTTCAGCAAGACTGTGATGTTGACATCGAGAGAATTCCAAGATTTACATTTACCGGAGTTGTGTCTGCATTACCTATCACTCGAGGTAGATTAGAGATGTCGTAGGAGATGGATGCGTACGTGACTATGGTTGAGCAGGAGCGTAAGATAGTACTTAAAATTGAGGATGCCCATATTGTCTGTAAGTTTTCAGACGTGTTCCTTGATGATTTGCCAGGATTACCACCATCGAGAGCTGTTGAGTTCATCATTGAGCTAATTCCGGGGACTCAGCCAATCTATAGCAGACCGTATAGGATGTCCACATCGAAGCACGAGGAGTTGAGGACCTAGTTAGAGGACTTACTGCAGAATGGTTTTATTCACCCTAGCATGTCACATTGGGGAGCTCTAGTTCTTTTTGTGAGGAATAAGGACGACTTGATGCGGATATGTGTAAATTACCAGAAGCTGAATCACGTGACGATTCGGAATCGTTACCCACTTCCGAGCATTGGCGATCTATTTGATCATTTGGCTGGGGCCAAGTTCTTCTCGAAGATTGACTTACGATCATGATACCATCAGTTGCGATTCGAGAGGAGGATGTGGAGAAGACCGCATTTAGTACACGTTACGTCCTATTCGAGTTTATAGTCATCCCGTTTGGGCTGACTAACACATCGACGATCTTCATGGATTTGATGCATAAGGTGTTGAGGCCATATCTTGATCGATACGTCATTGTTTTTATTGACGACATCCTGATTTGTAGTAAGACTCGTGTGGAACATGAGTGTCATCTTAGAGATGTGTTGGCGACACTGAGAGCGCATACTTTATGCAGAATTCAATAAGTGTGCATTCTGGCTAAGTAAGGTGAAGTTCTTGGGTCATGTCATTAGTGATCAAGGCATATCTATCAATGGTGACAAGATTTGGGCAATTATTGACTAGAAGAAGACATCGAGTCTGTATCTAACATCTGGAGTTTCCTAGATTTGGCAGGATATTACAAGCGCTTTGTGCAAGACTTCTGATGATTGCAGCACCATTAAAGAGGCTGACCAAGAAGGATGTTATATTTGAATGGTCATAGGAGTGTGAGGATGCTTTTTGGGAGTTAAAAAGGAAATTAACTTTGGTGCCAGTTTTGGCTTTACCGGTAGCAAGTAAAAGTTTTCAGTTTATACTAATGCATCATGCATTAGGTTGGGTGGCGTATTAATGTAAGATGGACACCCAGTGACCTATTTATCTCTAGGATTGAGACCTCATGAAGTTAACTATCCAATGCACGACTTTGAACTTACGGCGGTCGTGTTTGCACTAAAGGCCTGGAGGCATTATTTGTATGGTGAGAAGTTCATGTTGTTCACAGACTACCAGAGTTTGAGGTACCTATTCACTTATAGGGAGTTGAACATGCGACAACGACGATACCTCGAGTTACTGAAGGACTATGATTTCGCCATTGAATATCATTTGGGTAAGGCGAATGTCATAGCTGATGCGCTGAGTAGGAGCGGCATCGAGAGCCAGACAATACCACGACATATAACACATGAGCACGGGTGGCTTAAGGCATCGTCGGTGTTGTGTTTAACAGAGGCTATTGCTGAGCTACAGATTTGTTGTCAGATGCGAATTCCTACAGTATCTCTAAAGAGGGTCGTTGAGTTGTAGATAGCTGATGACCGATATTTGCAGATCAGTGGCCTGGCTCAGGATCGGGGTGCATTGAGTGGTCTGAGGGGTCAGATGGGTGCTTGAGACACAATGGTCGATTATGGATACCAGGGGTATCGAAGCTCAGGGACAATATTCTCGAGGACGCATACCAATCATGATATATAATTCATCTTGGTTGGACCAAGATGTATCACGATCTGCGGAGAATATTTTGGTGGCCAAGGATGAAGGCTAACATGGGTAGATACGTCTGGAGTTGTCATATATGCCAGTAGGTGAAGACTGGGCACAGAAGACCAACTGGGTTGCTACAACCACTGCATATTCCTCAATGGAAGTGGGAATATGTGACCATGGACTTCGTTAGTGGCCTACCTTAGACGAAGAGGAGATACGATGCGATTTGGATGGTTATCGACAGGTTGAAGAAGTCGACACATTTTATACCGATCGCAATGAAATATTTTGTTACACAACTGAATACTATCTTCATGAAAGAGATTGTTTGATCGCACGGTGTACCGGTCTCCATTGTTTCTAACAGACATCCACAATTTACATCGAGATTATGGGAGAGTATGCAGGAACAATTTGGAACTCATTTACAATTTAGCACTGCGTACCATCCTCTGACTGACAGGCAGTCGAACGATTGATTCAGATTCTCGAGGATATGCTCGGGGCAAGTATACTACAATTTTGTTGATCGTGGGAAGATCATATGCCTTTGTGTGAGTTTTCCTACAACAACAACTATCAGGTGAGTATCAGGATGCCACCATTTGAAGCACTTTATGGTAGGATATGCAGGTCACCAGCATGTTGGGCGACACTGGAAGATACAGTGGCTATAGGACTTGAAGTTGTTGTTGACCATACCGAGAAGGTAAGACACATTAGGTAGAGACTTCAAGCAGTGCAAGATAGGCAGATGAAATATGCAGACAAATACCTTAAGGGTCTGAGTTACGAGGTTGGACACTTGGTGTATTTGAAAGTTTCGCCTTGGAAAGGTCATCAGAGGTGTGGCATTGACGGGAAACTAGCACCAAGGTTCATTGGGTCGTTCAAAGTTGAGGAACACGTCGGCAAAATGGCATACCGTTTGGAGTTGCCACCGTAGTTGGCATGGGTATACCTAGTGTTTCACATTTCGTGTTAAGGCTAGCTAAGTCGGGATCGAAGTGTGTGGTTGATATATGTCAGATTGAGGTGTGACCTGACGTGTAATATGATGAGCAGCATGTGGAAATCGTGGATATGAGGACTATGATTTTGAGAAATAAGGAGATCCCGAAGGTTTTGGTACAATGGCAGCATCACGGGATCGAGGGACTCACTTGGGAGCTTAAGTCTACAATGTGACGACGGTATGCCCACTTATTTGCTGGTAATTAGTTTTAGTTTAATTTAAATTTCGGGATGAAATCTCACCTAGTTGGGAAGAACTGTAACAGCCTGAATTTAACTTGTCGTTATTAATGATGTGGTTGCAGACATGGTTGACAGCTTAAATGCTCGTGGGACCTGCAGTTAGGCTTGTACGCACCTGGAGCTAGATAAATAGTTATTTTGTGTTATTTTTTAATTTGCGATGATTATATTAAAATAGAGTAAATGACATCGCAATATGTGTGATTAAATTACATTTGACGTGCGAGATTGTGTGTTACGTATTCGCTTCGATATACATGTCAAGGCAGGTACCAGGTAGTTTAACCAACTTAACATTAGGCCAAGGGAAATAATACACACATAAAATGAAGAAAATGGGTTAAATAATAATATGAAATATATATTGGTGGTTAGGGGCATGGCAGGACGCATATGTCGCGGTTCAGGATGCGAAACAGGGCGTCGGAACACCCGAAACACCACTTTTTGTGTTAAATACAAGGGTGAGTGTGCCATATGTGTCACAATTGGAGTAATGAGAGATTGGAAATGGAGCTAATGGAGGTTATTTGATTTCCCAGAGATCTATAAGTGAGAGGAGATGCCATTTGACTATAAAAGTCAAGTTGGACCTCATTTCCACCACTTTTTTTTTATCCTTTCTATCCAAGATTGAAGACAAGAAAGACAGGGTTTTGGAGATCAAAGTTGGTGATTCAAGGAGCTTAGAGGGGTGAAAACATCATAAACAAGGTGAGAATCATATACACCTTAACTTTCTCTATTTTTTTATCTTAATTATAGAGGTGTTGGTGATGGTTTGGTGGTTATGGAGTTGTGGTTTTAATGGGTTTATTATACTTTGAAGTTCTATTGTTGGTGTTGTGGTTGTTGTTGGTTCGGTAGGGTTGTTAAAAACCCATAAATTTTCAACAGTTTTGCTGTCCAGAACGCGATTAGCGTGCTAATGATGTCACGTATCGCGTTAATGTTCTTCCTAATAAAGAACATATAACTGCCAAGGAATTAGCACGCTAATTCCCAGACCCAATGCGCTAGATTCTGCAGTTTTGACATTATTTTTGTTAAGTGACTCAAAACACATCCATGACTTAAAATCAATTATAAATGGAAATAGGTCATTTCGGGCAGTAATTTGGGATATCTGGGACTAGGCAGAGCTAGATGGGGGGTTATTGACGAGACGTGGAGTGCAGTTTGAGGTATGTAGTATCCCAACTTAAATTTTTTGAGCAATACTTTATTTTTACTTTTGAATTCATATTATGTCTTTAATACTCTATTATTGGTTTGATTTAATGGACGGACGTTGAAGGCTCTCCTTACGTGCCATTTCTGTGTGTACGTCCATTAAGTCATAACACGTGTGCCATCTCGGTGAATAGAGCTATCAGAGAGTCGTGTAGGGCACGTGTTGGTGCATCGTAGGCTCCACATCGACTACCTAGTGGAACCAGATACTGGCCTTGCTTGAGTGTTTCTCGTTGGCAATAGTCTGTTGGGAGTCCGAAGTATGACGCTAGTCCAACTCTAGGCTCTAGGAACACACTCTTTGAGCTTTCACTATTACATATGCATGCGATGAGCACAATTGCCTGTTTTATTTCCGCACGTTTATTTAATAGTTTTGTTTAAACTCCAGTATTTACTTTCCAAATTGCTCACTTAATTTCCTTGGAAATACTCACTCTAGACTCATCATCCGCCTTTTTGTGATGACTTAAGTGCAAATCCTAGTACGAGCCGTGGAAAGGGCAAGCTACCGGAATATTTGTGATTCAGAGACATATAGCCAGGCTTATATGTTTATACATATCTATTTTGTTTTTATTTTGGGATTTGGGATTGTGAGATAGCTCGAGACTCTATACTGTTGATATTTTGATACATTAAGGTACATGATTGATATATGATGGTATATGGGTTTTCCACTGTAGGTATCAGAGTTATTTGTATGAATTTAATGTTATATATGTTTTTATTATGTTAAAAGACTTCCGTTGTGATTTATTTGGGTTTAAAATGATCTTAGCAGATGACTTGAGTTCAGTAACAATTTTAATAGTAAATTGTTGTAATTTGAAGTTAATAATGATTATATGGTGGATGAGTAGGCATGTGGGACACAGCCGGTGCTGGTAGGTCCAGGTTATGGGCCTACATTGGCCCTGTGGTGGTCCATTTAGAAAAATGGGCCATTACAACCCCTGGGTCGACCCTACTTGATCCGGCCAGACCGAGGTCAACCTGGGTTAAGTCGACATAACTCGACCCACTTGGGGGTAGGCGGGCCCGACCCACTTAGCTACGCCCTCCCTCTTGCCGAACGAAAGCTCTTTGTTCATTCAACTGTTTTCTTATATATATAACAATCAACAATAACATTACATACAACTAATAAAACCATAACATCAACAACCCACCACCATTAAATTCCAAAAAACTCTCTTAAAATTTCAACAAAATAATCACTTACCTCGATCTAGGGAGGTTGCCGCGAAGGTCTCTACGAGGGAGAGACTTTGCAAGGTAGATGGCGAGATGGTGGAGGTGTGAGGAGATCTTGGTGGTGGAGACTTGGTGAGGGAGAAAAATGAGAGGGTATGAGGATGAAGATGAGATCGTTGGAGAAAGAGTGTGTGCGTTGGGTTTGATTTGGAAAAAGAGAGAAAGTATGAGAGAGAAAAAATGAAGTATGGAGTGATGTGATGGGTAGGTGTGATATGATATGTGATGTGGCCTATCAAACCCTTAACTATCCCATACACCCGCGTTACGCGCACCCTGCGGCGACGTAGACTCTCGTCACTAGTCACGCACATTACGATCAACAAAAATATTAACTGGTGCGATGCAAATTAATAATAATACAATCAATTTAACACACATTATACAAAAATAAATGCTTATACCTCGATTGGCATGCTGTGACGACCCCAAATTCCAAAACAAACCGGGTACCGCCACGTCGCCAGACATGTCACCAAGCATGCCACGTCACCGCACACTTATGTTGACTGTCCATGACCTAAACCCTTGTGCGTAACTTATTCGCCTTTAACTTAGTAATTAAGGATATTTTATGAAATATAAAGTTATTCGTGATTTAGTACTTTAATATAAGTCATACATGGATGTGGAAGTCTTAAGGCATGCATATATCATAAAAGTGAAAAAGTTTGCATTTTTATGAACAACCCTACAGTGTGGAAACCCGACATTAGATACCATGTATATCAAAAGCGACAAAAGTACAAAAAGTGAGCATATACATGTATCGGGTATACAAGTCCTCCCAAAATATCATAAAGTAGTTAATAGATACATACAACTACCTACGCAAAAGTGGCGGCCTCTCCCTACTTAGACGTAGTTGCCTAAGACTCCTTTGCCGCGGCTCGTCGCAGGATCTGCGATTTGTCACCAAGAACAATGAAAAATCCCAGGTGAGTAAATCCCATAGAACTTTAGCTAATATTCACGAATTTCAATGAAACGGCTACAATTCATGCAATTTATATAAAGGACAACAATAAAGAAATTCGCATGAAAATAAGTCGTTGAGAAATCAAATTTTGGACACGAGTGTAGCGTGACAGAGAACCCTGGTCGACATCCGAGAATCTTCTTAGCTAATCCGAGAGGAACCATTGACGACAACCTCGCCAAACATCTCACGGTCGAATGAGAGGAACCATTGAACGGTAGACCCCGTCCAAAATATCTCTCGAGAGGAACCATTGACGTAGGCTTATGCCTTCGTCAAAACATCTCTCAACCTACGGGTTTTGCGAGAATAGTCACCGCGTAGCCCTATCATGGCCAATTGCTAGCCCCGGGGTGTGAGTCCGTGCCATGCCGAACCCGTCGACAAACACACATACACACGTGGGAGTGGATGAACAATAATTGAACAACAATAAATAGCGCAATGGAATAATTGAGATGCGAAATAAAGTAAATGTCATAAAAGAATTTTAACTAATTTTCTCGTGGGATTACTTACCTCAAACAAATCGCAAAACGCCTTTGAAATGTCCCGCACTCACCTCGAGATACGTACCCGACACCCGACTATGATCTCCTAAATTCCTGGTGCCAATTAAAACATTTTTAATATTTTTCCTAATTTTTATGGGTTTTTTTCCCATTATTTTCCACCTGTTTTTCTTATTTTTCTGTAATTTATTTAATTTAAAACTATTTTTAAATTAAAAATTTATATTATATTATTTTAAAATAGGGGTGGGTAGACCGGGTTTGGGTGGGTTCGACCCGATCCAAGGTCCGGTTGGGCTGGACCGGCCCAACCAGTCAGGGGACGCCGCCGCGGCACCCCACCCCCACCCCATCTCCTTCTTCCTCAGGAGACGTTAGTCTCTCGGTTCTTTTTTTTTTTTTGTTAATACAACAACAACAACAATTCCAACAACAACAACAACGCAACTCCAACTATAACAACAACATTAACCACTCACTTGACCCCGAGCTCGCCGTCGCCGCTTGCCCGCCGAGCTCGCCTGTCCGCCGAGCTCGCGCCTCGCTCCCGCCGAGCTCGCCGTCGTCTTACTCGTCTCACTCCTTGCCCGAGCTTCCCTTTCTGGTCGTCACTCTCCCTCTCTCCTCTCTCTCTCTCTTTCCACCAGCGCCTCTCTCTTTCTCTTTCTCTCATTTCCTTCCTTTCTCCCGATTTTAAATGAAAAACTTTTTTTTTTTAATTTGTTATTTGGTGAGAAAGGACAAAAAGGAAATGATGAGGGATGGTTGATGTGATATTTGATGTGATGTGTGATGTGACGGCTATATCCCATATTACCCCGTACGCCCGCGTTACGCGCACACCGCGACGTTGCACACTCTCGTCACTACACGCGCACAACGCGGCCAATAAAATATTAAACGATGCGACGCTAATTATTTAATATTAATAACTTAAGTAAACATTCACACACAAGAATAACAAGTTTTTACCTCATTAGGCGTGCCTTGAGCTTTTCTGCGACGTCCACGTGGGTCTGAGCTTAAGGTTTTAATATGAAATTTGTAAGTTAATTGGGATTAATTAGAGCGGGCCGTTACAATCTTCCCAACTAAAGGAATTTCGTCCCGAAATTCAAATTTAATGAAATCTTTACCTTGAAACAAGTGGGGGTATTGTTCTCGCAAGGTAGACTCTCTCTCCCAAGTGAGGCCCTCGTTCTTATGATACTGCCATCGAACGAGTACAAGTGGTATTTCTTTCCATCTAAGGGTTTGTACCTTGCGATCCACTATCTCAATGGGGTGTTCCTCGTACGTCACATCTGGTCGAACCTCGATTTTTGTCATATCAATCATTGGTCTCGGTCCTGATCTTGCCAATCGTAACATCGAAATATGTAAAACATTATGAACCCCTGCCAATCGACTTGGCAATTTCAATTGATAAGCGACTTTCCCAACTTGTTTCTCAATCTGAAATGGCCCAATAAATCTTGGTGCTAATTTCCCCTTGATCCCAAATCTCTGATGACCTTTCAACGGAGAAACTTTCAAGTAGACCCGATCGTCTACCTCGTAGCTCAGCCCATCGCGGTACTTATCCGCATACTTCTTGTACTGTGTGTTGGGCGAGCAATAACCGTTGACGAATCAGTCTCACCTTCTCTGTATGGTCCACAACAATCTCAGGCCCCACAACTGATGTATCCTCTGGCTCTGCCCAACAAGCCGGTGATCTACACGGTCTACCGTACAGGGTTTCAAATGGTGGCATCTCAATACTGGCCTAATAGCTGTTGTTGTAAGAAAATTCACAGAGCGGCAAGTACTCCTCCCAAGACCCACCAAACTGCAACACACATGCCCTGAGCATATCCTCCAGTATTTGTATTAATCTCTCTGACTGCCCGTCCGTCTGAGGATGGAATGCGGTGCTAAACTGTAATTTAGTACCAAACTGTTCCTGCATAGCTTGCCACGATAATGATGTAAGACTGACTGTCTCGATCTGAAACAATCGAAATTGGTACTCCATGCAGCCGTACAATTTCTTTTTCGAATAATATGCTCAACTGTGTGAAATTATATTTCATAGAAATTGGTAGGAAATGAGCTGATTTCGTCAACCTGTCCACAATCACCCATATCGCATCGTGTTTCCGCGAAGCTTGCGGTAATCACAAACGAAATCCATCGTAATGTGTTTCCATTTCCACTGAGGGATGGGCAGTGGTTGCAATAACCCTCCAAGCCTCTTGTGCTCAGCTTTAACCTGTTGGCACACCTCACAACCCCTAACGTAGGCGCCAACGTCCACCTTCATCCCTGACCACCAAAATAATCGTCGCATATCGTGATACATTTTGGTCCTGCAAGGATGCACTGTATATCGGGACCTGTGAGCCTCATGGAGTATCCCATCGCGTATCTCTGCCACTGCTGGAATCCATAACCTCCCTCGGTGCCTCAAACACTTATCCACAGACTCGCTCCAATTCGGGTGATCGGGATTACGTGCCATCTCACTGAATCTCGAGTACATCTCGTCAGTCCTCTGACACTCCAACACTCGCGGAATAGAAATAGACGGTACACCAATCTGTCCACAAATCTGTGCATCCGCCGTAGCAAGAACCTCTATCAAACTCATTGTTGTCGCCGCCTCAAGTAAACCATACTCGTGCATCATATGGCAGACAACTGTCTTAGAATCCGGTCCTCTCCTGCTCAATGCATTTGCTACGACATTTGCTTTCCTAGGCTGATATTCGATGGAGAAGTCGTAGTCCTTCAGCAATTCTAACCAACGTCGCTGTCTCATGTTCAGATCTTTCTGAGTGAATAAGTATGTCAAACTCTTATGATCTGTATATAATGTGAATCTCTCACCGTAAAGGTAATGTCTCCATACCTTCAGTGCAAATACGACTGCTGCAAGCTCCAAGTCATGCCTTTGGATAATTCCTCTCATGGGTCCTCAATGTCGGGATAGATATGCGATTACGCTGTCTCCCTGCATCAGCACACAACCTAGCCCTGTGCCGCAAGCATCAGTATGAACAGTCAATCCCTTACCCGGCTCTGACAACACTAGTACTGGTGCAGTAGTCAATCTCATATTCAACAGTGTAAATGCATCCTCGCACTCTTTGACCAATTGAAGGGTACATCCTTTTTTGTCAATTTAGTCATTGGCGCGGCGATCTTTGAGAAGTCCTTCACAAATCGCCGATAGTATCCTGCTAACCCAAGGAAGCTCCTGATATCTGTCACTATCTCAGGTGTTGGCCAATCTATGACAACATTAATTTTACTCGGGTCCACTGATATACCTTTGTCACTGATCACGTGTCCCAAGAATTTGACTTCTGACAACCAAAACTCGCACTTACTGAATTTAGCATAAAGTTTGTGTTCTCTCAGCGTCATCAATATCTGCATGAGATGTTGTCCATGATTTTCGCGAGTCTTGCTATAGATCAATATGTCATCGATGAAGAAAATGACGAATTTATCCAAGTACGGCTTTAGTACTATGTGCATCAAGTCCATGAACATGGTCGGTGCATTCGTTAATCCGAATGGCATCACTGTAAACTCAAATAACCCATATCGATGCTGAATACAGTCTTAGGTATGTCTTCATCCCGAATTCTGAGCTGATGATAACTCGATCTTAAGTGGATCTTGCAGAAGACACGTGCTCCGGCCAACTGGTCAAACAAATCATCGATCCTTGGCAAAGGGTAACGATTTCGTACTGTCACCTGGTTCAACTTCCTGTAGTCAATGCACATCCTTAAACTATTGTCCTTCTTCTTAACAAACAGGAGTGGTGCCCCCCATGGTGATGTGCTCGAGTGTATAAATCATTTCTTCTCTAAATCTTCTAGTTGAGTCTTCAACTCCTCATGCTCCTTCCGTGACATCCAGTACGGTCTGCTAGCTATCGGTTGTGTGCCTGATACTAGCTCAATAACGAACTCAATCTCCCTGTGTGGGGGCAACCTTGGTAGATCCTCCGGGAAGACATCGGGAAATTCACTGACAATTGGGACATCCTCGAGTCTAACCTCTGGGGTCTCGGATGACTCTACTATCCCTGCAAACACTTCCATCTCTAAGGTCGTAGCCAATCTACCCCTGGTGGTCGGTAGTATACTCGCATCACCCGTGAAAGTGAACTCTGGTATATCGGGGATTTGAAAAGTCACTATCTTACGGAAACAATCGACCTGGGCGTGATATGACGCTAGCCAGTCCATACCCAAAAGTGCATCGAACTCTAAAAACTCTAGGACGCGTAGGTCGATAGGGAGTTCGTGTCCGGAGATCTCTATCGTGCAACCCTCACAAATCATGTTAGGGTAAACCTTCTCCCCAGCTGCTGTGCTGAGAATCAGGAGTGTACTAACTGTAATCGGTGTTAACCCTAACTCGTCAACTATACGTCCAGAAATAAATGAAACTGTGGAACCAGAATCAATAAGTGTATGCATAAAACGATTGCAAATCGAAATCATACCCTCAACGAGCTGTCTGGTGGCCTCGCGGTCTGGCTGTGCTACAGCATGCATCCGCTCCCTGGCCTGAACTAGTGGTGCTGCAATCGGTGCTACTGAAGTCATCGGACATTCTTTCTTAATGTGTACAGGCTGCTATTTGCATTTGTAACAAGTAGATGCTGATGTCCTGACCCCTGGCCTTGACATTTGTCTGACCTCTGGCCCTGATTCTGACCATACTGTCCTCGGTCCCTTCCTCCCTGATCCTGGGTCTGTCTGCCCGGCCGCGGTGCATAACCACCACTTGACAAATGTGCTGACTGCGCAGGTACTATCGCATGCGAAGTGACCGCCTGACGATCCTCATGTCTTGGCCTTTGTCCTTTCCTATCTCTGTGATCGATGATCCTTTTCCTTTTCCTGTCATACCTAGTGCCTTGCTGGGACGACCCCGATGCCAACTGTGGCATGGGCATCGCGACACGAAAGATAAGATATGTCTCATGGGCTAAGGCCCTCTCGTAGATCTCCTGTAGTGTACGAGCTCCACCTGATATTACTGCGCTCGCAATCTCATCTCGAAGCCCGACTCCAAAGTAGTGAACCTGATCGCGATCTGTAGAAGCCAAATCCCCAACGAACTGTAATAGGTAGCGAAACCTCTCCATGTACTGGACCACGGTACGATTACCCTGCCTAAGACACAAAAATTCATGTCGCAGACGTAACTGTATCTCCCTCGGTATATACTGGTCATAAAAGGCCTGTCTGAACCCGGCCCAAGTAGTCGGCTCTCCATGAGTCTCGGTATGAGCGGTCTACCAAACTCCGGCCTTTCCTCGGAGCATATATCCAGATATCCTAGCACGAATACTATCGTGAATCCTTAGAAGATTATGTAATTTCTCGTGTGCGAGAAGCCATCTCGTAGCTGCTTTCGGGTCTCCGCCTCCGGTGAAATATCCCGGCTGAAATCTCACAAATTCCTTCGTCAGCTTAGCTTCAACTGACTGGGAAGCCTCAAATGTGATTTCTTGTGGAGCATGTGTCAGTGTCACTGCTTGTGTAGATGCCGGTGTGGTAGTCTCTGCCATAACTGTAGTTACTAGCGTACCCTGAACAATCGGCGCGGCTGCCGGCTCAGTGGCGCTCGATGTGATGGTGGCAGAAAGCGTCACGATAGGCGCTATCTGAGCACGGAGCAAGGCCATCATCTGCTCGAACTGTCGGTCGTGTGCCGCAATTCGATCAAGTACACTCCGATCAGTCGCGATAGGCGTAGTACCACTCGTCTGTCCACCATCCTCAAAAGGTGGATTCGGCTGTCCGTCCATGTCGTATCTGCAACAGCGAAGGCTCGTATCAACTTCGTATACGCATATATACTATTACAAATCAAAATATATAACGTATAAGCCTTGGCATTACCCGTCCCATGTTTGCTTCCCAACTAAAGTTCTAGGTCAAGATCTTCGGGTTTCCACATCTAATGTTTGTTGTTAAGTTTTATTCGGTTGTATTACATTTTCCCCTAGGTTCGCCTGAACCTAAGCTCTGATACCAACTGTGACGACCCCAAATTCCAAAGCAAACCAGGTACCGCCACGTCGCCAGACACGTCACCAAGCATGTCACGTCACCGCACACTTATGTTGATTGTCCGCGACCTAAACCCTTATGCGTAACTTATTCGTCTTTAACTTAGTAATTAAGGATATTTTATGAAATATTAAGTTATTCATGATTTAGTACTTTAATATAAGTCATACAATGATGCGGAAGTCTTAAGGCATGCATATATCATAAAAGTGAAAAAGTTTGCATTTTTATGAACAACCCTACAATGTGGAAACCCGACATTAGATACCATGTATATCAAAAGTGACAAAAGTACAAAAAGTGAGCATATACATGTATCGAGTATACAAGTCCTCCCAAAATATCATAAAGTAGTTAATAGATACATACAACTACCTAAGCAAAAGTGGCGGCCTCTCCCTACTTAGACGTAGTCGCCTAAGACTCCTTTGCCGCGGCTCGTCGCAGGATCTGCGATTTGTCACCAAGAACAATGACAAATCCCAGGTGAGTAAATCCCAGAGAACTTTAGCTAATATTCACAAATTTCAATGAAACGGCTACAATTCATGCAATTTATAAAAATGAGAACAATAAGGAAATTCGCATGAAAATAAGTCGTTGAGAAATCAAATTTTGGACATGAGTGTAGAGTGACAGAGAACCCTGGTTGACATCCGGGAATCTTCGTAGCTAAACCGAGAGGAACCATTGACGACAACCTCGCCAAACATCTCACGGTCGAATGAGAGGAACCATTGAACGGTAGACCTCGTCAAAAACATCTATCGAGAGGAACCATTGACGTAGGCTTATGCCTTCGTCAAAACATCTCTCAACCTACGGGTTTCACGAGAATAGTCACCGCGTAGCCCTATCATGCCAATTACTCGAATAGCGCGGGGTAGCTAGCCCCGGGGTGTGAGTCCGTGCCATGCCGACCCCATCGACAAACACACACACACGTGGGAGTGGATGAACAATAATTGAACAACAATAAATAGCGCAATGGAATAATTGAGATGCGAAATAAAGTAAATGTCATAAAAGAATTTTAACTAATTTTCTCGTGGGATTACTTACCTCAAACGAATCGCAAAACGCCTTCGAAATGTCCCGCACTCACCTCGAGATACGTACTCGACACCCGACTATGATCTCCTAAATTCCTGGTGCCAATTAAAACATTTTTAATATTTTTCCTAATTTTTTCGGGTTTTTTTCCCATTATTTTCCACCTGTTTTTCTTATTTTTCTGTAATTTATTTAATTTAAAACAGTTTTTAAATTAAAAATTTATATTATATTATTTTAATATATGGGTGGGTCCCTAGACCGGGTTTGACCCGGTCTAGCTGGGTCGGCCTGACCCGGTCCAACCGGGTCCGGTTGGGCCTGGACCGGCCCAACCGGTCCAGGGGATGCACGCACGCACAGCGTGCGTGCAACCCACCCCACCCCACCCCACCCCTTCTCCTTCTTCCTCCGGAGACGTTAGTCTCTGGTTTTTTTTTTTTTTTTTTTTGTTAATACAACAACAACAACAATTCCAACAACAACAACAACAACGCAACTCCAACAACAACAACAACATTAACCACTCATTTGATTAAAGGAGGTTCGAGCTCGCGTCGCCGCTGCCCCGCCGAGCTCGCCGCCGCTGCCCGTCTCACTCCTCGCCGGAGCTTCCTTCTACGGTCGTCACTCTCCCTCTCTCTCTCTCTCTCTCTCTCTCTCTCTCTCTCTCTCTCTCTCTCTCTCTCTCCACCAGCGCCTCTCTCTTTCTCTTTCTCTCATTTCCTTCCTTTCTCCCGATTTTAAATGAAAAACTTTTTTTTTTAATTTGTTATTTTGTGAGAAAGGACAAAAAGGAAATGATGAGGGATGGTTGATGTAATATTTGATGTGATGTGTGATGTGACAACTAAATCCCATACTACCGCGTTACGCGCACACCGCGACGTTGCACACTCTCTTCACTACACGCGCACAACGCGACCAATAAAATATTAAATGATGCGACGCTAATTATTTAATATTAATAACTTAAGTAAACATTCACACACAAAAATAACAAGTTTTTACCTCATTAGGCGTGCCCTGAGCTTTTCTGCGATGTCCACGTGGGTCTGAGCTTAAGGTCTTAATTTGAAATTTGTAAGTTAATTGGGATTAATTAGAGCGAGCCGTTACACGTGCCCTAGACTTATCAATGGTGTCCACGTGGTCCAAGCTTTGGGTCCTAGCAGTCAACACATAATAAGTTCGGGTATATCTTGTCCCCAGTTGCCGTGCTGAGGATCAAAGGTCGCTCTAGCCTAATAGGTCTCAATCCTAACTCATCAACCATACGACTTGATATAAAAGATATAGTAGAACCCGAATCAATCATAGTATGCATAAATCGACTGCAAATCTAAATCATATCCTCGATAAGGTTACGAGTGGCAGCTGGATCTAGTGCAACGATGGCATGAACTTGCTCTCCACACTCAAAACATGCGTGATGTGGTCCTGGTCCTAGTGGAATCCGTTGTCCATGTCCCTGCGTCAAAGGACCTTTGTTCATATCCCTGGTCATATCTCTGCCCCTGACCACCGCCTTTGCCTCTACCCTTAATCTGCTGATATTTCTGTAGCGACCCTGACTGTGCTAGATGTCGTGGTGTACGACATAACTTCGTGCCGAAACAGATGGTATTAGCGCGGTGCGTGCTGGATGGGATGATGGCGCTACAAATCCTATACTCTGTGCTATGTCATATCTCGACCTGAACGGTATGTGTCTCTTCCTCCTCTTGTTACCACTTGACGTATAATCCGACTGTGCTGGTACTCGTGCTGGGATGATCTCATCGGGGTGTTTGCTCAGGTACGCATCTCTGGCCAAACTCCACTAGTATGTCGCATGTAAACTCCCTGGCTCTGTAGTCACCACGATGCCTTCGATATCCCTCAGCACACCTTCCATGAAATAGTGTGCCTAGTCGGTGTCTATGTCAGTTGTCCCTCCAACATAATCCAATAATTGCAAATACCTGCCAAAATACTGCATCACTGACTCCCCAGTGTACTGTCGGATGCTCGGAAACTCGGCTCTCTTCTACTTAAGGACGGAAGGTGGAAAATACTTCTAATTAAATTGCCTCTTGAATTTTGCCTAATCCTTGGGCTTACCCTCGGTAGCCACCATACTGTGCCACCATGTATCGGCCTCTCCTAATATCATCCCTGACGATATACTCAGTCTCATGTGCTTCGGTGTGGCTAGGATGTCATGTATCTTCTCATGGCTCTTCACAAATTTCTCTACCGCCTCGATATTTGTGCCCGTAGAACTCAGCTAGTCTATGTCTCTGGAACTCTCGTGATTGTCTCGCCTCAGCTGTCGCCCCAGTGCTCATCTATATGGGTGTAATCGACGTAGTCTTCACCGGTGCAGGTAGTGCGGGCAATACCGTCTTAGTCTAAACTGGTACTATCTAAACTACAATGGATGGCGTCGGTACGATGAGAGCCGTTGGAGTGGCATGTACGGTTGGCGCACTCATCTCCTGAATAGTGGGCATTGTCGACGAAGATGGTGCTGGTGTAGCTATGATATTTCGTGAGTATCCTAAGGATCTCGTCCAATCGTTGATCTAAATATGTGACTCTCTGAGTCAATGACTGTACCAACTCATTACTCATGAATCGAGGACCTGCTGCCCAACTATCATCACTCGAACCAGGCTAATCTTCCATCGCGATCTGTAATAGTAAACGAGTCTCTAATCAACATATAGTTATCGGTATAGTATAATAAAATACAAAAATTAGCATATATAGGATCAAAGTTTTAATTTTCCCCAACTCTCATCACTTCCCAATTAAAACTCTAACTCAGGATCATAAGGTTCCACTCTAAGTTCCAACCGTGTCCTAACTCTATTTTTAATTTGTGTCTTATTTTGGTCATGGGTTAATCAAAGCTAGAAATAAAAACTTAGCTCTGATACCAACTATGACGGCCATAGTTCCCACAAACTGGGCGTCACCTAACATAAGCCTACATGGACCCCCGAGCCAGTCTCGCAAGGTCAACGTTGGTCTAGTCAACCTTTCAATCCATCCATATAAGTAAATACATAATTTTAAGTCGAATTATACCAGAGTGCCAAATGTCCGAAAAAGCCTCGAACTCATTTTCTAGTTTTTTTCTAATTTTTTAAATTTTTTTGAATTTTTCCATAATTTTATCTAATTTTATTTTATTTTCTATAATTTATATTATTAAAAAATCAATTTAATTTAATTTAATTATTATTTTATTATTAGGGTGGGCCGAGGTCGACCCGACTCGATCCAGCCAAACCAAGGTCGACCCGGGTCAAGTCGGCCCGACCCAACCCACTTGGGCCCTGGTCGGCTTGACCCAGCCCGCATGGGGGTAGCCAGGCCCGACCCACCTAGCTACCCCCACCCCCTTGTTGAAAGAACAGAGAGCTTTTGCTCTATGTTCGTTCGACTGTTTTTATTATATATATATATATATATATATATATTAATCAACAACAACATTACATACAACTAATAAAACCACAACATCAAAAACCCAACACTAACCCACAACCATTAAGTTTCCAAAAATTCTCCTAAAACTTCAACAAAATAATCACTCACCTCAGTCTAAGGAGGTTTTTGCAAAGTTCGCCACGAGGGAGAGACTTTGTGAGGGAAATGGCGAGATCATGGAGGTGTGAGGAGAGCTTGGTGGTAGAGACTTGGTGAAGGAGAAAAATGTGGGGGAAGGTGTGAGGAAGAATATGAAATCGTTGGAGAGAGAGTGTGTGTGTTGGGTTTGATTTGGAGAAGAGAGAGAAAAATGAATTATGGAGTGATGTAATGGGTAGGTGTGATATGACACGTGATGTGACCTATTAAACCCTAACTATCTCATACACCGTGTTATGCGCACCCTGCTACGTCGTACTCTCTCATTACTACGCGTGCGCATTACAACCAACAAAAATATTAGCTGGTGCGATGCGAATTAATAATAATACAACCAATTTAACACATATTACACAAAAATAAATGTTTATACCTCGATTAGCGTGCCTTGGACTTATCGATGGTGTCTACATGGGTCCGAGCTACGGGTCCTAACTTCGGTGTCGACTCCTGAGGGTTGACTGAGTGTGCCACATCACGACGAGTCTGGGTCACGGTCTTGAGATGCCACGTGGCATGTGTTTAATTTTTAGGGTCGTTACACAGGGACTCTAACCCCGTGTGCCTCATCATGGTGGCGAGATCGCACGATGCGTATATCGAGGATATATATATATATATATATATAAACAAAATCAACTCAAACTTATCTCACTGTTTCAACAATTTGTTGAGAAGTTGGTGAAGGTTTGAACTGAAGATTGAAGAGAGTGATCTCTTAAGTTCTTCATATTCTTGAGTTAAATTCATGAATTTGTGATGAATTCTCGTTAGTTCATGTTGTTGGTGGTTGAAACTAGTATTAAACCTCATTAGAGGTCCTCCATGATGTTGTAGGGAGGTATTAGACGTATTTTGGTGAATTGGTGATCGAATAGGGGTTGCTTCTATGTTCTCTACTAGGACGATCGATAGAGGAGCGCGTTCCCTGTAACAGGGAAGCATGCCCCATTCATCAATATTGATGAACCTAGATGGTGGAGCACGCTTAAATGATTTGTGATAAGGACTAGTTTAAGGGTCCTAAACTTTGAGTTTTAGACATATATTGAACTCAAATGATTTGTGATAGGTTCTCAAACACCGGGAGAGGTTCAAGTACCTTGAAACTTAATGAACTTGAAACGAAACTTTAATATATTTAGTTCATATAGCATTATGGACTAGGAATGGGGCAACATACTGTAATTTGACTATTTTAAATATGAAAGTTCTTGAAAATGATTGATAAGACTGACCGGGACCGAGGGATGGACAGACCGGGACCGAAAAATGGAAATGTTGGCTTGGAAATGAATTTCGCCCTTTATCCTAATAAATGGAAATGATAGCTTGGAAATGGATTTCGCCCAGTTTTACCTCAGTCGTCATTATCCAATTATAGTTGGTAGCTCAGACAAGCTTGAATAAACCAACATAATCACATGTCGGCTAACATGTAGATTTTGTGGTTGTATTCTCCAGTGATGTAAAAGTATAACTATATTTTAAAGTTCAAATTACAAATCACAAATACTGTTGCGTATGCCTAATTAACTTACATTCAGTTATTTATTGTTTATATCAATTTCAATGCTTGAATAAATATGTTTTGGATTCATATTGCTATTCATTGACTTATTGATATTAGTTGAGATTGATATCTTTACGAGCATCACTTATCGAGCAAGTTGAAGCGGCCACTCATCTAAACATTTCAAGTTCACAGCCTGGCGCTTCGGCTAAAGGAAAAGAGAATGCATATAAGTCTTATAGTCTTCTTTATGATTAAAGGTACCTTCCTAATATATATTGTTTGAATTACATTGTTGTAATATAACAGGGATTGGGAGGTTTTGTATAATCAAGTTTTGATTTATTAAACTCTAAGTTTCCATGTATAATTTGTATTATCAAAAAATTTTAATTTTTCATTGCGTTTACTTTGATTTTTATTTTGATATAAATATACAGGATGAGTTTATCAGGTACTAGAGGAGTGGTTGCTAGCTCTATTTAAGTCTGGCTGGTGTATCGGGTTTTAATTTTATCGGGATAGGGGATTCTACAGACCCACTAAGATAACACCATATATATTAAGTCACATGTGTTTCTCATGATAGTTAAATCATTTATTACTTTAACTTGATATTACATGAGACTTCAACATTAGGAGCCTGGTGATTTAACAGAATCAAACATTGTCTTTAATCAAACGATTATAAAGGTCATAATTGGTTACTGTGTGAATAATGTTTGAAAGTGTGCAATCGAGATATAATTTGTCCTACTCATTTAGAGAGTGATATTAGTAGGTCCTTTGATGTGTTAGAATGATAAATGGCCAAGTCCGAGTGAATTGATATGATTAGTGTCACTTGGGTGTTTTCAGCATACCTTAAGATCGAGACTAGTACAATTGAACGTTAAGGATGACTTTTTCATGTCTTATGTTTGCTCAAAGATAAAATACGGCAAAAGGATGTGATATAAACGATTGATTAGGTTGTATCGATTTTGATCTTCGTATAACTTGGGTAGTCATAATTCCTTGCTAAAGACCGCTTATGGCTTGTGCACCGAAATATATTTTAGTTCACTGACAATGTTGCATGAACTTATTGGGTTACACACAAAGAACATCTTTGCATGATTTCATATAGTCCATATTGATGAATTTTATAGCATAAAATTCATGTTAGAAAATTACTTATGGTTTGTGATATTATTGATTATTTAATTAGGGGAATATATATCATTAACTTGAAACCCTAAATACAATGGTTCTATAAATAGGTGCTTAAGCGTAAGCATGACATACGTACAGAAAGAGCCAAAACCCTAAAAATGAATTTTATTTTCGTTTTATACTTTCCGTAAGTTTCCGTAAGTTATGGGAGGGGAGATAATCGTTTTCAAGATATCCCAGAGCTAGCACCCCAAATCGTGGTCACCATTCGTGTACGGATTCTTTGATAGAGGGCGCTTGTATGAACATCTTGAAGATTGATCAACACAAACATGTAACTAGTGATCAAGGTATAGTTTCAACTATGATAATCAAACTAATGATTTTCGTTTCAATCCTGTTGGGGTTTTGAAAATAAAATTTTAAAATCTTCATTGTGTTTTCGAACCCTAAAACCCAACACCTCATACTCCGGCTTTGCAACCCCATTCGTTTATGAGTTACATGTGTTGACAATGTGTGGAATATATCCACGAGTGTCAGGAGGGCATTAAGGAGATGTTTGATGCAGTTTAACATCTGATGTTTCTTTCGGTAATCGTAGTTAGACTTAGTCATCAGTTTACTTGGTTACACTCGCAGTTATCTTTTGTTTTAGTAGTGACTAATATTGATGCATGATTTACTTTCCTACTTTATTTCCTTGCTTGCACGTCTTATAGTTATTTTTTATTAGCTTCTTGAATACTATGTGGTAGTCTCTGGGATTTACTCACTAGAACTTGTCTTTTAACAAGTTGTAGATCCGTCGATGAGCCAAAGGAAGTAGGTGCTATGCGACTACCTCTGAGGCCGTTCTTCGTCAGCTTCTCCATTTGATATCATTTGTATACATATCTACTTTTTGTCAAATTTTAGGGACTTCTAGGACACTAATACATGTATATAAAGCTCTTTTGTAGTATTTTATTCGCCTTTCTATACAGATTGTGTCCATTTGCCAGGTTTCCACCCCATAGGTTGTCTATAAGTTAAACCATTTTTTTATATATACCTACTTTCATTTTTGTAATATTTATGCTAATAAATAGTTAAACTTGATAAATAACTAGTTAAGCTTCTAAATTAACTAACTTACATAATAAGTGTGATGGCTCGTTTCCTATTATGGGGCACCGCCCGACCTAATCTCGTCATTAAGCTATAATCCATGTTATGTAAGACTTAACAACGTATTAGTCAGCCTTTTATCTCATTCACTCGTTATATGTGCTCAGGATAAGTATTATTCATTTCTTATTAGTTGTGATTTTCAGAGTTAATCAAAACATTTTATCTTTTTAATATTATTAGCGAAAGACTTATTAAAATTTCAGGAAGCATTATAAAAACACATACTGTGGAAATCAAGGAAATAGACGATCACATGAAACCAAACAGAGAAATACATGCATCAATCAGGGAGTCTGGTCTTTCAACCCAATATATAACCCAAATTTATATCAAAAGGCATAAGTAATAAATACATAAAATGATCACCTACAAAAGTAGCATAAACCACTCGTCAAGGGCTCAAAGGTAGACGTCGATATTCTCCTTCCCTGGTTTGTTACTTGAAGTTTATGCAACCACCATCATAAACTAGATAATGAGTACAATAAGTAAAAGTAAATCATGACGGCTATTGATCCGCAATTCCAATATATACAAAGAAAGGTAATTGAAAGCATAAAATAGCTATGAAGAAAGAAAAGCTAAAAGAAATGTATGCAAGCAATTACCAAGCTACTGCAAAGCATAAAAAACCAAGAAGTCACGCAAATCTAGGTTAGATGACATCCCTGGGTCTATGTCATAACCTAAATAATCAATACACATTTAATTTGTTAATTAGGACAAAATGACCCGTGATGTGTGACCTGTTGCACGATACGTGTCACTACCGAGGCACGGTAGCTGAGGTAAATGTTATATTTGTGTGTCGTATGCCTAGTGTACTGTTTATGGGTAGACTACTAAGTCATTTATAGGTATGCAGATACCGAGACGAGTGGGGATGTGCCTCGAGTCGCGTGTCGACATGGGCCTGAGGTAGTAGCTTGTAGGGTAAGATTAATTAATTTAAATTGATTGTGCTTGATATAATAAGTGGCTATAGTGGTGTTAATGTGTTCACATGAAATTAAATATTCAAGGGTCTATAATTTGTAAAAGAAAATAATGTGCATTGGATTTGCATCGAGATACGCATTGTGCGAGACTCGAGAAAGTTTGGGTCAAACATATAAGGCGATGAAAATATGAGTAAGTCCAAAGTCGGTGTAAAAAAGAACAGAGAAAAGAAAAAATGCAGTGAGGAGAAAAGGAAGAAGAAGAAGAAAAGAGAGAGAGACCGAGACCGAACTCGAAGAATGCAAGGTGAGTTGGGTTTTCGTTGTTGTCGTATGGTTTTCTATTGTTGAAGTTGGTCGTTGTTGTTGTCGTGGCCGCCATAAAGGTTCGGCCATGGAAGGCTCGACCTCCATGGCCGAGAGGTGTGAGGAAGAAAATGGCGGGGGTGTCTTCCCTGCCATCGACTTTAGTTGGGTTAGGGTTGGGAGCCAACCACGACGTTTTAACAAAAAAAACAAAAAAAAACTAGAGCACTTCGTGCTCTAGTAAGGAAGAAGATGGGGGTAGCCCGGGTCTGGCTACCCCATGTACGTCGCGTCGAGCCGACCCTGACCACTACAATAGGTAGCGAATGGTCTACCATGTTCAGCTAGAAACAACTACAAGATTTAAGAAACTTAGAAGCTACAAAACCTTAGTTAGATGTGGAAAACCAGGTGATCCTCACCTAGAAACTATTAGTTAGGAAGCGAAGGAAAGTGAGTTGGGAATTTGATATATTGTGATATACATGTTACTTTTGTTATGTGTATATATGCGTTATCCATGTAGTAGTTGATTCGCGTTCGTTATCCATTTGCAGTCGGAGATGGCGGATTCACGCGATAGCGATGATGCTGGTGCAGCGATATCCAACCTTCGATACCATCAGCGGAGGATTTCCAGAGGCTTTCTAATCGTGTCGCTGTTTAGGGTCAGCAATTAGCGGATCTCATCGCATTTATGACTTCCCGATTTGCTCCACCAACACAGCCAGCTCAAACATTTGGTCTACTGCGACTACAATACCGACCATAGCGCTAGTCGTACCTGCAACACCAATTACAGCAGCTCCAGTAGTAGAGACTATGTCTACACCATCGTCCACACCTCCATCAGCTAGTTCCACAACGGTAGTTCAGCTGGTGAAAGATTTCATCAGACTGAAACCCAGTATACTTCGAAGGTTAGAGAGATTTTGAGAAGATCGAGAAGTGGGTCTTGTCACAGGAGAAGCTACATAGAGTCTTGCAGATTGAGGATAGACTCAGAGTTGAGATATCGTCGTACACATTGCAGCGAGACGCCGATGTGTGGTGGCATGCGACGATAGCTGCTGAGGGAGAGTTTGAGTCTTGGGATGCTTTCAAGACTAAGTTCTATCAGCAGTACTTCCCAATTGCGCTGATGAAGAGGTTGAGGAATGAATTCATGAATCTGAGACAGGGAGCCGACGAGACATTGATGAGCTACCGAGACAGATATGGTTATCTGAGGCAGTTTGCGGGAGATATTGTGAAGGAGGATGCAAATGATGTATATCATTTTGGTGACGGATTGAGGCCGGATATTGGTTTTTATGTGGTTAGTTCAGGTGTCAGGACACTAGAGAGATTTTCGAGCGTGCACTTGCTCACGAGACATATTGTATGAGTCGAGTTACTGATGGGACACCCTTAGTGCCCGCGATGACACCCGATTAGATGACGGAGTATGAGCGGAGGAGACAGAAGGGCAAAGGATCGAGGAGATGGGATAGAGGTGTTCAAGGGGCATTGTGCCTTATGTACCCACTACCTTGCATGACACACGGGGTAATGTACCTCGAACGGGGTAACTGGACCTCAGGGTTTGTTGGCGCAAGAATAACTTGAGTGAACATGATGAGTTTTAAAACTCGGACATGTTAGCAAGTATACATTCTAGTGACGACTAATTTACTTGGAATAGAAAAGGTGTAATCGTAAGTACAACCTTTTGAAATTATGATATAAAGATCAATTTGTAATGAAACGAGATAGAGTAGAGCTCAAAATTGTAGTGGAAAGGCTGATGTGATGAAGATCACAGCCGAACGACCCTAATCCATTACTACTTAGCCTCGAGTCAATTTCATATTTGGTTAATTTAAGTATCTCTTTACATGATGTTTCTTTCAATATAGTTGTTATTTAAATTATGCCATTTGATACTTGTTGCCTATTTGGGAATGTGGATCAATGTCTCACAGTATTACTTAAATAATTTCATATACTCACCATCTAGTTTGTAACGGTGGGTGCAGAGCAGTCGAGTAGCAGACCAGGCAAAGGGAAGATTTGTGACTACCTCTGAGCCGGTGAAGGACTGCTACGACATATTTTTGTACGTTTTGCATTCTTTGTATTACCTTTTATATATACATGATATTTTTACTTTTGGGTTGAGTGATAGGAACATCTGACCAGACACATGTTATATATATATCACCACTTTTGTTTATATATGCATGTGATCACTATTTCCTGGTTTATCCACGATAGGTTAGGCCTTATGTCCACTACTAACGAAATAAGACTTCCGCTGAATAATTTGTTAGATAGAAAATCTAAATTAACTCTCATTTATAGACAACTATAAGTTAGACAGTAGAACTAGCCAGGTAACTGTAGG
Organism: Stephania yunnanensis; assembly: GCA_039657365.1. Lineage (NCBI taxonomy): Eukaryota > Viridiplantae > Streptophyta > Magnoliopsida > Ranunculales > Menispermaceae > Stephania > Stephania yunnanensis. The sequence continues at coordinate 7,654,736 of CM077585.1, forward strand.
TGGTATCATAATTGGTAGTGTTTAGGTGTTTAAATAAGGCTGACTAGTTCCTTGTTAGGTCATATGGGTGAGATCAGGGCTTAATTAAGGGATTAGGCCGGGCGGTGCCCTTATATGGAGAAGGGGTCGTCACAGTCTAATACCTCGTGTGCCATGCTAGAAACACCATTTGTGCGGAGTGCTGACATTTCCATGGAATCTAACCCCGTGAGTTGTGCTACTAATAAGATATAAATACATTAGCTGTGTTGAGTGCCGACATCTTTAGGGAATCTAACCTTGTGAGTCGCACATCTCATATAATAGAAGGCCTAGACTGGTGGAATATCTTAGACTTAGTTGGCACTAAGATGGATTTGTAGAATACATAAAAACAATTACTTCACAACAAAAATGTTGACATAAAGGGATTCAAACACCAATAAGGAATGCATATATCATAACATGCTTTTTGGTAAGTAAATTCAGCAGTTGAGAATCAATAAAAATGAAATCCAACGTAGAACAAGATCAAGACAAGAAATGTCATATATCAAGTCATAACATGATTAAATGAATCCAATAAACTTAAATAGGAAACATAAAAACAAGTAATGGCATTTGGAATAAGGGAAAGCAACAAAATAGTCTAAGTGATTGTAAATCAACTCAAATAATGGAAGTGAATTGTAGATAATTTCCTTAAAACATTTACGTACATCAAATACACGCAATTCCTAGCCTATACCGGCTCTTAACCACTCAAAACTCGTGTTCTACACCCTTCAAGTCCTCTCTAAGCTCTTGAGGTGTCTAAACAAGTTTAAATTTAACTGTTTTAGGTTGGTTAAATTATTTTAAATTTTAGTTTTTCACCATCAACCCCCTTAATATTTTGTTTATGTTGAAATCTACTTAATTAAATAAATGTAGTTTTAGTGCAACAACTTTTGAGTTGATTTCAATTACCAAAATGTTAAAATTATTTATTATAGTCCAAATAAATTTTTTTAAGCTATGATCCTGGAAATTTCAAATTCCTCACCAAAGTTGCAAAGGATTTTTAGACATGAAAACATTCAAATTTCAAAATCTTTCGGTAGGCAAAAGTTGTTCTCATTTGAGTTAGCTTTAAAATGCCACTAGAATGAGTCAATCTCAATTTAAAATGAGGAAGTTATGATAAAAAAATACAGAGACTGGTTCATAACAACAACATGCAGAATTTTCAATTTTCTTTTACAACTCCATAAACTTCAAAAAATCATAAATTTTTTATTTCAAAACCAAATTGAAAATGTCTTAATAGGTAAATTATTAGCAAAAAGTGAGGAATATGAAAATGTTATTGATTTTTGAAATAAAAACATCTATATAACTGAATTTTAGAAAATCGTTTTCATCTGATTGAAAATCCAATTTTGAGCAAACTTTGAAATTTTGAAATTCAATGCTTAAGACTCCATCTATACTTCAATTTTGATCAAACTAAGCTTAAAAACCTTCTCAAATCAGTTTTGAACAAAAACCTTTTGATTACCCATTCAATTGGTTCAAATTTAAATCAAAGAAAATGAGATTTGTTACTTAGTGTGTATAGTTGTTCCCAAGACTTGAATCTCCTACTTTAGTTGATTAATTCTCCTTCCACTTAATGAATTTGCTACCATCAACCACAATTTCCAGCAGCTCTTAAGCTCGAATTTTTATTTCAATGTTATGTTTGTTGCATGTTAAAAACAACCACTAAGTTTTGTTTATATAGTTTTTAATTTTCATCAAGAGCACACACATATCTTAATACCCATCAATGGCTTCCATTTGCTCCAACCAATTCCACTAACTCTTATCTACTAACACACATCCCTACTTAAATCTCATGAGATTCCATTATAGTGCGAATCTCGAGAAAATCTTGTGGTTCATCGATTTTTCATCCAACTATAGGCATTTTTAATCAATTGATTTAATTAATTTAACTTAGATATTTTTATACATATGGTTAATGAAATTAGTCGCACAATCAACACATTTATAGTACCACTAACTCCTGACTATCTGGAATTAGGTGCCTCAACTTCAACATGCTTCCCGAGGCATACGCATGTGTGTAATATTTTTTATTTAAACTTTAAGCATTGTAATTGATTTATATTAAATCATATGCTAATAGGTCATATGTTTGATTCATTGATTTAATAACTAAACTTAAACTCACCATATAGTTCTCTACCCCGGTCCTACACTCGCACGCATCCCAAAGCGTATCTCCACTCACACGCCGAATTAACGAATAAGCAAACTAATTAAATGTTGGGGTATAGTGTACACACATACATCACAATAGGCATTTATTACTTAAAAATAACATATTTTCTCGATTTTTGTGCTGAGTGTGGATTGCGTAATACTTTCGAGCCACGTCATAGGTCGGTGACCTTGATTTGGGACTAATTCGCTATTAGTGAGTTTTGGTCCGTTATAATAAGTCACTTAATGATTATATAGTGAACAACTGCCTAAGTTAGGTTTATTGAAAAATGCGCAAAAATTGTAAAGGGGGCCATGTAACAACCCAAGATTTACTAATAGTAATTAAGTCCCTGATCGGGGTGACCGAATCGTGACATGATCCAAGAGCGGGTACACAGTTCTAACACTCGACATGAAGACTGAGTAATACTATTTTTGGTATGATGTTTGCTTACTGCATTGTATATGTGTAAACTTATTAAGTCACTTCTACTTGAATATAAACGTCGAGACGTGTACGAGAACATACCTCGAGATGTTTGCCGACTTGGGACCTGGGTAGAGAGTGATGTGGTAAATCCTAATTTTACTAAATGTGATTAAAATAGCTAATTTAATGTGCATATAGTTGAATTTATGTAAATATGGCCTAAGCTAAGAAAGTAAAACAAGGAACATTAATGTACTTCAGGATACGTATGGTTATTATCCTTATATAACTTAGTGTAAATATGTGTGTTAGTATGGATGATTTAGTAGATGTAAGACCAAGATGTAAGCCATGAGATGATCTTAGAGATGAGTGTGTAAGCAAGATCAAGGGTTACAAATACACCTCACTACTATAAAAACTTGAAATAGTGGAAAGATCAAACAAAACCCATTTTCATTATATGCAAAAGGAGAAAGAGTGTTATGAGGAGATGATCAAACTATTGTTGTGAAAATTTAATGAATTTGGGTATGATTGATCAAGTTAAAGAAGCTCCATAACTAGGTAAAACAATCTCCATCACCACTTTGTAGAATTCAAACAAAAACGTAAGTTTTGGTTCAGTTTTGATTTTTCAACAATTTAAATAGGCAAACAACGTTGTTTTCAAAATAAAATTCCATATGTGGATTCCTTGTGAAATCTCACTAATTCTAATATTAAAAAAGTTATGGATTTGGATATTTTTTTCATTTGGTTATGAGTTTTCGAAGTTCATGAGGTTGTAAAACGAAAATTTGAAAATCTGCATATTGTTATTAGTTATGAATTTTTGAAGTTCATGAGGTTGTAAAGCAAAAACTGGAAAATCTGCATGTTGTTATTATGAACCAACATCTGTAATTTGGTTACAACTTCATCATTTTAAATCGAAATGGACCCATTCTGGTGACATTAGAAAGGTAACTGAAAGAAGAACAACTATTAGTGAGTTAAATATTTTGAAATTCGAATGTTTTCATATCTAATGATCCTCTGTAACTTTGATGATGAATTTGAAATTTATGGGTTCACGGTTTTACTAATGTCTTACTATTTTGAGAATAACTTCCTAATTTCTTATCGCATGAATCTTATCTTTTAGTATGATATTTTAGGGTATGTTTTTAGGCTCCAGTAAAAGAATCATGACTGTTGAAGATATGGTTTAGGAGAAATGATATTTACAAAGTTATTGGTCGGAATCTAAAACTATTTTGAGACATTGTGGTAAAACTTTCATATATCCTTCGATTCTTATCGAAATTATGTAAACTTTATAGTTCTGGAAATCTATGACATAGCTTTAAAAACTCATATTTGTACTACAATACCTGATTTTACAATTTTGGTAATTGAAATAAACTCATGAGTTGTAACAAAAATGTCTTTATTTATTAAAGTAGATTTCAACATAAACAAAGTATTAAGGGGGTGATTGTAAAACATTAGAATTTAAGACTACTTAACCAACCTAAAACAAGTTTAACTAAATTTGTTAAGACATCTCAGGAGCATAAAGAGGACTTACGAGGTGTGGAACGCGAGTTTCGAGTGGTCGAGAGCTGGTATAGGCTAGTAATTACGTGTATTTGTGGTAAGTAAACCTGCAAGGCAATTATCTCCATTTATTTCCTTATGTTCAATGCAAATAACTACTGCTTGGACTATTTGTATTCATTTACGAAACATGTTCATTCATTTCTATACACTTGAACTCCATATTCATTTCATGATTGTTATGATATCATTTGTTGAAAATTTCTTATCTTGTTAAAATGAAACTTGTTTTTAATGTGACTATTATTCATAATTGAGTGTGACTTGTGTGATGTTGTGATCCGAGATGGATGAGGTCTTTGTTGAGTAGTTCAATCGTACATTTTCCGCAGGAATGTTTGTGGTTGGGTTCTCGGTCTAACCAAGATTTTAGGGCAAGATTTCGAGAGTATATCGAGGATATCCTATCAGGCTTGGGCTCAATAGGGCTAGGAACTCTCGCGAATATATCGGGGAATCACCCTATAAGGTTGGAGTCAGGTTCTTTCTGATGGTCTGAAGAGAGCGCTACCGGTGAGTAGTAAGTTATCTTCCTGTGGGATGAATGGAACCCTAAGTTGCATCTAAGGCACCCCAGAAATGTATGAGCTTAGTATCACTCCTACCACACCTTTAGTCTTTGTATCTGCATTTACTAACTTACTAGTTTACCTTGGTAACTTCTTAAATGCGGTTGTTTTTGGACTTGTTTTTGTTACATATCTTTCTATTCAATAAATGTGGATATGTGGCCTCAAAATTTACTCACTGGGATTATCATCTTGGGTGACAATTGTAGATCCGTCGTGTAGCAGACCCAAGAAAGAGAATATTGACGACTACCTTTGAGTCCTCAGCAACTGTTTGTTTACTCTTTTGTATAGGTTTACTTGTTTGTATTTATGATATATGTCTTTGATACATTTTAGGTAGTATATTTGGGTTGAGAGACTAGGCTCCCTGATTGATGCATGATGTTACACTGTTATCACCACTTTTGATATACATACATGTGATTTATTTCATAGTTTCCACATATAGTTATTTTATGATTGTTTTCGCTGTATTATAAGACTTCCACTGAATTATTAAGAAATGCTTAAAATGTTTTAATTAACTCTAAAAACTATGAAGAATGAGATATGTGAAATATTTATTTTAAACACGAGTTACAAGGAGAATAAGACAAAATGCTGACTAATAAGCTATTAAGTCTTATATGGTTGGATTAGGGCTTACTAATAGGATTAGGCCAGACAGTGCGCTGATTAGAGGATCGGGCCGTCACAGATCAGACCATCTTCGATAAGCGTGTAGTAGCGTAGCATGCTTAATGCCGTGTCTGGCTGAATTGGCAATGCCCTATTTGTAGGTGTCAATTTTTTGGGTTCGGACGGTTTAGGTTAAGACCGCTCTTGATATAAACGAGCACTTGCATTTTCTAAACCCAAGATGACTTAAAATTCGGTAAAGTGTGCTTGCCCTGACCATATTTACGTTAAATTCGGGTTATCCAAATGTTAGGATTATCTGAATTTTATAAAAATTATTTTGTGTAAAAGTTTTTTTAATTAATAAAATCGTTATAAATTCCTCGTAATATAATTTTCTTCTACATAATTTTAAAAAGTAATTTCCAAGTTGTATTTATTATTTTAAATTACAAGACGTAATAATGTTCTTTGTTAAAAGACTAAACACATAATGTTGGTTCAAGTAATTTAACTAAGTCTCAAAATTGAAATAGTACATTTTTATATAAGCTATATAGTTTACTTATTTTCATTGTTGTTTTTATGAATTATATAATGTATGGAAGTATGCTTTCAACATAAAATAGGGATCTTCCGAAATTCGGGTTGGGTCTGAGCTTCGAGGGTATTGTTCAAACCCGACTCACACTTAAATTTGCCATTAAAGCCTTGCCTTGAACCGACCAAGATTTAAAAAATTATTGCTCAAATCCTTTCTTCCGTGCCTGACAAAATTAAGTCGGCTAGCCGGACAAAACATTGACACCCTTACTTGTTTGCATCGAGGCCCAGGGCCGCCACACTTTATTTTTATTTTTAAGGTGCTAAAAGTACACTTATACCTATGTAGAAATTAGTCGCACCTTTTTTCTCCCTAATTGTGTTAGGTTAGGAAATAAATAAGGATTATCCAGCCTTGTGAAACATGGATGACCATGGATGACCATGCATGCCCTTCCTGTTGTTTTTCCTAACTGCATTGGGACATGAGATTTTGCTTTGAGATTAATGTTTTGCTTTGACGATCTGTACTTTCACTGATAAATTTTGTCATTGATTATGGATCTTGGAGGTCGTTGGACCTCCAGAATTTTTGAATAACAGTGTTGCGGAGTATGCTTTGAAGATTGATATCGACCAGAACGATAAACGTGGTTGGCATAAAACCTGAAGGGAGAAGAAAGATCTACCAGCTGGTACATTATTGTTTTTGTTATATACTTACTAATTAATAGGCTTTGTTTTAAAATCCCTTATACATTTTATTTTGTGGGAATTGAAAGCTTTACATGGCATAAGAACAATTTTAGGACTATTAGATCTTATACATTAGTACATTTACGGCTTAAACAAGGCTCATTAATGCTGACAACATTAAGTACATAATACAAAATCAAAGGTCCCATCACATGGGAACTTATTTTAGTTCCCATTGTAGAATTTTACACATGCACATTATACGTGGATCTTTTCTGGATCACTTGCCAAATCGTAGCATACATGGATCATGGTCAAACAAACATATTATACATGGATCATGGTCAAACATATTATACATAGCTGCAATCCTTTTTGTTAGATTATGTCTAGATCAATGTTTATCTAGACAATTTTTTTAACTCATTGGCAGGAATGTGTGTCTATGATCTAGCCTTGTCAATTCAAGAGCTGTACACCTGAACTGTTGCTATAAAGGGAAGTCCTACATTGTTTGGTCTAGGCATCAAACTTTGAGAAGCTTTGCTAACATTGTAGATTGGTTGGGATACTAAGCCTTTTATATGGGTATGTTGTGAAATAAAAACATGTTTCTAAGAACAACCAAGAGACGTCAACCAAAGCTCCTTGCAATGCTTAAGTTGGCTTGGTATACAAGAGGCTTAACATAGGGTTTGGTACCTAGTGGACATCTTGCCTTATATATAATAAAGGTCATTGGCTATTTATTGATACCACATCAGAGTATTCACTTAGTTCATGCTGATGAGTGCCCACGTTGGGTCTATTACTGAGGGGATTGTTGAGTTTCTAGGGAGGCTACGTCGATGGCTTGATAGGAGTTACCTTCTCTATAAGGTTGTGTTGAACTGTTGATGTAGCATATTATGATTTCACTCCATCCATGGGAAGTCCATACTATGCCATCTCTCTTATCTATTTCTGGGGTGCTTAAATTGCATAAAACATAAAATTCAGTGTACTTGTGGTTGTACTTATGGTCTGTCCCGAGGCACTCAATCTTGTAGTCTCTTAAGAGGTTATGGATCCTTTTGTATAGAGGCCTTCCATCATGCTATTGGTCTGTATGGTGAGGCCTTATATCATGATTTTTGATCTTTTTTTCATGGTTGTTTCTGATGATTGTCTTTAATAATGACTTTGGCATTCCTTTTATTCATCTTCCAAACTGATGAAACTAGCTTTGTTTGTATGAAATATATTATCATCAATGATGACTTTGGGATTTCCCTCAATTGAGCGCAATAGAAGAGTTTGATCCATGTAGCCGACCCCAACTAATTTGGTATTGAGGCTTTCTCGTTGCTGGATTTCCCTCTATCATCCACCTTATTGATGAAACCAGCTTTTTTTATGATAAAACTAGCTTTGTTTTAATTGTGAAGTCCTTGTATTTTCTTATCGACATTGCTTGAAGGTAACAAAACAACTTTTGCTTTACTTTATTTGTAGGTGCTGTTGTGGAGGCCAAAGCAGAACTAGTTGGCATTCGTGATCGAGTAAGAAGTGATATTGATGGAAGTGCCACATCTACATATGCGGCATGTCATATGAAGTGCAACCCAGCAACTACTGTTGGAGAAGGAAAATGTGTTATATCCCCATCTAATCCTGATACCAAGGATGCTGCAGACTTGCTTAGGTACTTACTGTTTTAAAATTTGCAACTTCTTGGTTGCTAATAATTTCATTATGGTTTTATTTGTAAATAATATTTTCATTTGTTCTCAAAGGAAAAAATGGTCTAGATTTTTCACGAACTTGGTTCTAGCTGAGGTGCCATACCTCTGAACTACTCTGCCCCATATGCCAACTCTGGTCGTAAACCCTAATCACTCCTATGGGAACTAGATCCTTTTGGCTCTAAACATCTATTCCCAAATGCAAACTACAATCCTCATAAAAAATATATAGGTGATAGCATTGAGGATTTACTTTTAGAAGTAGGCAAGATTTTGGTATATTTTTTTACAGCGTCACCATATAGCCGACCCCAATTAATTTGGGACTGAGGCTATACTGCGACACCATATAATCTTGTTACAAGTTCAGTATCTGATCTACTTGAACATTCTCATGGTTTGCTTTTGTTTGTGATTACAGATTTGATTTATATATTATTCCTTTTTAGACTATAACCAACACTCTAAATTGAAATCTTTTCAGGATGTGCCTGCATTGTGGGGTTCCGAAGACCTACTCAAGTGCTAGGGGAATGGCCTGCCCTCTATGCAGTGATCGCCCTTTGGCTGATGCGAATGATTCGAAAAAGAAAAAAGGGTCACCCATCAAAGATAAGGAAAATATCAAGAGAATGAGGGGCCAGTCTAGTCATGCTACCTGGAAAAGTGAAACAGAAATGCAGCTTAGACAACAATTTGATTAGGAGATTTTACTTTCAAAGTGCGGACCAGTTTAGGGAATGTCAGTAAAGCTCTTAACGTGGATTGCCTATAACCTTCCTTTGTAAATGTAATATCTTGCTAAAGGTATTGAACTTCTTGTTGGAAATAGGAAATTGGAGTGTTGGATTTCAGGAAAGAAAAGTGAAAAACAGGAATGTGACAGAGAAGCATCTTTTTCTATCATTGTAATGCATTATTTATAGAAGTAAAACTTATAATAATAAAGTTTGACATTTGAAAACATAATTAACCTAATGGGCCGACTATGTGCACCCCACATACCTTTATATGCAAGGCACATGATAAGTGCACCCCATCGATTGTTAATGGCACTAAGCAGAACTTTTTTTCCTTAAATGTCTTCGTGTGTTTGGAAGGGCATCCCACAACAAAGAATTCGAAAAAATTGAATTTTGAAGAGAGGGAGAACACAGTACAAGCCTTAGGTTCTTGATTCCAGTCGTTCGTGGATGTGGATGAGGCGACGCAACACTAGAGCATGAACACGAGCTCTGCAAGTCGATTTCGTAAATGAGAGGACAAGCACGTAGGTTGTTTGTGCAGTTGTGGTGGTTTCGATTTAGGTGTTCATCAAAGTTGTGTTTGTAAAGTAAGATTTTTTGGTGGTTTTTAATGTTATTCATGAATTTTGTGGTTTGTATTCCTCTATTTTTGAATTGGGTGGAAGTGTGGGGGCGTTTCGCGCCATTGTAGGGCTCGCCTCTGGTTCGGTCACATAGGTTCGAACGGATGATATTAGTTTGGTCGTAGGTGACCGAACAACGATAAATTGTTAGCCTTGTTATAAATGACTCAATTAATTTTTGTTGTTGTTTATGCCTTTGTTGTTGTTTATGGTCAAATTTAAGTGTCTGGTTGTGCTAGAAATATGGTCGACTCAAGTGCATTGACTGATTCGATTGTGGGTAACCGAACAACATATTGTCATTCGATCATATCCCATAGATTAGTTAGGTAATTTATTGTATAGAGATATAATAGGTTTTGTTCGATATTGCATAACCGAATATATCAATTCGGCTCAGGTCGTAACCACCGAACTACATAGATTTGATCGGTCACTCCTGACCGAACATATATAGTTTATTCAGTCAGTACCAACCGAACATGCCCTTTTTAACTAGAAAGTGTTATGTGATTATATATTGTTACATGAATGATTGTCTATTGATTTGGGGTTATATTTGTGTAACTTTCTTATAAATATGGCTCGTACTAAGACCGCTAGCAGTGGAGAGGATACTCGTGCCCCGAAGGGTGACCGTCTTGGCAAGAGAGCTCAGACGACTTCTTATAGGAAATCATTGGAGTTGGGACGGGAAGCTAATAACCTTGACGAGGGATCCAGAGCACAAGCCTTACATGTACAAGGGAGGGAACTGTCTGTTCACCAGACCCCCATTCCTCAGGCAGAATCTTCTTCATCGGATTCAAGCTTAAAAGAAAGGGAACAAACAGCTCAAGAAGAAGATTCCACTAAACTAGAAAGTGAAAAAGAGAATACACCATAAGATGGAGATGAAGAAGATGCAAGTGAAAGAAATGACGGAGGGGAGAGTGAAGAGCAAGAAGAAGAAAATGAAGAGGAAAATAGAGAAGAAGAAGAAGAAGAAGAAGAAGAAGAAGAAGAAGAAGATGATGATGATGATGATGACGATGATGATGATGATGGCGACGAAAAGAAGGATGTACTCGAGCAAATAGTCAAAGAAAGGGCATATGCCAAAGGCCGTGGTAGTAAGGTAAATGCTTCAACATCAAGGAAGAAGTTAGTCCAAAAGCTAGCAGTTGATGACTCTTCAACGCCTTTTCCCGATGGGCCATGAAATATGAGTGTATTGAAAAATTTTAACTATCACGTCGTCGCAGTCATTTGGAACAACAAGTTATTTGATTTTTTCCAATTATAATACGAATTAATTTGGCTATGCATTGTTCCAATAATTCCCTTAGTTTAAACATAAGATTTTTGATATTTCAGGAACGTCCATCAATCAAGGTGCCAAGTTGACAGACAAACTGGGATTTATGTAGGTGTCATCGAGATGCAGCCGGACTTGATAAGATCATTCAGGTGTTTGGGCTTAGTCACTCACCCAATGCTCATAAGGGAAGGCACACAAAATGTTCATACCTACCTTCATATAGAGATATGGCAGTCATAGACTAACACATTTCACCTCCCATTCGGTGAAATGTCAATTACATTGGAGGATGTCAGCAAGCTGTTGCATATTCCCGTAATGGGAAAGGTGGTTGAGTGTGATGCCTCATCTAATGCCGAGGAAATCGAGTTGGTGTCTCGAGCTCTTGGTGTACTGGAGGCTGAAGCCGAGAAGCAGATAAACAAAAACTTGAAAGTGAACAAATCATGGCTAAAAAGGCGATGGGGTGTAAGACCAAAGCCGTCGAAGAAAGTCAACATGAAGACGCAATTATTCCCCTCAGTTGAGTGCATAGCCCGAACGTACTTGTGATACATGCTCGAGTGTTGACAAGTCGAGAACTAAGGTGTCGGTACAGCTTCTACAGTTGCTAGATGATTTGGACCAGATTAGCATTTATGCATGGGGTGTTACAGCTCTAGCCAACCTGTACTGAAAACTTGGGGTGGCAACTAGAGTGGATATTTATCAGATTACGGGATATTTGACGTTGCTTGTGGTATTTCTATTATTTCTCAATTTTTGAATGTGGTAGTTTTTTGTATTTAGTTATACGAATAACTTATTTTTACTATTCCTTTGCAGGGATGGGTGTACGACCACTTCTATCTTCACAAAGCACACATGAACAGGGGTACATTGACACCCTCCCACGTGTCAATAGGTGGGTCGTAAAGAAAGTGCAAGGGCTTAATGTTGACCATCTCCCAGGGCTTCGCTGAACACTTGACAATACCCGATCTAATAAGGTGGGTTTGCTATATTGAATTGTTTACAATCTATGTGACTTTGTTAACTTGTAAATGAATTCGATTACGTCTTGGTTTGCTAGGTTACATGAGACCCTTACTCCAATATTCGGAAGGACGAGAATATTGCGGAGCCCGCATTCTACACGGGGACCATCAAATACATGGGGATTATTGAGCCATATCACCCCGATAGATTTTTGCCACAACTTAGTCACGTGCAGCGCATTCCCTCGGCTCCATACAATCCTACACGAGCACAACGAAGAAAGGTGGCGATTAGTTACATGGTCAACTACAATTTTCAAGCCAAGATCTGGGAGAGGTGGCAAGATCACGTTTTGTCTGATAGATCAAAATGACAACGTGCTTGTGTGCCACGGGAGGTGACCGAGGATTATATCGGGTGGTCAATGACATTTCACACCCGATCATTCTAAATCTCACGGGAACCACTATCAGCCACGACCATAAGGATGACATTTACGATGTGAGTTCTCTATACAATTGTGTTTTCTTATAAATTATAATTTAAAATTGTAATAAACTCATTCGAATGATTCCTGTTATGTTGTTCTCGCACTAAGTACGACAGGCTGTGCATGTTGTTGCGACATGGAAGGCGTTGACCCCGGGTGAAGGAGACAGGGCATCCGCATTGAAGATGGCGTATAAGGTGTTAAAGTACCTCACAATTATTAGTTCTCCTGCTCCGTCGAGCACCCCCACATCCGGTGCCCCCAGTCCCAACGTTCAAGCAAACCGATAGACAATGGTTCGTCAAAGCGCGAGGAAAAGGCGCCAAAAACATCTAACGATCGAGCAAGAAGTCCAAGACTTGAAATGTTATATTATGCAAATTAATTTTGTTATTAAATGGTGAACATATTGTGACGATGAAATTTTTTGTTCAATTGAAAAAAAAAATTATGTGTTTTGTTGGCCTCTGGACGTAGTTATCTTGAGTTTGGTATTTTTTTGATTTAATGTTGAGGAAATTATGGATTATTTGTGGAAAACTTCATCGTTCGGTTCATGCGGGACCTATTTGTTGGGTTTTGGGGTTCATACGCAGCAGAGATTACAAAACAATTTTGACAAAAACCCCAACAGGATCCAAATCTAATTCCATTAAAAATGTTTAAACCAAGAAAACTTAATCATACATCGGTCACCAAATACCTTTCTGAAGGTTGATCGATCTCTAAGGCGCCGCCAACGACGAACGCCCTCTATTAGCAATCCACACATGAACGGCGGTCGAGATTCAAAGTGCTAGCTTCAAGAGAATACCAAACATTTTTGTTTCTCTCCAAAACGATCCAGAGCGTACCAGAAAACCCTAATTCGTTTCTAAACGAAAATAGAGTTTCAACTCTAAAAATTTCATTAGTGTGTTCTAACTTAAAGCGTTTATTTATACAACCCTTGTATATAGACTGTTAAGTAAATTACACATATACCCTACTTAAAAAAGTATAAGTGTGATACACCACAAGGATGTTTCTATCATGAATCTTATCATATAAAATTCATTTTTCTGAACTATCTTAAAATCTCGCAAAACCATTCTTAGTGTGTGACCCAATAGGCTCATACAACGTTGGCAATGTACCAAAAGACATTTTGGTATACAAGTCATAAGCGGCCTCTAGCAAGACATTATGACTACCCAAGTTGTACGAATATCAAATCGATACAACCTAATCAATAGTGTATACAACATCCTTTTGTCACACGATATCCTTTTGATCAAACATAAGGCATGGAATTGTCATCCAACATGTTCAATCGTACTAGTCTCGATATCTAGGTAGACCGAAAACATGCAAGTGATATTGATCAATATCAATTCACTTAGACTAGGCCTTTTTAATAGTCTAACACATCGAGGGATCCACTGGATATCTCTCTTTATATGAGAGGGACAACTTCTATCTTAATTACACAACTTCATCACATTGCTCACATAATAACCAATCACAACCTTTATAATCGTCCGATTAAAGACAACGTTTGATTGTGTCAAATCATTGTGTTCCTAATGTTGAAGCCTCTGGTAATCTCAAGTCAAAGGACTGAAAAATATACCTATCGTGAGAAACAACTATGACTTAATTCATGTGATGTTCTCATAGCGAGTCATTCCAGTACTTTGTTCCCTAACAAGTACTCGTGATCTTGATTCGTATCCTTATACGTATAATCATCATATGATCATTAATCAAAACTCACACTAGTCTTAATTTATTATAGTTCCCAGTATAATGATCGACTATGGACATTTAGATATTTCTGCAAATACGCATGGATCTTATTATAACGTAAACATGTAAATTAATTATAATAAACAACAAATGAAATCCTCTATTTTATTAACTAAAAGTATTCATAAAGACAGTTAATGGATTGACCTAGGGCACATGCCTCGACATCTCCCACTTGCACTAGGGCCAATCATACATACATCTAATGCCTAATGATCTAACATGACTATCATGTTTTGCTTGTGGAAGAGCTTTTGTCAATGGATCCGCAACGTTGTCTTCAGTAGGTACTCTGCAAATTTTCACGTCTCCCATCTCAATAATTTCTCTGATGAGATGAAAACGCCTGAGTATATGTTTAAATCGTGGTGTGATTTAGGTTCCTTGGCCTGTGATATTGCCCCGTTATTATCACAAACAAACAAACAGGGTTGGCAACACTTGGAACCACACCTAGTTCATAAATAAACTTTTGATCCAAATCGCTCTCTTTTTGCGCATCGGACGCTGCAATATACTCGACTTCTATTGTAGAATCTGCCCCAGTCTCTTTCTTCGAACTTTTCCAGCTTACTGCACCCCTATTCGAAGTAAACACATATCCAGACTGCGATCTAAAATCATATATATCAGTTTGAAAACTTGCATATGTGTAACCATTTACAACTAGATCATTTTCAAAACCTCCATAGACCAAGAACACTTCTTTAGTCATTCTTAAGTATTTAAGAATGTTCTTTACCGCTATCCAATGACTCTCACCAGGATCTAACTGATATCTGCTTGTAGTGCTCAAAGCATATGATACATCAGGTCGAGTGCATAGCATGACATACATGATAGATCCAATTGCTGATGCATATGGAATCTTATTCATACGGTCTCGTTCATCATTTGTCTTAGGACATTGAATCTTGCTGAGACTTATGCCATGAGACATTGGCAACAATCCTCTTTTAGAGTCTTGCAAACTGAACATATTCAACACCTTGTCTATGTAAGCACTCGACTTAGACCGATTAGCCTCTCCAGATCTATCCCTATAGATCCTTATCCCTAGGATATAGGCTGTATTTCCTAAGTCTTTCATTGAGAAACACTTCCCTAACCAAGACTTGACATTCTGCATTGTTGGGATGTCATTTCCAATGAGTAATATATCATCAATATACAGTACCAGAAAAACAACTACACTCACACTGACCTTCTTGTATACATAAGGCTCATCTTTGTTCTTAATTAAAACCAAAATCTTTGATTGCTTCATCAAAACGAAGATTCCAACTCCGAGAAGCTTGCTTTAATCCATAAATGGATTTTTGAAGCTTGCATACCTTCCTAGAATTCTCAGGATGTACAAAACCTTTAGGTTGTGTCATATACACGTCCTCAAGCAGCTTTCTGTTGAGAAATGTTGTTTTTACATCCATTTGCCATATCTCATAGTCATAATATGCAGCAATGGAAATTAAAATTCTTATGGATTTAAGCATGGCTACTAACAAAAAAGTTTCATCATAATCAACATCTTGAGTCTGGCTGAAACCTTTTGCTTCAAGTCTTGCTTTAAAAGTATACACTTTGCCATCCATGTCAATTTTCTTCTTGAAAACCCATTTACATCCAATGGTCTTACCACCTTCAGGTAAATTAACCAAGTTCCAAACTTGGTTATCATACATGGATTGCATCTCAGAGTTCATGACACTTAGCCATTTATCTGAGTCTGGTCCAGACATAGCCTCCCGATAAGTGGTGGGCTCATTTTGAACCATAAGCAACACATCACGACTATCAGTAATGAGAAATCCGAATCTTTCTGGCTCATGTCTTACCCTACCAGATTTACGTGGGCCTTTTGTCACTTGTAGAGGTTCAACTAGTTCAGAATGTTGTTGAACTTCCAATAACGGTTCAGGGTTTATCTGTGATTCTTGAACTTTTTCAAGATTTATTTCTTTCCCACAAGTGTCTTTTGAAATAAACTATTTTTTCATAAAGGCACCATACCGAACAACAAACACTTTGTTTTCAGCGGGATTATAAAAGTAATATCCTTTTGTTTCCTTAGGATACCCCACAAATAAACACTTGTCAGATTTGGTTGATAGTTTTTCTGAGACTTGTCGTTTTACGTAAGCCTCACAACCCCAAATCTTAAGGAAAGACAAACTAGGTCTCTTCCCGTACCATATCTCATATGGTGTTTTATCAATCGCTTTAGAAGGAACTCGATTTAGAGTGAAAGCTGCAGTTTGTAATGCATAACTCCAAAAGGATAATAGAAGATTTGCATGACTCATCATAGATCGAACCATATCTAATAAGGTTCGATTTCTCCTTTCAGAAACTCCATTCCACTTGTGGAGTTCTTTGGTGGAGTCAATTGGGAGACAATCCCACAATTTCTAAGATGATCATCAAATTCTTAGCTCAAATATTCACCACCTCGATCTGACCGAAGTGTTTTGATAGTTTTACCAAGTTGATTCTGCACTTCATTTTGAAACATTCGAAACATCTCAAATGATTCATCTTTATGTTTCATTAGATATACATAACCATATCCTTTGAAATCATCGTAAATGTAATGAAATCGATAACCTCCTCTAGCCATTGTGTTTATAGGACCGCATACATCAGTATGTATTAGACCCAATAAATCACTTGCCCTTTCACTATGTCCAGTAAAGGGACTTTTAGTCATCTTGCCTAGTAAACAAGATACACACTTTTCATATGTTTCTAAATCAAATGAATCTAGAAGTCCATTTTTATGTGCCCGAGACGACAATGCCAAAGATAGATTTGATTCAAATCATTTGACTTGAATCTCTTTGTATTTGTGTTAAAGACTGGAGTATCAGTGGACATTTTCATGCTTAGAATATAAAGACCATCACACAAATCAACATTTGCATAAAATATACCTTTACGAGAAATGGAACATATATTATTCGCGATAATAAAATCAAAACCATCCATATCCAAGCATGAAACAGAAATGATATTTCTGCTCAAGGCAGGCACAAAATAACAATTATTTAAAGTTAAAATAAGTCCACTAGGTAGTAGTAAGTCATATGATCCAACAACCAGGGCAGCAACTCTTGCTCCATTCCCTACGCGGAGGATGACTTCTCATTTCTTCAACTTTCTACTTATGGTGAGTCCCTGCACATTTATACAAATGTGAGATCCACATCCGATATCTAATACTGAGGAATCACTAGTAGATAAATTAATTTCAATAACATGAATACATGTAGTAGTAGTCGCACTACCCTTTTTCTTCTTTAGATATTCCAGATAGAGTTTGCAATTTCTGAACCAATGTCCAGGTGCATGACAAAAATGACAATTTCCTTCCTTTTCTTTTGGGTGTTTTGAGGCAAGAATAGGCTGGGGCTTGACTTGTTCCACAGGCTTTGCGACAGGTACAGCAGCAGCCTTGAGCACTTTAGCCTTGCCTTTGCCTTTCTTCTTCATTCCCTTTCCCTTTTGGACCATCAACACATTACTATAGGGTTTCCTGATATTTTGTTCAACATTTTTGAGCATCAAATGCAACTCTAAAATTGACTTCTCCATATTATTCATATTGTAGTTCATCACAAATTACGAGTAACTTTCTGGTAATGAATTCAGGATCAAATCCGTAGCCAGCTCTTGGTTTATGGGAAATCCGAGTCTATCAAGCTAGTCAACATAGCCTTTCATCTTCAGAACATGAAGACTAACTGACGCACCCTTAGTCATCTTGCAAGAATGTAGGTTTTTGACTGTTTTGAACCTTTCTTGCCTAGCTTGCTGTTGGAACATTTCCTTCAGCGTTATAGCCATGTCGTAGGCTTCCATTAGTTCCGTGTCCTTCTAAAGTTCAGGAACCATGGTTACCAGCATAATACAAGCAACATTAGTTGAATCGTTGACATGCTTATTATGCGCATCCTTCACAGCTTTCGTAGCATTAGCTGGTGGGTCCTCAGGGATTGGAGCATCCAGGACATACAACTTGCGTTCATGCTTAAGAACAATTCTCAAGTTTCGAACCGATCAAGAAAGTTAGTCCCAGATAGCTTATCCTTCTCAAGGATGGATCGCAGTAACAAGAGATTATTGTTACTTGAAGAGGCCATTGATCTACAATAAAGATTATGCAAAGTTTATTTTAGTATAGAGGAATAGACTCCCACTAAACTAACATCCCTCCTAAAACACATTATTTATTTAGGGGACTAAAATCCATATATCACCTAATTCTATGACAACTATGGCATGAGACACAGAACTAGATTATTTATGTAGGTAATAGTTACCAATTACATCTTATGTAATTTTTGATACTTTTATGAGATACGGGACATCTTATGTCTTATCGTGTTTTTATCTCATCATGTGCCTAAAGCTCAAAACCATTTTGATAACTTTATTAAGTCGGACCATTTTAAACATTTAGGTAACTCTTATCCAACTTGTCTCACCAAGATAACACAATACACCCAGCTATGGCTGAAACTGTATTAGTGTGATCGAGGCCTTGACAAGTGTTTAAAATGGATGGCATGAGACTTAAAATTTAATAGAGGGACTTCATTCAGTTTCGGTGATTTTATGTAAACAATGAAATATCATATATTTTATTGATTTGTTAAATCACTAAGCAATTTGGAGATTTTTATAATGTTCACTAATAAAAGAATTTCCGTGTGCAAGGATTAGTTAGACGACGGTCCCGTCCGACAATTGGCAATGGATTGGGTACAGAAAAGAGGCGCGCCCGCTTTTTTTTTTTTAGAAGACGAATTTCAATTCCAAAAATAAAAATTCATTATTGAAAATCATATTTTTCGCTGATTTTATTATCCTAAATTTACCCCTTAATTTATCCAAAATTAAGTCAATTAAAACATTTTTAATTAACATAGACCCACATCTAACTAATCATCTTATCCTAATCCGATTAGGAATTAAGATATTTGAATCCTAGCATATCACCAATAACAAAAATCTCCATATTTATCTCCTATCCAATAGGGATAACGAAATCGATTTTGCTAATATCTATTAATCTAATTTGTTATCTATCTCTTACCAAATAGAAATTTCATAACAAAATAGATATAATGAAATAAATAAACAATTTCAAAGATTAATTATTTGCAATTTCGGTCCTCATCCAAAAAATCACAAACATGTCATTGAATCATGAACTACAATCCCAATCGAACCTAATCATATTAGTTTCGAATTAATATTCAGACTTATCCAATTGAAGAAACGGAAAACAATGTAACCTAAATATGCAAACTGAATTACAGAGATTTCATCCATGCATCAATACACAAAAAATAAAGATTATACCTAATGGTGTCATAGATCACGAGAACACGAAATTTAATTCATTAAAATTATTCGAATTAACTTAACATGGTTACTAGGATGTACGAAACTTATTTCAATTAAATCACGAATATATGTATCATATACACAAAACATGATAATAAATCTCACAAAAAACTTATGTATATTACATATACATCAATTATTAACATCTTTCAATCATATATCATGTATATATCAGAAGAAAACATGCAATGTTTTTAATGGAATCGAACTCGAAGGCTCTGATACCACTGTTGGGTTTTGGGGTTCAGACGCAGCGGAGATTACAAATTTTTTTTTGACAAAAACCCCAATAGGATCCAAATCTAATTCCATTAAAAACGTTTAAACCAAAAAAACTTAATCATACCTCGGTCACAAAACACATTTCTAAAGGTTGATCGATCTCTAAGGTGTTGCCAACGACGAACGCCCTCTATCAGCAGTCCACACACGAACGACGGTTGAGATTCAAAGTGCTAGCTTCAAGAGAATACCAAACCTTTTTGTTTCTCTCCAAAATGATCCAGAGCATACCAGAAAACTCTAATTCGTTTCTAAACGAAAATAGAGTTTCGGCCCTAAAAATCTCATCGATGTGTTCTAACTTAAAGCGTCTATTTATAAAATCGTTGTATATAGACGGTTAAGTAAATTACACATATACCCCTACTTAAAGAAGTATAAGAGTAATACACGACAAAGATGTTTCTGTCATGAATCTTATCATATAAAATTCATTTTTCTGAACCATCTTAAAATCTCACAAAACCATTCTTAGTGTGCGACCCAATAGGCTCATACAACGTTGGCAGTGTACCAAAAGAGATTTTGGTATACAAGTCATAAGCGGCCTCTAGCAAGACATTATGACTACCCAAGTTGTATAAATATCAAATCGATACAACCTAATCAATAGTGTATACAACATCCTTTTGTCACACGATATCCTTTTGATCAAACATAAGGCATGGAATTTTTATCCAACATGTTCAATCGTACTAGTATCACTCTCTAGGTAGACTGAAAACATGCAAGTGACATTGATCAATATCAATTCACTTAGACTAGGCCTTTTTAACAGTCTAACACATCGAGGGATCCACTGGATATCTCTTTTTATATGAGAGGGACAAATTCTATCTCGATTACACAACTTCATCGCATTGCTCACATAATAACCAATCACAACCTTTATAATCGTTCGGTTAAAGACAACGTTTGATTGTGTCAAATCAATGTGTTCCTAATGTTGAAGTCTCTGGTAATCTCAAGTCAAAAGACTGAAAAACATACCTATCATGAGAAACAACTATGACTTAATCCATGTGATGTTCTCATAGTGGGTCATTCCAGTACTTTGTTCCCTAACAAGTACTCGTGATCTTAATTCGTATCCTTATACGTATAATCATCATATGATCATCAATCAAGACTCACACTAGTCTTAATTCATTATAATTTTCAGAATGATCGACTAGGGACATTTATGATATTTATGTAAATACCCATGGATCTTATTATAATGTAAACATGTAAATTAATTATAATAAACAACAAGTAAAATCCTCTATTTTATTAACTAAAAGTATTCATAAAGACAGTTAATGGATTGACCTAGGGCACATGCCCCAATACTATTGAACGCTGACTATTTGGCCCTGTATGACCAAACAGTTGCATACAACCTAGCCATTATAAAACCAAACAAATTATATGTACTACACTCAGATCATTCCGTTGTTGCATACCAAATTAAAAGCTTTAGTTTGATATCTTACCACCGATTGGACATTAGCAGTTCGGTAAGTGAAGACCGTATGAAGGTTTTCGGTCGTATACGACCGAACTACTTATTATTGTATATATTGAACTCATTTAGTGAAACGCCACCGATTAATATAGCATGGCTTGGTTATGCAAGATCGGACATATAGGGTATGGTCGGTTGTTCATGACCGACATGTACGGATCTACAAACATCGCGAAGTAAAGTAATTAATAGTGACAGATAACACAACATAATTGATAGTAATTCACTTTGTATTTACGAAGGTTTCAAGTAAGTCGTTTGACGGCATACAAAAATATCATCTAACTATATGCAATGTAATAGGTGTACAAAAATGACAGTTACAACAGGAATATGCCATTGTCGTTTATTGGATGTAGAAAAAAGGAATGATTAGTTACAAAATGGGCATTTACACACTTGTTCTAAATACATTATTTTACAATCATGGTGTGTCCAAGTCAAAAGGAATAGGAGTACCGTCTTGGGAATTAATAGGTGTCGTTGAGACTTTCCAATTCAAGTTCTCATACCATGGTAAGGCCTCTAGTTGTATATTTTTGTGCCACCTTGGATACATTTGAGGAAAAGGGCATCCGCCTTGAACAATACTTGTAAAAGAAATATGAACCAGCGAACTAAGAGCAATGATTAAAGACGTATAAATAGGAATACGTTTATTTCACTTTACCTGCATAAAATGGTTGTTATTAATGTGTGTCATCCCAATTACAACCCTGTCACTCAGCGAATTTGGTGGTGCGCCTCTAACATACTACCCAAGGGTGATAGAGACACAAGAATAACATTATAACACGAAGTAATCATGAAACCAAAATCGAGCATAGACATCAATTTGTCAAATGGAACATCATTCTTCTCATCGTAATGTTTGACGAAGAGTAGATTGGTTTCATAGTGATCCCCAATGAGTATTAGCCACCAAAGATTTTAGTGGCCTTGAAGCTCCCAATACATATCATTTTGGATTTGTTTCCATACATCGTCTTCATGATGTCCAAGACCGGCTACAATGACATGGTATCTACAATTACCATCTCCTCTGATATCATCAACCCTCTCAATGTGATAAAGCCAGTCCTCTAGTGCGACACCGTAATAACCATCCCTACACACACCATGCATTAATGTAATCGTTCTATGAACATTGTGTGCCACTAGATGAGTAATCTTTTTTGGTATCATCTCTGGATGAAATACATGCTTAAAGTGAGATGCGTTTCTCTTCGTGGACGCGTCATCCTTCTCGTCCTGAAGCTTGGCATTACTTACCTTCCTCTTATTTCCCTTGCCCAGTTGTAATGGCTTTCCTCTTGTCTTGACTTTCTCTTCGGGACAACCAACTACACGGATGGGGGACAACTAATCTCTGGAAGTGGTTGCGCAATCCTCATGCGCATATCCTCAATTTCTATACTTTGAAACCTCCCAATCACCCTTTGGATTATCGCTTTAAAATTGTACTCTGTCCGATTCACTGCTTGCTCGGGATTGATACTCATTTTTTGTCATTGAATATTGATATTATCAAGTGGGATTGGTGAACCTGCCAATTGGTGCCTTGCAAGTTCGTGGACATAAGGAAGTCCAAATGTCTTGCGCAAGACATAACGACATTTAGTTGGATTGGTCCTAACATTTTTGGCAATTTCCAGCTCTTTCCGGATTCCATCCAACGCCGCTTGTGAAACAAGAACTCCTAATAAACGTTACAAGGTATCACCAAATTCGTGTTGCACTACATTCAAACTTGTCTAAAAAGAAGCTTTGATCTTTGAATGTTGGCCAACAACCATACTATAAATTACCCACCATAAATTCACAAACGTTCATTGTGAATGTCCAAGATTCCTTTTTAGGGTACTACGTTCATTTTCTACTCTGTCGGTCGTAGTCATTCCAAGATGCACTGATTAGTCAGTCCATGCTCTGATAAACCGTTCCTTTTAATCCCTAATTCATGTATCCATCAAATAATCAAGCAATCCATGTAGACAAGCATAATCGGCAGCGATAGTCCACATCTTTAAGTTAAATACAGCTTCAGAAATCGCACTTATCAAAGCATTCCATCTACTTTGGAAAAGGTTGAAGTCTTTGTTTCATGCAAAAAAACTTCTCGTTCGCGGCCATACCTCAATTAATGTGACAAGTGCAAAGAAGGTGAATGGACGCATGAAAAACCAACTCAATTGCTTTCATCAATCTTAACTGCCTATCATTTACAATCACATTTGGTTTAGCCAACCCTTCCATGAGGTTATTAAGATTCTCTAACACCCAAATGTAGTTATTTTTTGTGTCTTTTGACATAAATGCAAACCTGACGGTGAACGTAAGCTCGGTTGATGTCACACCGATGATCTCAAACAATGGGATGCAATAACTATTGGTATTGTATATACAATCCATAATCAAAACCAAAGGAAAACATCGTAGTAATTTTTATGGAGTCAAAATGAGAACAAAATAAGTCTGTCACAACGTCGATTTTCACATCTTTTCTATGCCGTGAAAGATAACCATTTGTATCCAACAAATGCATGAGTTGTTGCATTTGTGATCTCCTTGCAACCTCGGCCACCCTTTGTTTTTGCCTTGTGTTGTATATCATGCGCGAGGTTGATGCATTATCTTCATCCATTTTCTTTAATTTGTCCAATATCTCTCGGGGCTTGGTTTACTTGCATCATTTGTACGACCACAACGTGCTCTTCCAGAACTAACCAACTGCGTATGTGTGACCCTCCTTATGACGAGCAACTTCGTGGCTATGCCGCCCACACATCACCGTTAAATGTCATAAACGGTTTTCATGTTCCTTTATGTTTATAGCAAATGGAGGAGATCCACATTTTTTGGTGCCGGATTTTTCCTTGATGTCCCCTTCAAAACCTCTCATTTGTCATCTATCACAATTTTTCCTTAACAATAAGTTCTTCTTTACTGGCTTTCATTTTCCCAACTTTTTGGGCGTCACCCCTATAAGTTCCAAACCTCTCGCACACCATTTTATCCCTCCCCCGACGACGACCATCACCCCATGTATTAGAATTCTTCGTGACAATAACAATTTTTACTCGATCCCCAACTTTGAATCCATTTTACCGACTTATCCCTAATTAGAAATAGGGCGTTATGGATGAAGTTATTAGTGTAGTCCACAAACTCAAAAGAAGACAACATTCCCTACAAAATGGTAAATAACATCATCACGAAGGACCTTCAATTAATAATCACAATAAAATAATGAAATTTTATGATTCGGTTAGATACAACTTAACATACTGCTACCGTTTGGATTAGATGTCACTGAGTTACACCAACTTGTTTGGTAGGTCCACACCAAACAGTCCTAGTTTATTCGGTCCTGTGTGACCGAACCAAATGGCAGACAACAACACAATAAAAAAAAAAAAAAAATTGTCAACAAAGAAAAAACAGAAGAGATACCTCTTCACATTGCACATTCGCACCCCTTGACGTTTATCCTCCATTTTGTGAGCTCAAGAACAACAACAATGAACAATGCAATACAATTTTTTTTACAAACCAACACTTTCAAACCATTAACTTCCATCAAAATGCATGAAGAGATAAACTTTTACGATGGTATTGGCCTTTGAAATGCAACTTTGCGTTGTCGTTGTTCGTTGGTGGTCAGAGGGGATTGTTGGAGACAAACGTGAGCTCTTTTGGGGTGCACAATCGTGAAAGATATGAAGGGCATGGGAGTCATTTTGGGAGTTAATAGGGGTAAATAGGTCATTTCAATTAAGGGCAAATCTAGAAAAGGGTTTGAAGATTTTTTTCTGGCTTGCCCATAGAGGTCCGTGAGGTGCACATAGCCTGTTACTTAACCCAATCTCGCAACAAACTGGTATATATATAAATATATTGATGGATTTATGGATTGGTAATTGAGTAAATGGTGCAAATATATATTAACTAGCTTATCAGCTAGCTACATAGTCGGTCCTAAATCAGGATAAAGGAGGACAACTCTGACGCCCATTTTTTCATACCGAAAAATAGGTAAGGGAGGTCCCAAACTCACTTTTCATACTCGAAAAGTGGGGGAGGGAGGCCCCAAGCTCATTTTTCATTCTTGAAAAATGGATGAGGGTTGCGATAGGTTGACAACCAGCGTAAGACTTTTCTCAATTTTTATGAAATGGATCAAACATATATAAATGTTGGGGCATTCCCACCTAGCGACGCGCTGCATCGGAGCCCGTGTGTAGTGAGAAATGAGTAAGGGTGTGTTTCACATCACTGCCTGGGTGTGAAGAAAAATGAGCAAGGGTTCCCACACATAGGAAGTGTGTGGGTAAAGAAGCTAATCCCTTCACATCGTCGCCCAGATGTGAAGAAAAATGAGCAAAGGTTTCCACACAAAGGACGGGTGTGGGTAAAGAAGCTAGTTCAAAACAAACATGAAAACAAAAACAAAGTCATAGATACGGATACTAGATTTTTTAGACAAAATAAAAATAGAAAAGGAAAACTAATACAAAGGGGAGAAAAAATTCATTTAGGAACATGGAACATAGAAACACTTACGGGGAAGTCAATAGAACTAGTAGATACCATGATTAGAAAGAGATTCAATATTGCTTGCCTCCAAGAGACAAAATGGGTAGGAGAAAGAAGTAGAGAAATAGGAAGCACAAGGTTTAAATTGTGGTACACTGGTATAGATGGAGAATGCAATGGAGTAAGAATTGTGGTGGATAATGATTATAAGGATAAGGTCGTAGAGGTTAAAAGAATGGGGGATATATTGATTATAGTTAAATTAATTATTGGAGACGGAAAAATTAACATACTTAGCGCCTATGCACCATAAGTAGGATTAAGCGAGAGCATCAAACGCAAGTTTTGGGACGATATGGATGGATTTATGCAAAGTATACCATTAGATGAAAATGTTTTTATTGGAAGAGATTTAAATGGGCATGTCGGGGCAAGTAACGAAGGGTTTGAGAGAGTTCATGGAGGTTTTGGTTACGGTAATAGAAATGAAGAAGAATAATCAATCTTAGAATTTGCTTCAGCATACGATCTTGTCTTAGCAAATACTAGTTTTAGGAAGAGGGAGTCGCATATAATTACTTTTAGTAGTGCCATAACAAAAATCAAATAGATTTTCTTTTAACAAGAAAAATAGATAGAAAAATATGTAGAGACTGCAAAGTAATACCTGGTGAAGCATTTACTACCCAACATAAGTTAGTAGTACTTGATATTAAGCTAACACGATGACATAATATGAATAAAAGAGTTGGCGACCCTAGAACAAAGTGGTGGAACCTAAAACATAGTAAATAAGTAGAGTTCAGAGAAAAACTACTAAAGGAAAATGCTTGGAATCTTGATTTAGATGCTAATACAATGTGGCTAGAAATGAATAGTTGTATAAGGAGAGTGAGATCAAACGTCTTAGGTATAAGTAAAGGCTTGGGACCACCAAAGAAGGAAACATGGTGGTGGAACGAGGATGTCTTATGAGCAATTAAGACTAAAAAAGAGATGTATAGGAAAATACCTAAGTGTCATGATGAAGATGTGTACAATCAATATAGAGAAGCTAGAAAACAAACTAAAAAAGTAGTTAGTCAAGCTAAAACAAATTTCATGGAAGATCTATATACAAGGTTAGGTAATAGAGATGACGAAAAATATATATATGCTAGCCAAATTAAGAGATAAAAAGAAATAAGACCTAAGTCATGTAAAATGTGTTAATGACGAAAATCAAAATGTTTTAACGCGCGAGGATGATATTAAGGAGAGATGGAGAAGTTACTTCGATAGTTTATTTAATGATGGCCAAGTTCGATACTATAATAGATGAAAACCCACACCAAGAAAGAAATGTAAACTATACACGCAATATTAGAATTGTAGAAGTTAAAGAGGCATTGAAAAGAATGAAAATAGGGAAAGCATGCGGCCAAAATGAAATACCCATAAAGGTTTGGAAATGCTTAGGAGAAATTGGATTGACTTGGTTACCAAAAGTTTTCAATAAAATTCTAAAATCAAAATGGGTGCCAATGAATTGGAGAAGAAACACTCTTGTGCCAATCTTCAAAAACAAAGGAGACATTCAAAGTTGCTCAAACTACCAAGGAATTAAACTTATGAGTCACACTATGAAACTTTGGGAGAGGATAATTGATAATAGGCTAAGGAGAGAAACAACAATATCAGATAACCAATTTGGTTTCATTCCTGGGTGGTCAACTATGGAGGCAATTTTCATTGTAAGACGATTATTAGAAAAATATAGAGACAAGAAAAAAGATCTTCATATGATATTCGTAGATTTATAAAAAAACATATGATAGGGTCCCTAGAGATGTTCT
Source organism: Stephania yunnanensis (assembly GCA_039657365.1). Lineage (NCBI taxonomy): Eukaryota > Viridiplantae > Streptophyta > Magnoliopsida > Ranunculales > Menispermaceae > Stephania > Stephania yunnanensis. The sequence continues at coordinate 7,682,647 of CM077585.1, forward strand.
TTGGTGGGTTCTAGAAAAAAAAGTGCATGCTAGATACATAGACACTATTAAGGATATGTATGATGGAGTAGTAACGAGTATAAAGATATTTGGAGGAGCTACAAAAGAATTTCTCATTACAATAGGACTACATCAAGGATCGGTTTTAAGCCCATATCCATTTACTTTAGTTATGGATGAACTAACTAGACATTCAAGAAGATATACCATAGTGAATGCTATTTGCAGATGATATTGTCTTAGTGGATGAAACAAAAAATTGAGTGAATAAGAAATTAGAACTTTGAAGGAATAAATTAAAATCTAAATGCTTTAAGTTGAGTAGGACGAAAACCGAATACATGCGCTATGTAAGTTTGAAACACTAGACATCGAGATGATGGAGTGGTAAAATTAGGAGAAGTAAAAGTTCCTAAGGTAAACCACTTTAGATATTTATGATCAATCATACAAAATGATGGTAACATTGAGAATGATGTCACATATAGAATTCAAGCTAGATGGAAGAAATGACGGAGTGCAACAGGAGTGGTTTGTGATCGAAATGTTCCTTTAAAAGGAAAATTTTATAGGACCGCAATTAGGCCGGCTATGCTCTATGGAAGTTAATGTTGGGCAGTAAAGCAACAACAATTACATAAAATGAACGTAGCGAAAATGATGATGCTTAGGTGGATGTGTAGTAAAACGCGTAAAGATAGAATAAAAAATATAGAAATTCAAAGACGAGTAGGAGTAGCACCAATTGATACAAAGATTAGGGAATGACGGTTGCGGTGGATTGGTCACCTGCAAAAATGGCCTACAAATGCCCCAACTAAAAAACTTGACTCAATAGAAACTGTAGAAATACGACGACGTAGGGGCATACCAAAGTTAACATGGGATGCATTAATTATGAGAGATTTGAATGGTTTGAAAAGCTCACCATCAATTACACTAAATCGAGACAATGGAAAAGTTCGATCCATGTAGCCAACCCCAGTTAATTTGGGACTGAGGCTATGTTGTTGTTGTTGTTTATCATCTAGCTTATTAATTAGATTATAAGCCAATTTTATCAATAAGATGTGTTTGGTTTACTAGCTTATTTTGAAAATAACCTAGCTTCTCCAGCTTGTAAATAGGCTATTAAACTTGCTGATCTACAAACAAAACATACATTATAGAACCTCATGTCCGTTAACAACAACGTACAGTCACATATTAAGGAACTAAAAGATGATTTATCTATTACTTTGCTCCTTAATGCTTGGACCACCACTTGTGCATCCCCCTGGATGGTCACCTTAGTTACATTCCTTCCCTTCAACCAACTTAAAGCTTCTCTAAACCCCAGTGCCTTTGCCTCTCTCGATTCCAATACACCCCTGATCCGTCCCCCCATGGCAGCAACAAAAGATTCCTCATCGCCACTAATTAGAGCCCCATAGGAGCTCACACCTTTGGTTTTGAAAACTCCAGCATCAATATTGCAAACTACGTACTTCTCCCCTCTTTGGTTTATTCCACTTGACCATGCCTGGTTCGGTCACTTGGTCTCTCCGAAATTAGCCTCCCTCTTGAGCTCGCTGCCACTCAAGGAGATTAGTGCGTGCACCCTGAACAATTTGGGTTGGGGATTTAGTGCTATTCTTCCACAGCTTAGAGTTTCTATTGTTCCATATGCTCCAGCAGAGCATAGTCGCCATCTCCACCTCCTCACATAGGTAATGTTCAAATAAGAAATTCAACCTGTTGATGAAGTCCCTAGATTGACAGATATCTATGCTCATTTGGGTCTCAGTCCAACATGGTGATGCAGCAGGACATTCAACCAAAGCATGAAACGTGCCTTCATGATTACACTGGCATATTAGACACGAAGTATATCAATAGGGACTCTCCTAGCATGGAGATCGAGAGTCGTTAGAAGGAAACTTTTTGCCGCCCTCCACAAAGAATTTCTCGCCTTTAGGGGGACCTTTAGATGCCATAGCTGCCAATGTTGGAACACAGGTGGAGGAATTACTGCGCCTTGGTTCTCTGTGAGATCACGGTACCCACTCTTCACCGATTATACTCCTCTTGGAAAAAATCACACAAGTACAGTAGATTTTAGTTTAAATGAGCAAAATAATTGTGGTTTTTTTTATATTTCTAAAAATATAGTATATCGCCTTTTAAAAAGGCGCTATTAGTTGGGGGAAATTTTTTTGGCTTACGTAGACACATGAATAACGCATTTTGAAAATACGCTATTCAAGTGTTCGGTCCACGTATGACAGATAACATGAATAGCGCCTTTTCAAAAGGCGTTGAAAAGGCGTTATTCGTGTTATTCATCCATCCACGTGGATGTCCACGTCAACGTCATTGGAGAGTGTTTACATGAATAACGCCTTTTGAAAATGAGCTATTAGTGTAAATATCCACTTGGACATCCACGTCGGATGTTGACGTGGGCAAGAACACACAAAAAAATAATATAAGTAACCCAAAAGTTTGAAAGATAAGTTGCATGGTTACTATGGGTTGCACGGGTTGTCCGCCTCGCGATACGTGCGTGACTTTTGCATGGGGTGCATGGTTTGTAATGGATATGCATGGGTTGTACCTTCGAGATACGTGCATGACGTTTGCGTGGATTGTCCACCTCGACAAACGTGTCTGTTGTTTGCATTAATTATCCACCTCGAGTTACATGCATGATGTTTGGATGGTTTGCACGGACTGCAGTAGGTTGCATGGGTTGTTTACATCGAAATATGTGCTCACATTCGCATGGTTTGCATGGATTGCACGAGGTTGCATGAGTTGTCCACACCTCGAGATATGTGTGTGACGTTTGAATGATTTGCATGAAGATGCATAGCTCGCCCACCTCGACATACGTGCGTGGCGTTTTCATGTGTTGTCAACCAGGAGATACGTGTGTGACGTTTGCATTGGTTGTACTACCTCGAGGCACATGCGTGACGTTTGCATGAGTTGCACGAGGTTGCATGAGTCGCCCACCTCGACAGACGTGCCTGCCACTTGCATGAATTATCCATCTCAGCCTACATGGGTGACGCTTGCATGGGTTGTCCATGTCGATATGCATGCTTGTTGTTTACATGGGTTGTCTACCTCGACATACGCAAGTGACGCGGGTCGTCCATCTCCATATGCACGTGTTGTTCAAAGGGCGAAGAATTTTGTATAAATAGCTCCTTTTCAAAAGGAGTCATTCATAGAGTTTTGAATTTTGTATAGATAGCTCCTTTTCAAATGGAGCTATCCATACAAATGCATTCCACCTCGCCACTATGCATTCCACCTCATCATCAATAGCTCTTTTTCAAAATGAGTTATATCTTACTTTTGGAATTTAAAAGTAAAGCCCACTATTTGGTGAATTACAAACTAAACCCACCCCACTTTTTGAAAAGCACCCTCCTCTTGTCTCCCCACCCCACATCCATACATCATCTTGTTGGGTATTGCTAAGAGGGATTGATAAAATCTCTCATTAAAGATATCCTTTACTACATCATGTTAGATTATCTTTTCCTAATTAATCTCTATTATATGTGACACATATTTTATTGTTACGTACTCCATGCTTTAGGCCCACAACTTGATGGTAGTTTGGGCATAAATGTTTTGAGTACGGGAGTTTTAATTCCCTCCCCCTATCTTCAAAATAAACGGACTCAATAACTGTAAAACAGTTATTGAGTTATGATTTGCTTAAAACCAAAGAGATCTTACCATCAAGAAAGATTATGTCTAACGGAAGAAGGCAGAGGGGAAAAACATTCTCAAACTGAATGGCAATGGAATGAGGTATGTTTATATTTTATGATTTATGATTAAATCTAAAGTGTTATATAGATCAGTAAAGACATCATTGGTATCAGAGCATGGTTGAACAATTTGATTCTTGATAATAGTTTCCACATTATTGTTTCAATTTCGGTTGACATTATTGAAAATAATTCTTGAAGTCGATTGTTCAATTTGGGTATAAAAGGGTATAAAAGGTAATTTATTAATTTTAAATTTTACCTATTTCGATGCCCTAGTTTTTTTTTATTTTTTATTTATTTCAGCAAGATTTCCCAAATTTTCAATGTGATTTTGGTTCATATATATGTGACCTTATTGCCGAAATCACTAAAACGTGTATATCTACATAATTGTTTGTAAAGTTTACAAATTCGGTGTCTGTAGATAAACACAAATTTGAAATTTGTGTAGATGTCATGCTTATCACGTTATGCAAAGTGATCAACTTCTTTATATATATTGGTATCACTGAATCAACAATATATATGCTTACACAGTTCATACACATATTATATAATATTAATAGAAAATTTTGTGATATACGTATAGATGCATATATTAATGTATGTGAAAATATAAATGTGATATACACATATTACATGTTATAAGTATGTAAATTTGTGATATTAATGTATGTCACATTATTAATTAATTAATTCATTGTCAGGCATGTATGCATATGATTGACATGTATATCTTGATATGAAAATGGACACATAAAGAATTGCGGCCTTAATCAAATTGTATGAAATATATATTAGAATTTAAAATTTTTAAAATTAAAATCTAAGTATGCTTAATTAAATGTTTATTTCATGAAAAGTTGGTTAGTCACCAAAGTGGCCTAGCTTGAATAGATGTTAAATATTTAATTAAGACAATTAATTATAATGCTAGGAGGTCACATAAAGGTGGACCATTGCTTATGATTAATGAAACTTAAGAGATTTATCATCATACTTAATTAAAAATAGGTATGTTTTATCCAAAGATATCTTACTTATTTACCTAAGTATGATTGATTGTCTATGAAAGTATGTTTATTAAGAATTTGATATAGCATGAATTATGTATTAAAGTACTACCCAAAAGTGAACTTAAATACATAATAAATGTATTGTATGTCTGAATCTATTAGGTTTAACTCAAAGCATTAATGTGAATGATTTTGTTATATTTGCAACGTCCTGTAATATGTTTGCTTTGGGTAATATGATGGTTAAGTTTAATGGGCTCAACTACAATGATTGGTCTGAACAGATTCCGTTCTAATTGGGTGTAATAGACCTTGACCTAGCAATCATTGTAGATGAAAGCCTACGCCATTACCGATACTAGCTCCAGAGAGGAAAGGTCTCTATACGAGGCTTGTGAGCAGTCTAATAGGCTAAGTTTGAATTTGATGCGAATGACGATTGCAGAAAATGTCAAACCATCTATGCCCAAAATAAGCGACGCAAAGGAATTCATGATCCAGCTAAAAGAGTACTCACAATCGGACATTACCGACAAGTCTATTGTAGGAAGCTTGATGAGTGAGTTGACCACTAAAAAAATTGAGTGGTCACAGCCAATCCATGATCATGTGACTAGTATGTCTAACTTGGCAGTGAGGCTCAAAGTAATGGGTATAGACGTGAGTGAATCATTTTCGGTTCAGTTCATTATTAATTCCCTTCCCCTAAGTTTGTTAGTTCCAGGTGAATTACAACACCATAAAAGAAAAATGGAACTTGCAAGAAATCAAGGCCATGCTCGTACATGATGAAGGGAGATTAAGGAAACTGAAGGATCACCCAGTTCATATCACTATGCATGATGGAGCTAGCAGCAGCAAAGCGATCCCAGGAAGGAAGGACAGAAAGAAGGACAAAGCCCCAATGAAAGTCCATGATGGTCGAATCTGTAAGGAGCTGAGGTGTCACTTCTATAGGAAGAGTGGGCACTTCAAGAAAGACTATCCGAAACGAAAGGCATGGTTTGAAAAGAAATGATACATTACATTTCTGTATGTTTTGAATCAAACCTAATTGAAGTGCCTAATAATACCTGATGGCTTGATATTGGTGCAACTACTTATGTTTCACATATTATGCAGGGATTCCTTTCAATCCATCCCACAAGCGGAACTGAAAAGTTCTTATTTATGGGGAACAGAATGAATGCACATATAGAAGGGACTGGGACTTACAAATTAATCCTGGATACCAGATGCTTCTTAGATTTAGAAAAATGTCTTTATATTCCTGAATGTTTAAGGAACCTTGTTTATGTGTCAAGATTGGATTATGTAGGCTTTAATTTAAAGATTGGAAACAATTGTTTTAGTTTATTTAAACACAAATTGTGACGGCCCCAAATCCCGAGGTCGCCACGTGGGGAGGCGCTGCCCCAGCGGTTCTGTCGGATCCGTGACCCACTGGGTCCCAAGCGCCACTAACGCCCTTTGCTACATCACGACTCCTCGATATGCGTGTTAACTCCATTCGTTAAGCAATTTAGTTCTTTAAGCATTAAAACAACATCGGAAGTCTTAAATAAAACAATTAAATTCATTTCCATGTAAAACATCATTTGTAAGAGCAACACCTATTGTGGAAAACCCGGGGAAAGTACTCTATATATATGCGACAATATTAAATAGTAATATATACAAGTACAGTGTCTATTCAGTCTCCCATTTCCCAAAAGTAAGCAAAATATTAAAATCGCACATAGTAGTAGGTCCATGACCGCGGGCAGTCAGATAAAGTCGTCCAAAATCTCTATGCCCCCACTAGCATGGTCTGCACTCGACCATCACAAAAAGTAAGATGGAAAGTACAGTTAGTAAGATTCCAACAAAGTACATCGAGCATTTATAAGAGAATAAACTTATACCAATAACCATGTCAACGAATCATGCAGAAACTAAATAGACAACTGTGCTAAGATAATCACATGAATAAATAACACGAGAGAAACAAAGCGTGTACTCGTCCCGGTCACACTAAACTATACTTCGGACCCCCAGGATCCTTTCGGTGGGTGCCCCCACTTCCTTTCACCTCGTTCCTCGCGGGGCTTGCCCGACACGTGCACCTTTGCAACTCGGGTTGCAATTCACCGAATGCCTGATCACACGTGCTACAGCATAGTGTGCCATAAGTACACGATGAATATCAGGTGGGAGTAACTCGACTACCAACCCAAATGTATCACGGAATATAGTACAATAACAAGGAATAGGAAATCAACAATGGAAAAGTAAACCCTCAGTGACTTCAGATGAAATCTTACGTACCTCAAAAATGACTCGCTCGCATCTCGATATGCGCACTCGACACCTGACTATAGCATCCTAAGTCCATGGTGTCCATTTGTACTATTTAAGTTACTTAAATCATGCAAATCGCAATTAAGATTTTGTGAAGTATACCTCACCTCCATCTCGTCGTCAAAATTCGTCGAAGTCACGCCTCCGATCGGTCCGACAACGTCATCGCGTTGTTCACCGCGCCGACGTCGAAGTCGCGCCACCGCCGTCACCGCGCCGCTATCGTTGCCGCTATTCCGCCGCTGGCCACCGCTGCCTTCACTGCTCCGCCGCTGTCGCGATCCCTCCGCGATCCTCGCCGCTGCGTCGTGCCTCCTCGTCACGCCACCTCGCCGTTGCCGATCGGCCGCCACTGCCGGCGTCACTAAAGCCCTGCCACTGCTGGCCACCTCCGCCACCGCGTCGCTGGAGTCGCGCCGCTGCCGTCGTCTCCATTGCGCAGTCGCGCAGCCCAGCAGCCACCGTCGCGCACCTGCTGCCTGAGGCCTACCTTCTCGCTGCCGGTCGACGCGCCTGCCGTGAGCTGCCGTCCGAGGCTGGTCGTCCGCGAGCTGCTTGCCAGGTCGCGCTTCCAGTCCTGCCGTCCACGCCACCGGTAGTCCGCTCGTCTGCAGCTGGGCGTTCGCGGCTTCGCCTCAACCGCCGCCACGCCGACTCGCCTGGCCGGACCTCGTTGCTGACCTCTCCGCCATCTCTCCTCCGATCTCCTGCTCTCTCTTTCTTCTCTCCTCACGATCTGTCTCTTTTTTCCCTTTTTCCCTCTCTTTCTCTCTTTATTCGATCCTCTTTTTATTATTATTTTTTATTCCTTCTCGATTAAGTAAACCATTGTGTCCTCGATTTGCGTCCAAATTAAACCCCGGAAAATACCATAATTTCGCCACAAATTGACGAAGATACCCTTGCACTACGAAATACGGAAACATCGCGTCTAAACCTTAAATTTACCATATTTTGCGTTGATTTCGATTCGGATCTCGAGGAGTGGGTCCTACATATGACCCTAAAATGACACGTTGCTCGAGTCAAATTTTCGGGTCGTTACAGTCTTCCCAACTAAAAGAAGAATTCGTCCCGAAATTTAACTGTAACCCGAATCCCATAGCTGAGGGTAACACGTCCTTATCATCGACTCGAGCTCCCTGGTGAGTCCCTTCGTAATACGATGCTGCCAACGAACTAAGACCTTCGCGAGTTCCCTGTTCCGGAGAAATCTGTACCCGACGATCAACAATCTCTATCGGTCTCTCCTCAAAGATCATGTCGGGTTGCATCTTCATCTGTCTCAACTCAATCGTCGATCTCGGCCCTGACCTAGCGAGTCTCAACATGGAAAAGTGAAATGTTGGATGAATCCCAACTAACTCGGCAGGTAACTCCAACCGATATGCTATAGTGCTTACTCTTCGTGTAATCCGGTATGGCCCAATGTATCTTGATGTCATTTTCACCCTCGTCGTAGCTCGGATCCTCGCGATACCTATCCGCGTATTTTTTTTCTATCTATCTTGTGCAGCTCCTGCATTTTGACGAATTTGTCACATTTTTATGTGTGATCAACAACTATCTCATGCCCTACTTATGTACCGAGACCGGTGTGCATCTTCTAGAATCCCGTCCCGTATCTCCTGATCCGCGGGTAGCCACAATCTCCATCGGTATCTTAAACACCGATCTGTGGTTTATGCCCAATCAGTGCATTTCGGATTCCGTGACAGACCACTGACCCGCTCATAGAGCCCATCAGCCCTCTAACACTGGGCAACCCGTTCAATCGACACGATCGGTATCCTCAACCGCGACAAAATCCCAAACCACCAGAACGTCTTCAATCCGACCCTCCATTCGAACCTCCGGCTCAACTATCACCACCGCAACCGCCTCCATCTCCTGCGTTGTAGCTAGTCGGCCTCTCGTGATGGGTAAGTCAGTTGTCAATCCAAATAATACGAACTCCGATATGCCAGAAATATGACACTCTATCATCTTGTCGTAACAATCTATCAATGCATGATAGGAATATGAAACTCGATCCACCTCTATCATCACGTCTCGACGTATTCGGTTAGGGTATATCTTATCTCAATAGCCATACCCTAACAATCCAACAACACGTCCAACGAGAAATGATAAAGTACTACCAGAATCAAACATAGCATGCATGTGGCGACCAAATATAAGTTATGTACCTTTAATAAGCTGCCTAGTCGCCCCGCTATATGGTTGTGCTAACGCATGAGCTCTATATCTGGCCTGATCTGATGCTCGTCGTGGCGATAGTGGTGTCCGACAGTCAGCCCTCAAGTGTCCCCTCTGCTCGATACTGGTGGCATCTTCGGCTCTGCAGTCTACCCATCTGTTTGTCTCCAGATCTCGGACCCTGACCTCGGTATTCCTAACCCCTGTCATGTCCCCTCAAATTTCGACCCTGATGGTACTCCTGTGGTTGTGCCCTCTGTCGATCCACTGGTGCTGAGGTGATAGCATGAACTGGCTGTGACTCCTCATATTGAACTGACTGCCCTGAAACTCATCCCGACGGCCCCTCTCATGAGTCTGCAACTAACGCGATAAATAAGCTATCACTATGTCTCCCTACATCAGTACACATCCCAATCCGATGCCACAAACATCCGTATGAACAGTCAACTCTTGGTCCAGCTCTGACAACACTAATAACGGTGCAGAAGTCAACTTCTTCTTTAACTCTGTGAAGGTCACATCGCATTCATTGGACCAAATGAAAAAAAATCATATCCTTCTTGGTCAATCTAATCATCGGCGCTGCAATTTTGGAGAAGTCATATACAAGCGTCGATAATATCTTGTCAATCCAAAAAAAAACTCCGGATGTCTGTCACGCACTCTGGTGTAGGCCAGTCGATGATAACGTGAATCTTATTCGGGTCCACCGAATACATTTGTCGTTGATCACGTGTCCTGAGGGTTTCACCTCCGAAAGCCAAAACTCGCACTTACTAGACTTGGCGTACAATCTGCGCTCCCTCAATCTCTAGTCGGAGTCATCGAATAAAATAATGGATCTGAAGTCGCTCGGTTCCAGCTACGTCCATCGCAAGGTGCGCAAGTGTGTGAATCTCTCCATGTTTTGCGCCACCGTCCGACCACCATGCCTCAGCGTCAAAAACTCATCTCTGAGTCTCAATTGAATCTCGATCGCGGTATACTTCCTTGAATTATGTCTAAGTACTCGGCTCTCCGTGGGCAGCTGTATGGGCGGTCCACCATACTGCACTGCACTTCCAGCCCCATTATCGCATGAAGAACTGGTCGTCCATCTATGTTGATTGAGTAAACCGCGAACATGCCGCATGTCAGTGTCGTACTACGTGTATATAAGTATGACAATCAATATATACACATATAAGTCCTAATACTACCCGCTCACTTTGCTTCCCAACAAAAAGTTCTAAGGCAAGTACATCGGGTTTCCACATCTAAAATTTTAAATTTTTAAGTCTTGTGCTCTTTCAGTTAATTTCCCGAGGTTCCTCGAACTCTTGCTCCGATACCACTTGTGACGTGGTATTAGTTTAAGGACACCTACGCTTCTTCCAACGGAGTCGACCATGCTCTGATACCACTTGTGATGGCCCCAAATCCCGAGGTCGCCACGTGGGGAGGCGCTGGCCCAGCGATCCTATCGGATCCGTGACCCACTGGGTCCCACGCGCCACTAACGCCCTTTGTTACATCACGACTCCTCGATATGCGTGTTAACTCCCTTCGTTAAGCAATTTAGTTCGACAGTTTAAGCATTAAAACAACATCGAAAGTCTTAAATAAAACAATTAAATTCATTGCCATGTAAAACATCATTTGTAAGAGCAACTCCTATTGTGGAAAACCGGGGAAAGTACTCTGTATGTATGCGACAATATTAAATAGTAATATATACAAGTACAGTGTCTATTCAGTCTCCCATTTCCCAAAAGTAAGCAAAATATCAAAATCGCACATACTAGTAGGTCCATGACCGCGGGCAGTCAGATAAAGTCGTCCAAAATCTCCATGCCCCCACTAGTAGGGTCTGCACTCGACCATTACAAAAAGTAAGATGGAAAGTACAGTTAGTAAGATTCCAACAAAGTACACCGAGCATTTATAAGAGAATAAACTTATACCAATAACCATGTCAACTAATCATGCGAAACTAAACAAACAACTGTGCTAAGATCATTACATGAATAAATAACACGAGAGAAACAAAGCGTGTACTCGTCCCGGTCACAATAAACTATACTTCGGACCCCCATGATCCTTTCGGTGGGTGCCCCCACTTTCTTTCACCTGGTTCCTCGCGGGGCTTGCCCGACACGTGCACCTTTGCAACTCGGGTTGCAATTCACCGAATGCCTGATAACACGTGTTACAGCAAAGTGTGTCATAAGTACACAACGAATATCAGGTGGGAGTAATTCGACCACTAACCCAAATGTATCATGGAATAGAGTACAATAACAAGGAATAGGAAATCAACTATGGAAAAGTAAACCCTCAGTGACTTTCAGATGAAATCTTACGTACCTCAAAAACGACTCGCTCGCATCTCGATATGCGCACCCGACACCTGACTATAGCATCCTAAGTCCCAGGTGTCCATTTGTACCATTTAAGTTACTTAAATCATGCGAATCGCAATTAAAATTTTGTGAAGTACACCTCGCCTCCATCGCGTCGTCGAGATCCGTTGAAGTCACGCCTCCGATCAGTCCGACAACGCCATCGCGTCGTTCACCGCGCCGACGTCGCAATCGTGCCACCGCCGTCACCGTACCGCTATCGCGCTCTCGTTCGCCGTCGCCGCCATTGTCGCGATCCTCCGCGATCCTCTGGCGCTGCGTCGCGCCTCTCGTCACGCCACGCCACTCGCTGCTGCTGATCGATCGATCGCCATTGTCGGCGTCGCTGAAGCCCCACCATCGCCGGCCACCTCGCCACCGCGTCGCCGGAGCCGCACCGCCGTTGCGTCATCTCTCGCTGCTGACCGCTTGGCGCAGCAGCCCAAGCGACCACGCCACGCAGCCGCGCAGCGACCACCGCTGCGCACTCGTCGCCGTCCTCTTCGCGCTTACATTCTCTTGGTCGACGCGCTCGCGCGCGAGCCGCCGTCCGAGGCTGGTCGTCCACGAGTTGCTTGTCGTCGCGCTTCCGATCCGCCGTCCACGCCACCGCTAGTCCGTGCGTTCTGCTGCCGGGCGTCCGCGGCTTCGCCTCAACCGCCGCCGCACCAACTCGCCTGGCCGGACCTCTCCGCTGGCCTCTCCGCCGTCTCTCCTCCGATCTCATTCTCTTTCTCTCTCTTCGCTCTCTCTCTCTCTCTCTTCTCTCCTCACGATTTTTTTCCTTTTTCCCTCTCTTTCTCTCCTTATCCGATCCTCTTTTCTTTTTTTATTATTTTTTTATTCCTTCTTGATTAAGTAAACCATTGTATCCTTGATTGGTGTCCAAATTAAACCCCAAAAATACCACAATTTCGCCACAAATTGACGAAGATACTCTTGCACTACGAAATACGAAAACATCGAGTCTAAACCTTAACTTTACCATATTTCGCGTCGATTTCGTTCCAGATCTCGAGGAGTGGGTCCTTATACGACCATAAAATGACACGTGGCACGAGTCGAATTTTTGGGCTATTACACAAATACTATTATTGTTCTGGTATTTTAATTGATAACTTATATCGTTTCAATCTTGATAATATGTTTGTTGAGTCCTTGTTTAATGTTGAGCATGTTATTGAAAAAAAACGTAGTGCATGTGATGAGTGCTCTACTTTTCTTTGGCATCAAAGATTAAGTCACATATGCAAAGAAAGAGTAAAGAGGTTAGTGAAAAGTAATATCTTACCTCGATTGGATTTTGTTGATTGAGATATATGTGTAGATTGCATTAAGGGAAAGCAAACCAAACATATATTAAAACATCCTGCCACAAGAAGCAGTGAGCCTCTTGAATTGATACACACCGATATTTGTGGTCCTTATGATGCTCCATCTTGGAGTGGTCAAAAGTATTTTATTACATTTATTGATGATTACTCACGATATTGTTATCTATACTTGTTGCATGAAAAGTCTCAGTTAGTGGACATTTTAGAAGTGTTCATTAATGAGGTAGAAAGGTAGCTAAATAGAAAGGTAAAAGTGGTGAGATCTAATAAAGGTGGCGAATACTTTGGAAAGTATGATGAAAGTGGCAATGTCCAGGTCCATTTGCAAATTTCCTTAAAAGTCGAGGTATTTGTGCACAATACACAATGCCTGGTACACCTCAACAAAATGGTGTAGCTGAAAGGTGAAACCGTACTTTTATGGATATGGTTAGGAGTATGTTAAATTGTAACATTATACCTTTATCATTGTGGATGCATGCATTAAAAACTGTTGCATATCCGCTGAATAGGGTTCCTAGTAAATCAGTTCCTAAGACTCCTTATAAACTTTGGACTGGTAGAAAACCTAGTTCGAGACATCTTCATGTTTGGGGATGTCAAGCAGAAGTACGGATATATATATATATATATAATCCACATGAAAAGAAACTTGATGCAAAGACTATTAGTCGTTACTTCATTGGTTATCCTGAAAAGTCTAAAGGGTACATATTTTATTGACCTAACCATAGTACGAGAATAGTTGAGTCTGGTAATGCTCGGTTCATTGAGAATGGCCAAATCAATGGGAGTGAAGAATCAAGAAATGTGGATATTCATGAAATTCAATTGAAAACTCCTACATCTAACATCTTTCCTCAAGTTGTTGTTCCTCTTGTTGTATCACGGTTACGCAACAAACCCGGACAACAAATCATTGTTCCAAACGAGGAAAATGAACTTATTGTTAATGAACCAGCTAATGATGTACAAGTTGTAAATGATCAAGTAGAGCCACAAGAAATAGCATTGCGAAGGTCTGTAAGGACAAGAAGACCAGCAGTTTCAAATAACTATGTGGTTTATTCACTTGAACATGAATGTGATTTGAGCATTGACGAAGATCCAGTCTCGTTCAAACAAGCCATGAGATGTGATGATTATGAAAAATGGTTTAATGTCATGATAGACGAGTTGAGATCAATGGATGACAACAAAGTCTAGGAATTAGTCGAGTTGCCTGAAGGTGGAAAGCAAGTTGGTTGCAAATAGGTCTTCAAAACAAAACGAGACTCACATGGCAACATTGAAAAACATAAAGCCAGACTTGTCGCCAAAGGTTACAATCAAAAGGATGGCATTGACTATAAAGAGACCTTTCTCCAGTTTCAAAGAATGACTCTTTAAGAATTATAATGGCTTTAGTAGCTCATTATAATCTCGAGCTTCACCAAATGGATATGAAAACCGCCTTTCGAATGGAGACTTAGAAGATGAAGTTTACATGGACCAACCCGAAGGTTTCTTAACCACAGGAAAAGAAAACTTGGTGTGTAAATTGAAGAAGTCGATATATGGATTGAAACAAGCTTCCAGACAATGGTATATTAAGTTCAATAATACCATTACGTCATACGATTTTGTAGAAAATACTGTTGATCGGTGTATATACATGAAGATCGGTGGGAGCAAGTTTATTATATTGGTCCTATATGTTGATGATATTATTCTTCTTTGCGAATGATGTTGCTTTGTTTCATGATGTAAAGAGATTTCTCTCTATAAACTTTGAAATGAAAGATATGTGTGAGGCATCTTACGTGATAGGAATAGAAATATTCCGTGATAGATCACAAGGATTGTTAGGTTTGTCTCAGAAATGATATATTAATAAAATATTATAAAAATTTCAAATGGACAAGTTCTCCGCAGAAATAGTTCCAATTCGAAAGGGGACAAGTTCAGTTTAATGCAATGTCCTCATAATGACTTGGAACGTCACCAAATGCAATGTATTTATGCGTCATTAGTTGAGAGCTTAATGTATGCCCAGACTTGTACTCGACCAGATATCAGTTTTGTTGTTGGAATGTTGGGTCGATATCAATGTTATCCTGGAATAGATCATTGGAAAGTCGCAAAGAAAGTACTTAGGTACTTACAAGGCACCAAGGATTACATGTTGATCTACAAACAGTCGAGTCATCTCGAAGTGATTAGGTATTCAAATTCGGACTATGCCGAATGTGTGGACTCGAGGAAATCTACATTCGGTTACTTGTTCCTATTGGCTGGAGGAGCAGTTTCATGGAAAAGTGCGAAACAGACTGTAATTGCTACTTCCACTATGGAGGCTGAATTCGTGGCATGCTTTGAGGCCACTATTCATGCATTATGGTTGTGGAATTTCGTGTCGGAACTTGCTATGATTGATAGTATAGCTAAACCTATAAGGCTATACTATGATAATTCCGCAGCAGTTTTCTTTTCGAAGAATGACAAGTATTCAAAAGGTGCAAAACACATGGATTTGAAGTACTTGTCTGTCAAAGAAGAAATGCAAAAACAAAGAGTGTCGATTGAGCATATTGGTACCGATCTGATGATAGCGAATCCATTAACTAAGGGATTACCGCCCTAAACGTTTATTGGCCATGTTGAACGTATGAGCATTATAGACAAGTCCTTGTTAACATAATATTGTGGTACGTATACATACATTTATAATTGTATTGCTCATATTATTGTCATGACACTTGTGAATTCAATTAAAGCTTTGTCTTTGCTTATGTGCTTGTTATTTTCATTATATTTCAGTGAGATAACATTATAGTTAGAGGGTTGAATTATCCTTATTAAAGTTATACTGGTTGAGTTGATTGTGATGCACGGAAGGAATCGCGTCGATTAAATGACTTGTGACTGCCATGATCTAATCATTTTAATTCAGTGAAAAAGTGATTTGATAGATTCAATAAAAGTGCGAATTATATTTTATTTTGAATCATTAAGTCATAACATGGGTCAAGTAGGAGATTGTTAGATTATCTTTTCCTAATTAATCTCTATTGTATGTGACCCATATTATATTGTTACGTACTCCATGCTTTGGGTCCACAACTTGATGGTAGTTTGGACATAAATGTTTTGAGTACGGGGCTTTTAATTCCCTCCTCTTTCTCCAATAACTACAAAATATGATTTATTTAAAACTAAAAGATCTCACGATCAAGAAAGATTCTGTTTAACGGAAGAAGACAGAGAGGGGAAAAACATTCTCAACGGCAATGGAAAGATGTATGTTTATATTTTATGATTTATGATTGAATCTAAAGTGTTACATGGATTAGTAAAGACATCACATCAAAGTCCCATGAACGACCATCAATACGAAATAGAGAAGTGACTTTCTGGGTTTCCAAATCTCTCCTTGGGTTGATTGGATTCTTCGATTTGTGCGATTAGGCAGCGAGGCATCCCTGAAGATATGAACCTTTCACTTAATTTCGGTAGTGTCGAGAAAACACGTCTCCATATAAAACTTGGATTCGACCCTATGGGGGCGTCCCATACATGGACATTAGGGAAGTATCTGGCCATCAATAGTCTTGCAGCAAGAGAATCCGGATTTGTAAGTAACTGCCACCCCTACTTCATCAACATCGCCGAGTTAAAATCTCATTCTCGTCAAGCCCCAGTCCACCCAGTTTCTTAGGCTTGCACACCTCTGCCATTCGCACCATCGTATTCCTCCCTCTTTCTCGATGTAGGACAACCACCGGAACTTGTTCATAAGTGTTTCCAATTGATCGCACAATCTTTGTGGGAGTAAAAAGACACTCATAACATACGTGGGGATCAATTGGATCACATATTTGAGGAGGAATTCCTTGCTTGCATGAGACAACATGCGACCATTCCAACTCTTTAAAGGATTTCAAACTTTTCTCAACTATGTACTGGAACACAGCCTCCATGTTATTGCCCACTTTACTTGGTAAGCCCAAGTAAAACCCATCCGAGTCCGACATGGTGACCTGCAAAAATTGGGACGCTTCTTCCATCCTCTCCTGACTCGTATTCCTGCTAAAGTGAATGCAAGATTTTTGATAATTTACTACTTGCCCCGAGCTTTACTCATAGTGATAGAGACACTCTTTAATTACTTGAACTTCTTGAGATGTTCCCCTGAAGAACAAGTAACATTCGTCGGAAAAGAACAAGTGCGAGATTGTCAGAGCCCCATTCGCAATCCTGCACCCATGGATGAGTCCCTGTCTACATGATGAGTAAGGATTGAAAACAGGTCTTCTGCGCATAATACAAATAGATACAAAGAGATAGGTTCTCCTTACCGAATACCCCTTGTGGGAGTAACCGGGCCAAACTCCTTGCCATCTGCAACAAATACATACTGGACTGAGGTGAGGCACATTAGTATCACGTCTGTCCATCTCCTAGCAAACCCCATTTTTCCATGATAGCCTCCAAGAAATGCCACTTCACATGGTGGTCATAGGCTTTGCTCATGTCGATCTTTGAGGCTGCATAACCCTCCCTGCCTTGTGTTTTGCGATGAAACCAGGGGTTCACCTCAAATGCCGAAATGACATTATCGGTGATAATTCTCCTAGGAATGAATACACTCTCGAAAATAATCTCTTGGAGAATAAGCTTCAACCTATTTGCCAACATTTTTTACACAATTTTGTATAAAACATTACAAAGCGAAATGGGCAGAAGATCAGTGATTACCTCAGGCTTGATTTTCTTTGGAATTAAAACAAGAAACATGTCATTCAAGGAATTGGTAATCTGCCTAAATGAGTTGGAGACAAAATGCAGAGATCCCTCTCCTAATAATGGGCCAAAAATGTTGATAAAAGCCGGGTTCATGCCGTCAAGTCCTGAACTTTTATTTGGGTGTGTTAAAAGAAATTATAGTAGTTGTTTTATTTTCATAGTTTAAATATGTTAAGGAAATTATATTTGGGTGTGTTTAGGAAGTTTTTATATTTTGATATCTCGGTAGTTTTGGTAACTTTCCTTATTTTATGATTTGTTCATCTCTATAAATAAAAGCAATTTATTGTACTCAATTCGCCCACATTAATGCAATATTCTTAGATTTTTCTTTGAAATCTATCATGGTATCAGAGCTTGGTTTCTCGTGCTAGGTCGGTCGACGTTCGAGTCGACGACCACTCCATTGTTTTCTCTTTCGCTTGTGCTTATTTGTTTTAGTTTCTCTGCTTCTGTCGTTTTTACTCTCTTGGTTGTTTTTTTTTAATTGCATCTGCCCAACACCAGTACACATATATTGGTGCATTCATCATCATTCGTCAATTCCGTTGTCTGCCTGCCGTCGACTATGTCGCTCCGTTGTTTGCCTGTCGCGACTCTGTTATCTGTATGTCGTCGAATACATCAACTCCGCTATCTATCCGTCGTCGACTCTGTTGACTTTGATATCCGTTGTTTTAACTCTGCCACATTAGAATCTGTTTCTTATCGTCTTGGGTGGTCGTTGATCTGTTCCGTAACGAACCTTAGATTTGTCGTCTTGGGTGGTCGTTGATCTGCTCCGCAACGAACCTTAGATTTGTCAGCTTTACTGATTCGATTGACAACCTCAAGTTGAAGCAACTTGAGTTTGAGGGAGGGTGTTAAAAAAATTATAGTAGTTGTTATATTTCGTAGTTTAGTTGTTTAGGAAGTTTCTATTTTTTGATATCTCGATAGTTTTAGTAACTTTCCTTATTTTATGATTTGTCAAACTCTATAAATAAGAGCAATCTATTGTAATCAATTCGCCCACATTAATGCAATATTCTTAGATTCTTCTTAAATCTATCAGGGTGCATGGAAAATATTGCAGCTGGCCCATCATCAGCTGTAAAATATCTTGCACTAAAGTGGTGTTATGTGCATCCGTGACCCTCTCCTTGACACAATTAAGTAGTGGCGCTGAGTCCCCTAGTCTCGATTGAAACAAATCAGTATAATAGTCACAAATTAAATCCCCCAAACCGGTATTCCAGCTCCTCCAAATGCCTCCCTCTCCCTTCAATCGATCAAAAGAATTCTTTTTCTTCCTCGTCTTAGCGTAGGCATGAAAGACTGTTGTGTTGGAATCTCCTCCTTGTAGCCTGTGTTGTTTTGCCCTTTGTCACCAAAAATCCTCTTGTTGGGCCAAAACTTTATAGTATTCCCTCTCCACGCACTGGACAGAGAATGCATCTCTCTCTTATTTCAGCAGTTCCAGTTACCTTCGGACCTCCTCAATTTTTTTCGCTTATGACTTCGAGATGGCTTTCCCTCATGTCCGCAACTCAGTACCTCATTCTGCTATCTGATCCATCACTGATAAAAAAGAATTAGACTCGCATGTTCTTTTAATCAGTTCTGAACACCCTTCTTCCCTAAGCCATGAATTATTGAATCGAAAACGCACACCCTTAGCCATTACCCTCCAATACGATACCTCCATAAACAGAGCACTAATGATCAGAGTAGGTGCAATCAAATTACGGACACTTACTCGTTCAAACAATTGCTCCCACGGCGCCGTTTCCATAGCCCGATCAAGCCTTTCCTGTACCCAATTGATTGATCCTTTATGGCATTCCCAAGTGAAAGGGTTTCCTATCATGCCCAAATCGTTCAATTGGCAATCCTCCAACGCAGCCTTGAAGCCTTTAAGCTTCCATCGCGGCTATCCCCTCACTCCATGCTTCTCTCGCTTTTGTGAAGTAGATCATCGAAATCACCCATGATGCACCACGACGCATCTGATTGTGCTGCAAGCTCCCTCAACAGATCCCGCGAAGCCCTCCTTCGCGATGACTCAGGATATCCATAGAACCATGTTAGTCCATACGGATGAAGGCTAGACATGTTTACTGTCACGGGAACCTTAAGTGAGGGGGTTAAGGAAAAATGAAAATTTTTCTCACCAACTCAACCCATGGTGCTTAAGGACCGCCTTAGTTCAAAACACCAAAGAAAACGTGATTTGAACAACAAAAATGACACAAAGGAAGTTTATTACTTAGTTCAATGAGATTACAACTCTAGCATCTCATACAATTCATGTCTCTCATGCATGAACTCCTTCCTCTCTCAAGCTCTCATGTCTTGGCTTTATAGCAAAATAGTCAAGTTGGTTACATAACTGTCAAGGATACATGTCCTATGTACATTACTCTAGACTAAGTAAACCACCACACCCATGTAGTGCTTAAAACAATCACCTGCTTCCTTCTTTTGCCGCCACCTGGTTCTATAACTGTCTTAACCACCTGGTCAATAGGCACATGCTCATAGTGCCTGAAAGTTGCTGGGACGTGCCTTGGTCATGCCATGAGCCATGACCAAGGTAGTTACATAATCGCCCTTAACCACACTTGACTTGGTCCGTCCAAGCCTATAATTCGCCTTGCTCAAGGGACAGGGTCTGATTTGTGGTGCTTAGCTGCGCGCCTAGGCACCCTGGGTGCTAGCCGGAGCTCGGTCCGTCCAAGTTCCACCGGCTCGGGGTGGCCGACACCATGGTCCGTCCATGGGTCTTGCCTTGGCATGGTTGCCTAAGGCATGCTCGAGGGTCTCCCTTGCTTCCTTGCCCATGCCATCCCTAAGAGAGAACACACATTCCCTTATAGTAGATGTTAAACCATTTCCTCTAGCTCTAATAGGAAACATCAAGAAATGAGACCACTCGTACTTTGACCGGGTCAACGCCCAAGTCAAGATATGCCAACCCTTGGCAAAGTATGTCTTGTCCGTGCCAAGGCGCGACCTTGCGCATGCCAAGGCATGACCTAGCTCGTGCCAAGGGAATCTCTAAGGTATCGCCCTGCTCGTGTCTTGCTTGTGCCAAAGGAACTTGCTAAGGCGCGACCTTGCGCATGCCAAGGCATGACCTAGCTCGTGCCAAGGGAATCTCTAAGGTATCGCCCTGCTCGCGTCTTGCTTGTGCCAAAGGAACTTGCTAAGGCGCGACCTTGCTCCTGCCAAGGCCTACGCCAAGGCGCCACTGTGCTTCTGCTAAGGAACTTGCCAAGGCGCAGCCTTGCTCCTGCCAAGGCCCGCACCAAGGCGCCATTGCTCTCCCGCCAAGGAACGCGCCAAAGGAATTTGCCAAGGCGCGACTTTGCTTCTGCCAAGGTCCGCGCCAAGGCTCCGTTGCGCTCCCGCCTAGGAATGTGCCAAAGGAACTTGCCAAGGCGCATCTTTGCTCCTTCCAAGGTCTGCGCCAAGGCACCGCTGCGCTCCCACTTAAGAACGTGCCAAAGGAACTTGCCAAGGCACGACCTTGCTCCTGCTAAGGCCCGCGCCAAGGCGCCAATGCGCTCCTGCCAAGGAAGGTGCCAAAGGTCAACCGTGCTCGTGTCAAGGCGCCCGCCTAGGTGCGACCTTGTCCACGCCCATACACGCTGCCTTGTCTATGCCGCATACAATTTCCCCATTCGCATGCGCGAGCCACCGCATGCTATTGTGAACCATCCGTGGTGCACCATCCAATAACTAACTCCCATGAAATCTTTCGAGTCCACTAAAACTCGGATATTGGTAGGTTTTTCCCGCTGCCTAGCCAGCTTACTCGGGTCACATTATTGAAGGGCTGACATTTACCATCACATCTATAAAATTTGATGAGGATGAAATCACTTCTACCAGTTTTTTTTTCTACAAAAGGGCCAAGCCACCACCATTCCCCTGCCATTTGATAGTACAAATGCCTTGGTAATGCAACTACTGTTGTATTGTAACAATTCTCTCATAGTCTATCATTGTCTCCCTAAGAAAAATCAAACTTGGCCTATATGTTTGGACTAAGTCAGTTAAAACCCTTCCTGTCCTCGGGCAGCCCAACCCGCGATAATTCTAGAACAAATTGCTCATGGCGGTGATGGGCGGGCCGAATTCACTGGGCCCGTCATATACAAGTTTTTTAGATACTTGACCCGAGATGATGCCACACCTACATTGTCTATTTCCATCCCTACAAGTGCTCTTTAGGGGTTTATTTCAAGCTGGAAAAGAACTTTCGAGTTTAGAATTCCCGCCCCATAGTTGCCATTTGCGTTAACAAAAATCTCGTTTCCTTGATTCATGTCATCCATACTATCAGCCCCTCAATAGTGTGACCCGAGTAGGTTGGGCTGGGCAGCGGGAAACCTAGCAAATGACCGAGTTCTGGAGGACTCGAGTGGTTCCATGAGGGTTAGTTGCATGCGGGACGGATGAGGCAACGCACAGGCATGGACGAGGTCACACCTTGGCGCTTGCCTAGGCACGGTGCCTAGGCGCATACGAGGTTGTGCCTTGGCGCGTCCCTTGGCACAAGCACGGGAAAGGCAGCGCTTTGGCACGAGCAAGGTCGCACCTTGGTAGATTCCTTAGGTACGAAAAAGGCCGTGCCTTGGGCAGATTCCTTTGGCATGGGCAAGGTCGCGCCTTGGCAGGTTCCTTGGGCACGAACAAGGCGATACCTTGGCAGATTCCTTTGGCATGAGCAAGGTCGCGCCTTGGCAGGTTCCATGGGCACGAGCAAGGCGATACCTTGGTAGGTTTCTTTGGCACGGCAAGGTCATGCCTTGGCACGAGCAAGGTCGCGCCTTGGCACGGGCAAGACATACCTTGGCAAGGGTTGACAAATCTTAACTCGAGCATTGACCAAGTCAAAGTACGCCTGGTCTCATTTCTTGATGTTTCCTATTGGAGTTGGGGAAACGGCTTGACATCTATTATAAGGAGAGGTGTGTTCTCTCTTAGGGGCAGCATGGGCATAGTAGCAAGGAGGATCCTCGAGCATGCCTTGGGCACCATGCCAAGGCAAGACCCACTGACTCATGGTCAAGCCACCCGAGCTGGTGGGACTCGACCGACCCTCGGCTAACACCCAAGGTGCTTGGGCGTAGCCAGGCACTACCAAGCAGTCCCTGTCCCTAAGAAAAACATGGACCATGTCCCTTGAGGCGTGGATGAACCAAGTCAAGGTAGTTATAAGCGGTTGGGTAACTACCTTGGTCATGGCCACTGACATGACCAAGGCACGTCTAAGAATGTCCCGAATACATGGAGCATGTGCTAATTGACCAAGCAGTTAAGGCGGTTATGGAACCAGGTGGCAACAAGGGAATAAGGCAGTTGTGTAACTGCCTTGACCACAAAGGAGTGGGGTTTTACTTAGTCTATGAATCAATGCACTACAAAAAAATCGCAAATCAGAAACGGAATTTTCCGTTTCTGATTTGCGAAATTTCCGTCTCTGAATTAAATCAGAAACGGAACAGAGACGGAACGCGTTCCGTCTCTGAAAACGTCGTCGCTGATACGATCAGAAACGGAAAATGGATTCCGTTTCTGATTAGAGACGGAATAGAGACGGAAAATATCCGTTTCTGATTAGAGACGGAATTTGAGACGGAAATTAGAAACGGAACAGAGACGGAACAGAAATGGATTTTATTTCGAAATGGTACATTTGTAATTGCATTCGTCTCGATTTCGTTAATTCGATTAGCAACGGAATCGAGACGGAATTAATAAATTTATGAATTCGTGTCGATTCCGTTTCTAATCAACGACGGAATCGAGACGGAATCGAGACGGAATGCAAAGAGTCGTCTCGATTCCGTCTCTAATTAGAAACGGAATCGAGACGGATTATTCCGTTTCGATTCCGTCTCGATTCCGTTGCTAATTAGAGACGGAATCGGAGACGGAATTAATATTTCGTCTCGATCCGTTTGTGATTGATAAAAATATTTACGGAAAATTAGAGACGGAATAGCAACGGAAAATTTGAATTCGTTGCTAATCCGTCTCTAATTTTTGTTTTGTTTAAATATGGCACGGATACATAAGCCAATCGATTCTCCAACCTAAAAAATCAAAATACAACCCGATATGACATACTCCATCGCCGCACCCCTCCAACAACTCCTTGAGGGTGCTAACATCCCCAAAGAAGCCAAATTGCGCATCCATACATCAAAAATATATATCAACAAAAATTCAAAAGAGAAGGAAAAAATGTGAAACTCAAAATTAGCCCAAAAATTTATATATCCACTGAAAGTTGTAATGTATTACAAAAGCTCCATAAATTTGGAAGTATACACAAAAACCAACCACACCTATCGTTCAACAAGCAAAAAAAAAAAGAACACTCACAAAAGGTCCAAAATTTGGAAGTATACACAAAAAGGACTTCATTTAATAAGTAAAACGCAGCTTTGAAGCATTTCTGAATCTCCATCTGAGGGCAACAACCAGTGAGTATGCACCTGAAAGAAGTAGGCAAAGGAGAGATTAATTAGTTTGAGGTCCCTGCAGTTAGCGCGCTAATTCCAGTATTAGCGCGCTAATTAGCCACTGCCAGATATTTTTCCATTTTGGAAATCAAGCTTTAAATTTGTAATTTTTGATTTCCTGGCTTCCTAACACGGCTATAAACGGTCATATGGGAATTTCCTATCATGATAAAACCACCACAAACTTGGTTTTAACATAAGGAAGACAAAACACATTCAAAAGCGCAAGATCTACAAAGAGAAGAATGGCATAAGTGCAAGAATGCTAAAAGGGAAAAGAGGAAAGTTAAGCACAAACCTATCATGTAAGTATGATTCTAGAACTCATCCTCTCACCCAATCTAAACTCTTGTGTGCTCCAAAGGCGACAAGCCATGTGTTCCTACTCAAAAAATAAAAAAAAACAACAAAGTGGGATTCAAGAAAAGCATTGAAGAACATAAAAAAACCATACAATGTTGAATAAGAATGCTTCCAAAAAAAAACATGATCATCAAGCAAATGCGATCACAGATCGAAGTTGGTGTCAATGTTGCTATTTTCCTACGCATAGGAGATGGCGAACAATGTTTCTATAAGTTGGACCTATCATGTAAGTTGAGTTGTAAAACATGTATAACATGTTTTATAAGGGATGGTTACGTCTGGCCGAGTTTAAGGGTCGCTAACACAAAGGGATAAATTAATTAGTTTGAGGTCCCTGCAGTTAGCGCGCTAATTCAAGTATTAGCGCGCTAATTAGCCCACGCCGAGGATTTTTGACTTTTGGAAATCAAGCTTTCAATTTGAATTTTTGATTTCTGGATTCCTAGAACGGCTATAACCGGTCATATTGGAATTCCTATCACATAAAACCACCAATAACTTGGTTTTAACATAAGGAAGAAGAAACACATTCCAAAATTCAAGATCTACAAAAAGAAGAAATTTGATTTTTAGAAGGAGCAATAGGAGATCACTATAAAACCACCAAAAACTTGGTTTTAACTATAATATACTAGTGTTTGAAACAAAGTAAACCACCAACAATAAACTCATTCAAGTAACTTAAAAAGTCTACACGACAAACTATTGAAAGGAAGTGATTCGATCGCTAATTAAAATAGAATAGCCAAGAGAAGATTCACCTCGATAAGCACCTAAGCCACGCCCCCAAAGCCTCCATAACCCCCACCAAGCTCACTTGCCTCCACTATACCCACCACGCCTACCTCCGACACTGGAGTCCTATAAGGACCAAAATCACCACAACAAAAAAAAAAAATGAGTTTAACATGCAAATGAAACAAATCGTCTACAACATGCTCATCGTCAAAAGCAATGAACCCATTCCCTCGAGAACGATAGGAAAAACTAAAACCCGCTTTTAGAAAACGGGAAAAATAAAAGTAAAGGAACTTCATCATCGAACCTTCTACTACATCGAGCTTCAACAAACCCGCCTTTCGACGCCCGATTGATGCATAAGTTATCATGGATTTTATTTTTAATACATTATCCTCCCCAAAATAAATTTTTTTACCTCAGTTTAAGTAAAATATACTATAAGTAGCGAATGTTAGCGAGAATTAATCCATGGGAGAAGAAAACATCTTTTTTGTTGTGTGCAAATCTTATGCGTTGCGGGTTCTCTCGAGTGCTATGATGAAGAAAGTGGTAGAATCGACGGGGAGCAACATCTTCATGCCATAGCAAATGAATTTGGGAAATCGATAAAGGGTCGTTTTCGGTCATCTGTGTTGAGAACATGTAGGCTATTCTTCTTCTACGGACATGCCATAATAGAAGAAGAAGAGCCTACATGTGCGAAACACGTATGACCGAAAAACGACCCTTTATCGACTTCCCAAATTCATTTGCTATTGCATGAAGATGTCGCTCCCCTGTCGATTCTACCACTTTCTTCATCATAGCACTCGAGAGAACCCGCAACGCATAAGATTTGCACACAATGCAACAAAGATGTATTCTTCTCCCATGGATTAATTCTCGCTAACATTCGCTACTTATAGTATATTTTACTTCAAAACAAAAAAAAAGAATTGGGGGAGCAAAAGCGAAAAAAAATAAAATCCACGATAAAATATGGAACATCGACCTAAAAATGCACAAAAAGAAGTGTGAATCATAAAGTAATTCGATGAATTTCTAAAGTTGTCTACACTATAAAACTTTTAATCTAAGCATTTGAAACAAACAACAAGTGAAGTACCTATGTATCACCAACTTTGCTCATCTCTCGAGAGCCACGCTTACGTCTCACGCCCAACATTGTCCCCTTGTTGGGGTGGATCGACCGGATCTATTTGCGGCGGTATTCTTTGGTCATGAGGTGGCGGTGGTGGTGGCGGTGGTGGTGGTTGGTGCTCACTAGGTCTATTTCGTCCATGTCCATCCCAAGACGCCGTTGTTGCATGAAGTGCATAACCTTTCGTAGTTGCTCCGCAACGACATCGAACTCGCCCGCGGCACCACATCCGGCGTCTGCGACGTGCTAGCACCGGGAGTTCCGTATCTCCTCTTCTTTCTCCCTACGGACCCGAGTCCGTAGACACGTCCTTTGGAAGACTCACCCGCCACATTGAGGTACACCGCCTCATCATCCACCGATTGCTCCGGTGTAGCACGGGTCGCCTCGACGTCCGCTCTGGAGCCTTTCCCGCATATATGCACAACAAACAAAGTACATGATATGGGGTAAGTGATAGACTTAATAATATTTTACATTTCATTTCTATACTTACATAGAACCGCTACGATCTAGTATCGATGAATGTCGTCTGTCGTGATTAACGGTGTGGAGATGCAAGTACAAATCATTCACCGACGGTGGCGTCTCGGATGAATCGGCTGCGTGCGGGACCAAGCATAGTGAACAAGAGTATAAATGTACAAAATATCCTAGATGTTAATAAATACTAACCAATCTTTCTTGGGTAGTCGCAAATGACACGGAACCACCACCGTGCTTCGAGGGTCCAGTCCCGGGGCCTTCGACCTCGGTGTTCCTATTCTCCGTCGCTTGCCTAGACCTAGCTTTGGAAGTCCTCGCTCTCCCGATCGCAAGTATCTCCTCCATGCCTCATCTCGTAACATAAAGCGTCGCACCCGATTCTTCTTCAACTTGTGCATCAACGCGGTGTACCTTGTGCTGCAAGCGTCGTACGCCGCTCGCACGAGATCCTCGGGAAGCGCATCATCCCATCTAAAAAATATCTACAAATTGGCGATTGCTATTGTTAGCACTTATTTGAGAAAATAGTATAAATCATAAGGCACATGGTAGTTTTGTTTACCTTCCATTGTCGCCAGTATTGGTCTTTATGATGAGGCGGTACCGACTTCCAACAATACCCTTCAGGAATCATCCATCGTTTAAAAACTTTTGTCATCCTCCGTGCACAAAAGTGCGAAGGATGCAACTCCCTGTGTTTCATGAACATGCATATTCGACAAAACTACTTATTCAATATTTGACATCCATATTGAAATTGACATATAAAGTTAAACGCAAACTTACGTATCATTGGCAATCGAGTGATAGGGATCCCCGCACGCGAGGGCCTCCATCCCTGGCCTCCGAGGTGGCGCGGAGGGCTGTCACCTCCAACCCCGCTCTTACGTCTTCTGTCGGGATCTTTGCCGGTGGTGATCTTTGTGGTGGGGGTGCGGGCCTCGTGGGTAAAGGAGTCATTGATGTCGGAGAAGGTGTGGGGAAGTGTGTAGTAGGCATAGTCCTTGATGACGAAGAAGATGGTACGACGACCCCGATGGTATGGAAGGGGAAGGTGACGCGGCCGTATCGTGCTCGAGAGACCGAGAAGTCGGAATCGATGATGGAGGTATCGAACCACGACCTCCACCGCCACGATGGCCTCCTAATGGCAAACCTCGACATCCCCTACGACCACGTCCGGCCATGATACCTAATTAACAATATTCACGAGTAAAACATCATAAAATAAGGGCATAAGAAAAAAAGAAGAAATTCGGTCTATATTATTGGACTTAATAAGAACAAAATCCATGCAAATAAAAGTAACTACATTATTGGTCGTTGACATATCATATACAAACTTTATTCGCTATCATCCGTTTCAAATTCACTCTCATGAGTAGAAGGTGATGATTCTTCTTCTGATTCATCTCCACTATAAACTTCATCGCTTGGACCCGCTTCAACAATAAATCGAGTCCCAGTCGGAACATCCAGATTGTTGATATCGGCGTCTGCATCATCGACTACGCACGTGGTGGGCATCCCATCTTGGAAAGCAATCTCTGCAGGAGCCCTGGTCATTATCGTCTTTGCTAGTTTCCTCGTCGTAATTTTGGTGACAACATGACAACAACCGCTAGCCATTCTTGTCGATCGTTCCGCATAGAAGGGTACGAAAGGTAGTAGACTTGAGTGGCTTGCATTGCCAGTACAAATGGCTCGTAGTTGTTATATCGTCGACTTCGTTGAACCTCTACCAATTGAAGTGTTGGGTGAGTCCTCACACCATGATTCGGTGTAGGGTCATACCATTCGCACTTAAACAAGACCACACGTTTGAGGCGGTATACTCAATCTCCACAACCTCTTGCAGTACTCCATAATAGTTATGGGAAACATCAGCGTAGTTTGAACCCTTCACCAAAACACCGCTGCTCTGCGTCGATCTATTAACGTCATATGTTGCGGAGTGGAACTTATACCCATTAACAAGGTAACCAGGGTAGACAAGTACATGATCGACTAGGACCAACAGAAAGATCGACGAGCGTCTCGTCAACTATAGAATTCCGAGCCTATTCGACAAAATTAGAGATGCAATATGACACATTAGTTATGGGAGAAACATTTGAATCTATAACGTACAAAAGTAATGCCCTTACATATGTTTGAAACCAAATGGGGAAGTTGTGCTCTAGACTACTATCAACTTGCGACTCCCCCATTGCTTGAGTGATTTCATCGACGAATATCCTAGAAGAAACGAACGTGTAAGTCGGATGTATTAATAATGTATGAACAATGAATGTCTTGCATTAATGAAAGAAATTGATGGACATACCGAACGTAAGGAGCGATCTCTGGACAATTGAGCAAGTATGTACGAATGAGCGGCATTATATACTCTGCTCTGTTAAGTACCGCTCCTTCGACTTGCCCATGGGTCGCCGGGATAAGTGAAAATTGAGAAATTGCCAACGAAGTTCGGTGTGGGCACGATATCGCCATCGTCGTTACGTGGCACTTTGTCATGCAACGTAAAGACGTGATCTTCGAAGTAGTAAGAACAAAAGGATGTGACCTCTTCGACCAAATAAGCATTACACATGGAGCCCTCAACCTTCGCTTTGTTTCGCACATTGTTCTTCAAATGTTTAAGGTACCTATATGAATGTTATAGGAAATGTTGATATAAAACCTATTGAATGGGAAAATAATATCAAGGGCTCAAGATAGTACCTCTCAAATGGATACATCCATCGAAATTGAACGGGACCGCCGAGACGGGCCTCGTAGGCCAAGTGGATTGGTAGGTGTTCCATAGAGTCAAATAAGCTTGGAGGAAAATTTTTTCCAACTTGCAAATGATTTTTGGAATTTCGAGACTCTAAGACCTCCATATCTTGGATACTTATACATTTCGCAAGGGGACCAGGAAAAATAGGCTTAATTCGCTAATTGCAACCCAAACCGGGTTTGGGAGAAGTTCTCGAATGCAATTGGTATCAACCGTTGCATGAATATATGACAATCATGACTCTTCATGCCGAACATTCGCAGTTTCTTTGGATCTACACATCGACCAAGATTCGATGCGTAACCATCGAGAAAACGCAACTTTTCAACCCACTCGCACAATTTTTGTCTTCTTGATGTATCAAGAGCATAGCACCCAAGGACGTAAGTATTTGTCGCCGAATCAATGTGTTGAGAAGGTCGGTGACAATATTCACGAATATCTTGCCTCGATTTTGCATTGTCCTTACTCTTGCCTAAGTACACACATAATAGTGTTGAAAATGTTGTCAAAAACATTTTTCTCGATGTGCATGACATCTAAGTTGTGGCGGATCAAGTTTGTCTTCCAATACGGCAAGTCCCGAATATGCTCTTCTTCCTCCATCCCGAATTCTTAGCTATCCGCCCATTCACAGATTCAGCGCCGATTTTGTCACCTTCATCAAGCCAAACGATTCAATTTACGCCAAAATTTCTTCACCAGACCGCAAAGCGAAGCGGATCATCGATTATGACCATTTTGCCTCTAATGAAATTTTTTTGTCTTTCCTTAATGGTGATGACTTCTCCAAGAAACGACGATGACAGTCACACCACGATGTCTTACCTCCATTTCGCAATTGAAATGCATTTGTATCCTCCATACAATATGGACAAGCGTACTTACCGTGTGTGCTCCAACCGGACAACATGCTATATGCGGGGAAATCACTAACGAGTCCATAAAAGGGCAACTCGCATGACAAAATTTGTCTTGGTGGAAACGTCGTATGTAACCACCCCAATGTTCCATAAATCTTGCAACTCTTTCACAAGCGGTGAAGGAACACGTCGATTTTCGCTTTGGGCTGGTCGGTCCAGGAACGATAACCGTTAAGAACATAAACTCAGATTTCATGCACATCGACGGTGGAAGGTTGTAAGGAGTCAAAATCACGGGCCACGAAGAGTACGATTTCCGGAAATCCCAAATACTTGAAAACCATCGGTGCACAATCCTAAACGAACATTCCGAACCTCGGCGGCAAAGTCTTTATTGACGTCATTAAAATGTCTCCAAGCAATCGAATCGAACGGTGTTGCATAACATCTTCAAAGCGATGAATGATCTCCATGCCATCGCATATGTTTTGCGGTTGACTCGACGCATACAATCGTTGCAATCGAGGGCCCAAAGGGAAGTAGTACATTCTTTTGCAAGGGCGGTTTTTTGTGTTCCGACCACGACCTCGTCGATGTGCAACGTATCGTGATTTCCCACAAAATTTACATGACGTCAACTCAGAGTCCACTCCCAATAAATCATACATTGGTCCTCACAACAATCTATTTTCTCAACAGGTAGACCTAGACCTCGCATTAGTCTTTTAGTGGCATAAAAATTCTCAACCATTGAGTTGTCATTTGGCAAACAATCCTTCATGAGTTTAATGATTTCATTATACCCTCGTTCAGATATATGATGTTCGAGACTTGATCGCAAGTAATCTTGCCATTGCGGACAACGTTGTCATGGTTTCGCAACCAGGCCACAATTGTTCCCTACTTGCATCAATCATGTCATATAGTTGGCGTGCTTGGGGTTTGGTGATTCTTCCACGACATTCCAATTGAAACTTGGACCTGCCACGTTGTGTAGCATCTCGCGGTAAGGTGTCGGATCGTAGCCTCGAACATCAAGCATCATCAATATGGCAATCCATTGCGTGAAAATTTTGCGGCCCTTCATCTCCGTTCTCACCATGTTCGTACCAAGCGTGATATCCTCGGACAAATCCATACCTACATAGGTGGTGCTCAACCGTTTCGACGTCAGTGTACGGAACAAGTCGACATTTCTTAAAATTGCACGGACATCTAATCTTCCGTTCACTTTGGTATGTAGGACAATGTTGTTTTGCAAATGATATAAATTCTTTAACCTTCGCCGCGAATTCAATTCGAACATAACCGTTGTCGAGCCGGTTGTACATCCGATCTCTGTTTGTAGACGACATTCCTAGTCGAACGTAACCCTTGTCGAGCGGTTGTCTATTCAAGTAATGAAATAATAATGATTAAGATGATAAGAAGCCTCCAAAATGGAGAATATTGTAAATCGGAAATGCGATCTACACCATCTAAAGAGAACAAATTGATAGCTAAGTGAAAGAACGAGGTTCGCACATTAATGAGTCATCACAATCTAAAGAGAAGGAATTGATTGAGTTATGTTCTTTATGTAAGAAGCTTGGGCATTATCAAAAGGATTGTTGTAAATGACTCATAATAAACATGTATAACATGTTTTATAAGGGTTGGTTAGGCCCTGGACGAGTTTAAGGGTCGCTAACACAAAGGGAGAAAAAACCTTTTTTTGAGTTGCACTGCAAGATTAGCGCGCTAATTCCGATATTAGCCGCTAATTAGCCTCTCGCCAGATATTTTTGACTTTTGGAAATCAAGCTTCACATTTGAATTTTTGATTTCTGGATTCCTAACACGGCTATAAACGGTCATATTGGAAATCCTATAATGATAAAACCACCACAAACTTGGTTGTAACATAAGGGAGAAGAAACACATTTCAAAATTCAAGATCTACAAAGAGAAGAAATTTGATTTTTTAGAAGGAGCAATAGGAGATCTTTGTGGTGTTGTTAAGTCCTCAAATCCAGCACCTTTGAGGCTTTCAAAGGAATATAAGAGTCTACACCATCTAAAGAGAACAAATTGATAGCTAAGTGAAAGAACGAGGTTCCCACATTAAACTCATGAATAGAGAATAAATTGACAAAGTTAGGAAGTCATTAATGAGTCATCACAATCTAAAGAGAAGGAATTGATTGAGTTATGTTCTTTATGTAAGAAGCTTGGGCATTATCAAAAGGATTGTTGTAAATGACTCATAATAAACATGTATAACATGTTTTATAAGGGTTGGTTAGGCCCTGGACGAGTTTAAGGGTCGCTAACACAAAGGGAGAAAAAACCTTTTTTTTGAGTTGCCTGCAGTTAGCGCGCTAATTCCAGTATTAGCGCGCTAATTAGCCTCTGCCAGATATTTTTGACTTTTGGAAATCAAGCTTCACATTTGAATTTTTGATTTCCTGGATTCCTAACACGGCTATAAACGGTCATATTGGAAATCCTATAATGATAAAACCACCACAAACTTGGTTGTAACATAAGGGAGAAGAAACACATTTCAAAATTCAAGATCTACAAAGAGAAGAAATTTGATTTTTTAGAAGGAGCAATAGGAGATCTTTGTGGTACATGTTGTTAAGTCCTCAAATCCAAAGCACCTTTGAGGCTTTCAAAGGAATATAAGAGTCTACACCATCTAAAGAGAACAAATTGATAGCTAAGTGAAAGAACGAGGTTCCCACATTAAACTCATGAATAGAGAATAAATTGACAAAGTTAGGAAGTCATTAATGAGTCATCACAATCTAAAGAGAAGGAATTGATTGAGTTATGTTCTTTATGTAAGAAGCTTGGGCATTATCAAAAGGATTGTTGTAAATGACTCATAATAAACATGTATAACATGTTTTATAAGGGTTGGTTAGGCCCTGGACGAGTTTAAGGGTCGCTAACACAAAGGGAGAAAAAACTTTTTTGAGTTCCCTGCAGTTAGCGCGCTAATTCCAGTATTAGCGCGCTAATTAGCCTCTCGCGATATTTTTGACTTTTGGAAATCAAGCTTCACATTTGAATTTTTGATTTCCTGGATTCCTAACACGGCTATAAACGGTCATATTGGAAATCCTATCATGATAAAACCACCACAAACTTGGTTGTAACATAAGGGAGAAGAAACACATTTCAAAATTCAAGATCTACAAAGAGAAGAAATTTGATTTTTTAGAAGGAGCAATAGGAAATCCTATCATGATAAATCCTATCATGATAAAACCACCTCAACTTTGCAATGCTAACAAGTATTACGACTTTAATATTCCCGGATGCCGCATATAATGTACGTAGGAACACCTAACACCCCAAATATTTATTGATAGATGGAAATACATAAGGCACATGGTTAATTTAAATTGGAAAGTCTTTCAAGATAAAATAGCTTCTTGCCTTCAACTCCGATGTTTACTAGAAAATCATCCATCAAATGAACCATAGCGGAAACTTAAATAATTCTCATGTCACCCGACGGATTATTCCATAAATTTGCGAGAATTAGATAAACAAGGGGACTAGAACGCCAACTGTGACAGACGCAAATTTTTCGCAATATAAAATGACCAAGCGATTCGGGACTTCCTCAAAACCGACAAAAGGTGAATGATCTCTATGAAAGCTCAAGAGCTCTTGATCATGAGTGTTGCCTCGCATTATAATGAACATTAAAAAACAAATAAGAAATGAAGATTGTAGTAAGACTCCAAAACAAAAATTCCTTGCTAACCCGATCCGAATCGAGACCGAGAGAGAGCGAGAGATCTCGGCGATGACGGAGACCGGCGCGACGAGACGGAGAGACGAGAGAGACGGCAAGACCCGAGAGACGAGGAGAGCACCGGAGACCGGACGGCGAAACGAAGACCACGGGAACAGACGTCCGAGCAGAGCACCGGAGCGACCAGCTCGCACGCCGGACGGAGAGACGAGACGATCGAACGGGATGGACGTGCGGGGACGAGACGATCGACCGGCGCGACGAGACGAGAGACGGATTTAGGTTTTGGGGTTTTTTCGTGGGAATGATTTGGGGATTTCGTGTTTTGTTGCGGGGGGGGGGGGGTGGGGTGCGGGAAGGAGAAGACGCATTTGCCGGGATCGGAAAAAATACAAATCTCGAGGAATGATGAACGGCCATAAGAAACGAAGAATTTGGCGGGAATGGTGGCGCCAATTTTGAGAGACGAATTTAATTCCGTCTCTAATTCCGTCTCTAATTCCGTCTCGATCCGTCTCAAATCCGTCTCGAATATTTCCCCGTCAATCGGTTAATCGCTAATTGTTACATTTAGAAACGGAACTTATTCCGTTTCTAATTCCGTTTCTGATTTAGAAACGGAAATAAGTTCCGTTTCTAATTCCGTTGCTGATTTGCTGTTTTTTTGTAGTGATGTAATCAGGACAGGTGTCCTTGATAGTTATGTAACTACTTATTGGCTGATCTATAAAGCCATGAGCTCTAGGCCCGGGAAGCATAGAGTACCAGTGTTGTATTCCCATTGAAAGCTTAGTAAAATGTTTCCTTGGTGCAATTGCTTGTTGTTTATTCAATTGAGTATTGGTAGTGCTGAACTAAGGTGGCCCCTAGGCACCACGGGTTGGGTTGAGTGAGAAAAATATCCCTAGTGTAAACCCCTTACTTAACGGCCCCGTGACACCTACCATCGTGGCTAGGATTATGGGATACATCATCAGGTGCCACGTCACCATGAGCCCCTCCAACTCTAGTCGCCAGAAATGCCTCGACGTTTAGTCCTCTCAACTATCGATTTTGGTTGGACGATGAGGCATTGCGTGGATATACTCTTAAATAACTGTCATATGTTCATTCTTCTCGAACTTCTAGATTATCAAAGAGAGCTTCACAAAATTTGTCTGAGCGCCTAATCAAGCCATAGTAGATGTTGAACATTTTCAAATTAAATGTTTAGTCCCACATCGGTTAGGAACTTCAAGTTTAAAGAGTATATATGTACTCTTGCACCATAGTGTGTGTAAAATAAAATACAAGTGCTACGCACAGAGAGCGCACGGCGCGGCGCATATGGAGCATTTTAGGCGCTTTTATAGGCGCACTTAGCACTTGGCTCGAGACACGCGCGTGTGCGTGCCTATGTGTGTTAGCTAACAAAACTTTTTACCATTAATTTTTTACCATTTTCGAGATTAAATGGGTAGTTAGTAGAGTGGCTTAGTGAGTGCAGTTGAAACGGCTCTCCATTAAGGAATTACTGCTCCACTACTCCATTGCATCAATGCTTGGCTGTCCATTACTCCATTGCATCAATGCTTGACTATTCCACTTCTCCAACTGATCATGACCAATGCTCTATAGTTTTGAGGAGGAAGAAATAATCTCGAAATTCACCAACAACTGCTCTTGTTTTCATCTTTCACTACTGCAAAGTGAAAGTTGTGTTTACTTCATCGTATCCTTTAGGATATTTGCTGACTCTTGCGGTATAGAGAGCAAAATTTCCTTTAGGAAAGTGGCAGTGTTACACGC
Organism: Stephania yunnanensis; assembly: GCA_039657365.1. Lineage (NCBI taxonomy): Eukaryota > Viridiplantae > Streptophyta > Magnoliopsida > Ranunculales > Menispermaceae > Stephania > Stephania yunnanensis. The sequence continues at coordinate 7,718,917 of CM077585.1, forward strand.
TTTGAAGTCATTGCAAGTCCATCTGGTCTAACAATCTAAAGGAAATTTTTTGTTGTCGTTGCAATGGCTTCAATCAAAGAACTGTCGGCTAACATTGTGAAGCTGGATAGCTTTGATGGAGGCGATTTTTTGAGGTGGCAGAAGCGAGTGCATTTCCTACTGGTGGCGCTTCATCTGTTGTATGTTCTGGATACACCAAAACCAATGGAGTCCGATGATGAAACTGTCGAGCAGATCAGGAAGAAGCAGAAATGGGAGACGGATGACCACACCTATAGAGGTCACATTCTGAACGCCATGAAGGACTCACTGTTCGACCTCTACCATGACGTCCCCTCTGGCAAGGAGCTGTGGGAGAAATTGGAGGCAAGGTACCATAAGGAGGATGCGACAAGTAAGAAATTCCTTATATCAAAGTTTATTAATTTTAAAATGGTTGATGAAAGGTCTATCATGGAACAATTTCGTGAAGTTGAGAGGATTAGAAATAATTTCTCTCAACACAATCTTGTCATGGATGAAACAATTGTTGTGTCTTCTATTATTGATAAACTGCCCCCATCTTGGAAGGAGTTCAAACGAACTCTTAAGCATAAAAAAGAGGACATATCTCCTGATGAACTTGCTAACGATCTTCGTGTAGAAGAGGATTGTCGCATGCAAGAAAATGAAAAAGAGCAGAATGCTCAGGAGATTTCAAAGGTGCATGTGATGAAAGCAGCTAAGTTCAAAAAGCCCTTCCTGAACAGGCCTAACAAGCCTAGTGGCTTCAAAAAGCCTGCTGGTTGGGAAAACCGAACAACCAAAATCACAATCAAAGGAAGCAGAAAGTCACTTGTTGGTTCTGCGGGAAAGATGGCCACCTCAAGTCCGAATGTTATCATTGGAAGAGGAAGCAAGGAAAAAACCATGCTTCCTCGGCGCTAAAGGTGCAGGTAACGACAATGATGATCTCATTGCTATGATATCTGAAATCAACGTCATTGAAAATGATATGGCTTGGTGGGTTGATTCTGGTGCTACTCGACATGTCTGCAAGAACAAGATGTTCTTCAAGACCATGGAGGCAGTAGATGAAAATATTGTCTCGTACATGGGAAATGATGCTATTGTCCCTGTTAAAGGCATAGGTAGTGTTGATCTAAAGTTTACTTCTGGCAAAATTGTAACACTCACTAACGTGTATTATGCACCAGAAGTGAGGAAGAATCTTGTGTCGGGTGGTCTTTTGAATAAGTTTGGATTTAGGCTTGTCTTTGAGGCTGACAAGTTTGTACTCTCCAAGGGAGGGGTATATGTAGGGAAGGGGTATGCTTATGAGGGCATGTTTAAGCTCAATGTAATCGCTTTATCTAATAAGAATGTTATTTCTGCGTATCTTGTTGAGTCTCTTTCATTTTTATGGCATCATAGATTAGGACATGTTCATTTCAGAAAATTATATGATATGATAAATCTGGAATTACCGCCTTATTTTGATAAATATGAAGGAAATTGAAATACATGCATGAAAACAAAAATAACTAGAAATCCATTTCCTAATGTTGAAATAAATTCAAAGTTGCTAGACTTGATACATTATGACGTATGTGACATACATAGTACACCCTCAATAGGAGGCAATAAATATTTTATAACATTTATTGATGATTATAGTAGGTACTGTTATGTTTATTTGTTGCATTCCAAAGATGAGGCGATGGTTAAGTTTCGGGCCTATAAGGCAGAAACTGAATTGCAATGTGAGACCTTTATAAAATGTTTAAGGTCTGATAGGGGAGGAGAGTACTATGATCCAAAGTACTTTGAATCCACTGGAATAGTCCATGAGACTATCGCTCTTATACACCACAACAAAATGGTGTGGCTGAGCGTAAAAATCATGTTTTAACCGAAATGGTTAATGCTATGCTATCAAACTCTGGTTTGAGTAGTGGATTTTGGGGAGAGGCATTGCTGACTGCATGCCATATTTTGAATATAATTCCATAAAAGAGGAATAAAGTCACCCCATATGAGCTTTGGAATAAGCGAAAACCAAATCTTAATTATTTAAGAGTTTGAGGTTGTAGAGCAGTAGTAAAAGTACTTGAACCCAAAAGAGGAAATTGGGTGAAAGGGGAGTGGAGTGCATATTTAGTGGATATGCACAACACAGTAAGGCATATAGGTTCATGGTAATTGAGCTTACTAATTCGATTTCAGTAAACACTATAATTGAATCAAGGGATGCAATCTTTGACGAGACAAGATTTAAATCTGTCACCAAAGGTATTCCCGAAGAAAACCAAAAAGGGAAGGAAGTCATAGAAATTGAAAATGACAAATAATTAGTAGAAGTTCCTGAACTTCGAAGGAGCAAACGAGCTCGGAAAATTAAGTCATTTGGTTCTGATTTCTATACATTCCTAATTGAAGGAAGTAGATAAACAGTAACTAGACAAATTCCGTATTGTTTTAATACGGAGGCAGATCCTCAAACAGTAGAGGAGGCAATGAAAGAAAGAGATGCAGCTTTCTGGAAAGAGACATTAAATGATGAGATGGATTCAATAATGGGAAAAAACACTTGGGAGCTAGTTGATCTACCTCCTGGGTGTAAAACCATTAAATGCAAATTTCTCTTTAAAAGGAAAAGAAGAGTTGATGGATCCATTGAAAAACACAAAGTGAGACTGGTTGCTAAGGGTTTCACCCAAAAGCATGGAATAGACTATTTCGATACCTATTCACCAGTAGCTAGAATTGCTACTATCAGATTGCTTATTGCAATTGCAGCTATAAACAAGCTGGTCATCCACCAAATGGACGTTAAAACAGCGTTCCTAAATGGAGAATTGGATGAGGAAATATACATGGAACAACCTGAAGGGTTTATTATGCCCGGTCATGAGAATAAAGTGTGCAGATTGCGAAAATCATTGTACGGTTTAAAGCAAGCACCAAAACAGTGGCACCAAAAATTTGACCAGGTTGTACTTGCTTTTGGATTCAAAATAAATGAATCTGATAAGTGCGCATATAGCAAGTTTGATGGAAAAGGCAATGATGTCATTATCTGTCTTTACGTAGATGACATGCTGATTTTTGGAACTGACGTGGAACAAGTTCAGTTGACCAAAAGGTTTCTTTCAAGCCAGTTTGAAATGAAAGATATGGGGCAAGCTGATGTCATACTCGGAATTCAGATTGTAAGAGATAAGGGGAGTATTACTCTAACTCAATCTCATTATATTGAGAAAGTTCTCAATAGATTCAATCACTTGAATTGTGCCCCTGTTTCTACCCCACTAGATTCAAGTATTGAGCTAGTGAAAAATACAGGCAATCCAATTTCACAACTGGAGTATTCTAGATTAATTGGATGCTTAATGTATGCAATGACATGCACTAGGCCAGATATTGCCTTGGCAGTAGGCAAGTTGAGTAGATTTACAATTAATCCAAGCGAGTTGCATTGGTTTACAATTCGAAGAGTTTTGAAATATCTGAAGAAAACAATTTATGTTATAGTGGATATCCTTCGGTATTAGAAGGATTTTCAGATGCAAGTTGGATTGTGAAAGATCAAAATCATGCATCCACAAGTGGGTGGATTTTCACACTTGCTGGAGGTGTAATCTCGTGGGCTTCAAAGAAGCAAACCTTAATGGCTGGTTCTACCATGGAATCAGAGTTTATTGCATTGGCCTCAACTTCAAAAGAAGCTGAATGGCTACGTGAATTATTACACGAGATACCATTGTGGCCTAAACCGGTAGCTCCGATCTCTATCCATTGTGATAGTCAGGCCACATTGGGAAGGGCTTGTAGCCAAATGTACAACGGTAAGTCCAGACATATTAGACCGAGACATAGTTGTGTCAGAGAATTGATAACGAGAGGAGTTATCACGATTGACTATGTGAAATCTAGTCAAAACTTGGCAGATCCCTTTACTAAAGGATTGCCAAGAGACTTGGTGAATAAAACATCAAGGGGGATGGGTCTCAAGCCCATAAATTACAGGTCGCCAATAGTGGAAACTCAACTCGATGCCTAACATTATGTTAAGTCTTGAGTTCAATGCAGTCAATTTCATTATAAGAGTGACTGTGAGCACTAAATTTTTATAACCATCCCAAGGTTGTTAGTGCTCGGTACCTGCATGTAAAGAGAGGAGGTTGAGATGATCTCTTAATAGTCTTCTAAATGTACTTAAATTGCGGGGGGTACTAGAATGGAGACTACCTATGTGGATATGAAGTGCGGCCGCTTCAAGGAGTTCAAGGGCTTGGCTCCAAAGACATTCACGAGAAGATACGGGACACAAGGCCAATGTTGAATGTGTCAGGATATTTATGGCTTTTTGCTGGTGTAAGTTATATGCGTGATATGTTTATGCTACATATCGAATAGAATCATTGGTTCAAAGTTTATCTACCATGTAATTCTGATATGATGTAATGAACTTTTCACAAGTTAGTGGTTCAAATCGCAAGATACCATGAGTTATGCATATAATGTTTGAGATTTCGTGGATTGAATGATCTGATTATTTTGAAAATGGCGGGGGATTGTTGAACATTTTCAAATTAAATGTTTAGTCCCACATTGGTTAGGAACTTCAAGTTTAAAGAGTATATATGTACTCTTGCACCATAGTGTGTGTAAAATAAAATACAAGTGCTATGCACGGAGAACCACATATGGCGCATTTTAGGCGCTTTTATAGGCGCACTTAGCACTTGGCACGAGGCATGTGCGTGTGCGTGCATATGTGTGTTAGCTAACCATGGGTAAAACTTTTTACCATTAATTTTTATCATTTTCGAGATTAAATGGGTAGTTAGTAGAGTGGCTTAGTGGGTGCAGTTGAAACTGCTCTCCATTAAGGAATTACTGCTCCACTACTCCATTGCATCATTGCTTGGCTGCTCCATTACTCCATTGCATCAATGCTTGACTATTCCACTTCTCCAACTGATCATGACCAATGCTCTATAAGAGGAGAGGTTTGAGGAGGAAGAAATAATCTCGAAATTCACCAGCAACTGTTCTTGTTTTCATCTTTCACTACTGCAAAGTGAAAGTTGTGTTTACTTCATCGTATCCTTTAGGATATTTGCTGACTCTTGCAGTATAGAGAGCAAAATTTTCTTTTGGAAAGTGGAAGTGTTACACGCTTTGAAGTCATTGCAAGTCCATCTAGTCTACCAGTAGAAGCAAAAGGTCGCGAGTCATTTAGAAGCAAACTCAACTTCACACTAAGTACTGCCTGTTCTTTTGATATTGAGTTGTTGCATTATTGGCTTTCGAACATCATTCCGTACCTTAACTCGGAGATAATTAGGCCAAATGATGCCTTTAGTCTTGGGATCCACCTTCATATAAGAACCGATCTGGTTTCCAATTCCTTTGGCAATTTGTTCTTTCATAAATCCAACCGAGAGTTTGTAAATGTGAACCCACATCTCAATCTCATAAAGAGAGAGATTCTCTAATTGATCAGAGGGATCTCTTCCACATCAAGATTTGTTGATTGCAACTCCATGGTCCATCATCCATGACCCGAAGCACGGCACGATCATGAAAGAAATTAATGATGTACAGGTTTAGATGGCGAGCTTCCCTCATATAAACCCCGGTCTCCACAAAGGCGCCAGCGTATCCCTCATCGCACCAAAATTAATGGTACGATCTGTCAAGAACCTTCCAATAAGGACTTTTGAACAATCAATGGCCTCCTGCCCAATCCGACCTTCCTCAATCACAAGTCCTTACACCTCCTCTTCAATCGTTAGGCCATCACACCGCTCCTCGATTTCTTTAGTTCAAGATGTGCTCGCCATGATTAGATGTAATATGAAGAACTCACCAAACGAAGTCAAACAGAAACAACAAACATATGAACAAGGGATCAAACAAAAATCAAAAACTTGTCATAGAGACAAGACCAAATACTTGTTTGAAAATAAGTTAGTTAAAACTCTAAAAGTTTGAACATTTAGTGCAAGCGTTTGATTTCTTAAAAAATCATTTTTTTTAAAATTTTTGTACCGTGTTACCCTCGAGTTTATACCCAAATAACGTATATTCATTGTTTGGATTTTTTGGAATCTTTGAGATTTATTTGCCGAAGGAGAATAAGATATTATGAACCCAAGATTTTTCTCCAAATCCCAACTTTGGTTCTCTTCCATAGTCTATTAATTGCGTCTCCTCTAGCACTTATGTAGATACTCTGTTGTTTATTCTCAACGTTTGCTTGAACACTCACTTATTCTCCTCCATTGTCATATTCTATTGCCGAGGAGTTACATTAAAGCACAATTCATGTAAGACTTCATGTACGTGTTTTGCATTTTTTTTAGGTTTTGTTTATATTTTGAGTTTCTCTTGATGAATTCTTTTTTAGTCTCCTAGATTTAGTTGATTGATGGAGAAAATTTGTAATTTTCTTATTCATTAGGTTATGTCTATTTTTATGTCTATTGCACTTGATTTCCATTTTTTTTTCTTTTTCTTGATTGATTGAAAGGAAATGGTAAACTATAGATCCTCTTCCCTGGTTTGTGAGTCAAAACCAAAAAAACACATGGGTGCTTTACACAACATATATAAAAAAACAACCCCTCTAAACCCACACCAAGCCAATTTTTGGCTCAAAAGCTAAGGAAAATGTCAGGAAAGTAAATTGTTTTCCAAACTCTTGAAAAAAAAGTGTTGTTAGTGAAAGAATTGTTTATATTGCAAGTAGTGTGAATAATGAGTACAAACCTATAAGAGATAAGGTAGTCTAATGGTTCAACATGTCATATATGCTCTCTTAGTCGTGACATAAGCTAACAAGACCACTCTAACTTGCTAAGAATTAAAAGCATAAACACACTGAAAATAAGTTGCATATGATTGAAAACAAACATAAGTGACAAAAGAAAAGGCTACAACTTGACACATTCTCCTTGGAAGAGCACCCAATATAAGGAAATGAACAAAACTAAATTTTATGAAAGAAGAAAATGAGATCAATTCAATTAATGCAACTAACCAATGATAATTTGTTACTAGTTGACTAAGAGCCTTTTGAAATTCATAGACCAGAACAATAAAAAAAAATTTAAAAATTGGATGAAAGGATACATTCAATTCTAGGTTTTAAGCAATTCAAGGTAACTCAACCTTTCTTTTGACTTTTAAGTAATTTAAGCAATTAATTTGGGACTAAGATTATGCATTTCCTTTTTTTTAAAGTCTTCAGTTGATATCTTGATTTATTTTGTAAGAATCATGGAGCTTAGATTATGCAAGTTCTCCAGCTTGTTAGAGATTTAATGTGCAACTATCTCTTCCTACTTTTGCTATAGTTTATACAATTTAGTTATATATTTTACTACTTCTCCACTTTTTATTGTGTAATTTATTTCAAATGGATGAGTTCCATCTTGTATTGGTTTAGTTTAACTTGGTTAATGATTCATTCTTAAGTGTATGATCTGGTTGAACGGAATGAGTTTCCTTGAATCAAGTTTGTCCTTTTTATTAACTGCGAATAAACGATATCTACCTCATCCCTCAAATTTATCTTATATGTTATTTTTTGATGTTATATCTGATTGCACCCATAAATGGCCTTAATTAATGATGATGCAGATCAAAGGGAGTTTTCATATGATGACCCAAAACCTAAAAGACGTGCCATAGGGGCAATTTAGTAATTTCGCAAACCCTAGACTGATTGGTCCCACTATATAAATCAAATTCCAAACCCTAGCTCTTTTTTGTTGAAAACAAAACACGTAGGAAGAAATGGAGATTGAAATGTGTTAGAGATCTAACTCAAATAATGTCTTCTTTGAAGGTAAACTCATTATCCATATTCCATCTGCCCTTGTTCAAGTTGATTTACAAGTTCACTTCGATTTCATTAATGGTTGAGAGTTTTAATTGGTGCAATGTTGTAAAATTTGACCCCAAAAGGAGGAGGCGCTACTGTAGAGGGGCGGCAGCAGGGTCGCCTCCGTCACCGGAGAAAGACGGTGGTAGTCCGCCGCTGCCGTAGAGGGAGGAGATTCCCAAACCACCAAAAACTCTAGGGCTTATTGCATGAGAAGAGCTCCCCCTCCCCTGTGCACGTGCCATCAAGTACGTTTTGTCACTGGCCCTTCACTCAAAACCAGGGACAAAACCTCCCTGGCCAATTTATCTTATTATATATATATATATATATATATATATGTGTGTGTGAGTGTGTGTGTAATATAAATATATATGTATAATATATATATTTATGAAATAAAATAAAAATAAATCCTACTTTCAAAAGTGGAGTGCTACCGCGTCCCCAGGGGAAAAGTCGGGTGGGTTCTATCCTTCAACCTTCGCACCGGGCAACGGTGAACCCCTCGAGACCTACATTAGTGGACTGAGAATAAATTTAAAAATAAATTAGGATTAATATGACTTTTCGTTGATCTGAATGTATCTTAAATTGTTTAGATTCACAAGGAGGTTTGCATTGGACTCGAAACGCGTGAGGATTAAAAATAGGATTCACAGCGAGTCGAGGTAAGTAGGGAGCTTGCTCAATTATCAAATATGGCATGATATTAGTCATGTTAGGACATACATTTTTAATTAGAGACTTGAGAAATGAGTTGCATCCCATTATTGACTTGATTTTACTTATTTATAGGATGTATGTATGTTGCGCTAAATTTGGAATTACCTACTCCTGGGTAAGGAGTTAGAATTGTCCCCTTACCCCGGGTAAGGACTTGGAATTACCCTCTCGTGGGAAAGGAGTTGGAATTACTTCCTTATATAGATCCTTATGGTCGGTTATTAGGGACATGACCGGTGGCTAACTTCTCATAAAAACCTTAAGTGATTTTGGTTTACACATCGATGATGGCATTGGACGAACCTACTATTGATTTGATGGGACTAATGAGACGGAACAAAAGACATGTGTGTCATCTAGTGGTTGCCATCACCTCGAAGGTAGGGGAATCGGTCGCCTGACTCTTGTCGATAACTAGTATGCATTGAATGAGACCAATACTTTATATTATTAATATTTTCTACAATATCTCTCTTTGTGAACCATGTGCATGATGATGTCTTGTTTTAAATGCTTCTTTATTCAATTTAAATTCATGCTAGCCTTGCATGTTTTTTTAAGTAATACTTACGTATTTGATGATTGAGTGGGTTTTCTGCATTACTGAGCTCCGTTGTCTCTTTTAGCTCACCCCACTTACATTTCAGGACTATACACATCAGCGCTAGATCAAGACATGGGAGAGGCGATAGCTTGAAGCCTTCTCTTTTGATGAGAGCCTTGTAATGATATTATCTATTTATTTGATTTTGAGATTATTGAACTTGGGTTATATTTAAATAGGTTTTTGGGTAGAATGAACCTTAATTTCCTTTAATTTAAACTACTTGGTAATGTTTGAATTACTTAGGTTCTTGTAAGAATTTAAAAACCCAATGATTGTTTCATCGTATGTTATATAGATTTTCTTTTATTTGATTCCACAATTATTTATCCATATGCACTAGTTTGATATCCCGCATGTTGTTTTAGGCATGCGAGATCGTTCACTCTGGCCCGATTTGGGTATTGAATGCGATCTAGGCCGAGCAACCCGACCTTGAATCGGGGGAGGATCGCCACAATTGGTATCAGAGCATAGGTATTAGAACCTAGGGAAAATGGTTAGGTTAGTGAAACCTAAGTTGTAGAGCCTTTAAGTTTAAAGGTCAAGTTTAAGTCAGACAAATCGATGGTATGGGACATTGGCTCAAAGTATACTTAACATATACATTGATAAATCCTATGAAGGGATGGAAAAAAAATTTGAATTTTTTTTTGCTATGATGATTATTTGTTACTTTGTATATATAATATATCATTATATATATAGTGAATCGTCTTCCCCCACTAGTTTAATTTTCTCTGATGAATTTCGCGAGCAGATGAGAAACTTGAGTTCTACAAGACTGTAAAGGGAATGACAATGAATGACGCAAGGAAATCAAGGTGAACTCTTAGGAAGATTCCACGCGTGCTTCAAGAATGTCTGCAATGACTGTTGCGAGGATAAATAAGCTTCGATTGGAAACTACTTGGTGTGTTGCACCTATACTTAATGGTAGTGTAGCAAATAAAAAGTTTAAACAAAAAAATCGTGAAAGTTGAAAGGGCAGTAAGTCGCCACGCTACATACATAAATGGAAGTAGCGACATAGTCGCACTTCGAGAAGTAACTCTGACTGTTGAAATTCTAATAAAATAGTTAAAAATTCAGGGTACCATGTTTAAAAAGAAGTTATTGATTCTAGAAGGATGCCAAAGAATCTTGATTTTAAGCAATCAAATTAAGATAGTTTGGCTAAGAAGCTAAACTTGAAAACTTAATTCAAGATAGGAAAGATACGTGTAATCTACTTTCCTATAGAAATGGTTCTTTCAACTATATTGGACCATGATTTGGGTGGAGCTTTAAGTTATTGCATACCAAGTTTTAATGAATTTTTAAGAGTTAATTAGAAACTTAAATACATGATGTACTGGTTAGCGAATGAGAAGTTAAAGAAAACCTCAAATAACTTATTGAGAAAATCTAGTGAATACAACTTAAATAGTGTACACTTTGGTTAGTGTTGCACTAGTACACTCGAAGATAGGCGAGTTACAAAAATCTGAGGATCACAAGTCAATGACTATTGTGGCAAGATTGCCACGCGTAAGGATCTCGTTGCCAAGTAGAAATTTGTAAATGTTAAGAAGGCCCAAGATCTGAGGATAAAATAATTGTTGGGTTTTGGGGTTCATGCGCAGCGGAGATTACAAAACAATTTTGACAAAAATCCCAACAGGATCCAAATCTAATTCCATTAAAAAGTTTAAACCATGAAAAACTTAATCATACCTAAGTCGCAATATACTTTCTGAAGGTTGATCGATCTCTAAGGCGCTGCCAACGACGAACGCCCTCTACCAGTAGTCCACACGCGAACGGCGGCCGAGATTTGAAGTGCTAGCTTTGAGAGAATACCAAACCTTTTATTTCTCTCCAAAACGATCCAGAGCATACCAAAAAACCCTAAGTCATTTCTAAAACGAAAATAGAGTTTCGGCCTTTTTAATCTTTCGTCCGTGTATTCTAACTTAAATCGTCTATTTATACAACCCTTGTATATAGACGGTTAAGTAAATTACACATATACCACTACTTAAAGAAGTATAAGTGTAAGACACCACAAGGACATTTCTGTCATTAATCTTATCATATAAAATTCATTTTTCTGAACCATCTTAAAATCTCACAAAACCATTCTTAGTGTGCGACCCAATAGGCTCATACAACGTTGGCAGTGTACCAAAACACATTTTGGAATACAAGTCATAAGCGGCCTCTAGCAAGACAGTATGACTACCTAAGTTGTACGAATAGTGTATATAACATCCTAATCAATAGTGTATATAACATTCTTTTGTCTCACGATATCCTTTTGATCAAACATAAGGCATGGAATTGTCATCCAACATGTTCAATCGTACTAGTCTCGATCTCTAGGTAGACTGAAAACATCCAAGTGACATTGATCAATATCAATTCACTTAGACTAGGCCTTTTAACAGTCTAACACATCGAGGGATCCACTAGATATCTCTCTTTATATGAGAGGGACAAATTCTATCTCGATTACACAACTTCATCACATTGCTCACACAGTAACCAATCACAACCTTTATAATCATCCGGTTAAAGACAACGTTTGATAGTGTCAAATCACTATGTTCCTAATGTTGAAGTCTCTGGTAATCTCAAGTCAGAGGACTGAAAAATATACCTATCATGAGAAACAACTATGACTTAATCCATGTGATGTTCTCATAGCGGGTCGGTCCAGTACTTTGTTCCCTAACAAGTACTCGTGATCTTTATTCGTATCCCTATACGTATAATCATCATATGATCATCAATCAAGACTCACACTAGTCTTAATTCATTATAGTTCCCAGTATAATGATCGACTAGGGACATTTATGATATTTATGTAAATACCCATGGATCTTATTATAATGTAAACATGCAAATTAATTATAATAAACAACAAATGAAATCCTCTATTTTATTAACTAAAAGTATTCATAAAGACAGTTAATGGATTGACCTAGGGCACATGCCTCAACATCTCCCACTTGCACTAGGGCCAATACTACATGCGTCTAATGCCTAATGATCTAACATGACCATCATGTTTTGGTTGTGGAAGAGCTTTTGTCAATGGATCCGCAACGTTGTCTTCAGTAGGTACTCTGCAAATCTATACGTATCCCCTCTCAATAATTTCTCCGATGAGATGAAAATGCTTGAGTATATGTTTGGATCTGTGGTGTGATCTAGGTTCCTTGGCCTGTGCTATTGCCCTGTTATTGTCACAATACAAACAAACAGGGTTAGCAATACTTGGAACCGCACCTAGTTCGAGAAATGAACTTTTTGATCAAAGCGCCTCCTTTCTTTGCATCGGATTTGCAATATACTCAACTTATGTTGTAGAATCCGCACATGATCTCTTGCATCGAACTTTTCCGACTTCATCGCACCCACATTCAAAGTAAACACATATCCAGATTGAGATTTAAAATCATCTATATCAGTTTGAAAACTTGCATCTGTGTAACCATTTACAACTAGATCATTTTCAAAACCTCCATAGACCAAGAACATTTCCTTAGTCCTTCTTAAGTATTTAATGATGTTCTTTACCGTTATCTAGTGACTCTCACTAGGATCTGACTGATATCTGCTTGTAGTGCTCAAAGCATATGATACATCAGGTCGAGTGCATAGCATGGCATACATGATAAATCCAATAGCCAATGCATATGAAATCTTATTCATACGGTCTCGCTCATCATTTGTCCTAGGACATTGATTCTTGCTGAGACTTATGCCATGAGACATTGGCAACAATCCTCTTTTAGAGTCTTACAAACTGAACCTATTCAGCACCTTGTCTATGTAAGCACTCTGACTTATACCGATTAGCCCTTTAGATCTATCCCTATAGATTCTTATCCCTAGGATATAGGGTGCATCTCCTAAGTCTTTCATTGAGAAACACTTCCCTAACCAAGACTTGAAATTCTACAATGTTGGGATGTCATTTCCAATGAGTAATATATCATCAACATACAGTACTAGAAAAATAACTACACTCCTACTGACCTTCTTCTATGCACAAGGCTTATCTTCGTTCTTATTAAAACCAAAATCCTTGATTGCTTCATCAAAACGAAGATTCCAACTTCGAGAAGCTTGTTTTAATCCATAAATGGATCTTTGAAGCTTGCATACCTTCCTAGAATTCTCAGGATGTACAAAACCTTCAGGTTGTGTCATATACACATCCTCAAGCAGCTTTCCATTAAGAAATGCTATTTTTACATCCATTTACCATATCTCATAGTCATAATATGCAGCAATGCAATTAAAATTCTTATGGATTTAAGCATGGCTACTGGCGAAAAAGTTTCATCATAATCAACACCTTGAGTCTGCCTGAAACCTTTTGCTACAAGTCTTGTTTTAAAAGTATGCACATTGCCATCCATGTCAGTTTTCTTCTTGAAAACCCATTTGCATCCAATGGTCTTACCACCTTCAGGTAAATCAACCAAGTCCCAAACTTGTTTATCATACATGGATTGCGTTTCAGAGTTCATGGCACTTAGCCATTTTTCTGAGTCTGGTTCAGACATAGCCTCCTGATAAGTGGTGGGCTAATTTTGATCTATAAGCAACACATCACGACTATTAGTAATGAGAAATCTGAATCTCTCTGGCTCATGTCTTACCCTACCAGATTTACGTGGGCCTTGTGTCACTTGCGGAGGTTCAACTGGTTCAGAACGTTGTTGAACTTCCAGTAGCGGTTCAGGGTTTATCTGTGATACTTGAACTTCTTCAAGATTTATTTCTCTCCTACTATCGTCTTTTGAAATAAACTATTTTTCCATAAAGGCACCATACCGAGCAACAAACACTTTATTCTCAGCAGAATTATAAAAGTAATATCCTGTAGAGACTTGGTGTTTACGTAAGATTTAGGTGCTAGTTTTTCTGAGACTTGTTGTTTTACGTAAGCCTCACAACCCCAAATCTTAAGGAAAGACAAAATAGGTCTCTTCCCGTACCATATCTCATATGGTGTTTTATCAACCGCTTTAGAAGGAACTCGATTTAGAGTGAAAGCTGCAGTTTGTAACACTACAAAAAAATAGCAAATCAGAAACGGAAATTTCCATCTCTGATTTGCATAAATTCTGTCTCTAATTGAAATCTGAAACGGAACAGAGATGAAATTTATTCCGTCTTTAAAATCGTCGTCGCTGATTCAATCAGAAATAGAAATTTGATTCCGTTTCTGATTAGAAATGGATTAGAGGCGGAATAAATTTCATTTATGATTAGAGACGGATTTAGAGACGGAAATTAGCAACGGAACAGAGACGGACATAAATGGATTTTTTTTTCAAAATGGTACATTTGTAATTGCATTCCGTCTCTGATTCTGTTTCTAATCAGAAACGGAATCGGAGACGAAAATAATAAATTCATGAATTCGTCTCTGATTCCGTTTCTGATTAGAAACGAAACGAGAGACGAAAATTTTGCATTCCGTCTCTGATATGTCTCTGATTAGCAACGAATCAGAGACGGAAATAAGAATTCCGTCTCTGATTCCGTTTCTGATTAGCAACGGAATCAGAGACGGAAATAATGATTTCCGTCTCTGATTTCGTTGCTGATTCATGCATATATTCCTGGAAAATTATAGACGAAATAGCAACGGAATGTCTGAATTCCGTTGCTAATCCGTCTCTTATTTTCCTTTTTGTTTATTTTTCAAACATAAACATAATCCAATTGGTTCTCCAACCTATAACTTGAAATTACAACCATAGGACCTACTCCATCGCCTGCACCCCCTCCAACAACTCCTTGGGGGTGCTAACATTTCGCAAAAAAGCAAAATTTGACATTCATACATCGACAATATATATCAACAAATATTCAAATGAGAGAAAAAAATGTAAAATTCAAAATTTGAAAAAGATTTATATATCCACGAAAAATTGTCTAGTATAACAAATGCTCCAAATTTCTAAGTATTCACAAAAACCACCAATCCTATTGTTCAACAAGCACCAAAAAAAAAAACTTATAATCCTCTAAATATGCACAAAAAGAATTATCAATCTAAAAGTGATGTAAACAACTATAAAAGTTACATGATATGCTTTAAATTCCTCATCTCTCACTTGGAAACTAGATTATGGCAGGTATTGTCACAGGGATATGGGCAATCAATGGCACTAACTCCCACTCGATCGAAGAACCAGTCACCTACTGATAGGGCCAAGCTCTGCAAATATTGCAAAATAGATCAAACTCATGATAAAAATCCGAAACTACAAAAAAACTATCTCCATTTACAGTGCAAAAGAAAACAACATATTTTACTATAATTGAACACGCCATTCTATTATACAAATAAGTCTAATAACACCATATCCAAGAAGAACATAATTTAACAAACAGAACACATGAAATCCAATAACTTTTCTTTCAATTAGTTTATGTCGACTGTAAAGATCAAATTACTGTTTACCTTAAAAATCAACCAACAATATAATCATGAAATTCCTACAAACCTAAAAACTTGAATAATGAACAATATTCTCAGCATATTGGTGGAAGATGATGTCACGTTTGAACTAATGGAAATTAGCTCTAAGAAAAATGAAAAATAAGATGGTATCTCTATTCAATGTCGAATGTTTCAAAGATTGAGTTTTGCAGCAATGAGTTATCAAGGATTCAAGGTCATGCTAAAATAAAATGTCCACAAAGCAAAGGATTCAAGGTCATGCTAAAATAAAAATGTCCACAAAGCAAAGACTTCAAGTGCAGAAGTTTCTAATACATATACCGTTCTAGACTCTAGAGATGTAGTCATGGAAACTTTCTATTTGAAATCAGGCATGAGGATGCAAATTTGTTGATATAATAATTTGTGTTCTAATGGCAAAGGGCTTGTTCATGCAAAACATGTCATAAACTAAAAATAAATAAATAAACATAAAATGGGAAATTAGACATAATAATGATGAATATTTAAGAGAATAGGAATGTTTCATGCATGTGGGCTAACATGCTCGTGCCATTTTGTGTCAATCAACCATGTAAAAGCAATACAAGGCATAAGCATCACGTTTTTTACAAAAATGAAAAGGAACGTAGATTTTGCTTTTGGAAATTTCTAATAGGATTAATATAATTAACAGTTATTAAAATATAACATAGTTCACTTTGAACTAGTTTATGAATGTAACTCGTCACATGCCATGATAGCAATGCCAACCATCAAGATGCAAAAGTCAAATGATAAAACTTTGTAGAGAAAAAAAATATCATCTAGAAATCAAGAGTGGTAAAGATTCATGTGTCACAACAATTTAAAAAAGGAGCAATATCTTAGTCATAGAGAGACAGATGACATTTAAGCTTAAAATGAAAAAGTAAAGCAATGACATTACAATGTTTTGCAAGGATTGATGATTAAAAGCCTTTGAAGAAAATGCAAGTAGCATAGGGAGCTCCCTCCTCAAGATTGATAAATCAACCTTCTTTTGCAAGGGTACCAGTGGTGCTACCCTATTAAGATGACAAACTATCCAGCATTATCAAGCATGAAACACAAACTTACGTAAAGTATTATGAGAAGCACCTAAGAGCTACAAGTGCAACATGAAAACCTGGAAGCAGAAAGAGATTGGTATAGTAATGGGCTCCAAGAAGATTTGATATAAAGTTGGAAACTATGAATGCTGAATAAAAACTAATTTGATTGAGATCCTGCCAGTTAACAGAAATTAATAGACGATAACGCAAAGATTAGTCATGTCCATCATAGATAACAATGTAGCATGCGTGCATACGCTGGAAGAATTCTTCAGTTGTTGAGCTTCATCAATTACAGCGTATGTCCAACGAATTTGAGAAAGAAAGTCTTGATCCATCAATACTATGTCATATGTTGTCAAAAACACATCAAAAGGTAAAGGATACCGTGCCTGCAAGACAATAAAATATAGTAACTGCGAAGTTGTGAAAAAATAAAGACTATCAATCCATTCGGTACTTGTAAGATCAAAATCCAAGTGAAAAACCGAACAAATCATAAAAGAGTTTATATTATTCAAGTAAAAGCACCAAACCAACAAGTAGAGATGAAAAAATAACATCGAATCATAGAGTGCGCAAAGCATATGCTTAATCAAGCAATGGAATAATTCAAAATATCAATATGAACTTACATTAGAATATGAAAGTTCTTTGCTTCAGAGTCAAATACAATCCTTCGTAAGTGCATCTTTGTTCTTTGTCACCAACATATCGAGAACTCTTAGTTAGGACAAAATTTGGCCATTTCGACATCCAACCATCGGTCACACTAAGAGGGCATAATATCACTGTCAAACAGAGAGTGAAGCAACAACATATACTTATAATCTTAAACGAACAGCACTCCCAGTAACCAAAACAAATAAACAATTGAAACGACTAAAATGCTAGCTTTTCAACTCAAAAAATGGCCCACGAGACACTTCATGAACTTTCAGATAACTTAAAAGAGAAACAACCTGCAATGTCTTTCCAAGACCCATCTGCCAAAAAAACTCATTTGGTTTCAGAAACATTAGTGGTTGTGATAATCCCAAAACCCTATTTCTGTACAAGAGACGAATCAAAAGCAAAAGGGAGCTCTTGTTGGAATTGACAATTGTTAAGAATTCGCCTACCTCGTTCAACAACGAAAACTGAGAATGATAAACTTCTGATGACCAGAGCAAGCCTTCTATCTCGGCCAGCCATATCCTTACACCGACAATAAATAAATGAAGGAGGAAAGAAATGGAGACGCAGTAAATATCAACTCGCATTGTATTTTTCAGGGCTGTTTTGTGTAGCCATGAGAGTGTGAACACCTTGTCCACAATAGCCTATCTTTTTGTAACTAAATTCCTATTAATATATATATATATATAATCTCTTTCTCTAAAAAATATACTAGTCCAGTCAAGGGTCCCTATTAATATACATAGTGATGTGGACTTTTTCTTATTGAGAATAAGAATAAGACATCAAAACAAATAGCTTTCAGATGCAAATTTCAAACACTTTCAAGGTACATGTGAAAAAGAAATAAAAGAGGAAGGGAAAAAAATGTATTCTTGCCTGATTTGACACATATAACCCGATCCATGTGTTGCTTGATCAAGTGTGCCTCTGGGTCAAGAAGCCTCCACATCTCTAAAGCATAGTCCAAATTAGTACACTACAATGATTAGACATGGAAATAGCAAGACTATTTAAAAAATAGCTGTACAACGAACTTCCAAGAAGAACTGTTTTTAAACATACATGATAATCTATTTCAAGTAGAGAAGCAACCAAGCCCTGATAGTGATCAAAATGAGCTTGTGGAGCTATAGTCAAAAAGATCAGCGGTAAAATCAGCTAAAATGTAAAGTGCAACAGATGTCTGGCAACACACGATTCATGTCATTAACATCTTATCACAATATTTAAGATAAGAAAATTCTTTTCAAAAAACAAGATAAAGATATGACCAGGAGTACACACAACATGCAACGGATGAACTTGTAAAGTGCATTGGCTCTCAGGCCTCACATATGCATATATGTACAAGTATTCGTTAGGGGTTTTTCATGAGCTGAAAATCGAACTTTCAGCTACACCTTCACAAACATCTCCACGCCAAGCAAATGTAACATCTGCAGTAATGTAAGAAAGAAGAAGTAAATGGAATTTTTAAAATTCTGAACAACTATCCAATGAAACATAAATAAGTATCAATCTAAATATGCACAAAAAGAAATGTCAATCAAAAAGTCATGCGAACAATTGCTAAAGTTATCTACATAAACAAAAGTATATTCTCAAAATTTACACGAACAACAAGAAAAATACCTACGTATCACCAAGCTACTCATCTCTCGTAAGCCACTCTTGCGTCTCTCGCTCAACATTGTCCCCTTGTTGTGGTGGATCGACGTGATCTATTTGCGCAGCTGTTGCTGGTCATGAGGTGGTGGTGGTGGTGGTGGTGGTGGTTGTTGCTGAGATAGGCCTACTCCGTCCATGTTCATCCCGAGATGCTGATGCATAAACTCCATAACCTTTCGTAATTGCTCGGCAACGACATTGAACTCTGCACGCGGCACCATATCCGGCATCTGGGATGTGCTAGCACCAGGATCTGCAAATCTCCTCTTCTTTCTCCCTAAAGACCCGAGACCGTAGACACGTCCTTTGGGACACTCACCCGCCACATTGAGGTACACCGCCTCATCATCCACCGATTGGTCCGGTGTAGCCTTGGTCAGCTCTGATGTCTCCTCTGGAGCCTATCTTGCAGGTATCAACAACAAACAACATACATGATATGCTTTAAAGTAAACTTAATACTATTTACCATTTCATTTCTATACTTACATAGAACCGCTCTGATCTAGTATCGATGAATGTCATCCCGTCGTGATTTACGGTGTGGAGATGCAAATACAAATCATTCATGGTAGGTGGCGTCTCGGATGAATTAGTCTGCGTACAGGACCAGTCATAAATTCGGCATAATGAACAAGTGTATAAATGTAAAAAATAAACAAGAGCGTTAAAAAAACTTACCAATCTTTCATGGGTAGTCACAAAAGACACCGAACCACCACCGTGCTTCGAGGGTCCAGTCCCAGGTCCTTCGACCTCAGTGTTCCTATTCGTTGTCGCTTGCCTAG
Organism: Stephania yunnanensis; assembly: GCA_039657365.1. Classification (NCBI taxonomy): domain Eukaryota; kingdom Viridiplantae; phylum Streptophyta; class Magnoliopsida; order Ranunculales; family Menispermaceae; genus Stephania; species Stephania yunnanensis. Next base: position 7,738,805 of record CM077585.1, read on the forward strand.
ACCCGCAAAGAAACAATGGAGGTGTGCCGATGGGGAAGTAATGCACGAAGGATTTAGCTAACTAATAGTCGAATATATGACATAGCAAGGAAAAAGAAGGAAGGTCAGACAAATCTCTATAGCTAATCATGCACAATTAGTTTATTCCTATACTATATCATTTCCTTTGTGTAATCAAACAAGTTTTACTTTCACCAACAATTGCTTCCTTGTTTGGATATAAGCACCAAAGCAATACAATCAACCAAATAAAATAATTACTTCCAAGTCTGACAAACTAGAGAATATGTGCACTCAAAATATAGAATAAAAAGTTTTATCTAAATCATTTGCGAAGAAAAAATAAAACAATTAATAACTTGCAGAGCTGAAAAAATGGTCATTATCAATGATGATATTATAATATCCACTTCAAGTTTGATAGCTTAGACACCCAAGAGAAGCCACCACGTTTGACTCAATTTGATCCCAAAATTGAAATCAAAGTTCTTTGCTTCCACTTGAAATCAGTGACATATCTGATTTTTCAAGTTAAGATAGTAGTATAATGGAGTGATGTATTCAAACAAGAAAAGAAAGACAATGGGACTCTTAAGGAATCCCAAAAGGCCTTCCAGTATAGCTTCCCACTCTGAGCATATTGACACACTGAAGTGAAGTTTCAGGTCGGCTAGATGAGTCAAAAACACTAAATCAAAATAAAGAATATGCAACTAAAATACAGTTTTAAATGTCAACTCATTGAGTTTTTTCTAGTAAGGGTCGGCCGAGGGAGTCAAAAGGGCAATGAGATTAGAAATAATACAAAGATCAAGTAACTAAACAAGGATCAAATTCAAGAAAGCAGACATCATATCACAGCCAACCAATGTGAATTAAGTATTCATGAATTCAGAATTCTATATATAATTGCAGGGAAGTAAAAAACTGCTGCAAGTGCAAGCTAGTGGAAGTTGACTTCTAATTAGGGGTATAATAAATTTCGTTCAAGTAGCCATCCTAATTTGATGGTTATATCTGTAAAAGGCACCTAATCAGTTTTATAATCATGATCATAGGATCAACAGAATGATGCGCAATAATAAATTAGGACGGTAAGCCCCATCATGCAAATTCAATTAGTTTTTTTAGAAAAAAAAATCTTATTGTATAAACCAACAACGATGAATATATATAAAACCAGAAGAGGTGAGGTCAGGGCCTGAACAGATAAAGAGAAACTTAACACCAAATCTCAAGTTTCAAGAGGAACATAGGAAATACCTAATCAATGCTAAACTTTTACGCTAGAATGCCATGCTAAGACAAGGTGCTCTTTTCCCTTATTTATGTCGATAAACAATTTCTCAATTTCACAGGGACCATTTGAGGCTCTCTTTGAACATTAACCCGGCCAGCTGTGAAAATCAGTACACCAGCCGATCTATGAACAATGGGATACACCTACAAATGGCGTCGGCCCAACCACACCCTGCATGTCCATATTCATTGTTAGCAAAGAGAATTGAAGATGATATGATCAATAAGGCAGTACGTATAAATGCAAGCTAATTACTGCATGTATGAACCAAATATAACAAATTCAAATGTCAAAAATATATAAACCAAGAAAGAGGCAGTTAGGTATCAGGAACTTCTGGTAAAAATGTATGACTCATATTTGAGCTTTGTTTTATAGAATTATAAAAGATTCTTAAAAAATGAAAATGAGATCCATTGATTACATTCATATAGTTGTTGAGAGGTGACACACAAGCATAGTTACACACTATACGAACTCCATGAATAGCCCCAGAATACTTAACGGATGCAAATTCACTGCACTTATCCAAGGTAGGGTACCGACCAATCATTCAGTGCATAAAAATCAAGTATATAGATAACATTGATGAGGTTGTGGAACCATAAAATGACCAAATTTCTAATACTATAGAAGGGTCAAGGACTTCTTCTTAGCTTACTTTATGTCTAAATCAAGCTGAGACCCATACTAATTAGGATTGAAGCTTTGTCATTGCTCTTCATGTTGTTGTAGCTTACTTATGCTTAATAATTTTTTTTCTAATACATAATGATTTTGTGTCTTTTTTTTAGTTAAAGTATATATAACTGACTGAAATATGGTTTTCTCTTTTGAAGAAAGTCCAAATTTCAATAAATCTCTTTGGGATATGCAAATCCATAACATCTTCAAGTAATTCGCAGATTTTCTTTTTTAAGACATAGAGCTTTGTGTAGCTAAAAAGATTTGAGACATACATATAAATGTGAAACAAATACTTAATACAGTCAAGGAACAAAGAATAACAAAGATCACCCCAATTACAAAAATTACTTTACAATCATGGTAAGAAAATACTTTAGAATTCTTCGAACATCCCTAAATTAATTAGCTTTTATGCATTACACAATAATTAGACATAACCACAACTTTTATAAAAGCATTTTAAACAATGCAAGACTACAAATCTCACTGAATAATTTTTCTTCACCTTCAATTTAAAAAGTCTTTGTTGCCACATCAATGCACCCCACTTACAATACAAAATATCAATTACAAGAATAATCCCATCTCAAACACATAAAAATATACAAACAAACTAGAATTCAGCACCACCAAAAAATAAAAAATAAAAAAAGCACACCAAAACAGGTGGCGTGGAGTAACAGTCAATACAATACATACACACATTCAAGTGATCAATCCCCACAAAATATTCTAAAATCCAAAATAGAGAAACAACAGATGTTAATGGGCAGTGCTGATTTGAATACCAACTTGTGGAGGAAAACAAACTAATAAAGCAAAAAAGATAACCAAAAGAATTCAAAAAGGGGTGTGAGAAGCTCCTTAAGAACATACAAGATTCATGAGAGAGTAAGCATCATTGCCAAAAGTCATGTAAAAACGAAGCAAACTCTTACCAATGAGAGAACGGAGAGCCGTGACCGAGCAAGAGACGGAGAGACCAGAGAGAGAGAGTTGAGAGCCGATGACGAAGACCAGCGCGACGAGACGGAGAGACCAGAGAGACGGCGAGGCCAGAGAGACCAGAGAGACCGGCGCGACGAGACGGAGAGACGAGAGTTGAGAGCGGCGAACAAGACCAATTTGGGGCTTTTTGGACGGGACGATCGAACGGGATTTGGGGATTTTTGGGGAGGGGACTAGACGATCGAACGAGACGGATTTTGGGGTTTTTTGGGGGATTTTGGACGAGAAGGATTTGGGGTTTTTTATTTTTGGTTCGGGGGGGGGGGGGGGGGGGGGGGCTTGATCCATGCATACACAAATCCCGAGATTGATGAACGGTCATAAGAAACGAAATTTTTGGTGGGAATGTTGGCGCCATTTTTTAGAGACGGAATTAAATTCCGTCTCTATTTTCGTCTCTGATTCGTCTCAATTCCGTCTCTAAATTAGCCCATCTCAATTCCGTCTCTAACTTATTTTTTTAGCAACGGAACTTAATTCCGTTTCTAATTCCGTTTCTAAATTTTATTTTCCTTGTAGTGTAATGCATAACCCCAAAAGGATAATGAAAGATCTGCATGACTCATCTTAGATCAAACCATATCTAATAAGGTTCGATTTCTCCTTTCAGAAACTCCATTCCACTGTGGAGTTGCTGGTGGAGTCAATTAGGAGACAATCCCACAATTTCTAAGATGATCATCAAATTATTGGCTCAAATATTCACCACCTCGATCTGACCAAAGCGTTTTGATAGTTTTATCAAGTTGATTCTGCACTTCATTTTGAAACATTTGAAACATCTCAAATGATTCAGCTTTATGTTTCATTAGATATACATAACCATATCTGCTGAAATCATCGATAAATGTAATGAAATACCGATAACCTCCTCTAGCCATTGTGTTTATAGGACCGCATACATCAGTATGTATTAGACCCAATAAATCACTTGCCCTTTCACTTTGTCCAGTAAAGGGACTTTTAGTCATCTTGCCTCGTAAACAAGATACGCACGTTTCATACGTTTCTAAATCAAATGAATCTAGAAGTCCATCCTTATGGAGCTTCGTTATGCGTTTCTCATTTATGTGCCCGAGACGACAATGTCAAACATAGCTTTGATTCAAATCATTTGACTTAAATCTCTTTGTATTTATGTTAAAGACTGGAGTATCAGTGAACCTTTTCATGCTTAGAATATAAAGACCATCACACAAATCAACATTTGCATAAAATATTCCTTTACGAGAAATGGAACATCTATTATTAGCAATAATAAAATCGAAACTATCCATATCCAAGCATGAAACATAAATGATGTTTCTGCTTAAGGCAAGCACAAAATAACAATTATTTAAAGTTAAGATAAGTCCACTAGGTAAGACTAAGTCATATGATCCAACAGCCAGGGCAGCAACTCTTGCTCCATTCCCTACGCGGAGGATGACTTCTCCTTTCTTCAACTTTCTACTTACGGTGAGTCCCTGCACATTTATACAAATGTGAGATCCACATCCGGTATCTAATACCCAGGAATCGCTAGTAGATAAATTAATTTCAATAACATAAATACCTGTAGTGGTAGGCGCACTACCCTTTTTCTTCTTTAGATCTTCCAGATAGAGTTTGGAATTTCTGAACCAATGTCCAGGTGCATGACAGAAATGACAATTTCCTTCCTTTTCTTTTGGGTGTTTTGAAGCAGGAACAGATTGGGGCTTGACTTGTTCCACAGGCTTTGCAACAGGTGCAGCAGCAGCTTTGACAACTTTAGCCTTGCCTTTGCCTTTCTTCTTCATTCCCTTTCCCTTTTGGACCATCAACACATTACTGGAGGGTTTCTTGATATTTTGTTCAGCACTTTTGAGCATCAAATGCAACTCTGAAATTGATTTCTCCATATAATTCATATTGTAGTTCATCACAAATTGTGAGTAACTTTCCGGTAATGAATTTAGGATCAAATCCGTAGCCAACTCTTGACTTTTGGGAAATCCGAGTCTATCAAGCTGGTCAACATAGCCCTTCATCTTCAGAAGATGAGGACTAAGCGACGCACCCTCGGTCATCTTGCAAGAATGTAGGTTTTGATTGTCTCAAAGCCTTTCTTGCCTAGCTTGTGTCGAAACATTTCCTTGAGCGTTATAGCCATGTCGTAGGCTTCCATTAGTTCCATGTCCTTCGAAGTTCGGGAACCATAGTTACCAGCATAATACATGCAACATCGTAGAATCGTTGACATGCTTATTATGCGCATCCTTCATGACTTTCGTAGCATTAGCTGGTGGGTCCTCAGGAATTGGAGCATCCAGGACATACAACTTACATTCATGCTTAAGAACAATTCTCAAGTTTCTGAACCACTCAAGAAAGTTAGTCCCAGATAGCTTATCCTTCTCAAGGATGGATCGCAGTGACAGGGGATTATCGTTACTTGAAGAGGCCATTGATATACAATAAAGATTATTCAAAGTTTATTTTAGTATAGATGAATAGACTCCCACTAAATTAATAGCCCTCCTAAAACACACTGTTTATTTAGGGGACTAAAATCCATATTTCACTTAATTCTATGATAGTTATGACATGAAACACAGAACTAGATTATTTAGATAGGTAACAGTTACCAATTACATCTTACTTAATTTTTAGATACATTTATGAGATACGGGACATCTTATGTCTTATCATGTTTTTATCTCATCATGTGCCTAAAGCTCAAAACTATTTTGATAGCTTTATTAAGTCGAACCATTTTAAACATTTAGGTAACTCTTATCCAACTTGTCTCACCAAGATAACACAATACACCCAGCTATGGCCGAAATTGTATTAGTGTGATCGAGGCCTTGACAAGTGTTTAAAATGGATGACATGAGACTTAAAATTTAATAGAGGGTTTTTATTCAGTTTTAGTGATTTTACGTAAACAATGAAATATCATATATTTTTATTGATTTGTTAAATCACTAAACAATTTGGAGATTTTTATATTGTTCACTAATAAAAGAATTTTCGTGCGCTAGGATTAGTTAGACGGCGGTCTCGCTGGCCGGTCAGCAGGCGGACGGGGGTACAGAGGGCAGTGCCCCCGTTTTTTTTTTTTAGAAGACGAATCTCAATTCCAAAAATTGAAATTCGCTATAGAAAATCATATTTTTCGCTGATTTTATTCTCCTAAAGTTACCCATTAATTTATCCAAAATTAAGTCAATTAAAACATTTTTAATTAACCCGGGCCCACATCTAACTAATCATCTTATCCTAATCCAATTAGGACTTAAGATATTTGAATCCTATAGCATATCACCAATAACAAACTTCTCCATATTTATCTCCTATCCAATAGGGATAACGAAACCGATTTTGCTTATATCTCTTAATCTAATTCGTTATCTATCTTTATCAAATAGAAACTTCATAACAAAATAGATATAACAAGATAAATAAATAATATCAAAAATTAATTATTTGCAATTTCGGTCCTCATCCAAATAATCACAAACATGTAATTGAATCACGAACTACTATCCCAATCGAACCTAATCATATTAGTTTCGAATTAATATTCAGCCTTATACAATTCAAGAAACGTAAGACAATGTAACCTAAATATGCATACTAAATTACAAAGATTTCATTCATGCATCAATACACGAAAAATAAAGATTATACCTAATGGTGTCATGGATCACATAACACGAAATTCAATTCATTAAAATTACTTGAATTAACCTAACATGGTTACTTGGATGTGTGAAACTGATTTCAATTAAATCATGAATATATGTATCATATATACAAAACATGATAATAAATCTCACATAAAACTTATGTATATCATATATACATCAACTATTAACATGCTTTCAATCATATATCATGTATATATCAGAAGAAAACATGCAATGTTTTTAATGGAATCAAACTTGATGGCTCTGATACCACTGTTGGGTTTTTGGGTTCATGCGCAGCGGAGATTACAAAACAATTTTGACAAAAACCCCAACAGGATCCAAATCTAATTCCATTAAAAACATTTAAACCATGAAAAACTTAATCATACCTCAGTCGCAATATACCTTTATGAAGGTTGATCGATCTCTAAGGCGCTGCCAACGACGAACGCCCTCTACCAGTAGTCCACGCACGAACGACGACGGAGATTCGAAGTGTTAGCTTTGAGAGAATACCAAACCTTTTGCTTCTCTCCAAAATGATCCAGAGCATACCAAAAACCCTAAGTCGTTTCTAAAACGAAAATAGAGTTTCAGCCTTTTTAATCTTTCGTCCGTGTATTCTAACTTAAAGCGTATATTTATACAACCCTTGTATATAGACGGTTAAGTAAATTACACATATACCCCTACTTAAAGAAGTATAAGTGTAATACACCACAAGGACGTTTCTGTCATGAATCTTATCATATAAAATTCATTTTTCTGAACCATCTTAAAATCTCGCAAAACCATTCTTAGTGTGCGACCCAATAGGCTCATACAACATTTGCAGTGTACCAAAACACATTTTGGTATACAAGTCATAAGCGACCTCTAGCAAGACATTATGACTACCCAAGTTGTACGAATATCAAATCGATACAACTTAATCAATAGTGTATATAACATTCTTTTGTCACACGATATCCTTTTGATCAAACATAAGGCATGGAATTGTCATCCAACATGTTCACTCGTACTAGTCTCGATATCTAGGTAGACTGAAAACATCCAAGTGACATTGATCAATATCAATTCACTTAGACTAGGCCTTTTAACCGTCTAACACATCGAGGGATCCATTAGATATCTCTCTTTATATGATAGGGACAAATTCTATCTCGATTACACAAATTCATCACATTGCTCACACAGTAACCAATGACGGCCTTTATAATCGTCCGGTTAAAGACAACGTTTGATAGTGTCAAATCACTATGTTCCTAATGTTGAAGTCTCTGGTAATCTCAAGTCAGAGGACTGAGAAATATACCTATCATGAGAAACAACTATGACTTAATCCATGTGATGTTCTCATAGTGGGTCGGTCCAGTACTTTATTCCCTAACAAGTACTCGTGATCTTGATTCGTATCCCTATATATATAATCATCATATGATCATCAATCAAGACTCACACTAGTCTTAATTCATTATAGTTCCCAGTATAATGATCGACTAGGGACATTTAGGATATTTATGTAAATACCCATGGATCGTATTATAATGTAAACATGCAAATTAATTATAATAAACAACAAATGAAATCCTCTATTTTATTAACTAAAAGTATTCATAAAGACAGTTAATGGATTGACCTAGGGCACATGCCCCAACAATAATACATATTAAAGGCAACCAACACGAAAATATATTGTCCTAACTTAACTAGAAATGAGTTGGCCCATAAAATCCGGGATACCAAATTGAGAAATTAATGAATGTCTCAAAATTGGATGATGATATGAGTAAGAATTTGTACAACTTGAAGGGTGTACATCACTATTAATGATATCATAATAAACCCACTAATAGGTGAATCATTAAAATTGGGGATGTCCAGCTAAAAGAATATATTTGGTATGATTGTCCATCAATGGATATGTGAACTAACAATGATTAAATTAAAATGAAACCTAACTGAATTGGTAGGGGATAGTTAAATGAAAATAATGTCGAGGAATAATTAATATAACTAATGCCACCTAACCTAAGTCAATGATGAGTTGATTCATAAAATGGGGATTCTAAGATAGGATCGACCGGGAAACGAATAAGTGAGTAGATGGTATGCAAAATTATGAACTTAATAGAGAAAACACTTACTATGATAGTTTCTCGCAGTCGTAGGATTTGCAATGGGATACCCTATTCAAGAACTTAAAATCTCTAATCGAAGCGGTGGCGTAACAAGAAATCATGATAAACACTTATGGGAAATAACTTGAAATTTCTCGATAAGAGAGAACGTTACTTTATAAGTCAAACTACCAGACTAAACTCTTTTGGGAAGGATAAAAGATCAAAATAATGATAGGTTGATGATTAAAATTAGGGGTCTAAAGCTAGGATTGACTCCCAACAAAGTTCTAGCATGTAACGCGAACAATGCGATAATTAGTAATGATGAAAAATATCGTACGCTAATTAGCAAACACGTATCTCTAAGTGAAGATAAGATGTCTTTAATTTAACACCATTAGGAAATGTTAAATGATGTGTTGCTAATATTTAGGAGCCTGAAGTCTTAGTATAAGTTCTAAGGTGAAAATCCTAATCGAATGGTGCAAGAGTTCTTGAAAAGAAACCTAGATGTTTAAGTGACATGTTTGCACAGACAACCAAATGTTGTGGGTATCAACAAGTGGTGAGATGCATGAATGATCAAGGTTGACGCCTTAACAAGTAACGTAAGTATAAGTAGTTTATATGACATGAAAGCTTCTCCTAAGAATATGGTAAATCTGAGTTGTGTAGAGGAGATTTACACCAACCAAGTTTGCTTAAATACAAACTTCGAATGAATGCATGTACGTTTATGATATTTGATGAATCAAGTGGCGTGAATCTTATCCACATTGGAAGTTAAATCATTGGATAAATGATAATGACAATATAAAAGGCTAAAACCATACTCGCTTGTGTTGGTAAGGTTAACACAAAAAACTTATTCTGATGAAAGTAAAGTTTGTGAACGTACATCATCTTGAAGTCGGGGCACACTTGAACCAAAGTTTTAAAGGGCATGACGTACACGTATTGCTCATCTAATTACTAAGCACATTGGCGTGTAAATTAATCTTGGAGTACCTAAAGAACAAATAAAAAATGCAACATTAGTAACGAACACGAGTAATAATTTGAAACGTCGATGATGAATTATGAACTTAAAATAATTAAATCGTAGCTAGTTACGAGTCTTTAGTTATAATACTTGGGATATGGGTTGTATAATCTTACAAAACATCATGAAAGTCAAATTTAAAACATGAAAGCTAAACCACCCTTGTTTTTCGGTGAGAGAAGTTATAAAACAAACTATAAAAGCTAAGAGTTAGCTCGGGATGACGATCATAAATACTTATGCACTAAATGTGAACGTTGTCTATGCAAAAAAAAACTTAAAATGGTCGCCTAAGATTGTGAAAGTTTATTGATATGAAGACGAGATACGACAAGCCTCTAGAAATTTGAGTGATTAGGATAGAAGACTTTGGTATGAATAAAAAATTACGATGTAATAAAGTGCATACGAATGAGTACTGAAAGTCGCTTAGGGATAATGACGATGATGATTATTCCACACTTTACCAAGGGTGAAAGCTTGTTGTGTGAGTAAACGGTTAAATGTGACAGAGAAGTTACAAAGTGGAGTGTCAATCAAGACTTCACTCGAATCATGAACCTACAAGAATAAATGTCGACAAAAGTATGTTGACAGTAATGTTAAGGTATAATTCCAAAGAGGAATACTATGTTTGCTCCTTTGTAGCCTCCTACAGATAAGTTGCAAGGACATGATAAGTCGTCCATTGATGTGTGTAACCAAGATGGTAACATAGATATTGTGTTAGTATTCATATTATAGTAGACAACTATCCTTGTTCCTACTACCAGTTCGCGAAATGGATCTGTTGCCAAGTAGGTAGAGATATTTTTAACACAGATAAGCACCAAATCACATCTCGATATGGTTCTCTCTAATTATTGGTTGGACGACTTGGGTGCACGTTGTGACATTAGTAGAGAATATAAAGGAATATCCATAAACGTGTAAAGATAAAAGAACTTGGCAGGTAGCTAAGGTATAATGAATTTATTGGGACTTATATGAAATAAACCTTATGAATTTCGGGATGTGGGATGTAACGACCCATTTTCCAAATAAACCACCACTGGGAACAATACGGGCTTATAACATGGCCTACCAATGCCAGCTGTGTCCCACATGCAATTTCCTCCACCATTCAATCATTATTAACCTCAATGAACAACAATTTACTGTTTAAAATGTTAATGAACTCAAGTAATCTATTTTAATATCGTTTCAATCCTTAATAAATCACAACGAAATTCTTTTATCATGATAAACTAACATATGAAACATCGAATCATGCATTTAACTCTAATACCTAGTGTGGAAAACCTATATGTTAACATATATCAAATATACACCTCAAAGGTCTCAAAATATAAAAACCTGAAATGTCTCACAACCTCAAATCCCCAAATATAAAAAATATATATAATACAAACGTACAAGTATGGCTTAATATCTCTGAATCACCGGTACTCTGGAAGCTTGCCCTTGCAACCACTTGTACTAGGATCTACACTCAAGCCATCACAAAAGGCAGATGACGAGTCCAGAGAATGAGTATTCCCAAGGAAATTAAGTGAGCGATACTAAAAGTAAATACTGGAATTCAAACAAAACGATTAACTAAACATGCGGAAATAAATACATGCAACTGTGATCATCACATGGATAAGTAATAGTGCAAGCTCAAAGTGTGTTCCTAGAGCCTAGGGTCGGACTAGCACCATACTTTGGACACTCTACAGACTACTACCGGTGAGTCCTACTCAAGCAAGGCCAGTATCTAGATCTGCTAGATGGTCGACATAGAACCTATGACACACCCACACGTGCCTCGACACGACTCTCAGGTTGAACTATTCACCAAGATCCTTAGCACACGTGTTATGGCAAAGTCGACATACACATAGAAATGGCACGGAGGGAGAGCCTCAACGTCCATCCATTTAAACCAAAACCAATAATAGAGTGTTGAAGACATAATATGAATTCAAAATCAAAAATAAATTACTGCTCATAAAAATTCAGTTGGACACCTCAGTCCGCACTATGTGTCCCGGTAAATAACCCCCAGTCCAACTTCGACGAATCCCCGATATCCAAATTACCGCTCGAAATAACATATTTCCAATCATAATCTATTTTTAGTAAATTGGATGTATTTTATGTTACTTAACAAAAATATTCCGAAATGTGCAATGTTTAGCGTGCTAGGTTTGGGGATTAGCGCGTTAGGTTGCTGATCACCTAAACGTTCTTCGTCAAGAAGAACATTAGGGCGCTAATCACGTTCTAGACAACAGTTTGGCAGTAAAGTTTGGGTTCTTAACACCATAACCATCACCAACAACAACAACTACCACAACACACATTACTTAACTTCATAACACTTAAAACCCACCAAAACAACTACTTAACAATTCATATTGGATTCACACCAACACCTCAAATATTTATACCAAAAGATGATGAAAGTTGAGGTAATTGTGAATCTCACCTTTCTTTGATGATTCAACCACTCCAAGCTCCTCTAATGATCAATTTGACACTCCCTTGTTTCTTCTTCTCTATTTTTGGATTTAAATATAAGGAGAAAAAGGTGGTGGAATTAAGTCAATTTGACTTTTTTATAGTCCAAGATGCATCTCTCCTAAATGGTGCATTTAAATGCAATCTAATGAGCACCATTTGCTCCATTTTCAACCTCTAATGACTCCAAATGTAATACCAATAGCATACAAGACCTTGTTCTTAACCCAACAACTCATCTTTCGAGTGTTCTGACGCCTAGTTTCGTGTCTTGAAACGCGACATACGTGTATTACCATGTCCCTAACCATCAAATAGGCATTAAATATTATTATTTAATCCATTTTAATCATTTTATGGGTGTATTGTTTGATCCTACCTAATATTTAGTCTTTTAGCCTACCCGGTATTTGCGTCGACACGCATATCGAGGTGAATACTTAACACACCGTCTCGTACGCCAAATGTAATATAATCACGCACATTGCGATGTTGTTTACTCTATTTTAATGTAAACATTGAAAACTAAACAAATAGGCAAACAAAATAACTATTTACCTAACTCCAGGCCCGCACTAGCCTAGCTGCGGGTCCTACAAACGTCTGAGCTGTCAGCCACGTCTGCATCACGTCATTAATAACAACGATTTAAATTCAGGTCGTTATAGTTCTTCCCAACTAGATGGAATTGTCCCGAAATTTAAATTTAACTTAAACACTTACCGGCAAATAAGTAGGGATACCGTTGTTGCATAGTAGACTCCGGCTCCCAGATGAAGTCATTCTGCCAAGGCCCAAATCTCTAACCCCCTATTTTAATTCCTTAATTAGGATCACTAACCCTTGACGTGGGACCTACACCATGATATGTGCACCGACCGAGGCACGTAGCCAATGTATATTATATTTTTGTATCAATGTATGCCTAGTGTTATGTATTGTGTAGACTTATTAAGTCGGTTTGTGCAGTTGTAGGCGTCAAGACGAGAGAGGGGACGCGCTTTGAGTAGCGTGCGAGCTGAAGAACTGAGTAGTTAGCATTTTGGTAAGTATTATTTAATACTAATATAAAATAAAGAATTCTTATAAGCCTATGGTTGTGTTTGTTAATGTAAATCAAATTAAAGGCCTATAGTTGAGTAAATTAAATGGAAAATATATGATTGGTCTAGAGATACACATTAGCACATATAGGAACTAGGTGAGTAATGAAATGGTGTCACTTGAGGTTGATTTAGTCGGAGTTAGTGGGATATATGGCAAGAGGTGGACCATTAGATATTCCTCGGGATACATAAATCCATGGAGATCAAGAGCTAAGAAGGAACATCACTTTAATATATAACATTAGTGATCAAACAACATGCAAACCAAATCACTCATTCATTTTTGCTGGAGAATAAGAATGAATTCCTGGAAAGGAGTGAATCATCAAAGTGTTGAAGGAATCCATGGGAGTTGGTGAGAAATTCTCAAACTAGGGTGCTACATCAACTAGGTACACATCTTTTTATTTAAAATTAGAACAAGTTTTGGTTTTAGGCTAATTTCAAATGGTAGATGATTGAGTATTTGCAATTGATTTATATATTTGGATTCCTCATTTCAAGCTGATAATCCATCTATATTTAAGTTCTTAATTTAGTTTTGAAATTATAAAGATATGAATTTGTGAAATTGCAACAACAAAACTAGAATTCTGCATGTTGTATTAGGAATCAAACGGGTAATTTGGTCATAATCTGCCCATTTTAGATCCAAGTTTATCCAAACCAATGGCATTTGAAAGCTTATTTAAAGGGGAATAACTTTTCTTAGTTGAAGTTATTTTGATTCAAATGTTTTTATGTCCAAACATGCTCTATATGTAGGTGCTGGAATTAAAAAGGAAAGTTTTGAAACTAAATTTGTTAAGGGAATAACTCCATAAATACTTATCCAAATGAGTTGATCGTTTAGTATGTTGTATTTGGATATATTTTCTACCTTGTGACCAAAACTCACATTTTTAGGAACTATAGATTGGGAGAAATCGATTTTCTAAATCCGCTAGTTGGATTAAATTCCAATTAGACCTATGTTTAGTAAAATCGTGATATCCCTTTCATTTTAAACTAGAATTTTGTAAACTAAACCTTTCCGGAAAGCTAAGAGAGAGACCAACAATAATTGTACTGATGGATGATTTCGATATTTTGACATCTCATGCCTAAAACTGCGTTAAAATGTAGGACCGAAATTGAAACTTAGTTTAGTATGCCGATTTAGGAAGATTGATTTAAAGTCTATTGAACCAATTTAAATACACAATAAACACCATTAAGTTGAGCTTAAACCCACTATATTTGAACTAATGAGATACCAAACTTAAGACCTAGGAAAAGGTTACGGGAGAGCGAATACATGATTTGGAGTATCGGGAGGCCAATAAAGCTAGGACTTTACTTTGTTGTTGTAAGTATACATAATGGCAACTTTACTTGGCATTTCAATTATATTAATTGTTGTCCTTGTATAGCCCTTTTGACTAATTTTTCCTTTGTATTCTTATATCATGTGTTCTTTGTGTCTATGCTCACTTTATGAGTCTAGTTTGCATGATATCCATTCATTTGATATGACTCATTGATTTTATCCCATGCTATGTTTATTCTTGTCATTTTAAATGTGAATTGAATGATAAATAGCATGCTATTAGGCTAGTTAATATCTTATAAAATTTTAATAGGACTTGTATTCCTTATTTGTTGAGGTGTGTAGATGTGCCTATGCCTTGACAATCCATACTTGGTATTTCTTGAAATTTAAAAAGTAGTTTTTCGTATTTAGGTCTTGTACTCGATCGAGGTGTGAGCGACTCATGGGGTTAGAGTCCCTGGGGATGTCGGCACATGTATTTGACACTGTATGACACTGGGGGTTAGAGTCCCTGAGGTGGTCTACACACCGGGGTTAGAGTCCCTTGTGCTAAATGATTATTGAGTCGGAGTGACATGTTTCACTGCTGACCAATCACCACTACTTAGACTAGTGTCAATATCACTTATTTAACTCTGGTACTTACTGGCATATGGTTTATTTTCCAGTTTTCTCATTTATATGCTTTTAAATACCATTTGAATATTTGGAAATGCAAATTAAAATTGTCATTGGGGATTACTATTTTTTCTTGTATTCACCGTCCTTTTTATGACGATGGGTGCAGAGCAGTCTACCAGTAGGTCAGGCAAGGAGAAGATTGGTGATTATCTCTAAGCCCGAGGCGCGTCACAACATTGATTGTAGGTCTTCTTTTGGTATTTTGATTGTATATGTTATATATGTCTTTCAGATACTATTTAGGGTTGTATATTGTGTTGAGCGTTAGTTCCTCGACTTGACTTAGACTATTTTACTATTTCACTGCATTTTGAGGACTTTATATATGTAATGTCATTTCCTGGTTTTCCACACTTAGAATTTTATAAATGGCTTCAGCATAAGTTACTTATTACTTCCGCATAATCAATAAGACTTCCATTAAATAAGTAATTTAATAAAAAGTTTTAATTAACTCTATATTTTATAAACTAGTAGGACTAGTGTATTACTTATCCTAAATATGAGAAAATAGGCGTTTAGGTTGTAAAGGCAGATTAATACGTAGTTGAGTCCTGCGTGAATAAGATTAAGACTTAATTACGGGATTAGGCTGGGCGATGCCCTAGATTAGGAGATGGTCCGTCACAGGTGAGTCTTTCGATCCCGCGATGCTGCCAACATAACAAAACCTTTGGGATCTCCTTATTCCTTAAAACCCGAGTCTTCCTATCCATAACTTCCACAGGCTGTTCCTCATAAGATACGTCAGGTTATACCTCAATTCGATGTACATCAACCATAGGTCTCGGTCCTGACCTAGCCAGCCTCAATATGGAAATGTGAAACACTGGATGTATCCCTGCCAATGCCAGATTGGTGCCGGCTTCCCCTTAATGTCAAACCTCTGATAACCCTTCTAGACCAAGTCCCCAACCTCGTAGCTCAGACCATCAAGGTATTTGTCCACATATTTCTTCTACCTATCCTGCGCCGCTTGAAGCTTCTTCCTAATTTGTCTCACTTTCTCAATATGGTCAACAATAACCTTAGGTCCTATAGCCTTTGTATCCTCCAGTGCCGCCCAACATGCTGGTGACCAGTAAGGCCTACCATAAAATGCCTTAAACGGTGGCATCCCGATACTCGCATGATAGCTGTTGTTGTAGGAAAACTCACAAAAAGGTAAGTAATCCTCCCACGATCCACCAAACTGTAATATACATGCCCTTAGCATATCCTCGAGAATCTGAATCAAACTCTTTCACAGCCAGTTAGTATGAGGATAGTACGCAGTGTTGAACTGTAAGTGAGTGTTAAATTGCTCCTGCATACTCTCCCAAAGCCTTGAAATAAATCTCGGATCTTTGTCAGAAACAATGGAGAATGGTACACCATGCAATCTGACAATCTTTCTCTCGAAGATAGTACTCAACAATGTAACTGAATATCTCATTACGATCGGTATGAAATGTGTCGACTTTGTTAACCTGTTGATAACTACCCAAATCGCGTCGTTTTTCTTTGTAGTTTATGGTAGGCCACTTACGAAGTCCATGGTCATGTGCTCCTACTTCCACTGAGGTATGGGCAACTGCTACAGCAACCTAGCTGGTCTCCTATGCTCAGCCTTCATCTGTTGGCAAATATGACGACTACGAACGTATCTACCTACGTCAGCCTTCATCCCTGGCCACAAAAATAATCTCTATAGAACGTGATACATCTAGGTCCGATGAGGTTGAACTGTATATTGCGACCGATGTGCGTCCTCGAGAATGTTGTCCCTGAGCTCCAATACCGGCGGTATCCAAAAATGACTCATGTGTCTCAAACACCCGTCTGAACCCTTGAGACCATTCAGTGCACCCCAGATCTTGAGCCAGGCCACTAATCTGCAAATACCGCCGTCAGCTCTCAGTAACTCAGCAACTCGCTCAAGAAACACCGTGAGAACTCGCATCTGACAGAAAATTTGTAGCTAAATAATAGTCTCTATCAAAAACAACACCAACGCTGCCTCAAGCAACCCGTGCTCATGTGTCATATGCCACAGTACCGTTTGGCTCTCGATGTCGGTCATGCTCAGCGCATCAGCTACTACATTCGCCTTACTAAGATAATACTCAATTCCGAAATCATAGTCCTTCAGGAACTTGAGCCATCTATAATGTTGCATGTTCAACTCCCTCCGAGTGAACGGATACCTCAAACTCTAATGGTCTGTGAATAACACAAACTTCTCACCATACAAGTAGTGCCTTCTGGCCTTTAGTGCAATCTGTAAGCTTTAAGTCATACACTGGATAGTTTACCTTGTGAGGTCTCAACCGTTGAGATAAATAGGCTACTGAGTGTCCATCCTGCATCAACACACAACCCAACCCAATACCTGATGCATTAGTATAAACTGAAAAACCTTTACCTGTAGTAGGTGATGCCAAAAATGGTGCCGAAGTCAACCTCCTCTTCAACTCCAAAAAAAAACATCCCTACGCTCTTGTGACCATTCAAATCTAATATCCTTTTTGGTTAGCCTCGTCATCGGTGCTGCAATCATTGAGAAATCCTGCACAAAGAGCCTGTAATATCCGCGAAACCCATGAAACTTTGGATGTCAAATACAGACTCGGGTGTCCTCCAGTCAATAATCGCCTAAATCTTGCCACCATCAACTGATATGCCCTGATCATTGATGACATGCCCCAAGAACTTCACCTCACTCAGCTAGAATGCACACTTGTTTAACTTGGCATAAAACTTGTGCTCTCTCAGTATCATTAACGCATCTCTGAGATGCCTCTTGTGCTCCACACGAATCTTACTGTAAATCAGAATGTCATCAATAAAAACTATGACGTATTGATCCATAAATGGCCTCAAAACCTTTTCCATAAAATCCATGAAGATCGTCGGAGCGTTAGTTAGTCCAAAAGGCTTGATTGTAAACTCGAATAGTCCATAACACATACTAAAAGCGATCTTCTCCACATCCTCCTCTCGAATCCTCAATTGATGATATCATGATCGTAAGTCAATCTTCGAGAAGAACTTGGCCCCAGCCAATTGATCGAAGAAGTCGTCAATCCTTGGAAGTGGGTAACGATTCTAAATCGTTACTTATTCAACTTCCGGTAGTCCACACACATTCGCATCGAACCTTCTTTCTTTTTCACAAAAAGAACTGGTGCTCCCCAAAGTGACATGTTAAGTTGAATGAAACCCTTTAGCAATAAGTCTTCTACCTGGGTCCTCAACTCCCCATGCTCCGATGCTGACATCCTATACGGACATATATAGATTGGCTGAGTTCCCGAAATCAGCTCAATGATAAACTCAACAACTTTTGGTGGTGGCAATCCTAGCAAATCACTAGGGAACACATCTAGAAACTCGCAAACAATATGGACATCCTCAACTTTAATCACCGTCCTAAGCTCTGGCTCTACCATAGCCGCATACACCTCCATCTCCTGCGACGTCACTAGTCTGCCTCAAGTGATAGGTAATGCTATCGCAATTTCGGCAAACGTAAACTTTGGAATCCCTTTGATGTCAAATGTCACAGTCTTGCTAAAATAGTCAATCTGTGTGTGATAAGATGATAACCAATCCACACCGAACATCGCTTCGAATTTTTGATACTCTAAGACTTTTAAATCAGCTGGTAGCTGATGTCCCTCAATCTCTGTAATACGATTATGATATATCCGGTTAGGGTAAATCTTATCCCCAGCTATCGTACTGGGAACAATATGTGTATCTAAAGTCTGTGCAGGTAACCCTAACTCTCCTACCATGCATCCAGAAATAAAAGACAATGTGCTACCAGAATCCATCATAATGTGCATAGAAATACCATAAACAAATAACGTACAATCAACGAGATGTCAGATCGCCTCCCTGTCTGGCTGTGTGACCCCAAAAGCTACAATCTGGGCTCTATCTCTACCATGCTCCATTTATGGTGGTGTGGTGTCGGTCTAATACAATGTTCCACAATATGTCCAACCGAACTGCATCTATAACATGTACGAGTCTCTAATCTGCTAAAACTCCTCTGATTTTGTCCTTGACCGTGACTTCGACTCTGACCTCTTTGACCTCTATCCTACATATACTACTGTCTAGGCTGATCGACTGGTGCAGAAGCCGTAGAATATGATGCCTGGCAATCATAACGTCGATCACGATCATTACGACGATCTTTATCGCCTCTGCGACCTTGGTCAGACTGCCAATCACCTCGTTGACGTCTGTGGCCCTATCTTTGTCGGTCTTGGTCTCTCATCTTTCTATTCGATCTCTGATTAGATCGAGAACTCGAAGTTGGCTGACTCTCCATTGCACCATGGATCGCTAATCGACTCGCCCTTTAAACCTGATATGTCTCGCGTGCGAGGGACCTATTGTAAATCTCTGCCAGTGTACGAGCTCCACTAGATACAATCGTGCTAGCAATCCTCTCATCCAAACCTCAGACAAAATAATATATTTATAGTTGATCTATACCTATTATGTCCATGGAGTACGATAATAGATATCGACACCTTCCCATGTATACCATGACAAACATATCACCCTGAACCAATGACAAAAACTCATCCCTCAATTGGACCCTGACCTCTATAGGTATATACTCGTCCATAAAAAGCACTCGGAACTCTGCTAAAGTAATCACAGTAGGATGCGTTGCGATGCAGGTAGTCCATCATATCGCAACATCACTTCTCAAGCAAAAACTTGATAATCTTGACCGATCAACCTCCTCAACCCGAAGCAAGTCATATAGTTGCTCGTGAGATAACAACCACCTCCCAGCTATCTCTGGGTCTCCGGCTCCATAAAAATATCATGATGAGAACTTAATAAAGTCCTTAATCTTCTTAACCTCAGCTATCATCAGAATCCCTGAAGTAGACGCCACTGCTGGCTACTCAATAGTCGCGAGTGTAAGAATTCTACTGCAATATCCGCTAGTAATGTGACTGGCACAACCCTCTCGGCTAATGTCTCAGATACTGCTGCCTGTACTTGAGTCTTAGCTTTAGTAGAGCTACAACTACTTGAGAAGTAGTCATCGGTGCAGCCAAAATGGTAATAGGAGCTGTAGTAGTCTTTCGAGCATCCCGAGCTATCATCATGTCTATCAGCAATGCGAATCTATCATCCATAGTCCGCGCTAATGACTCCAACGTCAAAGTAAGCCTAGTCGGATCATTGGTATCTCCGACCTCGACTGAGTAGTATCTGAAGGATGTCTGTCCATCGATATCTACATAAAAAAACGTGCGTCTAATCAGCCTCAATACAAATATACGTGTATCGTACGTAATAACAACCAGAAATAGCATGTATATCCCTGATTTATACCCATCTCACCTCGCTTCCTAACTAGGACTCTAGGCAATTCCTTTGGGTTTCCACATCTAAAGTTATTCATCAGGTTTATCATCAAATTATACCACAAATGTAATCGTATCATAGTTAACTTTCAATTTCCCAAGGTTCACTAACCTTGCTTTGATACCAAAATGTAACAGCCCATTTTCCAAATGAACCGCCATGGGGGCCAATGCGCAGCCCACAACCTGGCCTACCATCGTTAGTTATGTCCCACATGTAATGTCCTCCACCATTTAATCATTATTAACCTTGAACAACAATCTTTTGTTTAAATTGTTAATGAACTCAAGTCACCTATTTTAATATCGTTTCAATCCTTAATAAATCACAAGGAAGTCTTTTATCATGACAAACTAAGATATGAAACATCAAATCATGCATTTAACTCTGATACCTAGTGTAGAAAACCCATATGCTAACATATATCAGATATAAACCTCAAAGGTCTCAAAATATAAAAAATATAGTGTTCTGAAGTGTCTCACAACCCATATCCCCAAAATAAAAACAATATATATCATTCAAACGTACAAGTCTGGCTTAATATATCTGAATCACAGGTACTCTAGAAGCTTGCCCTTGTCACGACTTGTACTAGGATGTACACTTAAGCCATCAAAAAGGCAGATGACAAGTCCATAGTGAGTATTCCCAAGGAAATCAAGCAAGCAATAGTGAAAGCAAATGCTAGAATTCAAACAAAACTATTAAATAAACATGTGAAAATAAATACAGGCAACTGTGATCATCGCATTGATAAGTAGTAGTGCAAGCTTAAAGTGTGTTCCTAAAGCATACGGTCAGACTAGCGCCATACTTCGGACACTCCACAGACTACTACCGGTGAGTCCTACTC
Source organism: Stephania yunnanensis (assembly GCA_039657365.1). Taxonomy (NCBI): domain Eukaryota; kingdom Viridiplantae; phylum Streptophyta; class Magnoliopsida; order Ranunculales; family Menispermaceae; genus Stephania; species Stephania yunnanensis. The sequence goes on from CM077585.1 coordinate 7,760,469, forward strand.
ATGCAAGGCCAGTATTTGGATCCGCTAGGTGGTCGGCGTAGAACCTACAATGCACCCACACGTGCCCCGACCTGACTCTAGGGTCGAACTATTCACCGAGATCCCTAGCACACGTGCTATGACCTAGTCGATATACATACATAAATGGCATGGAAGGAGAGCCTCAACGTCCGTCCATTTAAACCAAAACCAAGAATAGAGTATTGAAAGACATAATATAAATTCGAAATAAAAAATAAAGTATTGCTCAAGAAATTTTAGTTGGGAGACTACACACCTCAATCCGCACTTTGTGTCCTAGTAAATAACCCCTAGTCCGGCTTTGGCAAATGCCCGATATCCAAATTACCGTTCGAAGTGGCCTATTTCCATTTATAATATATTTTTATTCAATTAGATGTATTTTATGTTACTTAGCAAAAATATTTTTTTCCGAAATTTGCAATGTCTAGCGCGCTAGGTCTTGGGAATAGCGCGCTAGATTGTTGAGCAGCTAAACGTTCTTCGTCAGGAAAAACATTAGCACGCTATATTTTACCTAGTGTGCTAATCATCATCTAGTGCGCTAGATAACCTCATTAGCATACTAAGCGCGTTCTGGACAACAGTTTTGCTGAAAAGTTTGGGTTCTCAACACCACCACCAATAACAACAGCTACCACAACACATATTACCTAACTTCATAGCACTTAAAACCTACCAAAAACAACTACTTAACAACCACTTAACAATCTATATTGGATTCACACCAACACCTCAAATATTTATACTAAAAGATGAAGAAAGTTGAGGTAATTGTGAATCACACATTCCTTTGATGATTCAACCACTCTAAGCTCCTCTAATGATCAATTTGGCACTCTAAAACCTTTTTTTCTTCTTCTCAGTTTTCAGATTTTGAGATAAGGAGAGAGAAAAGGTGGTGAAATTATGTCAATTTTACTTTTTATAGTCTAATAAGCATATCTCCTCAATTGTGCATCTCAATGGAATCTAATGAGCACCATTTGCTCCATTCTCAACCTTTAATGACTCCAAATGTAACACCAATAGCACACTTGACCTTGTTCTTAACCCGAAAATTCATCTTTTAGGTGTTCCGACGCCCGGTTTCGCATCCCGAAACGCGACGTACGCGTACTACCATGTCCCTAACCATCAAATTGGTATTAAATATTATTATTTAATCCATTTTAATCATTCCATATGTGTATTATTTTCCCATACCTAATATTTAGTCTTTTAGCCTACCTAATACTGGCGTCGATACGCATATCGAGGCAGATACTTAACACACAGTCTCGCGCGCAAATGTAATATAATCACACACATTGCGATGTCGTCTACTCTATTTCAACGTAAACATCTAAATTAAACAAATTAGCACACAAAATGACTATTTACCTAACTCCAAGCGCGCACTAGCCTAACTGCGGGTTTCACGAGCGTCTAAGCTGTTAGCCACATCTGCAACCATGTCATTAATAAAAGCGACTTAAATTCAAGCCTTTACATGGGACGAAAATAATACTATTGAGAAGTTAGAGTCAAGAGCAAGATTCTATCTCACGTGAGGTATATGAAAATTTCGCAAGTGTGAATTCGCATCAGTTAAAAAAATGGGTCATAAAAGAAATCGTTATGAATAGACACGTTGGACTATTGATATATTTTACTTTTACTTTTCAAGAAGAAAGTTCTTTGAAATGAGGATGTTATGATGACCTAAAACCCAAAAGACCTGCCTTATATGCAATTTAACAATTTCGTAAACCCTACACTAATTGGTCGCACTATATAAATCAAATTGTAAACCCTAACCATTTTTTGTTGAAAACAGAACACGTAGGGAGAAAGGGAGATTAAAGCGTGTTGGGGATCTAATTCAAACAAATTCATCTTTGAAGGTAAACTCATTATCCATATTCCATTTTCCCTTGTTCAAGTTGATTTACAAGTTTGCTTTGGTTTCATTAATGGTGAAGAATTTTAATTGGTGTAATGGTGACGACGTCGACCCGCCTCTGCCGTAGAGGGAGGAAACTCCCCAATTCCCCCCTCATACACGTGCCGCTAGGGACGTTTTGTCTCTGGCCCTAACACTCAAAACCAGGGACAAAACGTCCCTAGCCAATTTATCTTATTTTATGTGTTTGTGTGTGTGTGTGTAAAATATATGTATATATATATATATATATATTTATGAAATAAAATAAGAATAAATCCTATCTTCAAATAGGGCGTGCTATCGCGTCCTTGGGGAAAAGTGGAGTGGGTACAATCCCTCGACCCTCACACCGGGCAATAGTGAACCCGCGAGACCCACACTATTGGACCGAAAACAAATCTAAAAATAAATTAAAATTAATATGACTTGTCATTGATATGAATATGTTTTAAATTGTTTAGATTTGCAAGGCGATTTTCTTTAGACCCCGAGCGCGCGAGGATCGAAAATAGGATTCGCGACCAGTCGAGGTAAATTGGGAGCTTGCTTAATTATCAAATATGGTTTGATATTAGTTATGTTAAGACATACATTTTTAATTAGAGACTTTGGAAATGGGTTGCATCATTTTATTGACTTGATTCTACTTATCTATAAGATGCATGTGTTTTGCACCTAATTTAGAATTACCTACTCCTAGGTAAGGAATTAGGATTGTCCCATCCTGGGTAATGAGTTAGGATGAACCTCTACTAGGTAAAGAGTTGGGATAACCCTCTCCTAGGTAAGGATTTAGGATTACCCTCTTCTAGGAAAGAAGTTGGAATTACTTCTTTATATAGATCCTTGTGGTTAGTTATTAGGGACATGAGCGGTGGCTAACTTCCCATGAAACCTCAAGTGATTTTAATATACACATCAGTGATGGCTTTTGAAGAACATATTTTGGGTTGATGGGACTAACAAGAAGGCACATAAGTCTTGCGTGTGTCGTTTATTGGTTGTCATCAGCTCGAGGGTAGGGGAATCGATTATCGGACTTTTGTCAATAACTAGTATGCATTGAATGAGACCACTATATAATATTATTATTTTCTATAATATCTCTCTTTATGAACCTTATGTATTATGATGAGTTTTGACTTGAATATATGTTTTTATCAATGTTGACTAGATTCGTGAATGCCTTATAAATCCATATGATGCCTTATTTTAAATGCTTCTTTATTCAATTTAAACTCATGCTAGCCCCCGCTTGTTTTATTAAGTATTACTTACGTATTTGATGGTTGAGCGGGTTTTACGCATTATTGAGCCCCGTCGTCCCTTTTAGCTGACCTCGCTTACATCTCAAGACAAATACACATCGGCGCTAGATCAAGAAAAGTGAGAGGCGGTAGCTTGAAGCATTCTCTTTTGATGAGAGCCTTGTAAATATATTATCTATTTATTTGATCGTGAAATTATTGAACTTGGGTTATATTGAATAGGTATTCTGGGTAAATTGAACCTTAATCTCCTTTAATTTAAACTTCTTGGTAATATTTGAATGACTTAAGTTGTTGTAATAATTTAAAAACCTAAATAATAGTTTCATAGTTCCTTTTATTTAATTCTGTAATTATTTATTCATATGCACTAATTTAATATCATGTAGGTTGTTTAGGCATGCCAAATCGTTCGCTCAAGCCTGAGTTGGGTATCGGGCTTGAAGGCGGTCTGGGTCGGGCGACCTAACCTTGGGAGGTGCCACATTTTAAATGGAAAAAATATGAAAAGACCTTTTTTGAGGTTTGTCTCAAAAACATTACGCATAATGGGCATGGAAGTAATTTAAAATTGAACAACGTTAGTGAGATGTTTGAACCTAGAACGAGACAAAAAGTTCATGCTATGTCTTGTAAAATCAAATGTGATAATATGAAGAAAAATTGAAAACTTTGGAATGCCTTGAAGTTTGGGGAAACTAGTTTAGGTTGGGATCATGCAATAGGACGACTGAGTTGCTCAAATGAGTGGTGGGAAAAAAAATTTGATTAGTTTCTTTCTTCTACTTTTGTAGTTTGTTTTGAAAAAAGAAATTAGTATATATAAACTTACTAATTGAAGCTCTCTTTGGTTGTAGGAAGATTTAAATGTTAAAATATTTCATAACAAGTAACTTGATCTGGAACTTACAGACTTATTGTTGAACTATATGATGATAATTGTACGAATGGATGGGATGACATTTCACCATATATGGATCCACAAATAAACATGAATATGAGCCTTGAGGAAAGAGACACAAAATATGGTGAATGAAATGATGAAACTAAAGAGGGGAATGTGAATAATTTTGAAGACATGGTGTATTCAAAATACACTCGATATTCTTCTCAAGTGGAAAAGTTAATAAGATTATAGCGTATGTTTTTTACTGAGTTTATTGATGAGATAAATGATAAGTGCACCTAAGAACCTTATTAAACTCCATATAGGACACAAGTTACTAATCACGGGGACTAGATAAAGTGAAGGTAGCAAGAGCCCTGTACAAACTCAACCTCTCAAACCTAACCAAGTAAAGGGAAAAAGGAGACAGTCAAGGGGATCTGCATTATTATTTGGTGCATTGAACTCTTTACTTTCCAATTCTAATGAAGCTTTGTAAATTATGAAGATGGGAAGTAATGTGGGGTATCAATCTACACCTGATAATTCCATTATTATGGGAATGAGTATTATTGAGCGTATTGTTAATGAAGATATGTTACAAAATGGTAGCGACTTATGAAACTTCGTGTTTACTTTAATTTCAAATGAAACTAATAAAGCAATATTTGTGAATATGAAGGACAACAACTGTAGGAAATGTTGGTTAGACTATATGCATAGGCATAAGTAAATACCTAGGTCATTCTAGTATTATTTGTTTATTGTTTTCATTATTTTTGTTGCATTTGTTAGGTCTACTTGAAGTTGGATGATTATTTTTGTTGATATTTTTTAATATTCATTTAGAATTTTAATGGAAAACGTTATGAACTTTGGAAATCTATTTTATGCAATTTAAGCTATATATTCTTTCTTTTAAAGCCAAGTTATATATGTTTGGTTTTTAGGGTTCATATGCTGCGAAAATTCAAAATTAATTTAAAAACCCCCAACATGATCGAATTCCATTAAACTAGATCTATAAAATTAAATCATACCTTAATCCGTGATTTCCTTCTCTGATTTTTTAATTTTCAAGACGTTTAAGCGTCCGTCATCTATTAGAAACCCACATATGAATGATGACCACGATTTGGAGTGCTAGCCCCAAGAGAGATAGAAAACGTTTTTCTTTCTCTCCCAAAATCCAAAGAACTTAAAAATAGCAAAAACGAAAATCTTATTTCGTTTCAGGGTTTCAATCTCTATTTATATGTGTAGAGAAGCCCTCGCTTAAAATCCTATTTGTAATATAACTATTGTATTTAGGCAGTTTAAGTAAATTATAGAGAGATCGACTTCATCATATATTTGGTCTCGGGGACCAAACCCATTTCGATTTTACCGTACAGGATGGCTCCTAAAGAGCTGGAGGAGTTTATAACCCAGCTAGATGAGTTGTTAAAGTTGGGATTCATATGTCCGAGCATGTCACCTTAGAGCGCACCAGTACTGTTTGTCAAGAAGAAAGAATGCAGTTTAAGACTTTGCATTGACTGCCAAAAGCTCAACAAAGTCATAGTGAAGAATAAGTATCCACTCCCACATATTGATGACTTGTTTAATCAGCTAATAAAAGCACAGTGGTTCTTAAAGATTGATTTAAGATCAAGATACTACCAGTTGAGGATTCGAGATGTAGATGGGGAGAAGACAACTTTCTGCACGAGATATGGGCACTACCAATTTACTGTCATGCCATTTGGGCTGACGAATGCCTCGACGATGTTCATAGATCTTTTGCACCAATTATCGAGAGAGTATTTGGATAGATTCATTATAGTGTTCATCGATGACATTCTCATCTATTTCAGGACTCACGAGGATCACGAGGGACATCTCAGGATAGTCTTACAGACTTTGAAGGAGAAGAAACTGCTCTAAGTTTAATAAGTGTGAGTTTTGGCTTAGTGAAGTTGGGTTTATTGGACATATTGTCTAAGCTAGTGAAGTGTCAATGGACCCCACTAAAATTAGAGCAGTGGTCGATTGACCTACACTGACGTTAGTGACATACATTCAGAGTTTTCTAGGATTGGCAGGCTACTACAAATGATTTGTTCAGGGTTTTTTCAAGATCGCTGCACGGATGACACATTTAACGAAGAAGGAAGTCGAATTTAAGTGGAATGATAGTTTGTGAGCAGGCTTTCTAGACTCTGAAGGAACGATTAATGACTGCGCCAGTATTGGTACTACTAGAGTCGAGAAAAGAGTTTTGAGGTGAATATTGTTTCTTCCAAAGTTGGTTTGGGATGTGTTTTGATGTAGAACGGTAAAGTGATAGCTTACACATCTCGACAACTGAAGATTCATGAGAAAAACTACCCTACTCACATCTTAGAGTTAGTAGCAGTGGTTTTTACATTGAAAATTTGGCATCATTATCTATACTAAGAGATATTTATGTTGTTTACTGATCGTAAGAGTTTGAAGTACCTATTTACTTATAAGGAGTTGAATATGAGACAGAGGCGTTGGTTAGAGTTCCTTAAGGATTATGATTTTCCTTTGGAGTATCACCCTGGGAAGGCCAATCGTAGTAGATGCATTGAGTCGATGAGGAGCGGACCTAAAGATAGTGATTTCCCACATGACACAAGAACATGGGTTACTTAAGGCAGAAGAATTGATGAATTCAATTGATATATCGACCACTACCAAAGTGTTGATTTTGTGGGAAGATGAAGACTCAGATAATGTCTATACATAGTGTATTTGTGGGTCGAGAGGCAGATGAGCAGTACCAGAAGTTTAGCGAGTTAGGTTATAGTCTAGATTACCCATAGTGGAATCAGTCGACAAACTCATGCTTGAGATTTAGAGGGGGACTGTGGATTCCATCAGTGGTTGTGATTCGCGATTAGATACTTCAAGAGGTTTACCACTCACGTTTTACAATTCATCCGAGTTTGACCAAGAAGTATGTGGATATGCGTCGTCTATTCTGGTGGCTGGGGGTGAAGATCGATGTTAGTGATTACGTTTGAGCGTGCGATATATGCCAGCGAGTTAAGGCTGAGCATCAGAGACCGGAGGATTATCCCAGCCACTTCTCATTCCTCGATGGTAGTGGGAGCATATTGCCATGGATTTTGTCAATTGATTACCTCGATCTTAGCATGCCCATGATAGCATCTGGGTGATTATGGATAGACTGACTAAGTTTGCGCACTTCTTATCAGTATTAACAACACATAGGGTGGATAAGTTAGCTGCTTTGTACGAGCGGGAGATTGTCAATTTACACGGAGTTCCATTATCCATCGTGTCAGATAGAGGATCACAGCTCACATTGCAAATTTGGCAGAGCATGTAGGCACTATTTGGCACCAGATTAGATTTGAGTATGGCTTATCACCCACAGACAGATAGACAGTCAGAACACTTGATTTGGGTGTTAGAGGATATGTTTCGCTTGTATGTGTTGGAGTATGGTGGTTCTTGGGAGGAGTATCTTCATCTATATGAGTTTGCTTATAATAATAATTATCAGGCTAGTATTGGGATAACACTGTTTAAGGCACTTTAAGGTAGGCCACACAGATCTCCATCGTGTTGAGCAGAGCTCGAGGATATGGCAGTTATTGGGTCAGAGATTGTGGTGGATCACATAAAGAAGATACGACATATCAGATTATGTCTGAAGGGTGTGCAAGAGAAACAAAAGAAATATTACGGCAAATATCATGCTAAGTTAGAGTACGATGAGGAAGCCTATGTGTTGTGAAAACCCACAATTCCGAGGTAAGCCGAGCACCGCCACGTCATCGGACATGCCACCAAGTCACGCCACGTCACCTGCACACCTGTCTATGACGACCCGCGAACTATCCGTCTTGTAATCCGACTTAGTAAATTTCGTTGTTTTAAAAGAATAACATTCTGTCAAAATATGCTAAGTTAAGAAGTTTTACAACTTAATTTGTTTATTTTAATTATTCTCAGGTTATTTTTAATAGCGAAAGTCTTAATAACATGCATATAATTAATGTAAACAAGTTATGCAATAATTAACAACCTATGGGGTGGAAATCAGGCAAAAGGATATCATGTATATTAGTTAAGGAGACAAAAATGTATAATAGGTGTCAATATACATGTATCAGGTAATAATTCTCCTAAAATGATCCCTAAAAAGAATGTATATGTATACAAACACCTACAAGTAAGCTAGTGGAGGCGCTCTGGATCAGAGGTAGACACCAAGCACCGCCTCCCCTCGGCTCATCGTAAGACCTACAACTTGCCACCAACAAACAATGACAAGTTCCAGTGAGTAAATCCCAGAGAAATTCAGTTAGTATTTACAAGAAATCTAAGAAAACGGCTACAATTCATGCATATAAAGTAAATGAACAGGAATGTAGAGCATGAATATAAGTCATGAGATAATCAAGAATATGGAACGCGAATGTGGTGTATAGCTGTCGAGCCCTGGGATGTAAATACTAAATCGAGAAAGCCCTGGAGGTGAGGAAATCCACACCACCTCTTCATGGTCGAAATGAGGAACTATGTTGGTCGAAAGGTAGACTTCCGTCCAACGCCTCAAAGTAGAAGAAATCTATGGCGGAGGTGAGGCTCATGTCAACTCGCTCTTGAGATCATCGATTCGCTTAGAGATATCTTGTGCGTAGTCTAAGGTATGACCAACACCGTAGCAACAATCGGGTTATCATCAACGAGAGAGCCAAAAAAGGTCACACCGTCTCTTTGACTATATATAGACACACGCGGGAATAGATTGAAAATGCAAGCTTAATTGGCGAAAAGTAATGGGAAATAAATAATTTACAAGAAAATAAGTAAATTCTAAACTGACTTTCTCGTGGGTTTACTTACCTCAAACAATCGCAAATATGTCTCTAAAATGTTCCGCTCACGCCTCGAGATATGTATCTGATACCTATTATAGTCTCCTAAGTCTCTGGTATCCAATTATACCATTTTTTATTTTAGAGTCACAGTAAGTGAATTTATAAAATGTGACAAAAAATTTGAGATTTTGTTTCAAAAATTTTAATTTCGACACACTTTTCGAGTTATATAGGGGTGCCGATGCCCCAAAAAGTCCTCGAAAACTACTTTTTATATTTTCGCATTTTGTTATATTTTCTTGATTTTTTTTAGATTTTTCCATAATTTTCTAGATATTTTTCCTATTTTCTGATATTTATTTGATTTAAAAATGTATTTTATTTATTTATTTTTTTTAAAAAATAATTAATTAATTAAATTTAATTTGGGGTGGGTTGGGCTCGAAGTGGGCACGGTTTGGCTGGGCCCGTTTTAGCCGAACCAGGGCCACCCGGGTTTGGGTCGCCGGCCGGCCTGGGCTGTCAGACCCAAATGGGCCTGGCCAGTAGGCCCAACCTACTAGGGGGTAGCCAGGCCCATTGGCTACCCCTTTCTTGTTCCTCAAATCGTCTCTGCTCTCTACAAAGACGATTTTCTTTTCAAAAAAAAAAACACAACAACAACAACAACAATTACAACAACAACACCAACAACCTAACAATAACAACCACCCAACAACACCATCACCATTAAACTTTAAATTTCTTCACAAAAAGTTAACAACAATTGACACACTCACCTCGATTCGGAAATCTTTGCGAGGGTCGCTGCGTGGAGAGAGCACCGTGAGATATGTGCGACCGGGTTGAGAGAGTGATGGAGGGCTTCGTGATGAGGAGTTTGAAGTGGAGAAGAAAATGGGGTAAAGAAGAAGAGCTCGAGTAGAGAGAGGGAGTGAGGAATGAGAAAGGAAATTTTTTTTTATTTGTTTGATTTTGGAGAGGAGAGAGAAAAAGTGAGTGATGGGTTTAAGTATGGTGATTGGATAGGTGATGTGATGGGATGTGTGATGTGACAACTAAATCCCAGACTATCCCATACAACCATGTTACGCGCACACCGCGACGTCGTACACTCTTGTTACTACCCGCGTACAACGCGACCAAACGTAATTCTTAATTAGTGTGGCGCGAATTATTAAATAGTAGTAAAATAAATAAACACTCGCCACACAAAAATAATAAATTTTACCTCGTTAGGCGTGCCCTAGACTTTTTCGTGATGTCTACGTGGGTCTGAGCTTAGGATCTTAATTTGTAATTTGTCAGTTAATCGAGATTAATTAAAGTAGCTGGTTACAATTTTTCCAACTAAAAGAAGTTTTGTCCCGAAAGTTCAAATTTAATTAAATCTTTACCTTGGAACAAGTGGGGGTATCGCTCTCGCACTGTAGACTCTCTCCCAAGTGAGGCCCTCGTTCTTACGATACTGCTATCGAACGAGTACCTGGGTCTGCGATGCTCGGACTTCACTTGTTGACATATATCATAATTTTCTTATGAATATAGACACGTCTGCCTTTATCCCAGGCACTAGAAATGTCTCCTCATGTCATGGTACATTTTAGTCTTGCATGGATGTATGGTAAATATGGAACGATGCGACTCCTTTCATCTCTCAGTTTCGGTACCTCTGGTATCCACAACCTGCCCTGGTATCTCAGAACCTGATCTGTCATCTCTGCCCAATCTGTACATTCTGCACTCTGCGCTAAATCGCTAAATCTCGAGTACAATCGGTTGGTCCTCTGACCCTTTGACACTCGCCGTGTAGACATGGTCTGTAGTCTTATCTATGCTCAAATCATCACCTAAGTATCGATAGGAATCTCTGTCTGACATGCTGTCGCTGCTGCCTCGAGTAATCCATACTCATGCATCATGTGACATCTGACCACCTCAGCATTTCTACTCGGTCTCCTACTCAACGCATCTACGACTACGTTCACTTTTCCTGGGTGATACTCTAAGGAAAAGTCGTAGTCCTTCAAGAACTCCAACCATCCGTGTTGTCTCATGTTCAACTCTTTCTGTGTGAATAGATATTTCAGACTTTTGTGATCAGTGAAGAGTGTGAATCTCTATCCATACAGAAGGTGTCTTTAAGTCTTCCCCGCAAATACAACCGCTGCCAACTCTAGATCGTGTGTGGGATAGTTCTTTTCATGTATCTTTAACTGTCTCGATGCGTATGCTACGACACCTCTACCCTGCATCAACACATAACCTAGACCCATATGAGAAACATTTGTGTACACTAGAAATCCTTGTCCAGCCTCTGGCCGTACTAACACTGGCGCGATAGTTAATGACCTCTTCAATTAAGTAAATGCAACCTCGCACTTCTCAGTCCACTCATAAGCAATATCCTTCTGCGTCAGCCTCATCATCGGTGAAGAGATCTTCAAGAAATCCTTCACAAATCTACTTTAATATCCTGCTAACCCCAGGAAACTCCTGATCTCCGGTACTGATGTCGGTGCGGGCCAATCCATGATCGTCTGAATCTTGGCCGGATCTACTGCAATCCCTGCTGCTTCAACAACGTCCCCCAAGAACTTGACATCTGCAAGCCAGAATTCACACTTGCTGAACTTAGCAAAAAGTCGGTGTTCCCTCAATGTCTGCAACGTCTCTTTGGGGTGCTGCTCATGATCCTTTCGTGTTCTCGAGTATATCAAGATGTTGTCGATGAAAACTATCACGAAGAGGTCGAGATATGGTCTAAGTACTCAGTGCATCAAATCCATGAATACAGTGGGGGAGTTGGTCAGCCCGAATGGCATGACCGTGAACTAGTAGTGTCTGTATCTGGTGCTGAATGCTGTCTTGGACCTATCTTCATCCCTGATCCTAAGCTGATGATACCCCGATCTCAGGTCTATCTTGGAGAAAAATTATGCTCCTCTTAGCTGATCAAATAAATCGTCTATTCGCGGAAGTGGGTACTTGTTTCCGACTGTCACTTTGTTCAACTGCTTATAGTTGATGCATAGTCTCAAAATGTCATCCTTCTTCTTCACAAATAGAATTGACGCTCCCCATGTTGACATCGAAGGTGTGTTGAATCCCTTTTACCCCAAATCCTTAATCTGAGTCCTCAACTCCTCCAACTCCCTCGGAGCCATGTGGTACGATGGTATCGCGATCGGTCTGGTGCCCGATACTAGGTCTATGATGAAGTTCACCTCTCGTGGTGGCGATAATCCAGGTAAATCCTCTGGAAAACATCTAGAAAGTCTCGAACAACCAGTATCTCCTCTAGTCTGGATCCCTGACTCTCTGTTACAGCGTACGATGCTACCAAAGTCTCCATCTCTCCACTGGATGCAAGCCAACCTCTCATGGTGTTGAGTCTCGGTGTATGACCTCGGTGAATGAACATCGGACGTCCCGGAATCTCAAATATAACAGACTTACTGAAATAGTCGAAGTGTGCATGGTAGGCTGACAACCAATCCATCCCTAGCAGCGCGTCGAACTCTAGCATCTCGAGGACTCTAAAATCTGTCGGTAACTCTACCCCGCCTATCTCTATCGGACATCCCCGAACTAGACTATTAGGGTAAACCCTATCCCCGGTTGTGGTGCTCAAAATTAGGTGTACGCTAAGCCTAATAGGTGTCAATCCAAATATGCCTAACATGCGACCAGCAAAAAAGAAACAGTGGATCCAGAGTCAAACAATGCATATAAGTCTCTACCATAAACTGAAATCGTACCCTCGATGAGGGTGCATGTCGCTCTAGCATCTGGCTATGCGACCATGTGAACTCTCTCTCTGCCCTTCTGTGGGGGATGTGCTGCCGGCTGTGTGCACTCCCTAGATGTGTGTTCCACCTAACCAAATCTTCAGCAAGTGATTTGACGATGCTGCCCTGCCTATTGCGCCTGTCACTGTAATTTTCGCTGACCCTGTTGTGGTCCATCCCTGCCTCTACCTCTGTCTCGACCACCCTGCAGTTGTTACTGTCGCGGTTAAGGTGGAACTGGTAATGCCTATCTGGTGGAAGGTGGTAAGGGAGCTCTGCTATATGTCTGCGTGGGTGCAAGATGAGGTGCGTAGGGCGCTGCTGAAATAGGGAAACAGGTGCCCCACCCCTCTGTGTACCCCTATCCCCTATCATCTGTCCCTTACCCCTCCGCCTCCTGTCGTAGTTTGAACCCTGATCGTAACCCTCTGCTGCTTTCTCCTCCTCTCTGCCCAACTCATAACTCTCTTGGGCGAGTGCCCTCTCGTAGATCTCCTGCAGAGTGCGAGCCCCAGTGCCGACGATGTGTCTAGCCATATTTGGCCTTAGTTCATCTCCAAAGTAGAAGGCGTCATCTGCGTCATTCTTCACCAAGTCTCCCGCGAACTACCTCATGTAACCATATCGGTCATGATACATCATCACTGTCTCCCCCTCGGCTTATCTCAAGCTCATAAACTTCTTCTTCAACCTCTGCAACACCGAAGCTGGAAAATACTGCTTGTAGAACTCTACTTTGAAGTCTGCCCATGATGTGAAACTGCCTCGACTCGCCACTGTAGTGCGCCACCAAACATCAGCACCCTTATCTATTGTGTAGTATGAAAGAACTGGTTGGAGTTTGTCCTCAATACCCAGTAGTAGATGTAGCTTCTCCTGCGATAAGATCCATTTCTCGATCTTCTCGTGGTCCCTCTCTCCCGAAAAATACTTTGGCCTGAGTCTAATGAACTCCTTCACTAGCTTGGCGTCCCTCGACAAGCTAGTGATCTCAAATATAGCAGGTGTGGGCATGTCTACTACTGCATCTATTGCAGTACTATGACAACCGGTAGTGCTTGTGGACGCGGTGTCGCTAGCTCTGCAGGTGGTACTGGTGCTCGTGCCTCTACGGTAGTACTAGTAGTGGCTGGTGCAGTAGGAGTCTCTGTGGTCGGGGTTGCTGTAATAGTAGCTGTAGTGACGGGGGCGGTCGTAACCAGTGCGGTCATCTATGCCGACATGTAGGTGATGAACTCGGCGATCTGTCTCTCATGAGCAGTCATCCGGTCAGACAACCTTTGAAAATCATCAACTGATACGGTGGAAGGTTGACTGCCGCTAGTTCCAGTGTCTTCGGCATCGCGCAAATCCACCATCGGTGTCTGCAGGTTGATAATTTTATGCGAATCAGCTACTATGAGACGTATCTTGTATTCTTATACAGATAGCAATTAACATGTATATAAAGAAAACACCCGGCTCACCTTCACTCGATTTCCAACAAAATAGTTCCTAGGCAATGATCATCTGGTTTCCACTTCTAAGGTTTGTGTTTCATATGAGTACGTGTTGTTTTTTTTTCTTATTTATCCTTAAGGTTCTAATAACCTGGTTCTGATACCAATTGTGACGTTGGTATCACAATGTCTTAAGCCATTAAACCTTCTCCTAGGTTCGCCTGAACCTAAAGCTCTGATACCAACTATGATGGCCCCTCTCCTAATCTAAGGCACCGCCCGGCCTAATCCCGTAATTAAGCCCTAATCATATCTTAAGCATGACTTAACTACGTATTAGTCGGCCTTTACAACCTAAACGCCTCTTTTCTCGTGTTCATGATAAGTATTACATTAATCCTACCAGTTAATTAAAATTTAAAGTCAATTAATTAATCAGCGGAAATCTTATTGATTATGCGGAAGCAATGAGTAACTTATGCGGAAGTCATTTATAAAATCCTAAGTGTGGAAAACCAAAAAAGTCATCACATATGTAAAGTCTTCAAAATGCAGTACAACAGCAAAATAGTCTAAGTCAAGTCGGGGAACTAATGCTCAACCCAATATTCAACCCCAAATAGTATCTGAAAGACATATATAACATATAAAATCAAAATATCGAAATAAGACCTACAATCGATGCAGTGACGCGCCGCAGGCTCAGGAATAATCGTCGATCTTCTCCTCCTCCTCCTGTCCTTTTCTTCTTCTTCCTCTCTCGATTTTCTTCCTCTTTCGGCCCGATCGTTCATGTGTGTTATGTGTGTGTGGTGTGTACGTGTAAGTGGGTGATGGACAAGTGGTGTTGTTGTGGACAGGTGTTGCTTGGGTTGGGACAAGTGTGTGTTGTTGTGTTTGTATAAGTGACACCTAACTGTGACACCACTAAGACACTTGTCTGTGTTTTCGGGCGTTTCGACACCCGGTTTCACGTCAAATCATGATATCCGCGTATCGCCGTGTCGCTAGTCACCCAATATCTATTCCACTTGACTTACTTGACAAATTTTTATTCAATTTGTATGTTTTACTTTCCCCGACCAAATATTCGGTCTCATCAACTACCCAGTACTCGCGTCGACACGCATATCAAGGCATGTCTCCACTCTCGTGTCGACGCCTACAACCGTACAAAATGACTTAGTAAGTCTACACAATACATAATACTAGGCATACATCAATACAAAAATATCATATACATCGGCCACGTGCCTCGGTCGGTGTACATATCACAGTGTAGGTCCCATGTCAAGGGTCGGTGATCCTGATTAAGGAAATTAAAATGGGGTTAGAGATTTGGGTAATGACAGGGCATTTGTGTAGTTTACTTGAATTGCCTAACTACAATAGTTGTATTATGATTAATTTTTTAAAAGAGCTTATATACACATATAAATAGAAGTTGAAACCCTAAACGAAATAAGATTTTCATTTACCTGTTATCGAGTTCTCTGGATTTTAAGAGAGAGAGAAACATTTTCAATCTCTCTTGGAGCTAGAACCCCAAATTGTAGTCACAGTTCGTGTGTGAATTTTTTATAGAGGACATGCGCTTGAACGTCTTGGAAATCAATCATTTAGAGAAGGAATTCATAGATTAAGGTATGGTTTACTTTTGTTGATCTAGTTTAATAGAACCTATTTTCAATCTAGTTGGGGTTTTCAAAAATTATTTTGCATTTTTCGTTGTGTATGAACCTCGAAACCCAATAAAGTGTGCCTTAAATTTTTTTGTTGCGTCCACGTGGGCCCGAGCTTAAGGTCTTAATATGTAATTAATTAATTAGTCAGGATATATTAAAGTGGGTCGTTACAATTCATCTAGTTTTTAAATAAACTTATAATAAATTCAATTCTCTTGATTTTTGTATCATATTTCTTATATAAAAAAAAAAGAAATTAGAATTACATAATATAACCAAAACATTTTTTTGTACATGGCTTGAGAATGAGTGGCGAGATTTTTTTTGATAGCGGCTGCCGATAAAAGACGTGTCAATATTCAAACGCACTCTATTATTTAAGTATATTTTGATAAAATATACAACTAGAACATAATATAAAAAATGTTTTAGGTGAGCAATAAGAAATGATGTTTGAGGCCAATAGGCTCCCTCGCGGCTCTTTCAAAATCCATGTTGAAGTTCATTTAAATGAAATTTCTCTCAAAATTTTCTTAAAAATAAATAAAAATATTAACAACAAATTTGTAAAGGAATTTAAAAGAAGCTTTGTCTTATGGTTCCACCAAAACGAAGTGTAATTGATATGCATTTCTATTATTGTAAAGGTTATATTATGTCACTATTGCATTAATTATTGATTAATAATATAATGTGGGAAATAAAATTTGCACAAATTATTTTTAAGTAATAATAATTATTTTTGGGATTATAAGTGATGATCATAAGCATAGTGAGCTTTCGATCTTATACCCATTAATTATTATTGATTATTTAAATTGAATTTGGCAGTAAATAAAGTGATTGATTATAAATTGAACAATCACTCTAATGATTATGTTTTTATCTTTAGGATTCATAGCTTCAATGACTAAAAATATAGTTGTTGAAGTAAACAATGAAGAAGAACTCAGTTAGGAAAATTATGACATTTGACATTGAATGATGCAATGCATCCTCAAAGAGCAAATTAAAGACACTTGATCAAGTGATCATGAAGCCTGAGGTCGATATAACTGCTAAACACGAAGGATCATGAAGCATTTCGAATGTGAAATTGCAAGAATGGCATTGCTCGCATAATGTTACTAAGCTATCTGTAGAATGATTTAAAAAGTGAGTTTGAAAATATGATACGGCTCGAGAAATTTGATTTGCCTTGAAGAACAGATTTGGGTTAACATCTGCAATAGGGTTGCATGAACTCATTATCATTTTTTATAGTCTCTAAATATCTCATCATGCGGAATTGGATGAAAAATGCTTGGTAGCAGCTAAAACTTCCAATAAGGCAATGATTGAACTATCAAGTTCCCAAAACTGTTTTCTAAACCTAGGGATTATTGGCAGGCAAAAAAATTGCTAAAAAGGTAAACACATGGGTGATCACTATATGAAACCAAAAATGTCAATCATAAGCGAGGCAAGCAAGATGGTAAGAAAAAGAACAAGAAAGAGATGACATGTTATAGTTGTGGCTTTAAATGACATTTTTCTAGGGAATGTTCTGAAGCAAGAAAATCTCAAGAGCAACAAACCATGCAGCGAAAAAAATCGAGATATTCATGGGGTATCTTTGTATAGGAGCACAACATATATCTGTTGAAAATAATGCATGTGTAGCCGTTTAAAAAATTGGAACTTACCAGTCAAAGCTACGCAATGAGCGTACACTACTTTTGCATGATGTTGTACATGCCCTAGAAATAAGGCAAAACTTAATTTAAGTGGTCATCCTTCTTAGGCTAGGCTTCATATTGAACTTCAATAACAATGGTGTCATTTTTTGGATACCTTAATTCATGGTTTTGGATACTTGTCTAATGGTTTTATTATTTTAGACATTAAAGGTGAGGTTAAGATTCATGATAATAATGGTCGTTTTTCTAATACTGCATCTTCGATCTTTATTAATTTAGATGCAAAGATATGGCAAGCTAGATTATTTCATATAGGGTAAGATTGAATGAATACACTTGCTAAAGAAGGCCTTTTAGGTTCACTTGCAAAGGTTGACTTGCATATTTGCACAAATTGTCTAGCTGGAAAAACAACTAAAAAATAATTAAGAATGGTTGTAAGAACTGATAATCCATTGCAATTAATACATTCAGATATATGTGGTTCAATGAATGTTAGAGCATGACATGATGTGTCATATTTCATCACATTTATCTATGATTTTACTATTTTAGTCATGTTTTTTCTGATCTCACATAAAAATAAAGCATTTAATTGCTTTAAAAGATATGTAACTCCGGTAGAAAATCAACTAGAGAAACTTGTCAATATGTTGAAAACAGACTAGGGACATGAATATCTATAAGATCAATTCAAGAATATTGTGATGAAAAAGAGATTGCTAGATAGCTTGCAATCCCAAGCATTTCACAACAAAATGGTGTTGCACAAAGACGCAATCGAATTTTATTGTATATGATTCGATTTATGAGGCATAAGAAGTTCTTTCAATTTCATATCGGGGAGATGCATTGCTAACCACAGGTCATGTACTAAATCTAGTATTGTCAAAATCAATAATTTTTCACTACTTATACCGTATGGATTGGGAAAAATCTCAATCTTAAATTTGTGCCCTTAAGGATGCGCAGCATAGATTCACTCATCATCCAATAAATATGAAAAATTGAGACTAAAGGGAAATAAATCTATTATTATTAGATATTATGAACATTCGAAAGGGTTCATGTTAGTTAGTGAACAACCAGATGGAAGTTTTATTGAATTTAAATCAAGAGTTGTCACATTTCAAGAAAATGAGTTTCCTAGCAAAAATGAAGCAACAAGGGATCTCACTTTTTATGAAGTTGATGATATTTTAGAGAATGTAGTCCCAAAACTAGACTCAAATGTAGTTGAGACTAATCCAAATTTAGCTCCTACTATTGATTCTAGTGGGAGTGGCATTCCAATAAATGTTTCAAATACAAAAGCGTTACGTAGAAGCAATCATAAACATGTACCTCGAAGACATTTTAAAATTGAGGGTCGGGCTTTTATGATTACTCTGCATGATGAAAAGGAGTCTGTAATGTTAATTAGGCTTTATCATTACAAGTTAAGGAACAATAGCTAAAAGCGATGGATGGAGAAATATAGTTTACGAAATATAACCATTATCTAGGGCTCGATTGATCTACCTCCTGGACGTATATCAATTGAAAATAAAAAGGCTTTCAAAGATCAAACATCAGGCAGATGGATCAGTTGGAAGATTTAAAGCACATTTAGTGGCTAAGGGATTTACACAACAAGAATGAATAGATTATGAGGAAATTCTTTCACTAATTGTAAGGCTTATCTCTATTAGTCTATTGCTTGCTATTGTTGCACATATGGATTTAGAATTACATCAAATGGATGTAAAAATTGCTTTTCTAAATGGAGAATTGGATGAAGACATTTATATGCAACAACCAATAGGTTTTGTTGTAAAACGATAAGAGTGCAAAGTGTGCAAGCTCGAGAAAAGCCAATATATGGTCTTAAACAATTTTCAAGACAATGGTATTTGAGATTTCGTCAAGTCATAATTTTTTTTTCAATTTAGTATGATTCATGAAGACCATTGTGCATATATCAAGCATTTGGATCAATAGTTTTTTGTTAATATAATCCTTGTGTATTGACCATATACTTTTAGTTGGAAATAACATTGATTATGTTGTCATCATTAAAGAAATGGTTGTCCTCTAATTTTGATATTAAATACATGGGTGAAACAAACTTCATACTGGGTGTGAAAGTTCATATGAATCGCTTGGAGCGAATATTTTCTTTATCGCAAGAGCAATATAGTAAAAACATTATTGAATGATTCAAAATGACAGATTATATTCCCATTGATAGTCGGACCCCACCTAATTAAGGCCTCTGACCGGCCTAAATTACTTTAATCCTTGACAATCTAATAGCTTAACATCTCCATCAATAAACAATTAAGATTATGATCTTATAATCATCAATTATAAAATTTATTAACCATAATCGATTCTAAAGTGAATTTGAAACCTCAAACTATGTTTAAATGAATTTAATAATCCTCGAAATTTCATAAAAAAATTTCGACAACAACTCATATGTTTCTAAGCCTACTGTGGAAATTCCAGCCTTCAAAAATCTTCAACAAAACCTACTCAGCTTGGATGGAAATGTCGAATGACTCACAATCCACCCATAAAAATATACATTGCATCAACTAAATTATTTATTCATTCTAACTTGATTTAAAGTATCAAAATTTATAAACTAGCATTACCTTAATTCCAAAAATTATCTCAATTCATCCCAAAATCGTTCTAGCCATTCCAAAGGAGATCCTAATCACACTCAAACGCCAAAAACCTATTTGTACAATATAATATATTTAAAAACCAATATATACATATAAAACATAACTAAGCTAATCACAAACAGTCGAAAAGCTTTCCCTTTTCCTTATCGCTGCTAGAACCTATCATTATCCAATTATAAAAATTCAATAATGTCGGATAAGTAAATCCTAAATTATCCAATACACCTGTAATAATCAAATCCATTGTATTCCAAGAATTTAAACAAACAATAATATCGTAAGGAATCATAAATATACTAGTATGTAATCCATCCCATTTTTGTTGAGCAACTACAATCAAAAGACGTATTTCCAAAAGTGGTGGGTAAAGAGTAATAAAGATTCATGAGTTTGAGAGGAAGTACCTCGAGAAACCATGCCCTCGACTATTCATGGATTATGATCCTTACCAGCATCACAAAAACAACTGATCCTAAACAAGTGTCTACAACTATCAGTGACTCCAGTCACTGAGCACCACGGTGTTCATCCTACTACACATATAGCTTATGAACACAATGGGACCTCTAAATGTCTCATTCCTCTTGTATCCGTGAATGCATGATCAATAAATATGCAGTGATAAACAATGCATGCAATTATATTCAAGAAATACTCATATAATGTAAAGGTTACCATGAGATTTACGTAACCTTATAAATGTAATATTGCAACTCCTTTATGCTCTGAGTCAGTAAACTAGTTGACACAAGGGTCCAATTGCAATCATACGATTCATTTATAATTTCGATAAGTTTCCATAATAATTCTATAATTTTTCCAATTAGTTGGAGTTCAATTGACTCAATCGCATCCCGAAACCCCTAAAATACTTCCAAAATAAATTATTCAATGCCTAAACATGATTTTTTGCTTAAAAATATTGTTCGACATCAAAAATTAATTTGTCTAGGCTTATATATAAATTTTTAATTTATTATATTTTTTTGGTCATCCACTACCCGAAAACCCGAGAATCCCTACAAATCTTATCCTTAGATGTCTGAATCCCAATTTTAACTGCAAATTGTAGTTTAGAATCGAAAATTAATATAGACTAGGTTTTAAAACAATTTTTCAAATTTCAAACATTTTCAAGTATCGAAACACGTTTTACGAGAAAAATACCACGATAAAAATTCTCGACAAACTTTCAAATTCTCCACTATTATAGAAATATTCAATTTCCATTTATTTGGTCAACAAATATATTTTTCATATTTTTTCTGGAATTTTTCTATAAATTTTAGCATTTTTCTTTTATTTATTTGCTATTATTTATATTTTTAAAATTTTATGAAAGGCTTGATCCCCTTAATCGGAACGATGTGGTTCAACTGAACTAGACCCGGTTTGGTTCGATTCGGGGAATCAATCCCCTTCATCTTCCTCATGATCCTCGTGCCTCATCAAAACCAATTTTTTTATTTACCTTTCGATTGAGTTGGGCTTGAGCATTGTCTCCCTCGGACGAAGCCAAGCCTCCCCATCCCACTGTTCAACTTCTTCAATGCATAACAACAATCAACAAATAGTATCAACAATCAACAATGGCACATCAACAACAAACCCAACAACAATGAACAACATACACCCTCGACTTCTTACCACTTTTGTCTCGTAATCCCTCTCACGGTCTCTCTCTCTCCCTCTCTCATTCTCTCTCCCTCCCTCTTGGTCTCTCGATCACTCCCTTACTGTCAAAATTGTTAAGTTGGTTGTGTATACCCTCTGTTTTGTTTGCAATATATATATTAGACTTCCTTGAGATTCACATCACGCAAAATAGATATTAGAATTTCTTAAAGATTTGGTTTATCTGGAGATATGTAGTTAATCTTTGTCTCAAAATGAAATTGAATAAGACATTGTTGATTTGAAGATAGATATTAGAATTTCCTAAAGATTTGCATTGATAGATATTAGAATTTCCTTAAGATTTGCATTGCATGAATCTCGAGGAAAATCTAATAATACACCACCTCTCACTACAAAAAATAGCAGATCAGAAATGGAAATTTTCGTTGCTGATTAGCATAAATTTCGTCTATAATTCAATTATGCAACTGAACAGAGATGGAATCTATTCCGTCTCTAAAATTATCGTCGCTAATTTAGTCAACAACGAAAATGTGTGTCCGTTGCTGATTAGAGACGGATTAGAGACGGATTTAGAAATGGAACAGAGACGAAACAGAAATGGACATTCTTCCAAGGTGAATGGTTTTGCTTCCATTTCGTTGCTAATCTATCTCTATTCCATTTCTAAACTCTGTTTACCTAGTTTTTTCATTTTATTTTTTCACAAATTAGAGACGAATTAGCAATTGAATTCATAAATTATGTTGCTAATCCCGTCTCTATTCCATTTCTATGCCCAATTTTTTTTTAAAATATTCACAAGATCAAATTGGTTCTCCGAAACTTCTAAAACTAAAAATAACAACAAGACCTGCTCCATCGCCTGCACCCCCTCCAACAACTCCTTGGGGGTGCTAACATCCCCAAAAAAGTAAAATTTCACATACATATACTAATCAACAATATATATCAACAACAAAGATTCAAATGAGAAAAAAACATACAATTCGATATTAAAAAGAAATTTATATATTCACGAAACGTAGTCAAGTATAATAAATGTCTAAGATACCTAATTATCCACAAAAAAACTACAATTCTCATTGTTCTACAACAACCATAAAAACACCTAAGTATCATAAAGTTGCCCATCCCTCGTTGTGCTAGCACTTGGGATGTGCTAGCATCAGGATATGCGTATTTTCTCTTCTTTCTCCCTAACGACCCGAGACCATAGACAAGTCCTTTGGGATAGTCACTTGCCACCTTGTAGTACACCCCTTTATCATCCACCAGCTGGTCCAGTGTAGTCTGGATCAGCTCCCGACGTCTCCTTTGGAGCTTCGCCTGCATTGATCAACAATAAGCAACTAAAATGATATGCTTGTAAGTAAAGTTCTTACTATTTAGCTCATGATTCTATACTTACATAGAACCGCTCTGATCTAATATCGATGAATGTCACCCTGTCGTGATATATAGTGTGGAGATGCAAAAACAATTCATTCACTATAGGATCAACTAGTTTAATTATAAGACTTGAAAATCACTACAAAAAAATAACAGATCAGAAACGAAAATTTTTGTTGCTGGCATAAATTTCGTCTCTAATTCAATTCTGTAATGGAATAGAGACGGAATCTATTTCATCTCTAAAATCGTCGTTGTTCATTTAGTCAACAATGAAAATGTGTTTCCGTTGCTGATTAGAGACGAATTAGAGACAGAAATTAGAAACGGAACAGAGACAGAACAAAAATGCAAATTCTTCTAAAGGGTACAATTGTAATTGCATTCCGTCTCTGATTTGTTGCTAATCAGAGACAGATTTGAGACGGAATCATTGCATTCCGTCTTTGATCCGTCTCTGATTAGCAATGGATCAGAGAAGGAATGCAATAATTATGTCTCTGATCCGTCTCTGATTAGCAACGGATCAGAGATGGAATATAATAATTCCGTCTCTGATCCGTTTCTATTTAGATCAAAGTTTAGTTTTGCCCAGTTGGGCGTGCTATTTCCTCGAAAATTAGAGACGGAATAGCAACGGAATCTCTGAGTTTTGTTGCTAATCCGTCTCAATTCCGCTTTGTTTAGTTTTCAAAACTAATCTCAATCCAATTGGTTCTCCATAACCTCTAAATCTGAAAATACAACCATAGGACCTACTCTATCGCCTGCACCCCCTCCAACAACTCCTTGGGGGTGCTAACATCCCCCAAAAAAGAAGAATTTGACATACATACATTGACAATATATATCAACAACAAATATTCAAATGAGAGAAAAAAAATGTACAATTCGACATTGAAAAAGATTTATATATCCACGAAAGCTTGTCAAGTATAATAAATGCTCCAAATTTCTAAGTATTCACAAAAACCACCAATCCTATTGTTCAACAACCAACAAAAAAAAACTTCCAATCCTCTAAAGACTTCTGCAAGTTTTCAGGCAACTACTCATTAACTTGAAACCATACCTGCCAACATTGAAAACTTTCAGTCAGTAACCGAAAAATGAATGATTCATTGGACACGACTACCATGTACATGGGCAATCTAGAACTAACCAAGGTTCATGAAGATGAATGGCCAATCAAGCAGAGCTCTTGCCTGAGTGATGTCTGATCTGTCATCTGGAGAAGCTTGAAGCATGTCCCTAATCAGATCCAAGATTACAGCGCTATATTTAGGTAATGCCGGTATCCGATAATTTCCATTCAGGATTTGAAGCTTTGATTCACCATTAAAAGCATATTTGAAGTAGGAGATTCGGTAGAGGAGAGATCCAAGAGCCTGTACAAATACAAATTTGGCATCAGTCCTTAAGCGAATAAGATCAAGGTTTAAATGTTCATTTTCCTCCTTAATAATGAAATTTTAAATGTTCATTATTCTCCCTGGCTCCTCATTTCATTTCCATTCAAGTGTGCAAGGAGGATTTTATAATGAATAGGTTGTCAATAGCACAGGGGAACTAAAAACTCACCCAGATGTCCATTTTCTCACTTATAACGTCCCTGCTGAACAGATCCCACATCTGGATCATGCAAGCAAACAAACAAACAAAAAAGAGATACGGCAATCAGATGCAAATCCAGCGAATTGAAATTAAATAAGATTTCCTGATCAGGAAATAGGTTAAGACATTATTGGTAGCAGATTATACTCGTACATCCTCTCTTACAAAAATAGGAAAAAAAATTCACACAACCTCCGGAGCTCTATAGGTAGGTGTCGTGTACTTTCTAATGTTGTCTTCTTCAATGCCCATTTCCTCAGGCCTTTCAAAATGCTTATGATTTGTTGAAATGCTGTTGAAATCACACAACCTCCAAGATCCATCAGCGCCTAGTAGAAGATTATTAGCTTTCAAGTCCCTGAAGACGACAATCAAGACA
Source organism: Stephania yunnanensis (assembly GCA_039657365.1). Classification (NCBI taxonomy): domain Eukaryota; kingdom Viridiplantae; phylum Streptophyta; class Magnoliopsida; order Ranunculales; family Menispermaceae; genus Stephania; species Stephania yunnanensis. Next base: position 7,785,725 of record CM077585.1, read on the forward strand.
CAAACAAGTCAGAAAAGAATTATATGCATAAAAAGATTACGAGACTGACGATCAAGACATGTAACACCATTACCTATGAGCAACGAGTGGGGACTGGTAGTGCATGGCAAAAACTACATTGCATACGTCTCTGAAAATTGTAAGGATCTGCTTCTCCTTAAAGTAAGCAGCTCCTCTTCTCTCTAGAACATTAACCAGCGACTTCTCATAGAATTCCATCACATATCTAACAAGAGAACAAAAAAACTAACTTTATAATACACGGCGTCAAAGATATTAATATATATCTATGTAAAGCCTCTTCATTTAGGAGCCTTTCCTTTATTAAACTTGTCAATGAATGAGCTCAACCACTGGTACTAATCAAAAACAAATTTTTTCTCGCCAACATCAAAAAGTGACTAAAAATCTATTTTGAGCTAATGATGTATAAAAAAAGTTCAAAGCTTTGAATACAACAACACCAGCAAAGCCTCAAAATCCCAAATTACTTGGGATCGGCTTCATGGATCGAAACTCTTCAATCCCACTCGATTTAGTTCCGAACACATTGCTACTTAAAACTTAAAAACACTCGAATCGCTCACACCACTGATTCATCACAGAAACTTGATCACTACAGATCCACTAGCACTAAAATCAAGTATAATTACTTCATCAATGCTTAACTACAATCAAGATCCGACATTTCTCGAACTCGCACCATAAATCTAACGCCCGATGCTCGCAGATCTCAAACCTCACCATCTCCTCAACACATCAAGGTCAGAAACTCAAATCAAAAACACAAATCCACACAAAATCACAAGTTGTGCAGATCAATCGATGCCAAAACAAACGCACCAACCGAACAAAATACGAGACTTTGAAAGATCCAAAACCACAACACCGAATCAATTAAACCTAATCCACACACATCATCATCATCATCATCATTATCATCATCATCATCATCATGACATCAGATTCATCATAAACCTAATCTCGTCACAACATGTACAGAACGATTCGACATCGTGATTATCATATACTCGGATTAGCATACAAGTGCTGGGAGTTACCTTGACTAGTTCTGGATATATCCGAGGTGCTAGCGACGTCTTAGGGTGCGCGAACAGCGGCGATGGCTTAGGGCTTCAGAGACTCCAATCTCCGGTAGTCGGCGACGGCAGAGCCGACGGCCTCGTCATAGCCGCAATCGCGGAGACGACAGAGATTTAGGGTTTGGAATAGAGATTTTAGGCGAGAGAGAGCGGTGTGAGAGAGAGAGAGATGGGAAACATCGGTAAGAGAGCGGTGAGAGAGAGGGAACAACGAGCGGTGAGAGAGAGAGAGAGCAGGGAGTAGTGAGCACAGAGATAGCAGAGAGCGGTGAGAGAGAGAAAGAGCAAAGAGCGGTGAGTGGAAATGACCGATGAGAGAGCGGTGAGCGGTGACCAGAGAGAGAGCAGAGAGCGGTGAGAGAGAGAGAGCAGAGAGCAATGAGAGAGAAAAGAGTTGAGAGAAAGAGATTTGTGAGAGTTGTGGTCGATCCCCTTTTGTGAGGTGTCTAGATCGAAGCACGCACGTATCTCGAGACTTAATGAACGGTTATAAAAAAAAAGTTTTGGTGGGACTATTAGCGCCATTTTTTTTAGACGAAATTTAATTTCGTCTCTATTTCCATCTCTGATCTCTCTCTATTCTGTCTCTGAGTTATTCCGTCTCAATTCCGTCTCAAACCATTTTTTCTTAGCAACGGATCTAAATTCCGTTGCTAATTCTGTTTCTAAATTTCCATTTTTTGTAGTGAATGAAGCCATTAGTTAGCATGGATTAACTAGTTTAATTATAAGATCAAATAATGGCGGCTACCACAGACTTCACAATTTACACAAGTTGAAACAATTCTTTCCTACACACATCTACGACCACTCAAAAACATTCAAATTAGTTATAGCTTAGATTACATCTATTCACATTATTTAAGTCTTCTTTTCCACTATTGTTACCTTGAATTGATGGTATTCGTTGTTTTTTACATTAATGCACTACCAAAATTAAAAAGAAAAGAAAAACACACATAATGGTAACAATATAATAATAGCTTAAATTTGTTTTCTTAAGTAGGGGTACCTTAAGCTTTACTGCTCATTTTCGTGATTTCAAGAACTCTACTTTCGATATACGTCTTCCTGCATAGAAAGATCGAAGGTATAAGTAATTACTTAAAAAAATCATAAATGCACAAGGAAAAAGAAATAAAGATTTAAGGAATGCCCGCGCGACCCTTAGAGAGGCACTGTAGTACAAACAGACCAAATAACTCACAATAACCATATGGACAAGAACCTTGTTATACAATCTTATATAGAATTCTAAGAAACTATATTTATTGAACAAGTACCTTGAAGTGAAGAAGTTAGCAATAGTGCAAGGTAATCACTGACAGCTGTTGCACAACCAAACTTGAACCCCGAAAATCAAATATGTGAAAAAAAAAGCTAACAATCTAAAATCTTTTTCTCTTATAACAAAAAATATAAAATCTTTAAAGCATACTAATTATACTAATTAAAAATGCAATGACATTGAAATACACAATGATCAATCTTGTTGGACATTAAGGCCAATAGTTTAAAAACTAATCCAATCCTTTATTACCTGACAACTCTAGCATTAAGATATGTGATAAAAGCTTCTAGGAGCTTATATGCATTTATTCATTGCGTGTGAATGTGTGAGTGTGACCGTTGCATTCAAAATCATGTGAATTTTTTTTTATGTTCAAGTTTTTATGTTGCATTCTTTTGAGGCAATGTCATTGTGTATTAGCATAAAAACGAGATTGTAGATCTAAAATAATTTGTAAAATCATATCAAATTAATTAAAGTAGCTTTCCCTGCATTGAATCAATCCATCCTAGTACTTATCCAACAGTTTTTTACATGATGGGTGGTTTTGTCTTTTTATATTCAAAGATAAAAATCCATTTATGCATGCACTTGTCACAATAGGTTAAAAGATGATAATGATAAAATGCAAATATGCAAATTTTGAACTGCAATAGAGTGAAAGATGTCACCATCTAAAGCCTACTGAAAATGAGGGGTGCCATAAAGAGATAAAACAAGCAAAAAGAAAATAGCGCAAAATCAGAGATGCTGTAAAGAATAAGACAAAAAAAACAAAAAGAATGAGAGAAAAAGAGGCTTTGTTTATTATTTTCAAGATCTTTCATGGTCATTCCTTCTTTTTCCATTAGTACCAGCATAGACAAAAGAAAAAGAAATGAAGAAAACAAGATTTTGGTGATTTTCTCTGTACCCTCTCTCTCTCCCTTACTCGTTACCAATCTGATCTATAAAACCTAAACAACACTAATATTCTACACTTTGAACCCCTTTGTTCTCCTAATAAGATGATTAGTTGGAGACAAACTGGTTTTTGGACATACATTTGCTTTGCAGTTCATCATTCATCATTAGATACTAGTAAACTACATTTCTTTGACAGCTCTTTTTCCTACTCTCTAGAAGGTCAAAGAACCATATTGACAGTAATTATCTGAATGTTCATCAACCATCAATCATAAGATTAAGAAGAATTAGGAGCTGAAGGGCATATGAAGAACATCCATTCCATCAACAATAACAATAACAACAACAACTACTACAACATCAGCAATAACAATATTTGGCAGCTACGATGATGAACCAACAATTACATACATATGAAGGCCATTGATGATCATGTAATTAACATTCAAGCATCTATATATGTCATTATATAGTAAAACTGCAATAGGAGTATATATATTATAACTAGCTAGGTTTAGCATTATTGTAGAACCAATACCCTTTTCACAGTTTCGCCAATTTAGAACTATGAAGTTTTTTAATTATAAAGTAAGTAGAGAGTTGATTAGTACTTTTATAAAAATGACAACTTTTTTTGTTTGACCAAACGAGCCTTAATGCTTCAATAATTTTTTTTTCAAAGCAAACTTCTCTTGTCGACAAGACTAATTAAGGCTTAGAGTTGGAATCGGTCCACTAAAATATAAAACTTCCTTAAGTAGGAGCAACTCAATTCGTCAGACTTGAAATTGAGACCTTTAATTACTTACGTAAATGGATTAATTAAGAATAAGGATAATTAAGCACTAAAAAAAGTGCATCACCCCATCAAAAGTGCTTACCGATTCAGTCTCTTCAAGGAATTAAAGAATCTCTAGCTTAAAATAAAGGTCATTATCTTGCGGAAACTTCCACCCCTCAGTCCCCTGCACTGCCTTCTCTTCTCTCAACACAAGATTCATGCATTTCAAGTAAAGATCAGGCGCATCGCACAGTCTCGCCAGCTGAAGAACATCCACGATGCTCTCCACCGTCAATCTTCTACCCAATTCTGCTTCACCTTGTATACACTAGCAAGTTGTATCCTTTGCGCCGAAGAAAGAGAGAGAGGCTACACGTGATCAACTAGATGCAACATATACAAACAGGATCACCCCCATGGGACTTTTAATTTGAGAAAATATGATACTTAGGATTCATAATGAACAATGAAGTCTCCTCAAGTATTAAATAATTGGATAAGGAATAAAAAAAATCAATGCAAACAAGATCACCTCCATGCACAACGCTTACCTGCATTTATCTCATTCATTGCTTTGCGAACTGATTGGTCAGTTATAATGTCAACCATCAGTATGTGCTCAATGTTGTATCTATACACTTCCCTAACGCTCATCTACACCAAAACCAAAACTAAAACAATTCAACGTCCTACCAAGCCTCCTAAATCCAAGTGAAATGGAACTGGTCTCATTAAAATACGGCAGTATACTTTTACATATAATTTTAGATTTCTACCTTGACAAAAGATGCATTCCCATATTACTTAAATGTAGTTACGCATATTATTTTAAATTTCTACCATTTCACTCCTTAACAAGTAAAGCAATGACGTAGAGCAATATCATGTCAAAGAGACTTACAAGTTCCACTTTAAGATTTTCAAGATTACTTACAAATTCATAGTCATATAAAGTTATAAACCAAACCTTTTCCCTAACTTATTTTTTCCCTCCAAGTTCCAATTAAAGAGAACCATAACTTCGTTGCACTATTCAAAGTATCCATGTTTTCTCTGATTTCGAGGCTACATTTCTCCGTTGTTCCTAACCCAACTCATTGTGTGAATACATGCATAAAACACTTGGAGCTCTTACACTACACATCAAACTACCTCAAAAATAAATCTTCATACAACATTCTTATAATTGTGGGGATCCAACCACCAAAGCCATAACACACTGTAAAAATATAAAATAAAATTTAACATGACAAAAGAATCCATACATGATCATAAAAACATGAATTAAATCAATAAGAGATCAAAAATTAAAAACCTAAAAAAAACAAGAAGAAGAAGATATCATAACTTAAAAGCCTTTATGCCTAAAAGGCTAAAACGCCATACTAGTTGACTTAAAAACACCATACAAGTTTCCATGGTCTAAAAAAAAGAGATAAGAACAAATGCTATAAGAATTACAAAAAAAAACCTTTATAAGAACAAATAAAAAATATGTAAATGAAAAGTTGAGCAACATAAATCACTAGATCAACAAACCCAAATTGACCAACGTTACAACACAAATCAGCACAAACCCTAAAGTTGTGCTTTAACTTCAACATACCAAATATAAAAACAAATAAAAATATTTAAATGGAAAAATTGAGATCGAATATCACAAAAACTTATCGAAATCTTACAAACTAGAGAGAAACAAGGGAAAATCCAAAAGGGTATATCAATGGAGGGATTATCTCACCTAGATGTCCAATGTACGACGACGAGGGACAGAGTAGACGATAGCGGCGAGGGCTTCGGAGGCAGCGATGGCAGATGACACGACCTCCGGCAGACCTGACAACAACTCGCAGTCTCAATCATAGCGACGACAGAGGCCCCAACCTCCGGCAAACAGTGTAGAGATTTCAGGGTTTGGGAGAGAGATTTCGGTGAGAGAGAGATAGTTGACGGTGAGTGAATCGGTTGAGAGATAGAGTTACAAGGATCGAGGGATTCGACGAGGAAGAGCGAGTGAACGAAGGTGAGAACCGGTTGAAAGCGAGAGAGAGAGTTCTATAAACATTCGTTCCCAGTTTTCAATCGTCGTGTCGAAGCAGGCATGAATCTCGAGACATAATTGATGGTTATAAAAAACTAAATTTTGGTGGGAATGTTGGCGCCATTTTTTTTAGACAAAATTTAATTTCGTCTCTATTTCGTCTCTATTTCCGTCTCGATCTTTCACTATTCTTTCTCTGAATTATTCCATCTCAATTCCGTCTTAAACCATTTATTCTTAGCTACAAAACTACATTCCGTTGCTAATTCTATTTCTAAATAACCATTTTTTTGTAGTGTCTTGACCGACTTACTAGTGAATATATTGATCTCCTTGATATACGTGATGCGTATCTCAAAGTAGATCTTATGGTTTAATAAAACCATACAAAATCATTTGATTTTTCTCGAGACTGGACAGCATACATCTCGAGGCATGTATACACCTCACCATGACACATTCCACCATTCTCTTCCTCGACACTCACGCTACACGTATCTCAAGGTGAATCCAATGTATTCCTTTATTTCAATTAAACTATATGATAGATTTATATATATTTAGAGATATAAACTATATTATATATACATATATACCTATGTGTTTTTGTGGCAAGTATAATAGCTAGATTGTAGTAATAGTGCAATCGATTTATGTTCATTATGGATATCATCCTTAGGAAAAGGTTTTTGAACTAGTTAGTTACCTATTTAACTTTTAACATTGCTAAAGAAATCCTTTTTTTAAATGGTTTTATACTAAACTACTCTATATAACAAAACAGTGAAAACTTTACTTCAACTCTTATATTAAGGATATCTTAGTTCACAACTTCACCTATGTAATATAATATTATGCTTTTCAACCACTTTTACATCTTAATATGTTGTATGCAATGCCTAATTAGAATAGACAGATTTCCTTCAAATCCACTTCAACCCATTGTTGTGACGTAAAAGATTATAATGTGCAAACTAGAACTCTACCTTTCGGTGTGAATAACGTAAGCTCTACATTGCTTTAATGTCTCAAATCTTTAGATTCATAATCAACTAAGTTTAATATCCGTGCCTCCCAAATCAACAACAATCGCTCGATGTTATATATTTTATGGTTGTACCATTCATGTCCAGATTAAAAGCTTTAATGGTCATGATAACTTCAAAAACCTAGTATCATTAAACACGTTATCAAGATGTCTAAAGCATTACATTCGAAATCAATATAAATTCTTACCATTGCACTTTTATATTCACTTTCTAATCATGTTCACAGCATGACATTCATACCATAGGATCCATTAATCCCTCAGATTAATAGACTACTAAAACTTCATTGAAATACATATATTACAATTCATAATTGAAATCATTGAGAATCAGAGATGAATATAAATATATTACCTTTAATTAAACCAATAAATCTAAACTTGAATTGCAAAAGTCTAGTCTTTAATGTTTTCTCTACACAAATCTTCTTAATACTCGAAATTAAAGTAAACCTATACTAAATTACTCTAATGGTGGCTCATTGTTGATACGTGTTGAGTTACCACATCCTAACATATATTTATACTTCCTAATAACAATTAGAAACCCTACTTTACAATTTAACTTGAAATAAAATTCTAACTTTCTAATTTTTTCCCATCCGGTGCTATCACTTACATTTCGGTGTTGTGTGTATATTCCCACTACACCGCCACTCTTGTGTGAAATTATTCTCTTTCGTCCACCTAGAGCTGTCCCTCTTGTCTAGACACCATCCCTTTAATGTCTCAGAGCCACCACTACGCCAAGCCTAAAGCCTAATTTTTTCCACTTGATTTACTCTCCCACATTATGCCTTAGCACTCCATATTTCCACCATGCGTATCCACATCGCCAACTGTACTTTCATTGGTTTTTGCTCTGATTCTTCTTTTTGCTCATTTCCTTCCTTTACATATTAATTACCTAAAAATGCAATAACATCATTAATTAGAGCTCATTTAGGGATATTTATACTAAATACACTACTAAACTAACCCTAGATATAGGTCTAAATAATCACTTATCAAATACCTCTAAACTTAGGATTTTGTGCGTCCTGACAATAGTCTAATTTACTAAGTCTTCTAATAACTAGTTCTTGTTCAATTTACATTGTTCATGGAGTATCCTTTATTTCATTAAGTTTCAAGTTAATAATTCACTCAAGAGTTTTTCATTGCAAAACCTTGTAATTTAAAGACTTGTAGCTTTAACAATACATATAACTTCACTTTCGAAACACCAAAGTAGATGACAACCAAAAACCATCACTACTCACATGTTTGTTTCATATCAACACTCATGTAGCAAGTATAAAATCTCATGATTTCTCATTAGATTTTTGGTAGACTTTAGTACTTCAACAGTCTATAGGACTTATCATAGTTGGAAATGAATCTTAACTTCACTAGCTACTCGTACTCAAGCTATTTCTTTTTTGAAAAGTTTTATTTTGCTTTCGCCTTCTTTTCTTTATTTTATCTCCTTTATTATTATTTTTTTTCATTTTTATTTAATGGTCCCCGCTACTTTTCCATGGACTCCATTTTCCTATCTTTTTCCAACCATAAGTTCTCTACTCCATTTCTCGTAAAACTTATAGGATTTTCTCATTTTTTATATTTCTAAAACTCTTGTTAACACTTGTTACTTTCATTTAATCAAGTAAGTTAACTCCAAGTTTTCATTTACAATGCCTATTTCTTTTCCTCTTTGCACTTAGTTTTTATTTGCTTTGTACTATCAAGTAAGATTCATACTTATTATAGAATCCTTAGAGATCTAAATTTTTCTACAATAAGAGTTCTAGTTTCTTGCTTTTGTCTCAAGTTTAAGTTCGTCCCTAACTTTAGGTTTCTAATCGTTAAATCTTATCGTTGTTTCTACATTTCATTATTTTCTTCAAAATTTAAATCACTCTCTTGAGTTTCATAACAACCAGATATTTGTAATCTACTCATCTTCAATTAAAGGCATGAACATTCATGAACTACTTATTCAACACTAAAACATACAAATATATGTAATAACATAAGTTATATAATAAACTAAACTAAACATAGAATTGAAACAATAAAATAATTAACGAAATATTCTAAAGTTAAAAATAAATGGTATCAATATATCTTTCATCTCCCTAGGTCTAAAGGACTCCTTATACACTGACTTTAGAGCTGCGCGTCGTCATCATCGTCATCTACATCATCGGCTCTAGTGTAAGATGGTGTCAAAATATGTTCCACCTTCATGCTTTGCACCAAATCTAAATCGAACATATAAGCTGGTGCTGCTGAAAAATCAAATCACCTATTAGTAGGTCTCATCCATTTGCTCCTCTCATATCTAGCTACAAACAACATGAAATTACACTACCCGTTCCATCAGTATTGCTTTCTCTTCTTCATATCCTGCTTATATCATTACATAAATGCTTGATATTGTACCCTGCCCTCTTAGTACTGACAAGCTAGATACATTTTATAGTGTGATTTAGGTGGATTTTATATATAAATGATGATATTATGCTAGGTATTCTCTTATTTTTATGATTTCGAGATTTGAATAGAAAAATGAAGAAATGAAAGAAAGTAGGAAGAAGAACAAAACAGTTAAATTGGAAAAGATGTCCAGTAATTAACCAACTATTTGAATTTACATTAAAAATTGCCACCTAAATCAAAAGTACAAAAAAGCCATCGAATCCATAGCAAATTGAAGAACGAACTAAAAATCGCTAGCTGAATCGGTGGATGAAATTACCCTTACCTAAACTAGGGCTTAGTCGCTCGGCCCAAATCGTTACTCAAACTCGATACCTAAACCAAGCCCAAGTAATAATCCGGCATGCCTGTTTCAACTTACGAAATAACACACTAACCATATAGGGTAAGAAATGCGGAAGTGTAATCAAACTAGAATTTCATATGTCATCTAATCAAAGTAATAAAAGTTCAAAATTCTAACTAGTCTAAATCATCCCAAAAGCTTCCAAATAGTCTATAAAGCTTTCACAATAGTCCAAAATAGATAAGGAGGGTTTCAAACTACCCAAATATCCTACTAAAGTTACAACCCAAATTTATTGTTCTCAAAATCAAATAAATAGATAATAGAAGCATGCAATTTCTCACAAAACAAGGAAAGACTTCAAGCGAGTGCTTTCCTTTGTCACGAGCTAATGCGGATGTGGATGTACCTAGAGAGTAAGTGAGGTAAGCTAAAGAACTAACAGAGTTCAATAAGAGAGAAGACTCACTCAAACACTAAACATTCAAGTATTACCTACAAAACAAAATAATTCTACACATATAGTAGTAAACCAAATTGTAAAGCATTTAATGGAAAGAAATGAAGACATGATTCTTGTTCATTAAAGGGGTGTAAACATGTTCCATGTCCAATATCACTTAAAAGTAGATTCATCATTCAACAAATTAGGAAATGAGCATTCTTATAAAAACATTTCATAAAAAGAGAATGAACAAATTTGTAAGTAAATATCATTATTTCATTCAATGGGGTCCAACAAGCGAGTTACCATAAGTAGTAATTAATTTAAGTCATGGGTCCATTTAATGCATTCTAGCTAATAATATGAATCCGATGACCAAAACACTCACTCTCGAGATGATGTGAACTATTGGTGGTCACAATAGCCGTTAAGATCTCCATCTAGTTCCATCAAACTAACGGTAAGTATTTCCAAGCCATTACCGATTGAGACCACTTGTAAACTTGATACTTCATGGTGCAGAACACTTTCTTTTTGGTGGGACCATAGCCACACCACTGCATTTCGTGGCATAGACCACTCTCTGTTGGTAGGCACACTGCCATACCACCACTACTCATGGCGCGAACTACTCTCTTTTGATGAGCACAATACCATATCACCGCTTTTGAATCAGATAACAAAACTATTCACGTCACATGCATTCCATAGATAAGCATATTCATACCATTAACTAAATGTTCCTCATTTACCTCGACTCGTCGTGACGGTTATAACAACTCTTGGTACGCCCGGGACCTAATATGAACATTCGCGCGACACTATACAACCGTAACACATCTCATAAATAAATGTTTTCATTTAATGTTTAGTAAATCTTCCATTTATTGGTTTTAGGTCTCCCTCAGAAATGAGGTAGTGCCCCATTGGGAGGGTCGAGGGGTGGGACCTGATGGGTCTCCCTCAGAAATGAGGTAGTGCCCCATTTGAAAGCAATTATTTTTGTTTATTTATAATATATATTATTTTATTGTATTTTGTTTTTATTTATTTATTATATTTTTTTGGGTTAACCGGTCAATTGTGTTAACTAGTCAACAATATTCACTTTGTGGGCCTCTAATGGAGGCCCCCTCTTGGGACAGTAGCAGCGGCAGTGACACCGGCGGCGATGATGCCACTGTTCACCTCCAGTTGCGTCGCGGTGGTACCGCCTTTAGATGAGGTTTTCTTTTCTTTTGTACAAAGCCAACCATATATAAACCATTAAAACTTCAAAAAGGAGCATAATGAAAAAGATGAGGGTGAGATTTAAGTTCTTGGTGGTGCCTCTTTAGGTTAGAAATACCACAAATTCCAATCACCCTTTTCACTCAAATGTGTTGATTTTGACCAAAAGAGGCTAGAGTTTACAACTTGATTTTTTTATTAGGGATAATTAAGTGTATGGTTTGTGAAGTTACTAAGTTGCCCTTTGGGTGGGTCTATTAGATTTTTGGGTCATCACAGTGGAGCATAGAGAGCTAAACTCAGTAATTTACTCAGCGATTTATGTACAAGTTAGGAATCGCTAACTAATCACTGAGGTGGGTTACGTTTTTTTTAGATTAATATGAATAGGTATTTATTTATTTATTTATTTATGTCTTTTAATTACATATTTTTATTATTTATTTCCAGCATGTGTAAGTAGTTAGCTGATCTAAACAAACCATATACATGTAGTATACTTTGGATTATTATGTAGTTATAATTATGAAATCACATACTTAATGCTTTAAATCAATTCATACACGTCAATCACGAATTAAACAAGTTTTTTTGCGTATTACAACTAGTAATTTTTTTATGTTGAATGCAAAGTGGTCAATATGTTCCTTAATATAGAGTGTTCAAATCTATGCCTATAGTTATTGACAACAATTATAAAAGCAGTAACTAGGATTAATATATAAGGTTTTTCCTGAGTGGATGTTCTAAGTTATTTATAATGCAGCTTTGGTTAATATTAGCTTAGATTAGACATGATTTTCATTAAGTGTGATGCTATCGTATTTCTACGGTATTGCGTTTTATCCAATGCGTTGATTTACAATGATAAGAATGTGGCATTTTCATTAAATTTAGGAAAATCGATAGCTGCCCAAAGGTTATCAACTTATTATGAATTAAGATTTAATGATTCAAAGATTCCATATGATATAATTATAACTATAGCATGAAGTGATGTTATGTTCTAGTGTTTGAAAAAAAATCTTAGTATAAGGGTTTGTTTAAATGTTTGTTAGATATTTTATTTACATTGATTTATTAATTATTTGAATTATTAGTTTGAGTAATATTAGGTTATTTTATTAAATTTAAATTGTTTATAGTTTAGTTATTTAATTAATTGTTTATTTTATTTGCGTATTATTAAGTGTTTAGTTCTCGTTTGATTAAATTAATTAAAACAAGTTCAATCTAGTAAAATTTTAGGGTAGTCTTAATTTTTAAGAGATTTGAAAAATCTATGTAGAGACAGTATCCCATTTACCACTATTATAAGTTAATAGTAAAATACAAAAAATTATTGTGCACGTTCGACACATCAATTTTTGGCACCATTGCTAGGGATATTAAAAAAATAATCTCTTGAAAACTTTCTTGTTAATAGTTATATAATATGGTTGAATACGAGGAAGAATTAACGGATGTAATGAAAAATAAGGGTGTGTTTCAATCTTTGGGTGTGAAGAAAAATGAGCAAGGGATATGTGTGTGGGAACGTCATGACTTATGAACCTATCATGTATAATTTCACAATAGAATTTTTGAAATTAGAACTAGTAGATACCATGATTAAAAGGAGAGAAGTAGAGAAATAGGAAGTCCTGGGGTTTAAATTGTGGTACACTTTGGTATAGATAGAAAATGCAATGGAGTAGGAATTGTGGTGGATAATGACTAGCAAATACTAGTTTTAGGAAGAGGAGTCGCATATAAATTCTTTACCATGTTTCTATGGTGAAGATAAAAAAGTATTAAGGACGAAAATCAAAATGTTTTAACGCGAGGAGGATATTAAGGAGAGATGGAGAAGTTACTTCGATAGTTTATTTAATGATGACCAAGTTGATGCTATTAGGAAAGCATGTGGTCCAGATGAAATACCCATAGAGGTTTGGAAATGCTTAGGAGAAATCGGATTGACTTGGTTGACAAAGCTTTTCAATAAAATTTTAAAATCAAAACGGATGCCAATGGATTGGAGAAGAAGCACGCTCGTGCCAATCTTCAAAAACAAAGGAGACATTCAAAGTTGCTCAAACTATCGGGGAATTAAACTCATGAGTCACACTATGAAACTGTGGGAGAGGATAATTGACAATAGGCTAAGGAGAGAAACAACAATATCAGAGAACCAATTTGGTTTCATGCCTGGGAGGTCAACTATGGAAGCGATTTTCCTTGTAAGACGATTGTTAGAAAAATATAGAGAAAAGAAAAAAGATCTTCATATGGTATTCGTAGATTTAGAAAAAGCATATGATAGGGTCCCTAGAGATGTTCTTTGGTGGGTTCTAGAAAGAAAAAGAGTGCACGCTAGATACATCGACACTATTAAAGATATGTACGATGGAGTAGTAACGAGTGTAAAGACATTTGGAGGAGCTACAAAAGAATTTCCCATTACGATAGGACTACATCAAGGATCGGCTTTAAGCCCATATCTATTTACTTTAGTTATGGATGAATTAACTAGACATATTCAAGAGGATATACCATGGCGTATGCTATTTGCAGATGATATTGTCTTAGTGGATGAAACTAAAGATGGAGTGAATAGGAAATTAGAAAAGAAATACATTTTATTAGAAAGTTTGTACACAAAGTAAGATGTTAAAATTTAAAGATATAGAAATAGATTATGTTAAATTAAAAGCTTTTCCTTCTGTATTGAAAGGCCAAGCTTTAGATTGGTTATTTTACCTACTTCAAAATTCTATAACCAATTGGTCAGAGATGCTACAAGTCTTTCTTGATCAATATGTCCCAACATGACAAAATAGTTTATATAGACAAAAAATTAGTAATGCTAAGATGGAAATTAGAGAAACCTTTGACGAATTTTGGGATAGGTACCAAAGATTGATTTCATTATGTCCAATGCATGGATTTACAGAAAAATATTAATTTAATATTTTTATAAAGGATTAAATCACTTAGAATGAAGATTCTTAGACACAGTATGTAGAGGGTCTTTTCTCAATAAAAAATCAACTTTAGCAAGAGAAGTTATAAATAAAATGGCTAAACAATCCAAGCAATATGGTAAAAGAGTGAAAAGACCAAAAATAATCTAAGTGGCGTGAATAGAACATATAAAACGCTACACAATAAGATAGATTAGCTAAAAGCAATGGTTCAATTATTATTAAAAGAAAGATCATGCAAAGTAAAATCTTATAATGAATTAAGCCATTCTTATATACACTTTGAAACGACAAACCAAAATAGAAGAAGCTAATGCTATATTGAACCAATATGATAAGTTTGTTGATCTCAATTATAACTTTAATAGTTATGCAAATTACTCACAACCGAGTGTAAGTAATCATATTAACAATCAGGGTCATCAAAGGTTTAAAACATCGAATATCTCAAAACGAGAAAAAAGATTAAATAATTCAAACATTACAAAATGATATGACCAAATTGAAAAACCAATTGAGTCAAATGGCAACACAAATGAGTGAATTTATAAATAAAAGAATTACCATCTCAACCTTATCCTAAAATAAATGAAAAAACACTAGCTATAACGTTAAGGAGTGGTAAGCAGATGGATGAACCTAAAATACCGGACCAATTAGTTTCTAGAAAAGAAATAGAAGCAGAACTAGAAAAATAAATTGAAGTAACAAATGACAAGATTCCCAATGAAAATGGTAATGAACTTGATAAAGATAGACTAATTAATGTAAAACTACAATTCTCTCATCATTTGGAAGAAAATAAAAGTGTTAAGAAACTGCAAGAAGAAAAACAAATATCTGATACATTAAAGAAAGTAGTAGTTAATATACCTCTATTTGAAGTCATTCAAAATGTACCTAAGTATCTTAAATTTATAAAAAATTATGCACTAATAAGATTAAGGCTAATGAAATGGTGAGTCTAGGGGAACATATATCAACACTAATTCAAAATAAGATACCTCCTAAATGTTCGGATCTAAGAATGTTTTTCATTCCATGTACGATTGCAAATATAAAAATTTCAAAAGCATTATGTGATCTGGAAGCCTTCATAAATGTTATGACTTTATTTATTTATTTACAAATGACAGACAAAGACTTGGAAGAAACTGGTATAGTCATACAATTAGAAAATAGATCCACTGTTGAACCAGTAGAGTCTTCCCAACATATTTCTATGTCTTAGATATGAAAGAAGATAACTTCTCTAATAGGACTTCTCTAGTCTTAGGATGGCCGTTTTTTAGAATAGCAAAAACAAAGATTGATGTTAAAAATGGAACATTAACAATGCAAGTAGATGATGACACAGTGAATTTTAATATATTTGATGCAATGAAATACCCAATGAATGTTTTTTCCATATGCACATCAGATATAATAGACCCACTAATGGAAAAAATATGTAAGAAAAAATAAAATAGATAAATCAGAACTGGCAATTGAAGATTTAGAAGAAGATGATGATAGAGGCGAGGAAGCAAAAGAGATAATAAGTACCTTAGAATCATTTAATGAATTAGCAGAACTTACTTATTATTTAGACTTTCCTAGATCCCATTAAAAACTTTTACCTTCTATAGTTAAAGCCCCAAGATTAGATCTAAAAACCTTAAAAAATCATTTGAATATTTATCTAAGGGACTATGATAAATTACTAGTAATAATTTCTAATAAATTATTTAATCCGAAAGAAAATAAGTTGATAAATGCGTTGAAAAAATTAAAAAGAGCAATAGGATGGACCATAGCTATTATTAAAGGAATAAGTCCAGCTACGTGCATACATAGGATAAACCTAGAAACTAATAGAAAAAGCTTCTAGACAACCTTAATGTAGATTAAACTCACCTATGATAGACATTAAAAATCGAAATATTAAAACTATTAGACGCAGAAATTATATATCCAATAATCGATAGCAATTGGATAAGTCCAGTCCAAGTAGTCCCTAAAAAGACAAGAATTATAATAATAACAAATGAACATGAAAAATTAGTACCAGCTATAATCTAAAACGGTTAGAGGGTATGTATAGATTATAGAAAGCTGAATGTCTCAACTAGGAAATAACATTATCCACTCCAGTTTGTAGATCAGATGTTATAAAAATTAGCTAGAAAACCAATTACTACTATTTAAATGGTTATTCAGGATTTCATCAATTACATGTAGCCCCAAAAGATCAAGAAAAAACTACTTTTACTTGCTCAACAGTTTCAAATGTATAAGGTTATTATTTTCTTTGATTATGTGAAAAATCTCATTGAAGTTTTAATGGATTATTTTACGGTTTATGGTAATTCTTTTGATGAATGTTTAGCTAATTTAACTAAATTACTTAAAAGATGCATAGAAAAGAGTTTAGTACTAAATTATGAAAAATCTCATTTCATGGTACACCAAGGACTTATAATAGGGCATATAGTGTCATATAAAGGAATATAGGTAGATCCTGCAAAAATTCAAGTAATCAAAACATTACCTTACCCTACCACGGTAAGAGAAACACATTCATTCCTTGGACATGCAGGATTCTATAGAAGATTTGTAAGAGATTTCTTAAAAATTACACAGACTTTATGCAAACTCTTACAAAAAAGCATTCCTTTCGAATTTACCAATGATTGCAAGATAGCATTTGATAAATTAAAAGATTCTTTAACAACCACACCTGTGATTAAATCACCAAATTGGTTGTTACCCTATGAAATTATGTGTAATGCAAGTAATTATGCAGTTAGAGTGATTTTAAATAAAAGTAGGAAAAGAATCTTGTGTTATATATTATGCTTCTAGGATACTATATCCAGTTTAACAGAATTATACCACTACTGAAAAAGAACTTTTAGCGGCAATGTTTTCTTTAGAAAAATTTAGACCATATTTATTAGGAACAAAGGTAATAGTTTATTCAGATCATATAGCTTTGCGGTATTTAATGACGAAACAAGATGCAAAACCTAGACTAATAAGATGGATACTACTTCTACAAGAATTCAAGTTTACTATCAAAGATAAGAAAGGAGCCAAAAATCTAGTAGCAGACCACTTAAATAGGTTAGAAAATGAGAACCATCTATACCATTAAGGGATGAGTTTTTGGATGAATACTTATATAGTATGCCAATATAGTCGATTATCTTACTACCAAAAGGTTATCACCTTACTTAACTAGAGCTTAAAAGAATAAAATTAAAAAGTACTCTAAACATTATTTATTAGATGATCCTTATTTATGGAAGTTTTGCACTAACCAAATAACTTGGAAAAACATGCCACATTCAGAAGTACAATCAATTATCTCTCAATGCCATACTTATGCATGTGAGGACATTTCGATCTATGTAGAACTGCTCGTGAGATTTTAGATTTCCAATTCTTTTGGCCCACTTTATTCATGATTGAATCATTTATATAAAATCTTGTCCAAATTGTCAACGAACTGGAAATTTAGGACATAGAAATCAAATTCCCTTAACTCATCTTCTATTTTGTGAAGTGTTCGATGTACTAGGTATTGATTTCATGGGACCTTTTCCACCATCAAATGACTATGTTTGTATTTTACTTGCTGTAGATTATGTGTCTAAGTAGGTAGAAGCAAATGCTACTAAAACTAACTACAATTTTGGAGCACGTAGAGCACTTATAAGTGATAGGGTTCAAATTTTTGTAATCGATTAGTTGCTAATCTACTTGCTAAGTACAATGTCACAAATAGAACATCTACTGCATATCACACACAAATAAGTGGACAAGCTAAAATTTCAAATAGAGAAATTTAGTCAACACTTGAAACAACATTAGTCCAACACGTAAGGATTGGAACCTTAGATTGGAAAATGCATTATGAGAATATAGAACAGCATGTAAGACACTCATAGTCACATTACCTTATAGGTTAGTATTTGGAAAAGCATGCCATCTACTAGTAGAACTAGAACATAACGTCTATTGGGCAATAAAAACATGTAACATGAATTACAATGTAGCAGTAAATCAACCTAAGTTAAGTCTTCAATGATTGGAAGAAATTAGGAATGACACCTATGAAAATGCATCAATTTATAAAGATTAACCAAAGCATTTCATGATAAGAAATTAATTCCTAAGACTTTTCGAGTAGGAGATAAAGTTCTACTCTTTTGTTCAAGTCTTAAATTATTTCTTGAAAAACCCTGTTTGAGATGGATGGGACCTTATCTCATTGTCAATTTACTACCTCATGGCGCGGTAGAAATAGAAAGCTTAGAAACAGTAAACAATTATAGGTAAGATATGGAGATCATCAATTTTGAGACTAATCGACAAAGTTCATAAAGTAATGAAATGAAGTTCAATATCTAAATCCATTCAAATGAGGTTAAGAATGAAACCATTACACTTTGGATGTATGAGAAACCACAAAATAAGAAGAAATCAAAGAAGCCACAGCTTGACGAGCAACAACCTAAAGTTCAACATCAAAAAGGGAAGCAACCAATGGAAGAAGAATTCACCGATGAACAACTAAAGCTTCAAGATTTAGGACATATGATTGAAATTTACAAAGATGATCCAGGGAAACTCTTCCTCCACTTGATGATCAATTATCTCAGTTTCCCTTATGTTTTACTTAACACATAAGTTGATATGAATATCTTACCAAAACAATGGTGTAGAAAATTCAAGTTGAAGATTGATTTTATACCACTTTTCATTGTCCATAAAACAAATGGTGAAAAGCACTATGAATGTCAATGAACGTACCATTACAAGAGGAATGATTCAAGTATTTCACCAACTTCTTAGTAGTGCCACAGATGTAGAAAGATGATGAGATATTGATGGGATGTACTTTTCTCAAGGCAGCAAGAGCTATTCTCGACGTCGAACAAGGTATAGTTACACTTAAGATGAGAAACTATTATATGTATCTTTAAGATGGTTATGAAATGGAGACTACGTCAATGAAGAAAATTATGGCGTTGATGATGAAGGAGAGACTTCCTATCATGATGAATACCCTGAAAAACGTTATGCAAATGCTGAGAATGATAAGGAAGCTGAAGACGCCAAGAATGATTAAGAATCTAATGGTCAGTTTGACTCGCTCAAACTGAACGATGAGTAACTTTATCCACCAAGTCAAGCCAATAACTATAAATAAAAGTACTCTATGGAAATATTTTAGTAGTAGGATTAGTTAGTTGTTTTTCTATTCTGTGAGCTTTTAACTCTTATAATGGAAGTGTTTTAGGATTACTATCCTGGAATAATTTCAAGTAAGGGCTGATCGAGCTAATGTCTTTTGGTATTACTAGATTTATGAAAATTAGAATATTTATTATCTCTCTTATTAACTCTCTTTTAGGATATTCCCAATTGAGCTAGGGATGATTGAGTTGTTTTTCAATAGAATATTTGTTGTTTTTAATTATTTTATGCAATAAACCGTTTACTTAGTATAATATTCCATAATTAAAAGCCCAAATTCATTTTTGTAATATTTCTTATTGAGTACTGATCAATTCTACCTTATTTATAATTGTTATGTGTGATAATCAATCAAATATAGAATCTAAAGGAAAAATAGCAAAAACTAACTCAACGGCTTTCCAATGATGTAAATTAACCCTGGGGATCACTGGGTAAATCGCCAATAGTTTAAAGGTTTTTAAGTGAAAATTGACTCAACATTTTGTCAATGATTTTGGTTTTACACTAGGATTCCCTGAACTAATTAGTAGACCAATAAGACTAATTTGCAGAGATTTCAGTGGTGATTTTTCAATGATTTCACTTAAACCACGATTCGCTGAGACAAACTGTGTTTTATAGTATATATAGAAAACTATCATGCCAAAAATGAAAGAGGAAATGGGTTAGAAACCGATAAATTTTTATAAGTTTGAAAAAATATTTTTTCTTTAACTTTATGAGATAGTGAGAAGTGTTAACAAAAGTTTACAAATATAAATATATAGAGAGTCCTCTAGATTTCAAAGGAAATGGAACAGGGAATCTATAGTGGAAAAACTGTGAGAATATCCAAAGAAAACAGAGCAGGGACTCAAAAGCAAAAGCAAAAGGAATATGTTAAAAAGAAATAATTGGAATGAAGTAGAAAAGAAAATGAGATAAAAAATACGAATGTTCATAAACTCTTTGAAGAAAAGATTTAACTCAAGTACTTGAAGCTAAAGTTGAATAAAGTATTTCTTAATCTAACATATTCTAAATGACATATTCATTGGTACCTTGGCAAATTTCCTATTGATTTTGATTGTGGTACTATTATAAAGTATTTTCTAAAATTAAAATTAATCTGGTGGTTTTTTATAGTTTGAGATTATGTAATAGTTATCGTAACCTTGATGTTTGTTAGTAGAGATTGAGAAAACATATATTGTGTATTAACCTTGGTAATGAACTTTAAGTTCTGAAGAGTGTTATATTTGGTGGTTGAGTTATCATTAAGGGATATTTTGTTTTATCTAAATCATTCTATTCTATCATAACTTTCATTTACTTGTGAGTAATATATTTTCATTTGAATATCACTTTTATTTTAAAATTTCTATTACTTAAATTTAAGATGAATTAGATTGAATTAGTTTATAAAGAATGAAAAGAGAATACGATTGAGGGTATTCTTTTGCTCGGGACAACAAAGTGTTGCGTTTGTGGGTATTTGACAAGCCAATAATTAAACACATTTCATAGTATAATTTAGATTGATTTTATATATAAATGATGATATTACACTAGGTATTCTCTTATTTTTGTGATTTCAGGATTTAAATAGGAAAATGAAGAAATGGAAGAAAGTAGGAAGAAGAGCAAGACAGTTAAACTGAAAAATATGTCTAGCGATTCGCCAACAATTTGAGTTTAGACTAAAAATTGCTACCTAAATTAGTAGCAGAGAAAAGCTAGCAAATCCACGGCGAATTGGAGCCTGAACTAGAACTCGGTAGCTGAATCGGTGGAGCACAGAGAGCTAAACTCATTAATTTACTCAGTGATTTATGTACAAGTTAGGAATCACTGACAAATTGCTGAAGTCGGTTACATTTGTCTTAGAATAATACGAATAACTTAAGTTTATATAGGATATGTATACGTAGGGAAACTATATATAGGACAAGAGGACTTCGAAATAACGGTCTCTACTCTCTTTTTTCTTTCATTCTCTTTTTAACTTTTCATTACTCTAGTCTTTTTAAGTTTAGTTTTATATGTGAAGCAACAGTAGAGCTTTGATTAAGGGGTATTTATTTATTTATTTATTTATTTATTTTTATATTTTAATTACATATTTGCATTGTTTATTTCCATCATGTGTGAGTAGTTAGTTGATCTAAACAAGCCATAAACATGTAGTATACTTTGGATTGTTTTGTAGTTACAATTATGGAAACACGTACTTAATGCTTTAAATCAATTCATACACATCAATCACGGATTATACAAGTTGTTTTTTGTGCATTACAACTAGTAATTCTTTATGTTGAGTGCATAGTGGCCAATATGCTCCTTAATATGGAGTGTTCAAATCAATATATGTAGTTGTTAACAACAATTATAAAAGTAGTAACTAGGATTAATCTATAGGGTTTTTCCCGAGTGGATGTTCTAGGTAATTTTTTCTAAGTTTTTTATTATGCGGCTTCAACCTATTATGAATTAGGATGTAATGATTCCAAGATTCCATATGATATAATTATAACTATAACATGAAGTGATGTTATGTTCTAGTATTTGAAAAAAAATTCAAGTATATTATAATGTTTAGTGGGGGTTTGTTTATATGTTTGTTAGATATTTTATTAACATTGATTTATTGATTATTTGAATTATTAGTTTGAGTTATATTAGGTTAGTTTATTAAATTTAAATTATTTATAGTTTAGTTATTTTTATTACTTGTTTATTTCGTTTGTGTATTATTTAATGTTTAATTAAATTAAAACAAGTTGAATCCGATAACACTTTAAGGTAGCCTTAATACATAAAAGATTTGAGAAGTCCTTGTGGATACGATATCTCATTTATACTACTACAAGTTAATAGTAAAATACAAGAAATTATTGTGTACGCTCGAAAAGTGTCTGGTACTGTCTCCTCATCTCGATTATCCATAGCCTTTGTTGTTGTGGTGTCAAGTCCTCTAGTAGTTGTACTGGTGCCTGTGGTGAAGGAGGTGGTGGAAAAACCTTTAGGACCATCCAAGTCTTGCTCTCCGATTTGTGGGTCTACAAGCTCATAGCCCTTAGTAAATCCCTGATGTTGTTCCTCCTCCTTATCCATATCCTTTATCTTGCAATTCATGGGCTAATTCCACTGCTAATACTATTGTTTCCTTATCCTCTTGCTGTTTAGCCAGCAACTCAGCCTCAAGTCTAGCTCCCCCGGCTCTCTCTCTCTCTTCTTCGGAGTCTTGATAACCAGGTGGTGATTTCAGTATAAGCATGAAACCTTCATCCATGGTTGGTTCGGCCTCAATATCGAATTCTTCGTCATTTTTCAGTTGCAAATCAAGATAGGAAATAACAATTTGTTGTCTATTTCTAAAATGATAGACTCCCTAAGATCGTTGTAAATGACCTCGCCGATGTTAATTTCCCCATTCGTTGTAATCTCATCGATAATCATTTTGATCTTTCTATATCTTATGTACAAATTTGCATTGTCAATGTTCAAGAATGGCCGCCCAAGTATCATAGATACATCATCGTCCATATTGTGATTCATAACCTCAAAATTCACGATGAATGTGAATCTATCCACTTTCTTTTGCAAATTCAAGACCCTCCCTAAAGTTGGCATCAAATTACCATTTGCTACTTGCAAATTAATGGTATCGAGGCAATTGATCTTCAAGTCAGTGTGCAACATGTCTATTAGTGGCATGATATTGACTAAGGCTCCCATATCACATAAGAAATTTTTAAATCAGTGCTCATCAATGTTTATTGGTATACTTATCTCAAAAGGATTTCTCCTTTTGATAGATTGACCTCTTGAGATGAACTTGAACTTTGGTTCAGCTTCTTCGAAACCACCTTGATATCAGTGCCTTGTGGATCTTCTTCAAAAGGTCCTTCAACTTTTTTCTTGACCTTCCACTATTGCTTCCCCTTCTTTTCTTCAAGACATTTATTCTTTGTTTATTGAAACCATCAAGGTTATCTTGCCTAACTTCCGTGTTATGTTCATGTATCTCTTCATGCTTCCTCATAGCCAAAGTGTTGACTTTTTTTGGCTTGTACATCATTTACTCTTTTCTTGGCTCTTTTTTTGTCGTAGTGCTCATCATATGAATAGCACTTACATTCTCCTTGGGATTGGTGACGGTGCTACTAGGAAATTGTCCTTCTTTCCTCGAGTTTAAGGTCATAGCAAGCTGACCAATTTGTCTCTCTTAGTTCTTAATGGATTATGATTGTTCATCATCCACTCTCTTCATAGCTTGCTTCACTCCTTCCATCTCTTTCTCGTGCTTTTAGGGTGCTCCCTATTGTTCATGTATATGGCATGCAAGTACTTCTCAATTGACTTTAATGAAGTTATCTCTTTGCTCTGCCGTAACTTCCCCTATTAGATTTGTTGGTCAAAGCTTTAAGGTAAATTCAATGCATTATCAGGATTTCCATAAGAGAGGTTCAAGTTACTGTTGTTGTATCCTTGAAAAAGCCATTGAGGAGTCATTCCTCTCAGCTTGAAGTTTTCCTATAGCCTTGGTTCTTCATGAAGTTGATGTATTCATACTCCATTACTTGAGGTATGCCCATTTGGTTAACCAACATGCCTTTGTGATCAATGGGTTGTTGTACTACATGTGGGCCTTGGTGTCCCATTTGAAGTTTCGCCATTTGATTGCTTAGATTTAATAGCTACTCCATAATTGCAGCTTGCGAGTCAATCTCATATACCCCCTGTTGGTTTCCTTACTGTGGAACGAGTACCAGGTGTAGAGTTTTGAGACATAAGATCAAGGAAATCCAGTTCTCCTCATCCTTGGTTAATAGAGAGCCACATGTTGTGGCATCTACTAGTATTCTCATGTTGTGGTTCATCCAATAGTAAAGAATCTGGAGTTGTGCTCGTTTCACGTATTTGTGTCCTGGACATCTCATCATCATCTCTTTTAATCTTTCCCAAGCCTCACTAAGAGACTCAGTGTCTTCTTGCTTGAACTGATTGATCTCTAGTTTCCTTTCTGCTGACCTTCATTGGGGGAAAGATCTTGTCTAGAAAGCTTTCATTGATTTCTGCCAATGAGGTCATGGTCCCTACATTCAACCTTTGGAACCAAAATTTGGATTTTCTACCCAATGAGAATGGAAAAAGTCTCATCCTGATAACATTTTTGTAACTTCCATAATGTGCATGATGTCGCACTTCTCCTAGAAATTCTCAACATGTGCAACTGGATCTTCATTGGATAGCTCGCTGAACATGCTATTTTGCACCATGTTGATCAGAGACGTTCTTAGCTCGAACAAGGTAGTGTTGGCTAGAAGCCTCATCACTTTGTTGTATGTCTCCTGAACTTCTGCCTTGAAGTAGTCGCGAAGGCATCTTTGTCCTCGCGCTATCTCCTGCACTACCAGATCACCTGCCGGTTGGTTATTCCTGTAGTCGTACTGTTGGTTTCTAGCCTGCCCCTCAGCCATCTTGACTCTTTTTTCCTTTATTCGCTCTATCAATCTCTGGGTCATAATGCACTAGGTCCTTCTTTCCTTTGCTATGCTTGCACTAAGTATCCCTGAAAAGAAAACACAAAAGATAAAGTGCAAAAAGTTAAACTTGAAACTTAAGCCTTTATTTTATTATTTTTGTTTTTATGAACTTGAAAGTAAAGTACTTACAATAAAACTTAGTTCTTTTCAAACTAAGTCTAAGAGGCTACCTATCCTCGATAACGGTGCCAAAAACTTGATGTGTGTGTTGCAAATATAACAACTCGCTTGTAGTAATAGTGCAATCAACTTACATTGATCATGGATATCATCATGAGAGAAACGTTTTGGCACTAGTTAGTTACCTATTTAACTTTGAACTATTGAAGAGGAAATCCCTTTTTTAAAATGGTTTTATACTAAACTACTCTATCTAACAAAATAATATAAACTTTACTTGAACTCTTATATTAGTGATATCTCATTTCACAACTTCACCTAGGTAATATAATAATATGCTTTTCAACCACTTTTACATCTTAATATGTTGTGTGCAATGCCTAATTAGGATAGACAGATTTTCTTCAAATCCACTTCAACCCAATGTCATGACGGAAAAAACTCTAATGTACAAACTAAAAATCCACCTATTGGAGTGAATAATGTAAGCTCAACGTTGCTTTAATGTCCTAAATCTTTAGATTCATAACCAACTAAGTTTACTATCTGTGCCTCCTTAATCAACAACTATCGCTCAATGTTATGTATTTTACAATTGTACCATTCATGTTCGGGTTAAAAGTTTCAATGATCATTATAACTTCTAAAACTTAGTATCATTAAACACGTGATCAAGATGTCTAAAGCATTTGAATTATAATCAATATAAATTCTAACCATTGCACTTTTTATATTCACTTTCTAATCATGTTCATAGTATAGCATTCATACCATAAGATCTATTAATCTCTAAGACTAATAGACTACTCGCACTTTATTGAAACACATACATTGAAATTCATAATTGAAATCATTGGAAATTAGAAATGAATATATATATACATTACCTTCAATTAAATCAATGAATCCAAACTTGAATTGCAAAAATGGAGTCTTCAATGTTCTCTCTACACAAATCTTCTTAATAATCAAAATCAAATTAAACATATGCTAAATTACTCTAATAGTGGTTGAAGGTTTATATGAGTTGATTTTACCATGTCCTAACATCTATTTATATTTTCTAATAACAGTTAGAAACCATACTTTACAATTTAACTCAAAAATAAAACTCTAACTTTCTAATTCTTTTCCGTCTGGTGCTGTCACTTATGCCTTGGCGTTGTGTTTACATTCCCACAACGTTGCCCCTTTTATGTGAGATTCTTCTCTTCTTTCCACCTGGAGTTGTCCCTCATATCTCGGCACCGTCCCTTTAATGTCCATAGCGCTACCACTGGGCCAAACCTATAACCTCATTTTCTCTACTTGCTTTGCTCTCCTACGTTGTGCCTTTCCTTCCTACGTTGTGCCTTAGCACTTCATATCGCCACCATGTGTAGCCACGGTGTCGACTATACTTTCGTAGGTTTTGCTCCAATTTTTCTCATTTTTGCTCATTTCCTTCCCTTACACCTTAATTACCTAAAAATGTAATAACGCCATAAATTAGAGCTCATTTAGGGATAATTATACTAAATATACTACTAAACCAACCCTATATATAAGTCTAAATAATCACTTATCAAAGAAGTAGCTCTAACTTGTAAGCAATGGGACCAGCTTTTTCTTTCATTCTGAGCATGCCAATGTACCTAGGAGCTAGCTTAC
The DNA here is from genome assembly GCA_039657365.1 of Stephania yunnanensis. Lineage (NCBI taxonomy): Eukaryota > Viridiplantae > Streptophyta > Magnoliopsida > Ranunculales > Menispermaceae > Stephania > Stephania yunnanensis. The sequence goes on from CM077585.1 coordinate 7,812,851, forward strand.
CCTCAATCCAACGCAAGTACAGCCCTTTTCATAGGTTAGAATTTCAACATAACTTAATCATCCTTTGAAAACTCCAAAACCTATGATGTTTATCAGTGTATCTATTATGTCTTACCTATATCGTAGTCAAATGCTGACAAATTTGTTGAATTCTTTCTGTGTAGTCTTGAATCAACTTCAGCCCCAACAAAATTGTATCTCTAACCTCTACCCAATACGTAGGTGAACGATAAGACGACCATGTAAAGCTTCAAAAGGAGTCATCTCAATGATAGCCAAATAGCTATTATTGTAAGAAAACTCACACAGAGGAATGTATTTCTCCTAGTTACCACCAAACTCCAAGACACTAGCTTAGAGCATATCTCATAGCACCAAAAGCAATTGTTTAGTCTATTTATCAATCTGCAGATTGTATGTCGTACTAAGGTTAAGAACACCTCCCAAATGTCTCTGCTATTCACTCCATAGTCTGTACATGAATCTTATACCTCTAATTGGAATTCCATGGAATCTCAACACCTCACGTATATACACCTTATATAATCAGTCAAGAGAGACTCGCATGGGTATTGGCAAGAAATGCGCAGACTTCATCAATATGTTAACTTCAACCCATACTACATCGTTCTTACACTAACTCAGAGGTAAACAAAAAAATCCATTGATATATGCTCCCATTTCCACTCGAGAATCGACAAAGAATGCAATAACCCTCCAAGTTTTCTATGCTCAGCCTTAACTTGCTAACATATTCTCACATCTCTTTACAAACTTAGCAACATCATTTTTTATCCCAAACCACCAATATATACGCCTTACATTGCGATACATCTTAATGTTACTTGGATGAATAAAGTAAAGAGATATATGAGATTTGTGTAGCAACTCCTTAATCAATTGATCCTGAGCTAGAATCCATAATCTATCTCTGAACTATAATGCACCATTACCAGAACCTGACCAATCAGGATGATCTACACTCACTGCCAACCTCTGGCGTGCTACACAATCCTGATCAATTTTATAATAATCAATAACATGTTATATCATCTCCAGTTCACACCGAATCGAAGCACAAAAAGACAGATTTGTAGCTTTGGAACAAGCTCTCTTAGTTGATAATTAGCAAGATAGACTTTCACGAATCATCATCATAAACGCTTCCTCAATAAGTCTAAACTAAGAAGCTATGATAGTAGCTACTTTCTCTCTGTTGTTCTTCTCCTACTAAAGGCATCAACGACCACATTTGTCTTGCATACGTGGTATTTCATAGTGAAATCATAATCCTTGAGGAACTCAAGCCATCTATGTTACCTCATATTTAATCCACTCTTAGTAAAAAAGTATTTCAAACTCTTATAATATGAAAATATTATAAATTTCTCACCGTACAAGTAGTGCCTCCAGGTTTTCAAGGCAAACACAACTGTTGCGAGTTTAATATCATGAACTAGGTGATATCTTTTAAGAATTGCTTTGAAGCATAACCTACAACCTTGCCTTCATGCATCAACACATTGCCTAAGCCTAAATAAGAAGCATTAATATAAACCACTAACTTCTTTCGCAACTCAAGTAATGTAAGAACAAGCATTGTAGTCAAACTACTCTTCAAATCCTTAAAGGCAGCCTTACACTTATCATACTAAATAAAGTCAACATCCTCTTATGTTAATTGTGTCATTGGCAATGCATTATGAGAAAAACCATCAACGAATCCCTTGTAATAACTTGTTAATCCCAAAAAACTCTGAACATTTAACACTATGGTAGGAGTATGCCAATCCTGGATCGTCTCAACCTTTACTGGGTTAACAGATATACTGTCAGCATTAACCATATGTCCAGGAAACATGACCTCTGAAGAACAGAATTTGCACTTACAAAACTTGGCATATAGCCGATTATCCTTTAAAGTCTGTAATGCAACTCTAAGGTGGTGCGAATGTTCCTCCCGAGTCTTCAAATAGATCAAAATATCATCGATAAACACGATGATAAACTGGTCAAGATATAGTTTAAACACCCAATGCATCAGATCCATGAACATAGCAAGAGCATTAGTGAGCCCAAACGGCATCAATGTGAACTTGAAGTGCCCATAGCGAGTACTGAAAGTCGTTTTTGAGATATCTTCATCCCTGATCCTTAGTTGATGATAACCAGACCTCAAATCAATCTTTGAAAAATATTTGGCACTCTTCAATTGATCAAATGAGTCATCGATCCTGGGCAATAGGTGTTTTTTTCCTGATAGTCACTCGATTAAGTTTTATATAATCAATGCATATACGTAGGGTTCCATCCTTCCTCTTTACAAAAAAGACTATTGATCCCTATGGTGACATACTAGGATGGATAAATCATTTTGTAACAACTCCTCAAGCTTAGTTTGCAACTCTCTTAATTCCTTTTGTGTCATGCGATACAGAGGAATAGATATAGGTTTGGTGCCAAAAATAAGATCAATGATGAAGTCAATAACACGTGGTGGTGGAATCAAGGCAAGTAGATGGAAAGACTTCCAAAAATTCATAAACCACGTGTATCTCACTAACCTTAAGTTCCTGACCAAGCTTACCAATGTAACAACCCCTACCATAACCTCTAAATCTTGAGGAGTAGTTCCCCTTCCACGAGTTGAAAGTGATGAAGGATTATAGCCTTTATAGACTATAATTTTAGAAAGGTTAGGGATCTGGAAAATCACCCTCTTATGTAAACAGTCAATATTGGCATGATATGTTGTGAACCAATCTATCCCTAGTAGTGCATCATACTGTAGGAACTCCATTACCCTTAGATCAATTGGAAGTTCATTCTCTCAAATTTTTACTACATATCCCTCGCATATCAAGTTAGGATAAACTTTCTCGTTCATTTATGTGCTCAAAATAAATAATGTACTGGCTCTAACAGGTTTCAATTTCAACTCATATACCATTGTACTAGCAATAAAAGAATTAAGTGTAGAACCATCATCAATCAATACATGCATATCTTAACCACAAATATTTAAATACATTCTGCAAGCCTCCTCGTAGACTTTGGATCTGCCTCGATCATTGCAATGAGTCTTTTCTCGTACTGGTTGTGTTATACTGCATATCGATCCGACCATTGGTAAGGGTGGGCAAACTATAGTTTGGTAGTGAGTATCGTCAAACCGCCACCATATAAAGGTTTCGCAGTTTGACCATTTTGCAAACCACTACAAAAAAGTAAACTCTCAAAATCGCGCCCAAATAGGTTGCGGTTTGTGCGGTTTGATCAGTTTGGTTTCATGATTTTTCTACGACACATTTTCAATAAAAAACAAAAACAAAACAATCATACATATTACATACCATAAAGTCCATACAAGTTCAATGTTCATCAACAATTTAACATAACAGACATGTTGAAAAAAGAACATTGTAAACCATCACCAACTTTTCTAAAAAAATTGTCATCACCAATTGGCCTAAGATCATTCATATGTGAGTCATTATAATCAAAGAAGGTAGTAATAATAATGATCTCTACAAAAATAAGACATGATAAGATCAAATATGATGTCATCTCTATATTAGTCAAAAAATAAAAAATAAGATTGATATGAATTTGCATTTTTTAATCAACAACTTTCCAGTTAATCTTGCACTGATTAGTTGATTCATCCATATATACTAGGTATCGTATTCCTTTGTAGACTATATTATGTGAGTGCTAAACTTGGCGCCATGGACCATATTCTTAGTGTCAACTATGGAAGGAAGTTCCCCAACAAGGCTCTCAACCTGGTAGAGTGAATCTCATAAACTTAAGGATGATGGTTTAAAACTCACCCAAAAACATAAGTTTTTTTGGGATGGGAAGGATTAGTATGAAGTAGCCACTAGTGATGGGAGGCAGTGGTGGAAGGCAGCTATTGGTAGTAAGACGCAACAATGGGAAGACTAGCGATGGGAGGCGTGGTTGTGGGAGGCAGGACTGGTGGGAGGCACAACTAAAATGGTCAATTGGTGGGAGGCGTAGCTATGGGAGGTGTCGACTGTGGCGATTGGATGCGTCAATTGGATGGAGCGGTGGGAGGCACGGCTGGTTCGAGGCAGCGAAGACTGGTGGGAAGTGATGATGGGAGGAGGTAGTGGGAGGATGTGATGATTTTTTAGAGTTTGAGAGAGAGGGGTAGCTGGAGAGTAAACAATCTTTTGCTTACACTGTAACTTGTTAGGGTTTGTGATGTAAATTGAAGGGATTTATTAAACTACCCTCGGTTTGGTGAACTGCAATTTTTCAAAATAAAAATCGCCACCAAATCGCGATTCCGCGGTTTTTAAGTTTTTCAAGCCGCCCCTAAATTTTATTTTTAAAAACCAAAGCAGACCATGCGATTTAGGCAATTTGGGCGAATTGGGCGATTTTGCGGAGACCGCTGCTTATGCCTAGCCGATGGCATAAAACAATCTCTCTGAATAAGCTTTGCTTGCCCACACCGATAACATATTGTAGAAGCCCTCTAAGAAAATCTACTGGCATGTGAAACATGCCCAGACCCACTCAGTTTATATGATGACTGAGTCCTACTCTTGCTTTTACCTATAGACTGAGGTGGTGACAATGGTGGTTTGCCTATAAAAGCCTGAGAAATGGGTGGAACCGGTGCACTTACAAATGTCCTCTTACAGAACCTTTATGTGTAGCTACTCTAACCGCACTCCTCTATCTTTTTGACAACTAAGAATAAATAAACTCTTGGGTTCTCTAACTTTTAGGGAACTGTGGTACTCGTGGTGGCATATATATTACTCTTCAGATTCTAGTCAATTTGGTTGCTTTCACCTTAATCGCACTCTCAAAAATAAAATCATAACTAGTGCGAGGATGAGACGAAATGACAATATGACATAATTCAGTCAATTGAGAAACATATTTGTTTTGTTCTCATCTGACTCCACCATCTCAAGAGCGTACTCGCTCAACTCGGTAAACCTACTCGTGTTTTCCCTTACAGACATGGCTTCCTATTTCAATTGTATAAACTCAGTCTTCTTCCTGTTCCTCACTAATTTCGAGAAATTTTGCTTGTAAAACACAGTACTAACTGTGACGAAGTGGTAACAGTTTTTCCTTCTCTCTAGGGAAATCCACGAGTACATTCTATCAATAAAAATGTGACCAGTTTAACATTAAGTCGATCCTCAACATGCATAGCAATAAATTATTGCTCCATCTCTAATATCCAAGTCACAACTACCCCTTACTTCATGATGTCGTTAAACCTCACAATGTTGTATTTCATAAATTCTTTGCGAGTTTTAAGAAATGAAGCCTTCTCATAATAAAATGGCACTACGGCAGTTGTTTCCGGCATTTGAACATGTGCTAGAACTAGTTGGGCAGAAGTCACTACTATTTTAGCTCCACCCTCAGCTCTGCTAACCTCGGGATTGGTTGCATGTCGTGCCTCAGGTCGTTGTACTGGTGGTCCCATCTGAGCCATCAACATTTCCATAAGCTTCTCCTAAGACTCCATAAGCTCCCTCATTTGCTACTCCATCTTATATTTCTATTGATCCTTATTTTTTCGGTCACCTTAAGGTCCAGGCATCTGCGAACTCCCTGATCTGCCATTAAGTTCTAAAATCAAAGGAGAGATAAGACCATTAGGGTAATATTTAGAGAAAATAAGGAAATCATATCTATACAGTAGATAACAATAAGTGCAGCAAATAACGCATAATAATAGTTTCATTTTTATGTCCCCTAAAACCGTAACAAAAAATCGTTTATCATGCCATAAGATTATTCATAACTCGAGACAACTCTCAGAATTAGTAAACTTAACTTTTGATACTTAGGTGTATCAGAGTCAATAACTTAGGTTTACCATCTCACTTAGCTTCTAAAATCAAACTATATCAGAGTTACTTCTTTATTTCTAAGTTATAAGCCTAGCTCTAACATTGAACTGTAATAGAGCTAATATCCTAAGCTCTAACATCAAGCTATGACATAGCCAATAACCTTGTCTTTGATATTAAACTGTTGTAAAGCTAATAAAATTAGACTCTGACTAGGCTCTGATACAAAGCTATATCAGAGCTATTACTTGTTTCCAAGTAATAAGATTATGTTCTAAAATAGGCTCTAATACCAAGCTGTAGCATCCCATATCCTGATTAGGGAAATACTCGGCCTTAAACCCTAATTAAGCCTCAGTAACCCACCAGACGTAACTAGAGCAAGCAGCCTATCCATCCGTACCTAACAAACTCAACCTGTATATCGATATCGAATTAAGAATTCAAAATATACACAACAAAAAATTACAACTTTTTCGATAATCAAAACGATATGCATAAATACAAATTTTATCAAATTCCAAGACTCGTTTATAAAAACCTTCCAACCCTGTTCATTTACAACAAAGTAGTTCAACACAGTCTATACATATACATGAAGGTTTATTACATCATAGAGAAGATAGTAAAACTCCTAAATCTTCTTTTTTCCCTTCGTTTAAGTGATCGTGACCACAAGTATAACGGTTCAATTGTAGTATTAATGTGATCAATAAAGGTTGATTACAAATATTATCCTCTGAGAAAGGTTTATCTAGACACGATTCACTTAGTTGAGTTCACTATATTGTTAAAATGATATTTTTAATTTGTTTAACTAAACTACTCTATTATATAAAAATAATAATGCAAATTAACTTGTACTCTTATATTGAGAAGACTCTTAGTTCACAACTTCACATAGGTAATAAATTATTATGCTTTCATACCTCACTTTCTTCATCTTCATTATGTGTGTGCAATGCATAATTAGAATAGACAGATTACCTTAAAGTTCACTTCAACCCACTGTCGTGGTTAAAAGATCCTATTGTGCAAACTAGAACTCCACTTATCGGTGTGAATAACATAAGTCTCAATAGCATTAAGTTCCAAATCTTTAGACTCATAACCACTTAAGTTTACTATCCATGCCTCCCTAATCAATAACTATCTATTGATGCTAAATATCATACGGTTGTATTGTCCATATATGGCTTAAAAGCTCCAATGGTCATGATAACCCTAAAACCTCTAATCAACAAACACGTGATCAGGATGTTTATAGCATTACGTATAGAATCAATACAAACTCTAACCATTGCATTTTTTAACTTTATAATACATTCATACTTCTTTTAGCATAGCATTTATACATTAAGATCCATTGATCCCTAAGATAAATAAACTATTCACTCATCATTGAAATCAACATACACATCATGGTATTTATTGAAATCAAAGATTAAATTAAATAACTTCAATTAAATCAAAGAAACATTATCGAATAACCAAAATAGAAGTCTTCAATGTCTTCTCTTTTAAACCTTTTTTCAATACTTAAGAACTATGATCATATAAGGCGGTGGGTGATAACTAGTGTGTTTACCACATTTTAATACATATTTATACTTCTAAGACTCATAAGAATACAATTAGAAACCCTAATTAACAATTCCAAACGAACTAGAACTCTCAAAATTTCTTATTTTATTTCCCAGTAATGTATGTAAGTGATCTAGTGTGCAATGCCACGGCTTTGACCCTGTGTGTATTGTCTCGGCGTCGTGTGTACTTCCCTATGTTGCTGCCACTACATCGCCTATACTTCTTCTCTACCTTGTCTTTACTCCTTGTCCACGCCTTACCCATGCCTTGTGGTCTCTTCCCATAGTGTCAAGCCTCTATACCATGGCGTCAAGTATGTGTTTGTGCTTTTCTCTTCATTTCATCATGAAATCACTTCTTTGTCTCCTTTATACCTTGTATGCCTAAAAATACATAAACAACATCAATTATAGCTCATTCTGAGATATTTAGTCTAATTATACTACTAAACTAATCATATATAAGTCTAATTAATCACTTATCATGAAGCGCTATGCAGAGAACCTAAAATGTTAAATTTGGGATAAGCACTCCAAGTTGTTGTATGTAAGGATTCACAAAGTCATCAATATTCCATATAATAATCAAGAGTAATATGCAATAATAATATGCACCAAAGATAACTAACGGGATTATGAAAAGCATATAATCCAATAAATAAAACCATATAATCTAATGATAACAAATGCAAGTCACACCGTCAATGACTATTACACTGTGTTTCCCATTTCATTCCATTGACATCATTAATGTGATTACTAGACCAACACATCGCTTTATGTGATGTCTAGCCAATCCATTAATATTTAATGGTTCTATCCCAAAACCTCTAGTGAACATGTAATCCATGCAACCTTTTAGCTAAGTAGGATTTAACATATAGATTGGGACCCATATCATATACAACATGTTCTCAATTTCATGATTTACTCCCGCCAATAACATCAAACATTGTTTTCCATTTATTAAACCCATCACAGTGTAGATAGCCCCCATTCAAGTCCATAAAATATATGAACTACATATATTATAATAGCCATGCAACATTGATAAATAAGTGAATCCATACTTACCTCGGTTTAGGTTTCATTTCCAAATTTCCTAACTTCTCAGGTAAAGCTTTCTCGGTGTTCTAAAACCTATCACAAACCATTTATGGCTAATATAGGTCTAATACCATGTATTTAGAACCCCTAAGTCAGTCCCTAATACCTCAAAAATTCTAAACAAAACACAGCATAGTTGTTGTTTTTTGAAGTGGAAGCGTGTTCCCTCATTTGGTGGGGCGCACTCTACCAACTAGGTTCCCGATAACTTATGAAGGAAGCGCGCTCCTTTGCTAAAATGAGCGTGCTCTACCCTTCACAGTCTCAACAGTGAACAGGGCATCAGCCTCTATTCAATCTATCGAACCACAATAACAACATCAAAAACTACCTCGATACATCAAGGAAGACCTTTAGTGAGGTATAAACCCATTTCTAACCATCCATAACAACAATTCATAGAGGAATCATCACCTACTTATGAATTGAACTTCAAAAACTCAAACCCAACTTACCTCAGTGATGATCAATGGATTTGTAATGGTTTGATCTCTTCAATTCACATTGAAATCCTTTCTGAACAACCCCTCAAGACCAAACCCTCAGCTCTCTCTCTCTCTCTCTCTCTCTCTCTCTCTCTCTCTCTCTCTCTCTCTCTCTCTCAAATCAAACAGTGAACAAGTGAAGATAAGTTTGAAATTTTTTATTTATATATATATATGAGTTTTACTCGAGATATGTGTCACATTATTTCGAGGCTAATCAAGTGAATAATGAGTTAAAATGACACACATCTTAACACCATATTCACTTGCACTTATCTCGAGGTGATCCAACTATCCATATTACTCAAATCAAAGTTATAGTTTTAATTATATATATTTATATATCAATTATATATAATATATACCTCATGGGTTTTATCATCAATAAATTCATCGAACATGCCTACGAGTATCTCGGGTATACACATTCATTTCACGACCCTCTCGTCGCACTTGGCATACCGACTATTTATTAATTATTTATTTATTTTTTAATTATAGGTTTGTATATAAATTTCCCTTTTATACTACAACTTATAAAATCAATAAACATTTCATATAAACATAAATCCACATACATGCAAATCGAGGTACGCTGAAATTAATTACGAATCTAACTCAGCTTAATTAAGATTCGGGTTAATACTAATTACTACCTTAGGGTAACGAGTTGTTACAAGATGTCTCCACGCTGACTGTAATTAAGTTGCTAATGTAGAGCTCCCGCTTGCAAGTTATCTTACGATCGTATGGCCCATTAGTTAGAATGAAATACTGCCAATTGAGAACTGAGTTTTGTTTTTCACACACGATGTGCGAATAGGGGATATCTATGTTATCAAAACACGGGGCGCCCATGTGTGTGATTGACCTAACCTGACAAGAAAGTGTACATATGGTGTACGAGTGGGAGATGTTGGGCCACATTATAAATATAAATAGAACGGATGAAGTTGAATTAGCTTTGATAGCTAACAATATCCTTTATCACAACTATCCTTATCTTTTAGGAAGTCCCAATAATGATGGGATAATAAAATCAAGTAATATGTGATTTGGGAACAAGGCTTTTGGAAAGTTTGTGGTGCAAAGATTATTCTTGGAGTGCTTCTAAATACTCTTAGGCTGTGAAAAAACCGCGAGTTCCACGCAATTACAATAGGAGAAATGTACGCTTCCGCCATTACTTTCAATTCCTATTTGCGTAAAACCTTCAATAAACGGATGAACTGTAATGCGTTTATTTTCTATGTTGACTCAAAAAATATAAATTTTTACTATTAATGTATCAATAAACACATGGATTGTAGTGTCTTTGTTTTCTATTGTTTTTTTACCTATTAAGTTGTTTAGTTAGAGAAAAAATAAGAAACCACCTTAGAGAAGATTTTATGGAGAAACTAGTTTTTTATTCATTTTATATATGTGTGATGTACAACAATCCTTGTATTTTACTAAAAGAGTATTTTACTCTTGGTAATTTTTCACTAATTTTTAGTTAAGTTGCGGGGTCTTGGAGGCCGTTGAAGATAGATCATTCTTATCAATGATGATTTCTCCATCGAAATTGTCTCTACTTTTTTTCGATTGCCACAATTGGACTAAGATTTATGCTTCTTTCAAAATCTTTGAGCTTCGTTTTTGAACCACTATACCTATTGAGGCTTGAGGATTTTCCGGCGATGATGACTCTGACACGTATATTCTCTTAGTCCTCTCGATGCTTTCATATATTAATTATGGGTGTGTGGAGGATATTATAGGGAAAATATATCATAAATATAAACCGATCATCATTAACCCATATTTCAATCATGGCTTAACCCAGGGGAAGATAAAATCCCAGAATTTGAAGTCAAATATCTTTGTTTCTTATTATTAGATATATTTAGGCATATTTTAATTTCCCTTTTTATATTATCACCTTACCTTTCGTATTAATCAATTAGAGGCTAAATCCCTCTTAGCCGTTAACTAGCCGTTATATAGGCGTTGTAAATTTATATATTTATATTCATGTATTGCAAAGGAATGAACACAACTTTGAATGCAATTTTGAATTCTCTCATTTCTTTCTCAAGTTTATTATGGTATCCGAGCGATGATCATTCTATTCATCAATGGATATCTTCAATTATGCACAAGTTCAAAAGAAGCTCGTTGTTGCTACTGTAGATAATGTGGTGGTTAACGCTTTCATGACTTCTAACATTTCTTCCACTTCCAACCCTCTAATTCATTTTGTAGGAATGACTTCTAACATTTCTTTCACTTATAACCCTCTAGTTCATTTTACAGGAATGACTTCTAACATTTCTTCACATCCTATTAATAATTGGGTTATTGACTCGGGTTGCACCGATCATGACACATGATTTAAATTCTTTACATGATATAAAACCTTATTAAGGTTCACCAATTAAATTACCAAATGGTAATTTCGTTTCCATATGACATATTGGTGCATGTAAAAGAGCACATATAACACTTAAAAATGTTTTATATGTTCCTTCATTTAAATTTAATTTGATTTCTATTAATAAGATTACAAAAGATCTAAATTGTTCTGTTCAATTCATTTCTAACTATTGCACATTTCAGGATCTACTCTCTAAGAAAGCAATTATAGTGGGTAAAGAATGCATGGTCTTTATTATCTAGATACTAATGTCATTCATTTTACTTCTTTCCTAATTTCTCGTAATGTAGATTTATGGCATTGGCGTCTTGGACATCTAAGTTCTAATATTTTACCAAAGGTTCCTAATTTAGACTCTAATATTTCATTTTCAAATAAATGTTCATGCACAATATGCCCTTTGGCCAAGCAATTTTGTTTACCTTATAGTCATAGTACTGCTTAATCTATTGCTTTTTTTGACTTAATTCATGTTGATGTTTGGGGACCGTATAGTAATTGTTCTATTATCGATGCACGCTATGTTTTAACAATCGTAGATGATTATTCATGCTACATGGGTATATTTAATGCAATAAAAATCACAAGTATTTTATTATCTCCAATTTTTTTATTTTGATTAAAAATCAATTTAAAGTTTCTATTAAACAAATGCGTTCTGACAATGGTTTAAGTTTTTTTAATAAAAATATTAATGATTTTTTGCTTCAGTTGGTGTTGTTCATCAACATAGTTGTGCTTACACGCCCCCAACAAAATGGTGTGGTTGAATGCAAGCATAGTCACTTGCTTAATGTTGCACAAGCACTTCGTTTTCAAGCAACTTAACTTTAAAATTTTGGAGCGAGTGTATCCTTACTGCAGTTTATTTAATTAATAGGACCCCATCTAAAGTCCTCGATGAAAAAACTCATTATGAATTACTCCCTCCGGTCATTTATATAAGTCGTTCTAGCAAAAAAATTTGTTCAAAATTGTAAGTCATTTTCAAAATTCAAGAGTGTATTTATTGCTTTTTTACCCTTAGACAAATCAAACATTTATGATTTTTCAATTCTTCAATTCATTTAATATCAAATGACATATATGTAAATTATACTCGTAACTAAGGTTGCTTTAATTCTTGTGTCTTTACCTTAAATGGCTTAAATAAATGACCAGATGAAGTATCATTTAATAAATTGCCTACATACATACATTTATGTATTTTTTGTTGTTTATGATTTGGTCGTAATACTCATATTCAACATAAATTTGATCTACATGCTTTTCCTGGAATTTTTATTGGATATCCTTTTGCCCGAAAAGGCTACAAAATATTTGATATTCAAAGTCAAAAGATCTATGTTAGTCGTGATGTCATTTTTCAAGAAAGTATATTTCCTTGTCAATCTTTTAATTCATATAATTCTTTTTTAAAAATAAATATATCGTTTCCAATAGTTAATGAGGAACCGTCTATGACAGATGAAGAATTATTTCATGAACCATCTCATCATAGTATATCACTTTCTATGCCTATTGCTACACTTATTGTCTCTCATAATAATAATGAGCCCAATTTAGATTTAGTGCAAGTTGATGATCCTCCTCTAAGGAGTTCATCACGAGTATCGCAACCATCAATAAAATTGAAGGATTATTATTATTATAATGCTCAAACATCTTCATTATCAAAGCAATATTTTTTATCTTATAATAAATTTTCTCATGCACATTATTCTTTTCTTAGTTCTTTATCTTCTCTTGTAAAACTCAATAGTTTTTCTCAAGCTAAGCATTTTCCCGAATGGCAACAAGCAATGAAAATTGAACTTCGTGCATTAGAAACTACTAACACTTGGTCTCTTGTTTCTTTACCCGTTAATCAAAATCCAATTGGTTGTAAGTGGGTTTATTAAACAAAGCGTCATGCTGATGGTAGCATTGAACGCTACAAAGCATGTTTAATGGCAAAAAGGTACACCCAAACTGAAGAAATTGATTACCACAAAACATTTGCACCTGTTGCAAAATTAGTAACTATGCGAACATTATTGCCTATAGCATCAATAAAGCATTGGCCATTACATCAATTTGATGTTCAAAATGCATTCTTACATAGTGATTTATATGAAGATGTCTACATGCTCTTACTACCTAGTCATCTTCGTAAGGGGAGCAAGATTTAGTATGCAAATTAAATAAATCTCTTTAGTGTTTGAAACAAGCATCTCGAAATTGGTTTGTAAAATTTTCCACTGCTTTATTATCTATTGGATTTATTCAATCACATGCTGATCACAAACTTTTTATATTGCGAAATGATTCTTTATGTACTATTATTCTTATTTATGTTGATGACATTGTGGTTACAGGAAATAACCCTGATGCCATTCTTGAAGTCAAAAGATTCATTTTTAGTCAGTTTCTAGTTAAGGATTTAGGCATACTCAAATATTTCCTTGGACTTAAAGTTGCCCATTCACCAGAAGGCATCAATTTAAGTCAACGAAAATATGTGCTAGATTTGCTTAATTATTCTGGGCTCGCCGGTGCTCACATTGCAGATACTCCAATGGAACAACACCTCAAACTTGACAACGGGAGTTGTGACCTTTTAGCGGATCCCTCCATCTACCACCAACTAGTTGGTCGACTCATCTACCTCACCATTACAAGGTTAGACATTACTTTTCACTGTTAATATCTTGAGCCAATTTATGAATCAACCTCAAAAGCCACATCTTGATGCTGCTAATCGTTTGTTGCGTTATTTGAAGAAAACTCTCGGGTCAAGGTATTTTACTATCATCTTGTTCATTACAGCTCACAACATATAGTGATTCGGATTGAGCAAGTTGTCAAATGACAAGATGTCAACGGCGGGATTTTGCATTTTCTTGGTTCAAGTCCAGTTTCTTGGAAAAGTAAAAAATCAATCCACCATATCTCATTCTTCCGGCAAAGCTGAATATCGCTTAATCGCCATGACAACTCATGAGATTGTTTGACTATCTACATTACTTCAAAATCTTGGTGTTTCATTTTCTATTGGAACTATTCTTTATTGTGACAATTAAGCAGCACGCCATTTGCAATTAATCCAATCTTCCACGAGCGCACAAAACATATTGAGATAGACTGTCACGTAGTACATGAGAAGCTTCAACAAGGTTTTACTTCAACTTCTTCCCATTTCCTCTCATGATCAAGTTGTCGACATCCTCATCAATCATTGGGTAAAGATCAATTTTATAAACTGCATGAAAAGCTGGGCATTTTAAATTTACATGCTCCAACTTGAGGGGAAGTATTAGATATATTTAGGCATATTTTTATATTATCACCTTACCTTTTATATTAATCAATTAGGCTAAATCCCTCTTAGCCGTTAACTAGTCGTTATATAACAGTTGTAAATTTGTATATTTATACTCATGCATTGCAAAGGAATGAACACAACTTTGAATGCAATTTTGAATTCTCTCATTTCTTTCTCAGGTTTATTACTCATCAAAAAAAATTGTAGCAAGCCAACGGTTCTGCTTCTTAGGATTGCCAACCCTTTGCCAATTTATCATGCGTATCATTCATCAACACTTAAGTTCCTTGATTTGATTGCAAGTGGATGTGGATGCGAACACTTAAACTCAATGTTGGAAGAATTTTGAACATCAAGAAGGAAATTCATCCCTCTAGAAGCAACATTCCACCTCTCTCTTGGTGACGAGAACCGATAGTAGGCATCAGTCAGCATTTCACCAAGGCAAGCGTATTGCAGCATTGCAAGCAGGCACAATAGTACAACTATAGAACATATAAGAGCAAACTAATACTTTTCCGAACATTGAAATTACAAAGAAATTCAACAGCACAACGAGTTTGTTCTCATGCGTCTATCAATCCACTACAGGCTCGTTGGAAACTCGATAAAGAAATGATATCGCATGCTCCCTATTGAAACAAATGAAGGAACTCATGGGTAGTCCGTTTTGCCATCTCCATTATCAAGTTTCAAACTTTGATCTGGGCATTTCTGCTGCTGCATTTTTTGGAGACCCGGGATCTGCAAAACGGTTTACACCAAAAATATCATACGTGAGCTATCCAAATATATGTTTTCTGCAGACACATCAAACAGTGTTCATTTATCATGTTAAACTCGGAATCCAAACCTAAATAAATAAATAAAAGGAATGAAAAATAAGCCCCATGACTTAAAAGAAGCGACTTAAGAGAAGCATTAAGCCTCATGACTTAAGAGAAGCGACTCAAGACGCAGAAGCAATTCCTCCATAAAATAAGTATTAATTACTCCTTGAACATTTAGAAATTATGACATAGGAACATTTATATAAATATATATATAGTGTGCTTCTACCATGGAACCCAATTATATAGCATTTAGTATGCACTTAATGTGTTTTGCATTAAATGCACTACATCAATCACCATTAGATTAAAATTCCATAGTAATTCAATGGTGAGATATAGAGTTTCCATGACATGGGTGTATATATATAGATGTGTGTCAAATATACGTCCATGTCATGGGTACACTATTTACAACCATTGGGTTTTAATCCAACACAATAATCGAGACGTTATAAATGCGCAAAACATTTAATGCACACCAAATTTTGAGGGGTTCCCATATATATTTGAGCTCCTAGAATTTCCCTATGCATATATGCCATTTCCAACATATAAACAAGCAAAGACAACTTTTGCTTTTACTCCTACAATTTCCACTAGTTTTGTGTTATGAAACACAATCCATATGAGCAATTACGATCAAATTCCCTCTATTAATTTCTTAGTTCAACACAACAACAACAACCACAACCACAACCACCAAGTCGCATTCCTAATTTCTTTTTAATATTCTACAATTAGTGTGCTCCAATCCCAGCTTGCTTAAAGTAATTTTATAAGACCTCGACTAGGCAACTATGCTTTATGGTAGCGATTGAGTGTCGCAGAAATGAGAATGCTTAGATGGATGTGTAGTAAAGCTCGTAAAGATAGAAAAAACAAACACTGATGATATAGTATATGTTACACATTGCCTCATTTTTATGCATGCATTGCTTTTTTCCTACCCCAAAATTCACTCACTAAACTTGAGTGTTGCAACACCTAAAAATATCTAACTACAAAATGACTAAATGTACCTCTGATTGCATGATTACAAAAAAAAAAAAAAGAATGGATAAATGATGAACAAGTACAATTATCAGTTTAATTTGTAACCATAAGCAAATATATGTGAAATTCTAGTTATCATTAGCATGAAAAAAAAGTAGAAAGTGACGAGAGAGAGAGAGAGAGAGGGAAAAAAGGAGCTTCCATGAATAAATACACCTTAGAAATGATTTTAAGGGAAAATTGAAAGATCTGGGAGAGATTGAGGGAAGGAACAAAGATCAAAGATGGCTTTGTGTACAAAAAACAAGAAAATATGTAATTAGAGAGATGATGGATGGTGAATCAATCTAACAAACAAGCGAACCTTTCAATAGATTAAAGCAATCCAGCTCATGGAGCTGTGCTTTCCATTATGGATTACACTCCAAAAAGACATGTAGGGTTGATACTTTATAGCATGAATCCTTGAGACTCTATGTTCATGACTATAGAAAAAGAAGGGTTAAATTGAAAGATCCAACAAAGCATTGTGTGTCAGTGCCTCAAGGAAGCGAGGAGAGAGTGATTTATTGTAGAACAGAGGAAGAATGAAATAAATTCTCGATAATAGATTCAAGGGGTAAAGAACAATAGAAACTCCTCATCTTTCAATATTAAATATCATGCAAAATTATTCTTAAAAAAAAAAACTCATGCCAATTCAAGCCTCAACTAACATAGAATAATTCCCATCAAAATTATTAAAACAAGAATTTGGCATGTGATCAATACTAAAACAGACCCAAGACGAGCTAACTAATTGAGCTTGATGATTAAGCACCATCAAACAAGCACGTCCATGAGCCCATATCATCAAATATTCATCAGAAGACGAAAAAGAAAAGACGATGTAAATGCCAACCATCAAACTCTAAACAAAATATTTTTCTCAGATTCTTTGTCGTGCTTATCATGCACAAAGATAAATCATGAAAATCATCTTAAATATCCTTAATTAAATGATTACTAAGAGTAGGAGACTGAATGAATTGAATAAGTTGGATAATTTCTATTAAGAATTTAGAAAAGAATAACAAACAAAGAAGCTCAAACCACCAGAAAGGTAGAACCATGCAATGAAGTTTTAGAACTAACCTCAATACCATGGGGACCTATACGATTGCGAGAAATGAAATTTAGTACCAGAGAGGCAAATTCTTCTGGTGCATCTTCCTGCATGTTTCAAGGAATTGAAATGAATTAAAGTCATTCCAGAAACTCTTCAACAAGACACAATAAACAACAATAGGAAAAACCTGTATAGCATGACCAGTATGTCGAACAACCACCATTTGGAACTTGCCTTGCATTTGCCCTATTGTGAGGGACCTGTTACAGGTGAGTTACAAAGAATAAGCATGTAATCGTCGTTGGCTTGTGCTTGGCTAAAAGGAACACAATTTGAGTTGATTATGCTACTGCAATGTTTAACTAACCAACACTCCTGACTAAGCAAACTAACCAACATTTTAGTTGACTCATCATTCCACCTTACTTACAACACTCTCAAATACATTTTCCCAACTCTTCTCACTTCGTACACCAACTAGTAACACCTCTGTCACAACTAGAATCACAACTCGAATTAATCAACATTCTTCACACACAAAAGTAAATTAACCTTAGAAAATCCTCAATTGCCCAAACTACAATAATAATGAAATTGATAAGAGAGAACAACAAATTACAAAGATTCATGAAAAGACAGGGAAGTAGCGAGGATGGTGTGGCAACGGCCCATAGAACACGTCGCTGCCCTGTATGGCAGCGGCATAGAACACATGCTGCTACCACCTATGAAAG
The DNA here is from genome assembly GCA_039657365.1 of Stephania yunnanensis. NCBI lineage: Eukaryota > Viridiplantae > Streptophyta > Magnoliopsida > Ranunculales > Menispermaceae > Stephania > Stephania yunnanensis. Next base: position 7,831,272 of record CM077585.1, read on the forward strand.
CAGTCACCCATAGAACACGTCGCTGCCCTGTATGGCAGCGGCATAGAACATATGCCGCTGCCACCTATGAAAGCGGTCACAAGTATAGGCCGCTTCCGAAGGTGGTAGAGGCATATGTTCTATGCTGCTGCCATACAGGGCAGCGGCCTAGACTTATGGCCGCTACTATAGGACAGACACCCCGTTTAGCCGATACCCTGTTAGACAAATTGTATTTTACAAAACTGTGAATCAAATTTAGGATGCCAAGTTGTTGGTAGTGGGTTGTTGAGTGTAGGGATAAGGAGATGGGGACGGGGTGTAGAGAGTGAATAGTAGAGGAGAAGGAGATGAGGAGGGATGTAGAGAGTGAATAATAGAATAGGAGAAGAGATGGGAGGGCTGTAGAGAGTAGATAATAGAAGAGGAGAAGATATGTGTTTAATTTAGGGTGGGGTGGGGTGGGGTGGGGTGAGTGGGAGAAGGGCATGAGTTTAGGGATTAAAGTGAGAAGGGTTGTAGAGAGTGGATTGTAAAAAGGTGAAGATATGTTTTTAGTATTTAAATTGAATATAAGGGCTTATATGTAATTTTAAGTAGGAGTATTTTAGTCTTAAAAATTATTAAGTTAATAGGGGGCTGATATAGGGTAGAGGGGGGCTAATAGTCACTTCCTTTATTTATAGACTCAAAATCTTAATTGATATTTGACTCTGACCCACAATTTTAATCATACTCAAACTAAATACTACCAATACATATCTAAAACAAACCAAATCCTATAACTTATACTCTTTTACTAGACATAAACTAAAACACTTAATTCCTAATTAGATTAGGATATCAAATTTGGAGTTTAAACCAAATTCCAACACTTGCTTTCTTCCTCTCCTTATTTCTTCTCTCTTTTTGTTCTCTTTTTCTTTGCAAGTGTGTAATGGTGTGGTGTAGGGGGCTGGACTTCATTTCCCTCGTGGAGTAAAACAAATGAGCCAACCAAAGGGGTGACATAAATTAATACATCCAACTGAAAGCTAACAATAAATGGCTCACATCAATAGCAAAGAGAAAATCCAAGATCAATCTCCATTTTGAAATAGCTCGATTCTTAAAAATTAAAATAAATACCAAACATGCCCTAGCTTTGATGCTATTATCCAACTAGTGGAACAGATCAAGCAAAACATGTTCATCTGTTTTACGCATTATTGTTGTATGTTTAATCCACTACCATGCCTCTTAACTAATCGGCTGGCTTAGTTAATCCACCAGCCAGATTAACTAGTCCAAAGTGTGGCTAAGTATAGTTCTAGCATCTCTACGAAGAAACTTGAGTTTTCTAGCATTTAAAGTGAAATTCCACAAACTTCCGTATACCAGCGAAATTTTATCAAACTTCCATCGTCGAAGTTAACTTCCTCGAATGAATTTTGAATTTTAAGTAAGCGAAGTCGAAGTATCGAACCTTGATCTAAACCCTAAATAAAAACCCCCACAAGATTTAATCTCACAGTGTAGCACACCCGCTTGCAGGACCGTATGTCTCGGCTCTCTCAAACAACTCACATAACACTCTATCAATCCTGCGTGCCCATGTACATGCATACAAGCATGTATATATACATCACTGCCCACACTTAAATCGCACATCAAAGTTGATGTCCGAATACAATTCACTATTGTATTCGGTTAACACATATAACAATACAATTGGATCAAAACACTTAATGTTTGATTCCAATTAAACTAGTGACACCAAGCATGACTCCATGTTGTACTTCAAGTCCAACTCCATAGGTTCATCTACATGTGCACATTATCAGTGTCTAACTCCAACTATGATTCCAATTGCACTTCAAGTTTGAGCCACCAATTCCAACAAATCTTCACCTTGGCGCAAACTCACCACCTTGTTCTTGCCCCACCGCCCTCTCGAGCAACCATCCTCAACACCGAGAATGAACAAAGTCCAATCCACCCTGTTTGGACTTATCAAAAACTGGAACCCACTTCTTGATCAACTTTTGAGACTCAAACCTTGCTCCATGTCTCTGCACCAAAATAAACAAGTTTTTCTTCCTCACACCTTTCATGACCAACAAAGACTTCCTAAATATTTTCAATACTGCACCTCGCCCAGAGTACCTGTAACCCTCATAATCTAATTTGGAAAGAGAAATTAGATTTTGAGTACAACTCGGCACATGTCGAACATCCCGAAGCGTTATGACGCATCGTCAAACGACTTTAGCTAAACTTAACGAGACTCTCAATATCGGTCGTAGAGAGCCATTAGTCATCGACATAACTTTGCCACCCGTACAACTTGCATAATTACCAATCCATGCCCTAAGTACGCAAACATGCCCTGTGGCCCCGTTGTCAATTACCCATTTTCCCTTTTGATCATCAATCATATTCTTTGCTGGACACATGATAATTACTATCAGTCTTGAGAACTAACAAATTGCCAGCGTCATCACCTTCAACATAGAATCCCCTTTGTTGAACCAAAGCTTTTTGTCGAACCCGTTCCTTTACCTTTTCTATTCCCGCAGTCTCTCCTTAGATGCCCTGGTTGACCGCATCTCCAACAGACTGCTTTCCCGTACTTCTTGTAACCCTTCCCAACAGCTACCAAACACAAGCTTTTAGATGAATTTGTTGATTTCACCTTTCATCAATTTCTCCTCATATATTAACATGGCAGCAATGAACGAAAATTCGATAAAATTAGTCAAAGTTTGGGCGAAATTTATCGAAGTTGAAGGGATCGAAACGAAGTTCAAAGGTAGTTTTAAAACTATAAAACTATAAAACTTCAGTGAAGTTTATGTTGAAAATCAACAACATTGATACAAATTGATATGGATTGCTAAAAACAAAGAGAGATTGCAAACTTTTCAGTCAAAAAAATCGAGTGTGTGTAGGAGACGAAAGGGTTGAGGGTTGTAATTGATGGTGGCTTTTTGGGGTTATTAAGAATTTTAGAGTGACTCACTTTTATACACACATCTTTACACCAATCATGCGATCCCTTGATTTTGCATCAAGATTCAAAGTATGCATCAAGATTCACTTTTGCACACACATCTCTACAACGCTTTGTAATTTTTTTATTGATATAATGTCAAAAATGGTTATTTTCTTTTGCTTTAAATACTGACCCATATAAAAAAATGTTTCATAATTTTAATCGTACTTATGAGAATGTGCAATTAATAAAATGGTTAGAGAATCAAATTAAGTGTAGTTATTATCTCTAAAAAGTAATCTACCATACACAGTATGCATGACTAATGCCAATAAAATTGACTTAAAATCATTAAATTGTAAACTTTTTAGGTATAACCGTATAAATGCATAATTGTGCTTGTTTTGACATCATATAAAATGATTTTTAGTTTATCAACCATTTAAATAAAAATTTCTTAAAATTCTTTAAGTTAGCGAATTTTAACCAAAATTCTCCACGTCGAATTAAACTTCTCCGAATTAATTCCAATTATCAAGAGGGCGAATTATAAGGCGAAAGTGAAGTTTCGATCCTTGCATGGCAGTGACCTCTGCTAAATTGATGGTTTCCTTGTCATACATGTGTGTTGGCTTCATGTGCTTGAATGAAGGCGGAAGTGACTAGATGAGTTTGAGCGCATGATCCTCATCACTGACTTGCTCTCCCAACACCTCAAGTTCCGAGACAATGTCATTAAGAGCACTAAGATGATCAAATACTTGTACTTTCATCCATTTTCGGGTGATGGTAACGCTCTTACAGGTAGAACCGATTTGACATGTTTTTCGTCAAATACATAGCCTCCAATTTCTCCCAAAGACCTTTCACCGAAGAAATATTCCACATGTGTGAAAGAACATTCTTCGCCAAATGGAGTCTTATGACGCTCACTACCCTCAAATCCAACTCTTCCCAATTCACATCACTTTCCTTCCATGACCTTTTAATGCTTGACGTAGCCCCAAATTGAATCAACAAATCTTTGACTTGAATTTGCCACAAGCCAACATTTATCTTCCCGTCAGACTTCTCCACATCGAACTTCATCGCACTTTTGTACTTTAGCATCTCTAAAACTTCACGTTAATTGTGTACCTCCTCAGATCTGAATCTTGGCTTTGATCCAATTTGTTGTGACAAATTACCGCGGAATACCCAAGATCGCGGTCACACGAGTACACCTAAAGATAAATAACCAAAGAGAAAATAGCGAATACAAGAATTTACGTAGAAAACCCCAAAATCAGGGTAAAATCCACTATCAATAGTTTAGTACACAAAGGAAAAATCTCCTCTATCTAAACCCTAGATAGAAACCCCAACAAGATTTAATCTCACTGTATCAAATACCCGCTCGCAGGCCCATACGCCATGACACAACTCTCGGCTCTCTCAAACAACTCACGCAACACTCTATCAATCCTGCATGCCCATGTATGTGTATACAAGCATGTATATATACATCAATGTCCATACTTAAATCGCACATCAAAGTTGATGTCCAAATACAATTTACTGTTGTATTCGGTTAACACATCTAACAATACAATTGCATCACAAACGCTTAATTTTTTATTCCAATTAAACTAGGGACACCAAGCATGACTCCATGTTGTAATTCAAGTCCAACTCCATAGGTTCATCTACATGCACACATTATCAGTGTTTAACTCCAACTATGATTCCAATTGCACTTCAAGTTTGAGCCACCAATTCCAACATGTAGACATATGGCATACAAGCATATATCATGGTTTAACGTTTTAAACATCAAAATTAATATAGGTAAAATAAGCAAACAAATATAAACGAATACATAAATAGAGAACTTAGACGATTAAGATTTCCATTTATTGATTGATTAACATATTTTAACCAATTCTTAACGAGAAATAGCTAAAAAGCAGACGAGTGAAGATCTTGGTTACAAAAAAGATTTCAACCATGGTGATGTATCCCATGCACATGTGGTACTAAATATGCAATCTGGCAAGTTGATACAAAACATGCAAAAGTGCAATAGATGATCCTAGGTATAGATTCCACTCTCAGCAAAAGAAAACTACAAGCTTCTAGGAAAGGTACGTGTTTTCAGGAGAACCTGTCAAGCCTGTCGGTTCCTGCTAAAAGTAAGAGTTTGGGCATTGGACACGACAAAAACAAATCTGAAAGGCCTTCGTACCTGGAGAAAAATCATAAAAGGGATTACATATCAGTTAAATTAAAGTACTTTTTCAAACAATAGATTATACTCATCATTGCTAATGCACACTATCAAAACCCAGGTACATTTTTACAATTTTACAAAAACAAGAGTTATAGCTATTGGGGAGGGGGGAGAAGAAGCAAGAGTAATATTTAACTAGCCATCTCCACCAAAGTTGTCAAATCGGAATCGAATCGTAAAATCGGTAGGGGCGTGTCGTGAATCGAATCGTAAATCGTAAGAGTTATTCAAATTCTTTAAAATGCTTCTAAATACTTTTTATTTGTGTGTTTCTTTATGATTTTTCAGTTTTTAATGATATATAATCGTTTCAATAAAAAATTAAATGAGAACAACTATTTTTTTAAGAAAAACTGTTTTTTTACTGATATGCCAAAACATATCTTAATTTGTGTACAAATGTGTGCGGGTAGGGTACTTATTTATTAGCCAATAAAGAATTGGGCTTTTGTGTGAATGACATTTGGTGCGAAGTTGAGTTGGGGAGAGACACGGAAGATCGATAGAAGAGGGAATGTACGATGAGAAGATGAAGGGATTGTTTCGATCTTTTGCCTTTGATACTCATCCGACTCTCTGTCTCTCTCTCATATCCTCTCTCTTTATGTCTCTCTCTCATCTTGACTCTCTCTCACATCCTGAATTGATGCCCTTAAAAGCTGAAACGACCATTTTCTTTCTTTTTTTCAATTTTTGGGGGTCACTAGACCATTTGTGAATCGTTCGATTCGCCAATAACTCGTTCGATTTTTTTGAAAATAGAGTTGAGTGCCAACTCAACTCGGTTTTCATGCCCACCACGTCAACTCGTACGATTTGACTAGCAAATCGTACGAGTTTGACAACATTGATCTCCACTAGTAGAGTGTATTTCAAATGTCATGAACCTTAAGCAAGAGTAATATTTAACTAGCCATCTCCACTAAGAGAGTGTATTTCAAATGTCATGAACCTTGCTTCGTCAAGTACATCATATGTATCATATAGATTTAGTAAAAGTAGGAAGCGTACTTCTAAACTTCTAACATTCATTGCATCAAAAACTATTTATGGGTAATATAATTTGATAGGTTCTTATGTGATGAATTAGAGTAAAACGTTATAATAGGAGTAAAGAGAGCAATTGAGGATCATTGTAAATATCCTTCTCGAGTTGGAACTCTAAGAGTTTTGTTAGGACAGTGTAGATCTCTTGAATATCTAATTTGGTATTCTTGCTTGTTGTAGTTCCCTCTTGACCCAATGAATAAAGCGAAAATGAAAAGGCTAACACTTGATTAAGCCGTAAGAAGAAGACAAGAAGTTTCTACACCAAAACTTAACACTCAAACTTGAGCAAAGGAAGGGCGAATCTTAATTCTTATTTAATAATTCAATGTCTAACAATGGTGGAGGAATTACATATTTATAGGGTGTCATAAACACACCTAAATAGAAGGAAATAACAAAATTGGAAACTTTTTAAAAACATAGATACTAATACCACAAATAAAAAACTGCTAAAAAATTAACAAGGAAAGAAATCCTACTACTAGTTTGGAAATAGGAACTAGCATAAATAAGCAACTTTTAAATAAGAAACACTAAAATTTAGTAGTTTCTTATTTAGGATTTATGTTTCTTATTTAGGATTTATGAGCTTTCTTCTTGGACTTTTGTTGTTCGGCCCAACCCATAAACACCTCCACTACACGTTCTGTGTCACCTCTTTTGATCAATAAAAGCTTTGTTCCAGTTTGATATTCTCTCATAATTCTCATAAAATAGCTGCTAGCTATGATATCAGAAGTAAATACACAAGTTTCTAGTTCAAATAAATTGAAGGGGCAGTTGCAATAGATATCAATGCCACGGTTCTGTAAATGAAAAGTTAATTACAAAATATTAAAACTTATGCATAAAAAGTAGGATCTTCAGTCTGCGATCAATGGTTAATAACTTTGGCCATCGAATTGAGTTTTTACTAAATTAACCGGTTGTAATAGCCAAATCATCAATTTGAAAACTAACAGAAATAGCAACAGCGATACATAAAGCACATCTTAAAACATCCTTAACTTCATTAAAGTTCGAAAAATAATATATAAAATATACCATCCTTTCCAATATTGTTCTGTTTCTGCTATCCGAGTTCGATATGTATAACTGCAACATGGATTCAAAATTTTGAAATAAGAAATCATAATATGTATAACCACACTGCTTAATGAAATATACAAAAATATAGTTTATCTTGAGACATCTCAATCTAATCATATGAAAGTTGTATCGATAAATGATCGAGGTAAAGCCCAAATCATTGCAGGGTATCACCATTTCAAACACAACAAATTCATAAATATAAGGCAGGGTACAGAGCAAGAGAAACATAAGCATTTAGCTGATTGCAGAATGAGTTAACTGGTCCAAAAAGAAGCCTGTAGAAACTATTCCGAGGTAGTACTAAAATAGAACACCTAGAAATATTGTAAGTAATATGTATACTAATTCAAATGAGTTGGTGGAAAAGACATTTATTTCTCATCAGGAAATATGAAATAAAAGTGGTTAAAAAAATTAACCAGCTTTTGCACCTACAAATGAAAATGATGAAAACGGAAGCAAAAACTTTTTAAGAACAAATTAGTTATTAAATGAAGATTCTGGAGAGCATTGCAAGAAAAAAAAATCAATAAATAGAAACCTCTGGCTACAAAATAAATAAGTAAAAACCAAATACTTAAACAATCACCAACCTCAAGCTAAAAGCAACCTCATTTGAACATAATTGAGATTGTTCAAATGGGTCCCCACTGCTTTCTTCTTAAAGTAAGATTAACGTAAGTTTTAATAAACAGAGCAAATAAGGACATAAAGGCGCTTACCAACTCTTTGAATCATCAAACTTTAAAGTAGAGGGAATTGATAGACGTGCCGATTCAACATTCCTTAGGGAGCCTCCTTTTACGCTCCACTCAACCTACTCCAGAAGTAAGCAAAGGTACAGTTACTTCACTTATACAACTCTTAATAATCTATTGTGCTTAGCTACTTTAACTTATCTTTCTCATAGGTTTGCAAGTTTATACATTGTTTTCCCCTTTTTCATGCTTAACGTAATATGCACATGCTAAAAGCAAAAACAAAAAGTTTAATAACTAAAGGAGCATTATTCCTATGATAATTTTCTCGGTTGACCAAATAATAAGTTAATTTTAGACCATAGAATGACCAGATTTATTTTTATTTTTTTTATTTATTTTTTTTGCATTAGCTCCCCCTTGCACATGAAAATGCACAGGACAAATGATACTGTTCTCTATGCATCTTTTGCTTTCGCTTCCTTTTTTTTATTTTTTTTTTTTTTCCAAATGATATGTACCTTAGTGAAAGTGAAGGAAAAACAGGAAAAAGATATGAACATTTTGAGAAAATGAGTTTATCCTATTAACAATAAAATCCAAGTAAAATGCTTTCAAGGTGGAAAAGTTCAGCATTTAGTGACATGTTTCATATTTACTTTATCCACAGCAATCAAAACAAATAACCAGCTATTTTCTTTTTAACGATTCTCCGTTTGATCTCTAAATGTTTCTAGATGTCTAAGGCAAGTCTGTATTCTTCAGTCATTGAAAGAGAACATAGTTCTAGCCATCTTCTATTTTAGGTTAATGTTACAAACCTCTAATGATTCCAATATAGCTATTTGAAAGGGCGAATTCATCAAGATTCTTAACTTTTAATAAAGGGCTCTTGCACAAGTTTGTTTATGGGGTAACATACCTTAAAACACTTCTATGTAAAGGCTCCACTCCATGTCCAAAAAGAGCTAATCACACAGTTTTTCTACTTTTGAAAACGCTAATTGTCTAGGATGAGAATATCTGAAATTCCATCTCCTAATACAGCTATCTAATATATGAACATGACTTGATAACTTTAAGGACTATAATTATGTAACTACTCAAAAGATATGTCTAAAACACATTCAGACTCATATTGCATACAAAGATAATTCAATGTCCGAGGATACCACAAAATGACTTAAAACTATTTTCTTCCCTAATATAATTTCCAATTAGCATGTGCATATTTTCATGGCATATGGTATTGAGGAAACCATTGCACAATACAGTAAATAAATCATCAGCCATATCATCCACGCCCCACAAATTTACATAATGATTTGTGACAAACAACAACCACAAGAAGAACAAAACTACATCCCAAATTAGTTGGGGACCGGCTACATGGATCAAACTCTTCCATTGCGCTCGATTTATTGCAATTGATACCGTGAATTCCAAGTCCTTTAAATCCCTCCTAATCAAGGCATCCCAAGTTAGTTTTGGTCTACCCTGCATCGTCTAATTTCTTCAACTTTTATTGAGTCGAGTTTTATAGTGGGGGCATTTATAGGTTGTCTTTGGAGGTGACCAAACCACAGCAACCGCCCTTCCCTAATCTTTGCGTCAATTGGTGCTACTCTTACTTTTCTTTGAATTTTCTGCATTTATTATTCTATCTTCACGAGTTTTACCACACATCCATATAAGCATCCTAATTTCAGCTACATTCATTTTACGTAGTTGTTGTTTCTTTACCACCCCACATTAACTTCTATAAAGCATAGCACACCTAATTCTAGTTCTATAATTTTTTCATTTAGTCCATGTTAATCCGATCATATTTTTTATGCACAATCGAAACAAAATCCAAGCAAATCAGGTTTAACTAGAAGACATAGTTAACGAGACAAAACAAAAGAAGCAGAGTTGTCAAAGGTGTGATAGGTACCGCTTTTTCCACAGTGGGAAAATATTGCATTCGGTTCGATAGGATTTTCTGCATGTGAATTAATGAAGCAAGCGCCGTTCCCTGGTATTAATCATCATTATGTTAGCTACACACCTTGAACTGCAGATAGCGTGACAAAATGATGGTGCATTTTCCAAAAAAAAAAAAAAAACAAAAACTAAACAAACCTCTACGACATCAACAACAACCAACCCAGCCAAGCTTGGTATAGCTTTTTTTGCAGCTACATGGACAGCAACTGAGCCCCCCATACTGTAAAAAGTTTTAAAATTATTGGTGACAGAATGGATTCTCATAAAAAGGTGAATGTTATTACTTCATAACAGTAAGTTATGACTTCCATTTCATTAAACGAAACCAGGAAATAGGGAGGAATATTATGGCAATAGCAATGCACAAATACAAATTTCTGCAATTTGCAATTTTGCACATTGAAACATTTCAAGAGAATTTATCATAAAATACTATTGATGCTATAAGACTGAAATTGGAGAATAAAAGACATTATTAGAATCGAAAGTAAATTTTTAAATTTTAAACAATCATGAGGTTACAAACCTGTTTATACTTACAGAGAAAGGGTATATCTAGATCAGGAAATATAGAAAAATAAGATCAATTGAAAACATATGTTATATGCAGGATGAATTCTTTCGTATGACAAGAAACGACTTTACAATAATTTTTTGGTCCACTACCCAACTAAGCAAATGCGAGCCATACCAACAGAACAGCTTATCAAAATAGAAAGACCTTTCATATCTCTTGTGTAGCAATCTCGTTCAAAAATTATTAAAGAAAAATAAAGCAAGCTTTTCACTATTGTTGTTCAAATCCCTGTGACCCTACTCAATTGTATATGCAATGACTTTTAGGAAAATCATGTAAAAAAGTTCAAATTGTTAATTTTTATCAAACTAATTATGTATTTTCTTAAGGTAGCATGAAAGAAACATACATAAAATAAAGGATCAAAAGTACATTACTTGTAGATGACTAGATACCTGTGGCCAACAAGAGCAATCGCAGGCGCGGAATCTCCATACAATGCTTTAATAACAGCCAATACATCATCGCTGAGAGTCTGGATATGAAAAAAAAATCATTTTATTCACATCAAAAAATTATATTACCAAAAATTCTCAAAGGATGGGAATTAACAAAATGATAAGCACGAAGAGATTTATCAGTTCAAACAGATGATCCAAATCTACCAAAAAGAAAGGAAAAAGAATAAGCCATTATCTCGAAGGAATCATATATAATCTTGGTAATTCTTCAAAATATTTTAGTTAAATATCTACCTCTATAGACAAGTCCAACTCATCTTCTGTGCAAGACTTTCCGTGTCCTCTCAAGTCCATGGCTACTACCCTGGCCTTTTCCTTGATCTTGCTTGTAGATAAAGCAAATGAAAGTCTGAACAAAACAAACAACTACTGACCGGTAAGTGGATATCCCTAAATTATAAAACCAAAACCAGTCTATGCTTGCCCATAAGTAATAAACATGTAAGATGACTTATACAACCTTCTAAAGTATATAGACTAGCTCTAAAGTTAAATAGGGAGAAAGCTAAGTTTAGATGTAAGTACTGAGAACCTCAATGTCAACAAGAATGTTAGAGCATTTCACTAACAAAGAGAGAAAAAGTGGATATCCAATATTACCAAGTCATTCAACTAATGCATGAGCAATTTGTACTCTTTAGACTAGGCAATACCAATGCATCACCTAGACAAAGCCTGAACAATCCATAATTTTAACGTAATTTTAGATGCCTCCACTATAGTTAACAATATCACAATCTGGGTCAGTATGAATGTGCAATTTCATAGTCCTAGGACCCCTAATTGATTCAGACCTCACACAACTAATTTCTATAGGATCGCAGTAGGGTCAGCATCCAATGTTAGTTTATCCGGTGTAAGGAAATATAGATCTAGGGTTTGAAAAGTTAGGTCATCATATGCTATGTCGCCTATATTTACCTAATTTCTTAAAATATCATACCAAACTTATTTTTAGAGACAAAATCCATTTGTTTATCTTCACTTTCTTTCAGCCATTCTTCTTTGTTTCTTCAATTATTCATATTTTGGCATTTAATTCTTTTCTTTTTTTCCTTTCTTCTATGTGCCTATACCTTGTCCCTTTCTATATTTTTTCCTTCTATTTTTTAATCATTTGTCTTTTATTTGATTTATCCTTTTATTTAAACCATTCTAAGATCAACTTATAATTAATTAATAACAAAGCAAAATTTGGGGTTTTTTCAGATATTTTGGAATGAATTCTTATCGTGTTTCTTACTTTGGTAATATTTTGCAACTATGCATGCTGTTAATTAATCTCACAAACCTGTGGAATGTCCATAAAATTTATATCAAAATTGATAGTATCTAGAAACACTCTTTATAGCATTGGAGATCAAGTCACATCATGATCATCTTCAAGCTTGACAATGAAAGCATACAAATATATATGGTCCTATCACGTGTTCAAAGGAGTGGGCATGAAAAACATAATTCACCAAGCTCCAGAATTTGTAACTTCTTCAAAAAATTTCAATTGTAAGCTCTAAAAATTCATTCAAAGATATCAAGTACAGTATCAGTCCCCTTTTTTTAAGAGAGAGAGAGAATATCCCGATTTTTAGTGAAATTTGTAGCAAGAAGTTCTCAGTTGGTTTCTCCCTATCACCAAAGTCAAAATTATGTAAATTCTTATGTGTTTTGTGCTCTTTTTACAATCCTCACATTTTTCTCTGAACTTATATCTTCCATTTCTTGAATTGACATGGTAGAACTCAAATAAACAAGAAAATGAGGTAGCATTATGTGTATATAAAAACTAGAGTTTGCGATTTAGTCCATGCAAGCAAAAACACCACTAAAAATCTATATCATACACATATCGAGATATTAAAATATAAGATAAGAACCCATTTGATGGAACTACCAACACTAGCCAAGGGTAAAGCCCACCCTGAATAACCACCTCCGTGTAGGAAAAAAACAACTGGCCCTTCGGATCCTGCAGTGTATATGTGAAATACCTATAGAACAAATAACGAGCAGAGAAAATGTTATTTCCTAAGTAACAATATCAATAGCCAAAAAAAGGTTACTCACATCATTCGATTCTGGAATGCTAACATCCTCCTCCTTGTCAAAATAGCCCAACCATTCCAATGGCGAGTATTTGTCCGCCGAGGCCCTACACAAAATTGAGAAAAGATCCTTCGTTAGTCAACTCACAATTTCTTGACAAGCAATAGCATCAAATTAGAATGAACGAAGTCGAAAATAAACATTCGAAAGTGTGAAAACGACATGCATGGATTTGATGCCATTCAGTAACTGCAAAATGAGCGTCGCACCCAAGCTAGATTATCATTTATATCATTTTGATCTTGCAATGTGTAGGTTTAAAGTAAATAGATTCCTCTAATGGAAGGAGCTTATTTTTTTTAAGACTGGATTAAAATCAACTAAAATAGAACCAATATCGACATGATTTTGAAAATGGGGAGGTCGGCCGAGACGATTGGATTCAAACAACCAAGAAATGGATACAATAAGAAAAAAAGTGTTGATAAATCCCTAGGAAGGCAAGATGAACATATGGGTGGCCCTATCAACATGCATAAAGTGCATTCATCAGTGAACAAACTAGCTCTAATCATGAATCAATTCACAAACCAATTGGCTTCAAAATCAATTTATATAACGAGGATGATGGGTCAAGCGATGTTGTTACCGAGACGAGGGGGGCCGATTGGGAAATGAAAAAGCGCTTGCGCTGTGGGGTTGAGATTGTTCTTCTTCTTCTTCTTTAACGGAGTTGTCTTCGTTTTCTGGAAGAGTAATCAGGTTTGAGGAGTCCATCGCCGATTGATCGGTTGAGTTTTGTGAGATTTGAAAATGAAGACGCTAATTCAGGCAAATTTTGTATGGAAATCAGCTTCTGCATGACACAAAGTGACGAGAGGCATCAACTATTTCCATTGCCATTGAAGCATGGAAAACAAGCTAGCTACAATTAGCTTAATAATAAGAACCTAAAGTTTCGTAGAATCAATAGTTCAGGAAAACCAGATCAATAGGTGGCAAAATAGAAAAACAAATTGGAGTGGAAAAATAAGACCAAAAAACTGATGCAGAGAAAAGGGAGTCGCTAAAAGACCTACTTTTTTTTTTTTTTTTTTTTTTTTTCGAACAACCTCATTACTCGAGCCTACCCGATTTAAAATTTCAATTGTTAAACCTACCTCATTTTTTCTTTTTCTTTTTTTGAAACCCCTAAAAAAATGCGATTCTCTCCCGACATTCAAAGTTCATTTCCATCACCCTCACACCATCACCCCCTAATTAAATTAAATAAATAGCATCGCATTGTTGTTCTCCTAGTTATCACGTTTTGCATGAGTATCGACGAGAACCAGGGACATTGTCTCTTGATACATGTTACGATGTGGGTAAATAAGGTAGATGATGAAAAGGGTATCTAAACTGACTTAATTAAATTAAATGAGAATTGTGGCTGAGTACGTAAGCTTTGTGTAATGTAATTAATAAGTTGCCTTATTTGGGAGGCATAAATGAGAGTCATTTATCTTGACTTAGATGATAGAACGTATTGGAATCCTAGAATGGATAGTTGCATTCCGGTGGGTTGTGATAGAATGTGTAGGAATCCTAAAATGAATAGTTGCATTCCAGTGGGATGTGAGTTTTTCACAATTCGAACATGGATGAGCATTAAGATTTACAACATGGGGAGTTGTGTGGTAAGATCTTATAGAAAAAAAATCATATAAAAGCTCAAATCTCATGATTTCATGCAAACTTAATGAAAATCTCATGCAAATGAGAGAGATGGATGGCTATAGTTGGGGATTTCAAGGTGAATTAGGGTTGGTCTAGAGCAAATCTAAAGCAAGGAGTGATTTGAGTAGACCAACAACAACCTAGGTTTATTCTCCTCTTTTGGCTCAATGAAAAATGTATGTAGTAGTCAAATTGATGCATGATTTATTGTTTAAATTGAGGTATATTTGTTCAAAATTGGGTCAAATCGACCCACAATAAGCAATAATTGCATAAATTGCTTTGAGATTTAGTGTTGAATTTGTGGTCATTTTCGTTTATGTGGGGCTGTTGGATAAGATGATGAATATTGTCTATGCCAACAAAGGACATTTGTACTCACGAGGGAAGTTTGTACCCATAAAACGACATATGTGCCCAAGAGGGACATCCGTGTCCACTAAGGACATCTATGACTACAAGAGACATCTGTGATCACAATGGGTTGTGATAATAAGAGTGATAATTGTTAGGTTTTTTGGGTTCAAAAAGCAACTGAAATTTTAAATTTTTATTTCGAAACCCCAACATGGTCAAATTTGAATTCCATTGAATTGATTAACAAAAGTAAACCATACCTTAATTGCTAATTTGCTCCTCTGTGTTGATCAATGTTTAAGACGTTGCCAAATATGAACTCCTCTGTCAAAAATCCACATACAAATAGTGACCGAGAATTCGAGTGCTAGCCCGAAAGAAAACACGAAAACATTTTTCTATTCTCCCTAAAAACTTTAGAACAGCTAAGAAACATAACTCATTTTCGAAAATTATATTCTAACCCTAATTTCTCTCGTAATATGAATACACTCAATACGCATACTTATACACCTTATATAAAGCCGAGTAAGTGAATTACCATTATACCCCTAGTTAAAGTGGTATTAATATGACACAACATAAAGACTTTTTATATTATTAATTTTATCATATAAAACTCATTGATCCGATTCATCAAAATCCTGCAAAACCATTATTTATATGCGACCCAATAGGTTCATGCAACGTTGGCAGTGAACCAAAATTATTTTGATACACAAGTCATAAGCGGTCTCTAGCAAGGCATTATGAATACTTAAGTTGCATGAAGATCAAAATCAATACAATATAATCAATAGTGTATATTATTGTTGTAAGATATCTTTTGATTAATCATAAGGCATGAAAAAGTAATCCTCAATGTTTAATCGTACTAGTCTCGATCTCTAGGTAAATTGAAAACATCCAAGTGACATTGATCATATCAATTTACTTGAATTTTGCCATTTTTAGTCTAACATATTAAGGGGTCCATTGATATCTCTCTATAAACAATAAGGAAGAATTTTATCTCGATTATACACTTTCGGACATTATTCACACATTAACCAATCATGACCTTTATAATCATCATGTTAAAGACAATGTTTGATTGTGTCAAATCACTATGATTCTAATGTTGAAGTCTCTAGTTATCTTAAGTCAAAGGACTAAATGATATATTTATCATGAGTAACACCTATGATCTAATCCATGTGGTATTCTCATAGTGAGTTGATCCAATACTTTCTTCCCAAACAAATACTCATGATCTTGATTCGTATCCTTATCCGCATGATCATCACAAGATCATTAATCAAGACTCACACTAGTTTTAATTCATAATAGTTCCCAGTATAATGACCAACTAGGGACATTATGATATTTCAATTAACATCCATGGATCCTATTATAATGTAAACATGCAAACCAATTATAATAATGAACGACAAACGAAATTCTTTATTTTATTACTGACATCCCGTCACCGGCTAGACCGAACATAACTTTGTACGACCGGACTAAAGGCTTGAACCTGATCAACCAGAGTAAATTGGTTGTGCTCGACGTAGTGTTGACCTGTGGATATGTATATATGTTATATATGCACGGTGTATATTATATTATATAAATACTTATGCATGAAGTAATGTGATGATAGTGTGACCTTTGGATCACCTAAAAACATGCGTGGGCCGTGATGGGGTAGTGCGACTAGACTAAGGCCAAAAAATATACCAAATTGGATAAATTATTTATGAAAATGATTGAAAATTGAATTAATTGAGGCCTCTAATTGAATAAATACAATGTGACCACATCAAAGCACTACAAAGTGTCTCTAGGTCATTGATTAATCTAGTGATTTGGACAATGTGCATCTCGAGGCAATGAGGAATGACTAGAATCAGTACACATTTACATGAAGACCTTTGATCATCCTCAAGCACATATCCCGAGACACATTGGAGGGCTATGGAGAGGCCAACACTAGCATGAAATGGAAAAAGGAGATTGGTTTTATGGAGTGATGAATGGAGGAGCGCCATATGTCCTACCATCACTTCTATTAGTCAAATTGGTTGCATGGAATGATGATATAAGGAGTGATATATGTCTCACCATCACTTCCATTAGTAAAATCAGGAGCATGATTTAGGAAGGTAAATTAAGATTAATTAAATTAACCAAATTCCTTAATCCATCTATATAAATCAATACAACACATTTCCTCTCATTTTCTCACCAACTACCATGAGGAAAGAAGAAGGGACAGAATCTGAAAGGCAAGGCACACTATTGAGAGGTTATATAACGTACTTGGTGCGACACCGACTCTGCGAAACCATTCATATGCATCTACAACTGGTAGGAATTAGGTCACTTTTACTTATGGTTTAATTTGAAGAAATATATGTTGCATATTGTTAGTAATCTAGACATATCTCACTTGTTTGGAATCCAAATTGAGTGAATCTAATGCCTTTTGAAGCTTAACTTATAGTTATTCACCTTTGTCCTACTAAATATTTCTGAGATTTGGATGTTATCCCCTCAAAATTGCTTTTCAACTTGGACCTGTAAACTGGAAGTTTTAGTTGGACTAGCAATAGTATTCACATCATATATCTTTCATTTCACATCCAAATGGATTGATTCTAACACTATTTGAAAGTTAACTTCAAGATAATAAAAAAGACTTTGTGCTATTGAATATTTTTCAAAAAACTTTGTGCTACTGAATATTTTTCAAATTAAACATTTTCACATCCAAAAAGCTCTGCAATATGGGAAATAAAACTACCAAATAAAATTTGGAGATGATAAACATGTTTTCTAAGAGGCATAACTCTTTCAGTTTTTATCCAAATCAAGATTTGTTTAGCTTTCTAGAATGCTGGTTTATAAACCAATAACATTTTTTGTAGAGTCTCTATAGATTTTAATTTCTTCATGATAAAAATGAAGCATAAGTCAAGGACATAAACTATTTTTACAAGACTTAGTGAAATTCTAGGGACTTAGTTATTTCTTTGAAGCTTAATATGGATATGTGTTTTAGAAGGTCTTGACACGCTCTTTGAGATGTTTTTGTAATTAATCTATAGAAAGGAAAATAACTTAGAATTCATAATAGAACTCAAAGCTAAGCGGGGAGCGTCAGGTCACGTTGGGACTGGGATGCGAGATAAATATACACTTTTATTACGCATGTATTATCCTTGCATTTTATGGCATTGCATCATAATATACATGTGGTCGTGTATATGGTAGACATGGAGACCTTCAAGGGCCAACTCTGATGGTAAGTACGACCATCTTTTGTGTGGGAAAGCAAAGAGAGTACATGTCTAGGAACCTCTCACGTGGAGTAGTAAACTATATAATGTACTAAACTAGAACCTTTCCTGATGAGCTAAGAGCATGTAGGAGCAAACAGTGACTAGAACCTCCCTTTGTCAGAGTTAGTATTAGTTGGTTGTGACGAGCCATATAAACCCATTCGGTGTATGCCACCATCAGGCCAATGATATAGGCCAAGTATGTTGCATTAGGGAGTTCACGGGAATTCCCAATGAGGATGTTTAGACTTACGAATTTTTGTATATGTTGGTTTGTACTTTTAGTTTTAGGTATTCCTCGATGTATGGATGATTGTATATCCAAGTTTAGGTTTTCCATTGCAGTTCCCTTTATTGTATATATGGCATGGATACTACTTCCATATTATGTAATCATGTTTTAACTGAACCCGAAATGTCAATGAAATGTTAAATATTTATTGTTTTTGGAAAGTTATAAATGTTTTAAATGACTGTACAAATTTTCTAGGTTAAATTTATAAGGAACGTGAATTAAGGTATAAACCGAGCCATTCTTTGGTTCTCTTTCCCAAGTTGGAGAATCGAGAATGGTTCGAGCTAGTCAGACTGCTGATTCAGGGCGGGGTATGACAACTTGGTATCAGAGCCTAGGTATTAGGAAAAGCCTAAGAACTCATAAAGAAATTGAATAACTTGACTCACTAGAACTTAGAAAAATGGAAACCTAGTTAAGGAAAATTAGTTAGGAAGAAGCTTGGAGAAAGATGTGTGTATTGTTATGTTGACGTACTCAATTATATTTGATTGTATTATATAATATCATGCGCAAATCATATTATAATGTTTGATTCATTTTAAATTAGAGAATACTTCGGCATGGACCAGAACAGTGCTGGACACAACTCTTCGGGGCCGCATGAGGTTAAACTTGTAGCCGAGACTACAATAGAGTAGGGTATGATTCGTTAATTAACGGAGACAACTCGAGGCTTAACATAGGCTTTAACCACCTACTAGATCACTTCGTACTCAACAAAGTAATTCACCCCCAGATGTAGTCCCAAGTACATCGGAGACTAATGGAGCACACATGAGGAGTTGATAGCAGTAGCACCCCCAACCAAACAGACAGTTATTGGCACTCATGTATTTAGATTGTTATGGCTTCTCAAGGAATTCAATCGGTGCAAGATACAGAAGTTTCATGGTGGTTGAAGCACGGAGAAGGCTGATGAATGTATTCAAAATCAAGAAAAGATTCACAAGGCTATTGGGGCTGATGAGGATGTTCGAGTAGATTTGTCCACACTATACCTGAAAGGAGCCGCCAATGAGTTGTGATAGGGAGTATATACCAGTAAGGGCCTTATGGAGACTTGGGCCAAGTTCAAAAGTGTAACAACCCAAATCTCTTATAGTGGATTTTTTCGTAATTAAGAATGATTGACCCGTGATGTAACCCGAAAGCGAGTACACGGTTCCAATGCTCGGCACGAAGACTGAGTAATTTATTATTTTTGGTATGATAGATGCTTAGAGTATGGTATACATGTCGACTTATTAAGTCCCTTCTACTTGTATATAGACGTCAAGACGTGAGTTGGGATACACCTTGAGATGCGTGCCAACTTGGGACTGGGGTAGAGAGTGATGTGGTAAGTCCTAATGAAGTTAAATATGATCAGAATAATCAAATTAATGTAGCTATAGTTTAATTTACATATATGTAGCCTAAGTTAAGAAAAATTAAATAATAGCCATTGATATACTTCGAGATACGTGTGTATATCATCACTTGATTAATTGAGTTAAATTATGCATTAGTAAAGGTGAGTTGGTGGATAGATACTAGATGGTGGGGTCACATCATAAGTCATTAGACTGATCTAAAGATAGGTGTACACATGAAGATCTAGAGTTTCAAATTCACCTCACCTATATATAAAGGAGTTAAATGGTTGAACATGCAAATCACTTTCATCTTGATTAAATGGAGAAGAGAAAGATATGGAGAGGGAGATTAGTGATTTGTAATGAGATTCTAGTGAGTTGGAGGAGATTGGTAAAGATGGAGTTGTATCATAAGCTAGGTAAGTCTAATTGTGTTATGATTTAGTCAATTCAAACAAAAATTGTATGTTTTCATTTAGTTCTTGTTTTTCAGCAATTTTAGTTGGCGAATGAATTGTTTTCAAAATCTAACTCCATATATGAATTCATTGTGAAATCTCACTAATTCTACTATGAAGAAGTTTTGGATTTAGATTTACTTTCATAAAGTTAAGAATTGTTGAAGTTATAAGACTAAATTTAGAATTATGCATGTTATACTATGAACCAACCTCATTTTTTGTCATCTTCTTATTGGTACCTATTGGTGTCCATACATGTTTAGCATGTCCCAAACCAAATTGTTTAACCAAATAGCAAGAGTACTTATGTTGTGACAGAAACATACATTTGCTGGTCTGGTGAACTTGTAGACCAAGGAAATAAGAGAGTTCTCCTACTATGCTCATTTCAAATTCTTTTGCATAATGTTGACAAATTCTTCTACCAATCCTTTTGTAGTAGCCCCAAAGACTATATCATCAACATATATTTATTTAATAAGGACTGATAAGGATTTTTGTTTCACAAACAGTTTTTTGTCCACACTTCCACGATTGTAGCCATGATTTAGCATGAACTTGGCAAGCTAATCGTACCAGGCAACCAGAGCCTGTTTCAACTCATAGAGTGCTTTCTTCAATTGATAGACATGGTCCGAGAAGAATGGATCTTCAAATCATTTGGGTTGTTCAACATATACTTCCTCATTGATTGTACTATTCAGAAATGCACTTTTGACATCAATCTGATTGTAACCTTGAGCTACTAGACGAGCCTTATTCCTGACCATTTTTCCTTGTGTATCAGATTTGTTATTAAAGATCCACTTTATGCCTATTACATCAGCATGTTGTGGTTTTGACATTAAATTCCAAACGTCTAGTCTCTGAAATTGATTCAACTCTTCCTGCATTGCTATGGTCCAGTACTCATCCTGCAATGTGTCAGACACATTTTTAGGCTCGATATTTAAGACATAGCAGACATACCCGGGTAACCTCCTGTAGTATATTCTTATTATATCTCTAGTTATTATTACTTCTTCTTTCTCCCCAATAATGGCGTCTGGTGGTGATCTTTCTAAATTCGCTTGAGGATTCTTAAGTGTCAGGAGAGAACTTTGACTCATTCCTATATGATGTTTGTGTAGCATCTATTTTAGTGAATCTTTTACTCTGATTGCAACTGGGATACTAGAGGTGGTTGCAACTGGTAGTGGATTATGCTCTTTGTTGCCGGCTTGTGATGCTTGTTGTTCTAATGGAGTATCATCAAAGAACAAATTGATTGATTCCTTTACTCTTTGGGTGCACTGATTTAGAACTCTATGTGCCTTGTTGTTTATGAAGTAACCGAGGAATATGGCTTCATCGCTTCTTGAGTCAAATTTTTCACACCCCCTATCATTTAGCACAAAACACTTGCTTCCAAAGATGTGAAAGTAAGCAAGATTAGGCTTTTTACCTTTTCAAAGCTCATAGGGAGTCTGGTGGACGAAAGGACGAAGATACGTTTTGTTGATAGTGTAACATGTTGTGTTTACAGCCTCTGACCAAAATTTTGTAGGAAGATTTTTGGATATGTGAATGGCTCTGGCCATTTCTTGAACATGTACGTTCTTCCTTTCTACCACCCCATTTTGTTGAGTTATAATTGGAGCAAAGAATTCCTAATGAATTCTCGAGGCCTACATAACTTTTGGAATTTAGAGTTTTCAAATTCTTTCCTTTGATCGCTCCCGATCCTCCGAATATGTTCTCTAGAGGCTTTCTTTTCATTCATCAACTTTAAACACAAATCACTTAAACTTTCAAAAGCATCTGATTTTTCTTTCGAGAAGAGGACCCAAGTGAAATGAGAAAAATCATTTATGCATACCAAAATATATCTCTTCTCTGACAGAGTTGTCACTAAAGTAAGTCCAACCAGGTTGATATGTAAGTGCTCAATGACTGCTGAGGTGTTGCATTTGTCCACTGGTTTGTTACTTTCTCTTTTCTGCTTACCAAGTTGACAGGATTTGCAGATCTTAATGGTGGAAAGATTGAACTTTAGTAGTCCACATACTGCTCCTAAGTTTGACAGTTTTCTTAGGTGTCTATAGTGGACGTGTTCCAGTCATTAATGCCACACTTTGGTGGTGTCTGCTGTTGAGTTGAAATAGGACCTCCTAAGCTGTTGCAACAGTTAGCAATTGTTTAATGACCTTTCTCTAGTCATGATACATTCTCCTTTTACATTATATCACATCTATTTTTGGTGAAATTTACATAGAAATCTCAATCACATAGCTAGCAAATAATAAGTAAATATCCCTTTAGATCTTCCACATGAAGAACTTCTTCTAAAACAAGAAGACCAGGAACCTCTAGAGTTCCTTTGCCAATGACTTGGTTTTACACACCATCTCCAAAAGGAACATATTAACCTGCATGAGATTGATAGTTGACGAGAAGACCCTTATCACCAGTCATATGCTTCGAGCAACCATTGTCAAAGTATTTGTCAAATGATGACATGGATTTTAGCGATATATGTGCAACACGACATACATTTTTTTAATGACCCATCGGTTTTGATGAATGTGTTGATGGTTTCCTTATTTTCGAGTAGCTATCTAAGTGATCTCATGTTGCCTTCGAGCTAGTTCTCGAATCAATTTGAAACACCTAGGACGTATGTGTCCCTCGATCCTACAGTAGTAGCATGTAGGTCTGAACATTCTTCTTTGTTGTTAATTAGGCCCATTTTGTGTTTTAACAAACTTCAGAGGTTCTGTGGTGGAAGTTTTGGAAGAGGATCCTCTAATGAAACCTAAACCCTATCATCTTCATATCCTTTTCCATGCTACAATAGATCATCAAGCTTGATTTTTCCTTTGTTCAGCTTACTGATAGTGCTCTCTGCATGTTCTAGCTTGTTTTTGCATTCGATCAACTACTTATTCTTTTTTTCAAAGAGGTGTTCAAGTGTTTGATTGCATGCAACTGCTTTTTCCCATTTCGTGATCATTTTAGCATAATTCCCTTTCATCTTTGCATGAGTGGAGTGATTATGTAAATCAGAATTAGAATCATCTAAATCACCTACATCATGATTTGATTTTGCAAAGTTATGTTCCTTGGTTGCAACTACTAGCTGAAGGTAGTTGTTGCAGTCGCATGCATGACAGTAAAGGCAATGTGTTGATTCAAATGATATCCTTCATCTTTTGATTTTGAGTCACTCCATGTGTTGTTCAGCAATGTTTCCTTTCTTTTAGATAGACATTATGTCTGGAAGGGTCCTAATCAGCCGCATTCCCTGTATGTGAGCTTGCTTTTATCTACTGGCTTTATTTCGACTTCTTTCTTTGAGGTTTCACCTTTGCCACTGGTCTTCATACCCTGAGATTCCTGAAACAATTTATTATACCTTTTGGTTAGTAAAGAAAGATCATCTTCTTTGTGAGTGCCATCTTTTTCTGGACTGAAATATTGAGATCCTACTTTCAAGGCAAATTCTCTGGAATTCTTTTGTTGATTCAGATGCATCTCATAGGTGTTAAGAAATCCTATGAGTTCTTTAAACTTTAGATCTTTGATACCTCAATTCTCTTGAATAGCTGCAACGTTTACATTATATTTGGAAGGGAGACTTTTGATTGCCTTTTAGACCAACTTTATGTTGGAGTACTTCTTCCCCAATTGTTGAGCTTGGTTGGA
Organism: Stephania yunnanensis; assembly: GCA_039657365.1. Classification (NCBI taxonomy): domain Eukaryota; kingdom Viridiplantae; phylum Streptophyta; class Magnoliopsida; order Ranunculales; family Menispermaceae; genus Stephania; species Stephania yunnanensis. Next base: position 7,855,601 of record CM077585.1, read on the forward strand.
AATGTCTTTGAGCTTGGCAGTGTATTCAACATTAGTTTCTTCTTCTCCCATTCTCAGCGTTTCAAACTGGGATGCCAGCAACATAATGTTTTATGCACGAACATCTTCGTTACCTTCAAAAAGTTTTCTCGAATATGTCAAGCCTTTTTTACCACTTTATACATGAAGATGAGCTTATGGTGCGCTTGTTTGACACCACTAAAAGTAGCATTCAATCCCTTGGCATTGGCTGACAAACGTTTCTCATCATTAGTTGTCCAGTCGTCTAGATTCTTTAGTTTTCCATTAACTTCAAGTAGCTTGTTCCATTTCTCAATAGCCCTCTAAGCTTTAATGTTAATGGACAAAATGTACCCCTCCATATGAGCTTTACAATACGTGTAATTTGTATTGGTTAGCAGTGGTGGTCTCGTGTTTAAGACGCCTTCAGGTTGGTCTGATTGGTTTCCCTGAGACATTGTGGTTAGTATGAATCTCACTTGTTTCTATAAACAATAACTTCATAGTATCTGCTCTGATACCAATTGAAATAACAAAAAATCATTATTTACAACCGAATACAATGTTGGTTGTAACTGGGAAACAGAAAGTAATGCAAATACTTAAATGTAAAGTATCAAGTAAAATGAATCGAACCAGGACACTATATGTATTATTGCAGTTTGGTCCAAAACTTACGTCTGCACTACCACGCCCATATGTAAACTCCACTAGTATGAAGAATCAAACTACAGGACTCCTTCTCGTGACTCCTCACTAAGTTCCTCTAATCACTCTCTCATGTATTACTATGTAGACCTTACATACACATGATACCCCCTTGTGTGTGAGACTCCCCCTCACTGAAACACTCAAATCCCCTTGGTGTTTTTACAACTCGATGATGGACTGAACATAACAGGTTCACAATACAAAGTAAACTGAATAATTGGTGTGCAGGACTCAATTAACTTGACAAATATATAGACTAATGTAGATTTCACAATCTTAACTAAACTAGCAAGATCCGATCAATCTCCATTTCTAAATAACCACGTTCCTTTATGATTAACACGTAGTGATAATTCTTCTGAATCGCAATCTCCTACCTTTTCGTAATCTTCGTTAGCAAACACTCGGTTGGAGATAAGATCAAATCTTAAACTGTCTGATCCAAAAAAACCTTTAGCAACCGCTTTGACCCACTGGTTGCAACCACATATCATTATCCAAATCTCTAACTATTTTGAACCTGATTTGAGCAGATGTATCATGTGTTGGGTTTTGGATACCTTATTTACTGATAATGTTAACTGTAACAACTATAGTGACAAATTTAAATTGTCGATATGATCATGACACTAACACTTCATCTTCATTACGTGTGTGCAATGCTTAATTAGAATAAAGAGATTTCCTCAAATCCACTTTAACCTCTTCATGTTGGAAAATATTCTAATATGTAAACTAGAACTACACCTATTGGTGTGAATAACTTAAGTTCCACATTGCTTTAAGTTCAAGTCTTTAGATTCATAACCACTTAATTTTACTATCCGTGCCTCCCTAATCAATAACTATTTATCGATGTTATATATTTTATGGTTGTATCGTCCATATCCTGCTTAAAAGTTTCAACGGCCATAGTAACTCCTAAAATATTTAATCAACAAACGCATCATAAATATATTCATAGCATTATGTATAGAATCAATACAAATTCTAACCATTGCACTTTTATCTTTATAATCCATTCACAACTACTTTAGCATAGCATTCATACCATATGATCCATTGATCCTAAGAAAAGCAAATTACTCACTCATCATTGAGATCAACATACACACACTACAAAAAAACGGCAAATCAGAAACGAAATTTTCCGTCTCTGATTTGCATAAATTCTGTCTCTAATTGAAATCAGAAACGAAACAGAAACGGAATAAATTTGTCTCTAAAATCGTCGTCGCTGATTCAATCAGAAACGGAAATTTGATTCCGTTTCTGATTAGAGACGGATTAGAGACGGAATAAATTCCGTTTCTGATTAGAGACGGAGATTAGAAATGGAACAGAGACGGAACAAAAATGGAATTTTTTTTCAAAATGGTACATTTTTAATTGCATTCCGTCTCTGATTCCGTTTCTAATCAGAAACGGAATCAGAGACGGAAATAATAAATTCATGAATTCCGTCTCTGATTCTGTTTCTGATTAGAAACGGAATCAGAGACGAAATTTTTGCATTCCGTCTCTGATCCATCTCTGATTAGCAACGGATCAGAGACGGAAATAAAGAATTTCATCTCTGATTCCGTTTCTGATTAGCAACGGAATCTTTTCGTCTCTGATTCCGTTGCCAATTCATGATATATTCCTGGAAAATTAGAGACGGAATAGCAACGGAATGTCTGAATTCCGTTGCTAATCCGTCTCTAATTTTCCTTTTTGTTTAATTTTCAAACATAAACATAATGAAATTGGTTCTCCAACCTATAACTTGAAATTACAACCATTGGACCTACTCCATCGCCTGCACCCCCTCCAACAACTCCTTGGGGGTGCTAACATCCCCCCAAAAAACAAAACTTGACATTCATACATCGACAATATATATCAACAAATATTCAAATGAGAGAAAAAAAATGTAAAATTCAAAATTTGAAAAAGATTTATATATCCACGAAAAATTGTCTAGTATAACAAATGCTCCAAATTTTTAAGTATTCACAAAAACCACCAATCCTATTGTTCAACAACCACAAAAAAAAACTTACAATCCTCTAAATATGCACAAAAAGAATTACCAATCTAAAAGTCATATAAACAACTATAAAAGTTACATGATATGCTTTAATTTCCTCATCTCTCACTTGGAAACAAGATTATGGCAGGTATTGTCACAGGGATATGGGCAATCAATGGCACAACTCCCACTCGATCGAAGAACCAGTCACCTACTGATAGGGTCACGCTCTGCAAATATTGCAAAATAGATCAAACTCATGATAAAAAATACGAAACTGCAAAAAAACTATCTCCATTTACAGTGTAAAAGAAAATAGTATATTTTACTATAATTTCTGACGGTACATGGCTACTTGTGTTGCATACTTGCATCCTTCACATGGACAGTCACAAAGGGAGAATGAATGATAAAACATGCACAACATCAAAGAACATAATAAAATAAAATAAAAGTTTTTAACAAAGAACAATTGGGAGCGAAGTTCTTCCTTACATACTAAGAGATGACAAAACAAGTTTCTTTCGTATGTATTGGAAGAAATGATAAAGTTTGAAATTCAAATGAATGTATAAAGTGGCAGTTAAAGTAAATGACAAAAAACAAGACAAAACAATAATATCCTAACCACTATTTGGGTAAGAAAAGTTTCAAACATCATCCACATCAAGTGGCATTTACTAGAGTTGACTAAAGATTTCAAAATTATAAGCTGTAGCCAGCTGTGTGGAGTGGATAGATTAACTATCCTTTGTTTTTGTTTAAGTGAATTCTGTGATTTTTTAGCATGCTTAGATTGAGGATGTTTCACTCCCATTGACGCAGCAAAACGAGTGGTTGTTTTACTTCTTGCTATTTTCAAGTGATGTATCAAAAAATTATTTGTTTCTTCTCCTAGAAATCATGAAAGACAATTTGAGATGAAATATGAATGAAGACCATAGAGATAGCTAAAATCCACACCGTCTACTCTAAGAAAATTATTAATGAAGCAAAAAAACTGTAACAATACAAAGAGTGCACTCACAGTTCCTTCAAGCATTTTCAACAGTGCCTGCTGAACACCCTCTCCAAATACATCTCTACTAATGTTCAAGCTCTCTGCCTGCACAAACAATTGAGGATATATAAGGTTATTATCATGAAGAGTCTGAAAATAGTACATGAATCAAGTATAGGACCTTCTTTGTTATCTTATCAACTTCATCAATGTAGACAATGCCTTGCTGAGCAGCTTGCACATTGAACTCAGCAACCTAGAACTGATTACATAAAGGAGGAAACAAGACAAATGAGAAAATTGTACGTGCTAAATGAAAAAGGCAAAGGCTTTGTCGTTATAGAAGACTAAAATGTCATCCAGCAGTTACGATTGGCAAGCAAAATTCCAAGTTAAAGATCTATTCTTGAATTGTCCCATAGATTAGAAAACCAAGAAGCAAAAAAAAAAGAGCAAAACAAAGAACCCTAAAAAAAAAAAGAAAAACAACAACAAAAAAAAAACAAGCCTACACATTGTTCACAACTAACACTTCAAAAAATAGCAAGCACAAAAATAAACAAGAAGCTGGCTGGCACTGTGCGGACTCTAAACAAACCTCTTCATCTTTGAAAGGAAACCAATACTCAAACAATATACAAACAAGTAAATCCCGTAACAGCAACCTAAGGAAATTACAAACAAGTTAATCCCGTAACAACAAAGAAAAACCAAACCAGATGAACCGAAAATACATTACATACAAAGACTCTCAATCGATATGAAGAGTAAATTTCAACCAGAGAACTCACTAGGAGCCATTCCAGCAGCCATTCCTGCCAGCAGCCATTCCAGCCTTGTAATGCAACCCAAAAAAAATAGCAAAAAAAAAAAAAAAACAGCAAGCCTACACATTGTTCACAACTAACACTTCAAAAAACAGCAAGCACAAAAATAAACAGCAAGCCAGTGGTAGCCAAACAACCCAAACCATGCTACAAGGCAATTCAAAAGAAGTTTTAGCATAACGTAGTTTGCAGAATGAGGTCTCAACAATGAAACGCCAATTTCACAATATGGTAGCTGACCAGCTGTAACAGATTTTGCACCTACGACGCTAATTTGGGTGGAAAATCTTACACATTGTATTTCAAAAGTCCATCGGGATTATTTCGAAAGTTGTAGCGGTTGAAAAGAGATAGGTAAAAAGCGTGAATGGAAAAAACGCTATAACATGATACAAGTTTTTGGGAGAAGGGCTTTCAAAAGCATTACATAGTATTCCATAAAAAAAAATGAAATTGATGTTATCTAGTTAATACAAAGAATTTTGTGCTTTCTTCAAAACTAATGCAAAAAAGAAATAACCAACTCAGCCAACTTAACTTAAACTGTACTTAGGAAAATGAATTTGAATACCAATCTATTGTTGAATCTTATCCTATACCAACACATCCCCATCTATTACAGGTTTGTTTTCAACTTTCGACATGGTTACTCTCCAACTTAATCATTTAATCATTAGTCAAACAGCCTTATAACAAGTATTGAAATAAAATATCCATCAAAAACTGCGTAGCCACAAACTCACCATCTCTTTTCTACACGGATTAGGTCAAGCTCAAACTAAAAAAATATGTGGTGGGAGAATTTGACATTAACAGATAATGGCGCGAACTTAGTTTTGACAATTGAGCGTGCAGATATGCTGACATTTATAAATCTTCAAGTAAAACTTCATGTTGACATGCGAATGAACCATGGAAAGTTGACATGTGAATGGACCACAGTTAACTATTTGAAACATAAGTTCTAGAAAAAAAAAAGAATAGTAGCAAGAAATTGGCACACCTTGTTGAAGATGTTGCTAACATCAATAAGGCACGCCCTTAGAAAACCTCTACTTTGGAGTTGACTCAAGAAAAAACTTTCTTGGTCAATACTAATAAATGCATCCAGAACATAGAAGGATATTGTTTTTTCCAGCTTCACTTCCCTAATTTGCATCTCTGGTTACCTCATAAATAGCAAATTCGTGAAAATAAGTGCAGCAAATAAATAACTAATAAAAAAGCTATCTCACAAGAGGAATGCCTTTCACTGCAGAAAAAAAAAGAAATAAAAAAAGAAGCTGAAGGATGCCTTTTGGGCTAACCTCATTATCGTGCAGATCTCTTGCAATTAGCTCATGTGCAGGCGATTGTTGGGAAAAATCCTAAAGAAGAATCAAAATGCAAAAAAAGTAAATGTAAGAGCTCAGTGTGAAGAACAACTTAGAACTGATTCCAACTATCATGAACAGATTAATTGAGAGATTCAAAAGAAATACAAAGACACCATGGTAGATTAGCAAAATTTGTCACATATCTAACTGATTCAGAAAATGGAAACATAAAATTAGATCAATACCAAATACTTGTCAGGCATTTGTAAAGGGAAAATAAGTTGTGGGAGAAATGCTTCACGGTCAAACAAGATCTAATGGACATTTAAACAAAGACTCGATCAATTCCACACATTTTTAAGACTATATATGAAAATTTGGACTTCTTTTCTTGTTTTATGTTCACTTTAAATCCCTGAATGTGCTCATCAACCAGGGACATCCTTGTGATGTGATCGTAATGATGTGGAGACCTTCTAGATCGTTACTCCCGCTGGAGCTCTCGTCGCTTACTGTATTAGCCTTCTCTAAGAATCGCTCAACAGGAGAAAAGCTTCAAGTTTAGAGTCAAAAGCGGATCACTAACAAAAAAGAAGAGGAAAACAATATTTACTTAGAATTAAAGTTTAAAGAATAGATAGCAGTGAACGTTGAATTACGTTAATTGACTAAAGCTCGGGGGATTTAGCAAGTAATGATCTAATATATAAAATCCTTACACGAGAAACAAGCATTGTATCCATCACTCTCTTAGGCTCGACAATAAATAAATGAAGGAGGAGAGAAAGGGAGACGCAGTAAATATCAACACGCATTGTATTTTTCAGGGCTGTTTTGTGTAGCTAAAGGAGTGTGAACACCTTGTCCACAATAGCCTATCTTTTTGTAACTAAAGTCTTATAAATATATATATAGTCTTTTCTCTAAAAAATATACTAGTCCAGTCAAGGGTCCCTATTAATATACATAGTGATGTGGACTTTTTCTTATTGAGAATAAGAATAAGACATCAAAACAATGCTAACAGATGCAAATTTCAAACACTTTCAAGGTACATGTGAAAAAAAATAAAAGAGGAAAGGAAAAAAAAATGTATTCTTGCCTGATTTGACACATATAACCCGATCCATGAGTTGCTTCAAGCTTATCAAGTGCGCCTCCGGGTCAAGAAGCCTCCACATCTCTAAAGCATAGTCCAAATTAGTACAATACAATGATTAGACATGGAAATAGAAGGACTATTTAAAAAATAGCTGTACAACGAACCTTCAGCAGGACTGTTTTTAAACATACATGATAATCTATTTCAAGTAGATAAGCAACCAAGCCCTGATAGTGATCAAAATGAGCTTGTGGAGCAATAGTCAAAAAGATCAGCAGTAAAATCAGCTAAAATGTAAAGTGCAACAGATGTCTGGCAACACACGATTCATGTCATTAAAATCTTATCACAATTTTTAAGATAAGAAAATTTTCTTCAAAAAGTCATGCGAACAATTGCTAAAGTTATCTACAAAAGCATAGGTATAATCTCAAAATTTACACAAACAACAAGAAAAATACCTATGTATCACCAAGTTGGTCATCTCTCGTAAGCCACTCTTGCGTCTCTCGCTTAACATTGTCCCCTTGTTGTGGTGGATCGACGGGATCTATTTGCGGCTGTCATTTATTCTTGGTCGGTGGTGGTGGTGGTGGTGGTGGTGGTGGTGGTGGTGGTAGTGGTGGTTGTTGCTGAGATAGGCCTGCTCCGTCCATGTTCATCCCGAGATGCGGATGCATAAACTCCATAACCTTTCATAATTGCTCGGCAACGACATTGAACTCTGAACGCGGCACCATATCCGGCATCTGGGACGTGCTAGCACCAGGATCTGCATATCTCCTCTTCTTTCTCCCTAAAGACCCGAGACCGTAGACACGTCCTTTGGGACACTCACCCGCCACATTGAGGTACACCACCTCATTATCCACCGATCGGTCCGGTGTAGCCTGGGTCAGCTCCAGACGTCTCCTCTGGAGCCTATCCTGCTGGTATCAACAACAAACAACATATATGATATGGTTTAAAGTAAATTTAATACTATTTAACATTTAATTTCTATACTTACATAGAATCGCTCTGATCTAGTATCGATGAATATCATTCCATTGTGATTTACGGTGTGGAGATGCAAATACAATTCATTCACGGTAGGTGGCATCTCGGATGAATCAGTCTGCGTACAGGACCAGTTATAAATTCAGCATAGTGAATAAGTGTATAAATGTAAAAAATAAACAATAGGTTAAAAAAAACTTACCAATCTTTCATGGGTAGTCACAAAAGATACGGAACCACCACCGTGCTTCGAGGGTCCAGTCCCACGTCTTTCGACCTCAGTGTTCCTATTCGTTGTCGCTAGCCTAGACCTGACAAGGAAGTCCTCGCTCTCCCAGTACTCCAAGTATCTACTCCATGCCTCATCTGTAACATAAACCGAATGCACACGATTCTTCTTTAACTTGTGCATCAATGCGGTGTACCTTGTGCCTGCAAGCGTGTCGTACGCCGCTCGAATGAGATCCTCGGAAATCGCGTCATCCCATCTAAAAAATACCTACAAAATGGCGATTGCAATTGTTACGAGACATTGAAAAAATAGTATAAATCATAAGACTTTTGGTAGTCCTATTTACCTTCCATTGGCGCCAGTATTGGTCTTTATGATGATTCAGTATCGACTTCCAACAATACCCTTCAGGAATCATCCATCTTTTGAAAACTTTTGTCATCCTCCGTGCACAAAAATGAGAAGGATGCAACTCCCTGTGTTTCATGAAAATGCATAACATCTTAACTACTTCTTTAGTAATTTACATCCATATTTAAAAGTACATATATGAATCAAATACAAACTTACGTATCATTGGCAATCAGTGTGATCGGGATCCGCCGCACGCGAGAGGGCTCCATCCCTGTCCTCTGAGGTGGTCGAGGAGGGCCTGTCACCTACAACCCTGCTCTGCCGTCGTATTGTGCTGATGTTGTCGGTGACGCGGTGGCTGGGGGTGCAGGCCTCGTGGGTAAAGGAATGTCATGTCTCGATGTCGGCGATGGTGACTGGAACTGCGAATTTGGTATAGTCCGAGATGACGAGGATGATGGTACAAACGACGCCGACGGTATGGAAGGCGAAGGTGACGCTGAGGCTGGATCGTGCTCGAGAGAACGAGAAGTCGGAATCGATAATGCAGGAATCGACCCACGACCTCGACCGCCACGACCTCTATGGCCCCCTCGTGTGGCCTGACCATGACGCCCAGTCGGTATTTCGCATCCAGAGGTCGATGCTGCACCTCTTCCGACTGAACGATGTCCTCCTAATGTTATCCTCGACGTGGGGGATGATCACCTCCCGCCATGAAACCTAACAAAATACCAATAAAATTTTAGAGAAGAAAGGCATACATAAATAAGTAATTAACTCTAAATGATGAGAATTAATAACACAGGATCCATGCTGATAAAAGGAAATTAAGAAATATATCGTCAACAGTATGCATGTCTATATATCATAATGTTTAATCTCTAATTGATGGAAAAAAGATTAGACCTATAAAAGATCAAGCAACATATTAAATATTAATAGCCAATTTGGGCCATCTCCAATGGGACTACAATGTGATAGCTTTTGGACGTTGACATAACATAGACATACATTACTCGCTATCATCCGTTTCAAATTCACTCTCCTGAGTAGAAGTTGATGATTCTTCTTCTGAATCATCTCCACTATCAACAATGAAGTCATTGACTTATTCACTTGGACCCGCTTCAACAATGACTCGAGTCCCATTCGGATCATCCAGATTGTTGATGTCCTGAATTGCATCGTCGACTACGCACGTGGTGGGCATCCCATCTTGGAATGCAATCTCTGTCGAGCCCTGGTCATTATCGTCTTTGTTAGTTTCCTCGTCAGCGAATTTTGGTTGACAGCAACAAACTGCTAGCCATTCTTGTCGGTCGTTCCTCATAGAAGGGTACGAAAGGTAGTACACTTGAGTGGCTTGCATTGCTAGGACAAATGGCTCGTAGTTGTTATATCGTCGACTTCGATGAACCTCTACCAATTGAAGTGTTGGGTGAGTCCTCACACCATGATTCGGTGTAGGGTCATACCATTCACACTTAAACAAGACCACACGCTTGAGGTCGGTATACTCAATCTCCACAACCTCTTGCAGTACTCCATTATGGGAAACATCAGCGTAGTTAGAACCCTTCACCAAAACACCGCTGCTCTGCGTCGATCTATTAACGTCATATGTTGCGGAGTGGAACTTATACCCATTCACTAGGTAACTAGGGTAGACAGTACATGATCGACTAGGACCAACGGAAAGATCGACGAGCGTCTCATCTATGATAGAATTCCGAGCCTATTCACAAAAAATTAGAAATGTAATAAGACACATTACTTATGAAAGAAATTTATGAAGTTATAACCTACAATAGTAATAACCTTACATATCTTTGAAACCATATGGGAAAGTTGTGCTCTAGACTACTATCAACTTCCGACTCCCCCATTGCTTGAGTGATTTCATCGACGAAGATCATAGAAGAAACGAACATGTACATAGGATGTCTTAGTAAAAGATGAATAATGAATGTACTGCATTATTGAATGAAAGTGACGGACATACTGGATGTAAGAAGCGATCTCTGGACAATTGAGCAGTATGTACGAATGAGCGACATTATACTCCTGCTCTGTTAAGTACCGCTCCTTCGACTTGCCCATGGGTCACCAGGATAAGTGAATATTGAGAAATTGCCCACAAAATGCGATGTGGGCCCGAGACCGCCATCGTCGTTTCGTTGCACTTTGTCATGCAATGTAAAGACGTGATCTTCGAAGTAGTAAGAACAAAAGGATGTGACTTCTTCGACCAAATAAGCATTACACATGGAGCCCTCTACCTTCGCTTTGTTCCGCACATTATTTTTCAAATGTTTAAGGTACATGTAGCCATGTTATAGGAAATGTTGATTTAAAACTTATTGAATGGGAAAATAATTTCAAGGGCTCAAGATATTACCTCTCAAATGGATACATCCATCGAAATTGAACGGGACCGGCCGGACGGGCCTCGTAGGCCAAGTGGATTGGTAGGTGTTCCATAGAGTCGAAGAAGCTTGGAGGGAATATTTTCTCCAACTTACAAATGATTTTTGGTATTTCAGACTCTAAGACCTCCATATCTTTGAGACTGACACTTTTCGCAGTTAGGGATCGAAAAAAAAGGCTTAGTTCGCTAATTGCAACCCAAACCGGGTTTGGGAGGAGTTCTCGAATGCAATTGGTATCAACCGTTGCATGAAAATATGACAATCATGACTCTTCATGCCGAACATTCGCAGTTTCTTTGGATCCACACATCGACCAAGATTCGAAGCGTAACCATCAGGAAAACACAACTTTTCAACCCACTCGTACAATTTTTGTTTTTTTGATGTATCAAAAGCATAGCATCCAAGGATGTAAGTATTTGTCGCCGAATCAATGTGTAGAGAAGGTCGGTGACAATATTCACGAATATCTTGTCTTGCCTTCGCATTGTCCTTACTCTTGCCCGGTACACACATAATAGTGTTGAATATGTTGTCAAAAACATTTTTCTCGATGTGCATGACATCTAAGTTGTGGCGGATCAAGTTTGTCTTCCAATACGGCAAGTCCTAGAAAACGCTTTTTTTTCTCCATCCCGAATTCTTAGCTATCCGCCCATTCACATAATCAGCTCCGATTTCTGTCACCTTCATCAAGCCTAACGATTCAATTTCTGCCAAAATTTCTTCACCAGAACGCAAAGCGGGCGGATCGTCGTTTATGACCATTTTGCCTCTAACGAAATTTTTTTTGTCTTTCCTTAATGGTGATGCCTTCGCCAAGAAACGACGGTGACAGTCGAACCACGATGTCTTACCACCATTTCGCAATTGAAATGCATTTGTATCCTCCACACAATATGGACAAGCGTACTTACCGTGTGTGCTCCAACTGGACAACATGCTATACGCAGGGAAATCACTAACAGTCCATAAAAGGGCAACTCGCATGAGAAAATTTGTCTTTGTGGACACGTCGTATGTAATCACCCCATCGTTCCATAAATCTTACAACTCTTTCACAAGCGGCTGAAGGAACACGTCGATTTTCTGCTTTGGGTTGGTCGGTCCAGGAACGATAACCGTTAAGAACATAAACTCAGATTTGATGCACATCGACGGTGGAAGGTTGTAAGGAGTCAATACCACGGGCCATGAAGAGTACGATTTCCCTGAAAGCCCAAATACTTGAAAACCATCAGTGCACAATCCTAAACGAACATTCCGAACCACGGCGGCGAAGTCTCTATTGACGTCATTAAAATTTCTCCAAGCTATCGAATCAGAACAGTGTTGCATAACTTCTTCTGGCGGGAATGATCTCCATGCCATCGCATATGTTTTGTCGTTGACTCAGACGCATACAATCGTTGCAACCGAGGGCCCAAATGGAAGTAGTACATTTTTTTGCAAGGGCATTTTTTGGTGTTCCGAACACGACCTCGTCGATGTGCAACGTAGCATGATTTCCCATAAAATTTACATGACGTCGACTCAGAGTCCACTCCCCAATAAATCTTACATTGGTCCTCACAACAATCTATTTTCTCAACAGCTAGACCTAGACCTCGCATTAGTCTTTTAGTGGCATAAAATATTTCAACCAATGAATTGTCATTTGACAAACGATCCTTCATGAATTTAATGATTTCATTATACCCTCGTTCAGATATATGATGTTCAGACTTGATCACAAGTAATCTTGCCATTGCGGACAACGTTGTCATGGTTTCGCAACCCGGCCACAATTGTTCGCTACTTGCCTCAATCATGTCATATAGTTGGCGTGCATGGGGGTTTGGTGATTCTTCCACGTGATTCCAATTGAAACTTGGACCTGCCACATTGTGTAGCATTTCGCGGTAAGTTGTCGGATCGTCTCCTCCCACATCAGCATCATCAATATGGTTATCCAGTTGGTAAAAGTTTTGCGGGCCTTCATCGCCGTTCTCACCATGTTCATACCAACAGTGATATCCCGGAACAAATCCATACCTACATATGTGGTACTCAACCGTTTCGACGTCCAGGTACGGTACAAGTCGACATTTCTTATAATTGCACGGACATCTAATCTTCCTTTCACTTTGGTATGTACAACAATGTTGCTTAGCAAATGATATGAATTCTTTAACCTTCGCCACGAATTCAATTCGAACGTAGCCGTTGTCGAGCCGGTTGTACATCCAGTCTCGACTTGTAGTCGACATTCCTATTGTAATTGTGCAATTAAATTAGTCAACTAGTTTCATAATTTTCGACGGTACATGGTAACTTGTGTGTCCAACTAACACAATTTATTAGAAGGGGAATCTGAGGACCTACCTAACTACATGAACAAATAGCTTTGCTTCTAGCCATTGAATAGAGGGGGGTTGGAAACAACTTTCTTAATACCTAGCTCGGTACATGACTGATACCAAACAGAGTATGATAATTGGTCGTAAAAATATAAGCAACAAGGAGTTCAAAAAAATAAATAAATCATAAGTTATAAGAGGCATACAAATACCACATAGTATCAAAGCGCCTACAACTTGTTCACTCGTACCTCCTTAAGGTTATAGGTTTATTCAATTCTCTACAAATTTTATGTGAAATAGCAACATTAACTAAAAGAGTAATCCTAGTGTTTCGAATCCTAACTAGTAGTAGAAATTATATAATTATAGGTATTATTCAATCGTAACCAACAACACCTAACTAATCAATCATCCCTAGCAAGTGCATGAATATGAAATTACTAACAACTATAACATCAAACGACCAAGTAATTACCTCAATACATGATTCTAATGTATTATAATGTTGATCATGACATGCTTTACCGATAAAATAAACATGAAATACCTACCAAATACGAAATCAATAGAAATCTTGAATTGCTCAATTAAAACGTTGAAATGAAATATTAAATATTAATAAACCTAAAAATAGAACAAGCATAACCACAAAACACTAAGCATGCAAGAGAAGAGCAGAACAAAAACTTCTAAACCAAACAAAAAACACAACATTAACTTAATAGATCAAGTGAAGAACACCAACAAATGCATATGAAAGCCAATCCGGGGGAAAATGTGAGCAGATACAATTTCAAGAGAATTCGGGTGTTAAAAATATTTTTTTTGATTGTTACCTTGACGAGCAGAGAGCGGAGGAGCGACCAGAGAGCAGAGAGCAATGAAAAATAAGGAGATTCAAGATCGAATTCAGAAATATTCAGAACGTTGTGCACTCATTCACTGCACAATCAACCACGTAACAAATCAAATCACTCAAGAACAGTTAAAATAAAACCTGCAGAAGCAATCAACAATTAAAAGAATTGAACTCTTTAAATTTGTCACCTGATCAAGAGTTTGTTCCTTCACAGGTCATAGACAATAAGGTAGTTCTACCTTTCCAACATCTGGCATCATAACAACTACCTGCCAACTGCATCAACATAACAACAAAAATTTAAAATACCTCCAAGAATAAACAAAAAGCAAATCTTACATAGTGCACTATGAAAAAACATTATTAATTTATTACTACACATAAAATTACCAAACCATGGCACTAACATGTTTACCTCTTTATTTAGTTACTCATTTATCATGAAAAAGGTCATACAAATCTCTATTGCTAATCATGCACAATTAGTTTATTCCTATACTATATCATTTCCTTGGTGTAATCAAACAAGTTTTACTTTCAGCAACAATTGCTTCCTTGTTTGGATATAAGCACCAAAGCAATACAATTAACCAAATAAAAGAATTACTTCCAAGTCCGACAAACTAGAGAATATGTGCACTCTTAATATAGAATGAAAAGTTTTGTCTAACTCAGTTGCGAAGAAAAAATAAAACAATTAATAACTTGCAGAGCTGAAAAAAGGGTCATTATCAATGATGATATTATAATATCCACTTCAAGTATGATAGCTTAGACACCCAAGAGAAGCCACCACTTTTGACTCAATTTGATCCCAAAATTTAAATCACAGTTATTTGCTTCCACTTGAACTCAGTGACATTTCTGATTTTTCAAGTTAAGATAGTAGTATAATGGAGTGATGTATTCAAACAAGAAAAGAAAGACAATGGGACTCTTAAGGAATCCCAAAAGGCCTTCCAGTATAGCTTCCCACTCTGAGCATATTGACACACTGAAGTGAAGTTTCAGGTCGGCTAGATGAGTCGAAAACACTAAATCAAAATAAAGAATATACAACTCAAATACGGTTCTAAATGTCAACTCATTGAGTATTTTCTAGTAAGGGAGTCAAAAGGGCAATGAGATTAGAAATAATACAAAGATCAAGTAACTAAACAAGGAACAAATTCCATAAATCTCTTTGGGATATCCAAATCCATAACATCTTTAAGTAATTCGCAGATTTTCTTTTTTAAGACATAGAGCTTTGTGTAGCTAAAACGATTTGAGACATACATATAAATGTGAAACAAATACTTAATACAGTCAAGGAACAAAGAATAACAAAGATCGCCCCCATTACAAAAATTACTTTACAATCATGGTAAGAAAATACTTTAGAATTCTTCGAACGTCCCCAAATTAATTAGCTTTTATGCATTAAACAATAATTAGACATAACCACAACTTTTATAAAAGCATTTTAAACAATGCAAGACTACAAATCTCACTGAATAATTTTTCTTCACCTTCAATTTAAAAAGTCTTTGTTGCCACATCAATGCACCCCACTTACAATACAAAATATCAAGTACAAGAATAATCCCATCTCAAACACATAAAAATATACAAATAAAGCAGAATTCAGCACCACCAAAAAAAAAAAAAAGCACACCAAAACCCCAAATCCTTCTCGTCCAAAATCCCCCAAAAAACCCATAAATATCACTAGCTTTGTCATCGTATAAAGTTAGATTTCAAGAGCTGAGACGGTAAAACTAAAACAGTACAACAATTAGCCAGTGTAATTCATTTAAAACATATTACTCAGGACAAAAGTCATTGCTTCTTATTTTTTGAGAACTATACAATAAAGATCTCATTTAGACCTGCATGCCCATATTGTATCATTTTAATTCACACAATCACCAAAGTCATACAATACTCTGACCTATACCATGTATCAAAAGTCCAAACCGTTTTCAACTTTTCACTTTGATTTAGTCACATTGGCCCCCAAAGATGCTTTGTACATTGCTTGACTAGTACATGAAAGTCACATATACTAATCACCAAAAAATAAGTCAAATACATACACACATTCAAGTGATCAATCCCCACAAAATATTGTAAAATCCAAAACAGAGAAACAAAGAGATGTTAATGGCAAAGCTTGATCCGAATACCAACTTGTGGAGGAAAATAAACTAATAAAACAACAAAAATAACCAAAAGAATCCAAAAATGGGTGTGAGAAGCTCAAAAGGTCATACAAGAATCATGAGAGAGTAAGCATCGTTGCCAAAAGTCATGTAAAAATGAAGCAAACTCTTACCAATAAGAGAATGGGGAGCCGTGACCGAGCAAGAGACGGAGAGACCAGAGAGAGAGAGAGTTGAGAGCCGATGACGGAGACCAGCGCGACGAGACGAGAGAGACTAGAGAGACGGCGAGACCAGAGACACCAGAGAGACCAGCACGACCAGACGGAGAGACAAGAGTTGAGAGCAAAGAACGAGACCGAATGACTTTGGACGGGACGATCGAACGGGATTTGAGGATTTTTGGGGAGGGGACGAGACGATCGAACGAGACGATCAGATTTAGGGATTTTGGACGAGAATGATTTGGGGTTTTTTCTTTTTGGGGGGGGGGGAAGAGGAGGGGGGGCTTGATCCAAGCACGCACAAATCCCGAGGTTTGATGAACGGTCATAAGAAACGAAATTTTTGGTGGGAATGTTGGCGCCGTTTTTTAGAGACGGAATTAAATTCCGTTTCTATTTTCGTCTCTATTTTCGTCTCTGATTCGTCTCAATTCCGTCTCTAAATTATTCCGTGTCAATTCTATCTCTAACTTATTTTTTTAGCAACGGAACTTATTTCCCTTTCTAATTCCGTTTCTAAATTTCATTTTCCTTGTAGTGACATCATGTTATTTATTGCAATAAAAGATTAAATGAAATAACTTCAATTAAATCAAGAAAACAATACCGAATAACCACACGTGGAGTCTTCAATGTATTCTCCTCCAAAATTTTCTTAATACTCAAGAACAAAGTAAAACTATGCTACTTTATGATAATTGGTTACTCTTAATGATAATGTATATGTTTGTCACATTCTAATACATGTTTATACCCTTAAGACACTTTATAATACAATTAGGAACTCTAATAGACAACTCCAAATGAACTAGAACTTTAAAATTTCTATTTTCTACGTCTCGACATTGTCCGTAAGTGATCCGGCGCTATCTATGTATAGCCATGGTGTCGCCACAACTTCGGCCTCTTTATGTGCATTTTCTCTTCTCAGTGGGCTCGGGTCCTTGCTTAAACTACCCCGATGTCGTGTGTACAACACCACGACACCGTTACTGCGCCACCATTGTACTTTTCTTTACTTCTCTTCTTCTACATGCCTTGCCCATGTTGTGTACACTCTTCCCATAGCATCAAGCATACTAGCCATGCCATAAATCATGGTTTTGTTCATTTTCACCTCATTTCATCGCAGAATCACTCATTTGCCTCTTTTATACCAAATGATCACATGTAAGTCTTATTACACTACTTAAGTTCATACTCATTTCACATTGTTCATGGAGTATCTTTTAATTCAAATAAGTTCAAGTTAATAATCCACTCAAGAGTTTTTTTCTTTATAAAAACTATTATTTTAAAAAACATGTAGCTTTAACAATACATACAATTCACTTTCGAAACTCAAAAGTAGTTCACAACTAAAACAATAACTACGCAAAAGTTTATATCACCTCGACACTCAAGTAGCAAGTGTATAATCTAATGATTTCTCATTAAGCTCAAAAATTCACAAATAAGCATAGTTCATACTGTCAGGGCATATGTCTTAGGTCAATCTACAACCATTGTATATCTTATAATTTAGTTAATAAAATAAAGGTTTTCATTTGCTATTTTATTATAAGTGATTGCATGTTTACCTTATAATAAGATTCATGGGTATTTGCTAACATATCCTAAATTTCCCTAGTAGGCTATTATACTTGAAACTATAATGAATTAAGGCTTGTGTGAATCTTGATTGACGACCATGTGATGGTCATACGTATACGGATGCGAATCGTGATCATAAGTACTTGTTAGGGAACAAGGTACTATACCGACCTGGTATGAGAACATAACATGGATTAAGTTATAGGTGTTACTCATGATAGGTGTATCATTTAGTCCTTCGATTTGAGATTATCATAGAATTCAATGTTATGAGCATGGTAATTTGATACAATCAAACATTATCTTTAACCAGATGATTATAAAGATTGTGAATGGTTACCATGTGAATAATATGTAAGGTTTATAATCAAAATAGAATCTTTCCCTCTCGTATAGAGAGATATTAGTAGGTCCCTCGATATGTCAAACTGGTAAATATTCAAGTCCAAGTGAATTGATATGATCTATGTTGATGTAGCATGACAAGAAGATATGATATATGTTATTCATTAGGTTGTATCAATTTTGATATTCATGCTACTTATGCAGTTATAATGTCTTGCTAGAGACTGCTTATGACTTGTGTACCAAAATGGTTTTGGACTGCCAACATCGCATGACCCTATAGGGTTGCAGATAAACAAATGGCTTCGCACAATTTCAATTGGTCCAAAGTAATGAATTTTATATGATAAAATTCATGAAATAAGAACCCATTTTATTCGTTAATGGTAACTTATTAATATGGGCGTATGTGTAATTTGCTTGAATTGCTTAAATATAATAGTTGGATTACGAATAGGCTTTTTAGGTGAGTTTATCCACACATATAAATAGAGTTTAAAAACCTAAAACAAATTAAGATTTCATTTTTACAAATTTTGAGTTCTTTGATTTTTGGGAGAGAAAAAAAAAATATTTTTTATCTCTCTTGGAGCTAGCACTCCAAATTGTGGTTATTGTTCATATGTGGATTTCTGATAGAGGACGCGAACTTGAACGTCTAAGAAATCGAATAATCAAATAAGGAAATCACGAATTAAGGTATTGTTATTTTTGTCGTTCTTGTTTAATGGAACTTATTTTCAATCTTGTTGGGGTTTCTCTAAAGTTATTTATGAATTTTCCACTGCATATGAACCTCGAAACCCAATACATACTAGTTTTGTAGACTTTAGCACTTCAAGAGTCCATAGGACTTAAAATAGTTGGAAAGAAAACTTAACTTAATTAAGCTACGTGTACTCGAGCCAAATCTTTTATTTGAAGAGTTTTAATCTAACTTTCGTCTTTCTTTAATTATTTTTATATATCTCTTTTCTTTTTCTCCTCATAATTTCTTAGTTGTATGGTCCCTGCTTCTTTTCCTATGGATTCTATTTATTCTCTATTTTTTCAACCATCAAGTTCTCTTCTCCTTTTCTTGTAGAACTTATAGGACTCTCTATTTTTTATTGTTTTAAACTTTTGTTAGCACTTCTCGATCTCATTTTATTAAGCTAGTTTGAACTTCAACTTTTTCATTAAACATCATGCATATCTCTTCCCCTCTTAGTACTAAGTTTTTATTTACTTTATACTCAAGTAAGATTCGTAGTTACTATAGAATTCCTTATAGACCTAAATTTTTTATATAATAAGTGTTCTAGTATTTTTCTTGCAATTGTTTTGAGTTCATTGTCTTCCCTAACTTTAGGTTTCCAATCATGAAACCATACTGTTATTTGATACATTTCTTATTTTCTTCAAAAATCTGATTGCACTCTTTTGAGTTTTATATCAACAAGACACTTGTATTCTTACTCTTCCTCAATTAAAGGCATAAACATTGTAGATAAATTGCTTATTTATTACATATAACTATATATAACCTAATCTATACTACTAAAACATTCAATAGTAAGTAAACAAAAAAAGATACATTGTCATGTTTTTCTCTTTAACTGCTTCAAAAATAAAATTTTACAATCATACATATAGTGTTTATACTTATTTCATCCTTTCTTACCACTTCCCATAGTATATAGTTGATGCCCCCAAACTTAAACTAAACTTTGTCTTTAAAGTTTAAAAATAAGCCTTAAACATAAAAACACTGAACACAAAAACATATAATAACACAAGATAAATATCCCTATAACTCCTTGATGCTTTATAGATATGCCGCATATGTTGAGACTTTTTCATTCCGATGAAACTTCACCTAACAAATGGTCTTTCCGGCACATTTAGCATAAAACTTTCAAAAGTCAAAAATTTTGTAAAATGTTTAGACAGTTTTAACTAAACTAAATAGATGGCTAACTAAAATTTAAAACCCTTGGGCTGCCTCCCAGTAGTGCTTAGTTTAACGTCATTAACCCGATGCCTTTTCACTCTCTTAGTCCGAGTCTAAATCAAGATAGTTCATTTGCAAGTCAAATATAATGATATCTCACCTATTCGGATGTACTTCTTGACCTTCAACAAAGACAATATTCTTAGCATCATTGTCTCTTCAATACTCATTCCGATCATTTTCTTCTTCGTTTACAAGACCGCATTGGCATTTTTCATGAATGGTCGCCAGTATCATAGACACATCATCATTTATATGATAATCCATAAACTCAATACCTGTGATGAATGTGAATTTATCCACTTTGACATCCACATTCAAGACTCCCCCTATTATTGGTACCAAGTTACCATCAACTACTTGCAAATATGTTGTATCAAGACAATTGATCTTCAAATTTGCTTGTAACATGTCTTTTATTTGCATTACATTGACTGAGGCTCCTATATCACACAAATTTTTCTAAATTGGTGCCCATAAATGCTCGATGATATGCATATATCTCCAGTATATCTCCTCTTGATTAGTCGAAGTCTCGATGTGAGCTTAGAATTTGGTTCCGGCTTCTTCGGAACCGCCTTGATACTATTTCCTTTCAGTGCTTCTTCAAAAGGTTCTTCATCTTGTTGCTTAACTCTCCATGGTTTCTTCTACCTCTTGTTATTCTTTAAGGCGTCGATCTTTTGTTGCTTGAACCCATCAAGTTCATCTTGCCTAAATTTCATTCCTTTCTTATGCATCACTTCATATTTTCTTGTAGCCAAAGTGTTGACTCTTTATGGCTTGTACATCACTTGCTCTTGCATTGTGGCTCTTTCATTGCCATAGTGCTCATTATGTGAATGGTACTAACATTCTCCTTAAGGTTTACGATAGTGCTACTCAAGAATTGCCCTTCCTTCCTTGAGTTCAAAGCAATGGCTAGTTCACCAATCTGTATATCCACGACTCCAGGTTCTTAATGGATTGTGATATCTAATCATCCATTTTTTTATAGCTTGCTTCACATTTTCATCTCGTTCTCATGCTTCTCATAGTGTTCCATATTGTTCATGTCGATGGCATGCAAGAATTTTTCAATTGTCTTCAATGAAGTCATTTCTTCGCTCTGGCCTAGCTTCTTTTGTTGAACTTGTTGATCAAAGCCTGGAGGTAACTTCAGTGAATTATCAAGGTTTCCATAATGAAAGTTCAGGTTATTGTATACTTGATAAAATCTTTGAGGAGCCATTCCTCTCGGCCCAAAGTTGTTTCCATAGCTCTGGTTGTTCATGAAGTTTATGTCTTCAAACTCAATTCCTTGCTTCATGTCCATTTGAGTGACTATAACGGCCCGAAAATTTGACTTGTGCCACGTGTCAGGTCAGGGTCGTTTGTGGGATCCACTCGTCGAAATGCGTATGTCCAAATTTCGGGTGGAGACTCCGACGTAAGGTGTAATATCCAATTTGAAATTAAAATGCTAATTGTTGAGCTGTTGTACGACTTGTATACGTGGGGAATTCGGTGAGCCGAAACACGAACGAGGACGTGGGACCGAGATAGTGGCTTAATGTGGATATATTGGCTATAGTGGTTTTAATGTGGTCACATTAAAATCATATACATTAGATACGCCTCGTGATGCGAGTGGCGCGAGTATTGAGATTTGTGAAATGAGGCGGGTTGGTGCCTCGAGATGCGCGCTGCTCAATTTATAAGGAAAGCATTAAAAAAATATTTTTTGATGTGCCTTGAGTTTCGCGCCGCACGGATCTCGAGGACACAAGTTTACTTAATGAGGAAGAAATCAAAAATAAATAAAATAAATATACATATGTGGATAAAGTGGTTTTTATCCACACATTCAAAACAAAGAAAAGTGAAAGATAACAGTGGCGAAGAGGAAAAAACGAGCCAGA
Source organism: Stephania yunnanensis (assembly GCA_039657365.1). NCBI lineage: Eukaryota > Viridiplantae > Streptophyta > Magnoliopsida > Ranunculales > Menispermaceae > Stephania > Stephania yunnanensis. The sequence continues at coordinate 7,877,989 of CM077585.1, forward strand.
GAGAAAACAGTGAAGGAGAAGGAAAGAAGAAGAAAAGACGGGAAAGAGAGACCGACAGCTCGAAGGTGAGTTTTCGTTGTTGATGTGTGGCTCGTTGTTATTGCGTCGGTTGTTGTTGGTGTTTGGGTGGCGAACTCGAACGAACTGCCATGGCAGTTCGTCCGAGCTCGAGGGAGGCATAGGAGTGGTCTCCCCTGCATGTGAACCCACCTGGGGTTGGGGATTGAAAAACCCAAAAAAAAAAAAAAAAAAAAAAAAAAAAAAAAAAAAAAAAAAAAAAGAACCGAACCAGAGCATGAGTGCTCTAGCGAGGAAGATGACCCGCGGGTCGGGTCGAGACGACCCGGGTCCAGCTGGACCGGGTCGGGTCAACCCGGTCCCACCCCAATAAAATTATATTTAATTATTAAATGAAATTAAACTATTTTTTTTATTAAAAGTAAATTACAGAAAATAGATTAAAATATATCAAAATTCAGAAAAATCCTCGAAAAATATGAACAATTAGGGAAAGCTAGAAAAAAATGAGTTCGAGGCTTTTCGGGCGTTTGGCACCCCGTTATAATTCGAAAAAAGGGTGCTAAAAATTTAATTTTTATGAAAATAAAAATGGCAAATCTATGAGTTCATAGTATAATTGCAGTAATGCGACCCGAAAATTGTACAATGGTATAAATTGATACCAGGGACTTATGATGCTATAGTCGGGTGTCGGGTACGCAGATCGAGGAGTGAGCGGGACATTCTTGAGGTAAGTAAACCAGTGAGGAACTGTACAGTAATTTCATTGCTTTGATATTGTTGATTCATTGCTTTGATATTGTTATTCATTGCTTGGATAGTAGTATCTTTGAAAGTGCTATTGCGTGGTGTGGTCTATTGGTTATTGTTCACTGCTTTGAGATAGCTTCCTTTCACTATTGTTGATTACTGCTTTGTGATAGCTATCTTTGAAATTGTTGTCGGTTGAGTGGTCCATTGACAAGTGAGTCATGCTTACTGTTTATCTGCGATATGAGAGGGTTAGGGCTGGGAGGCAGGGGTCTCGTCCTAAACCCGAGGTCTTTCATGGTCGCCCGTCGATATCTCCCGATTGAGTGTACGTTGGGGGCTCTTATCCGGGTCCATTGATGGTTCATAGTCGTACGGGCTAGGGCTGGGAGGCGGGGGTCTCGTCCTAGATCCGGGTCTGTGAATGTCTCATAATCGCAAGGGTTAGGGCTGGGAGGCTGGGGTCTCGTCCTAAACCCGAGTTTGCTGGGCTTGTACCGCGACTCAACGACCTTTGGTCGGGACTCCTTGTTATTTGGCCTCACTCATCGATTGATTATTTACAGTCTTTTATATTCATGCGTTACCTGTTCATTTTTTCAAATTGCATGAATTCGACTGCTTTGGTTATTTTGAAATGTTGTATATGTCTTGCTGGCTTTACTTACCTGGGCTCGTCATTTTTAGGTATGACTGAGTGCAGATCCCGGTCCAGCAAGAGGAAGGCTCCATAGCTAGGTGAAATTTTTGTATACCTTGTATTACTCTCATCTGATTAACATATTTACTGGGTTCCACAATTAGGTTGCCTAACTTTTTACATATTGTTGAGTTATTATTTGTAGTAGTTGCTTCCGCTAAATTGTAAGACTTGCAAAATATTAATAACTCAACTTAAAATTGTGAAAATTGTGTATAATGAGGCATTGGAAGGCTGACTAAGTCTGCGTTGACCTTGCGAGACTGGCTCGGGGGTCCACGTGTGCTTAGGTCGGGCGGGGCCCAGTTTGTGGGAAAGTGGGGTCGTCTTAATTGGTATCGGAGCCCTAAAATTTTTGAGAATCTCATGGCTTAAGACATTGTCATACCAACGTCGCAGTTGGTATCAAAGCCGAAGTTTTAAATACTCGACTCTTGATTTAAATCACAAGCAATGGAGACGCAAACCAGCGAAAGTTAGGAACCCTGAACTTAGAGTGGAACCCTATGATCCTGACTTAAGTCTTCATTGGGAAGTGAGGAGAGTTGAATGAAATTGATCCTATATGGTATTTTATATATACTATATACGATATCGTAATTATACACTAAATCAAGGATTCGTTGCTATGGAAAATGCGACACGTTTCAGACATGGTGTAGGAATGATCGTGAGACTGCAGGTTCGTGGTTTGCTAGTGCTGAGGAGCCGCATACTCTATCATACAGAATTGTATGGCGCGACCAACAACTGCAGGAGATTGATTGACGATTGGTTTAATAAGTGGGCATTGTGATTTTAATGTGGTCACATTAACATAAATATATATTAGCCTATAGTTTGAACACTTAAACAAAATGCATGGGATGTGTCTCAAGATACGCAAATTGCAAGACTCGAGACAATTTTGGTCAAACATAGAGGTGGTGGACTAAGGGGTGAAAATATTGAGGTTGCCTCGAGATTCGTGTTGCACGTATCTCGAGGACACATTTGATTTCTGCTTGAGGAAGAAAACTTATTGTGTACCATAAGGAGACTCCCTGCACATGTCGCTGGGAGGTCCACTTGGAACAATTAAGGTAAAGAAGATTGATGGTAATGATTAATTGGATATATAGGCTTGAGTGCATGCAACTATATCAATAAGCCTTGCTGGGAAACAAGCTTCTCCATCTTATCTTATTTTCTCCGTTATCATGGTGTTCTATTGACTTTTTGCTTGAAGGATTATGATATCATAATAGGTCACAAACGCCGAAGAGGGATGCTTTTTAAGTCTTTGTCCCATGATTGGTGTATCCGTTGTAGGAGTGGAATGAGTTTGTTGTCTATCTTTCATTTAATTCATGTGGAAATTGTGTGAAACCAATTGCCTTCTTTACTTTGAAGCTACCTCATGGGCAATATTTTTCTGGATCTGAGGTTGTATTGCATTGCCTTCATGCACGGATAGAATGTGACCATGTTGGTGGTGGTGGCATATTTGGGAAAAGTGGAGCTGCAAGGTTTTTTTTTTTTTTTGGATAACTACTCGTTCCATGGAGGATTGGCTGAGAAACTGTTTGTTTCTTTCAAAACATTTATGAATCGAATGAACTGGTTACTCGAGAGAGAACTGCAGATTTATAGGGTTGGGTTTCTTCGAGATTTTAAAAGAAACCTAGCATGTTTCAACAGCCCTAGTTATTCAGGCTGTGTGTGTGTTCTTACATTTCACGACAGTTCACAACCCACCTGAAACATCTCCAGTTTAAGCATGGTCTACAGTGGCCGATGAGGCGTAGGCTCAGATTAAACTCGTACTTACGTGAGGAGATGTTGATCGCGCCGACTGATACGAGAGTTAGAGTAATGGCTAAGGCGAGGCAGTATCGCGAGTTTCAACGACATTCCCCAAAAAAGTTTCACGGTGGTACGGATCTCGGAGCAGCAAAGATTCATGACGTTTTGGCCACACCAGATCATATGAGGTCGAACATCTCATCAGTTTCGTTGTTCGGCGAGGCCGATGTCTGGTTGCGCACTACGGTGGCATCGATGTGGACGCTCAAGGATTTGGGCTGAGTTCAAGGATGGGGAAGTACATTCCTCCTACAGTTCGTAACCTGAAGAGAATTGATTCTCAAACCATTTGACAGAGGACCGGAGAGTCAGTTAAGCACGGTCTACTGGACTCGAATGGTGCCTATGAGAAGGATATGGCTAGCGAGAGCGTGGGAGCACACGCATCGGAGTACTGGTCGCATCATCAGTATCGTCACATTCAGTGCGAGGGTCCGGAGATGATCAGAGAAAAACGACGGATAGACGATCGTGGCAAAGAAATCAACCTCAAGGCGTATTGTGTTTCCACCATATGCGGCGTATATGGCGCCAATGTTAGATGGTCCAGCGTAGAGTTACACTAGTACATTACAACAGCCAGCACCGTCAGATCCTTAGCAGTGGCTAGAGACAGGGTCAGAGATCCAGTCGAGTGCACTAACAAGGACAACGATCTAGTCATGCACAGGGACAAGGACATGGACATAGTCCATTTGGATCGGGATTTCAACGTATTTGTATGGGCGTATGGATAGCCAGGTATAGCAGAGCCAGAAATAAGTTCATGCTACTGCCACGTCAGGTCCGACTACTATCCATCGTAACTTGATAGAGGGTACGAGTTGGGTTGAAACTCACTCGATCAGAGAGACTAACAGACAGTCAAAGACTGATTTACCTTCTCGAGGACATACAGCGAATATACGTATGTTAGTAACAGTGGGTCATGAGATTAAAATGTTCATTTGTATTCCAATACATGTTGCGAGGATGTTGCCCTGGCATATATTGATGGGAGGAGACAGATGGTGTGTTCTTTGCTTGGAGGTCTCGTGAGGAGCCCAGCCCGTCACGGAGGAGCCCAGCTTGTCGCGGAGTAGCCCAACCCTACAGAGTAAGATGGGGGTATGGCCTTGGGCGAGTATGGCCTTGGGCGGGTATGACCTTGGGTCTTCATTCATAAAACACCATTTTCCTTTCAGACTTGCTTTAATTTCGAGGAAGAAATTCTAATTCGTTGGGAAGACTGTAACGGCCCGAAAATTTGACTTGTGCCACGTGTCAGGTCAGGGTCGTTTGTATGATCTACTCGTCGAAATGTGTATGTCCAAATTTCGGGTGGAGACTCCGATGTAAGGTGTAATATTCAATATGAGATTAAAATGCTAATTGTTGAGCCGTTTTACGACTTGGTATATGCGGGGAATTCGGTGAGCCGAAACACGAACGAGGACGCGCCTCGAGTCGCGTGCCGATGTGGGACCAAGATAGTGGCTTAATGTGGATATATTGGTTATAGTGATTTTAATGTGGTCACATTAAAATCATATACATTGGATACGCCTCGTGATGCGAGTGGCGCGAGAATCGAGATTTGTGAAATGAGGCGGGTTGGTGCCTCGAGATGCGCGCTGCTCAATTTATAAGAAAAGCATTAAAAAATATGTTTTTATATGTCTCGAGTTTCGCGTCGCACGGATCTCGAGGACACAAGTTTACTTAACGAGGAAGAAATAAAAATAAAAATATATATATATATATATATATATTTATGGATAAAGTGGTTTTTATCCACACATTCAAAACAAAAAAAAAGTGAAAGATAACAGTGGCGAAGAAGAAAAAACGAGCCAGAGAGAAAACAGAGAAGGAGAAGGAAAGAAGAAGAAGATACCGGAAGAGAAAGAGAAATCGGGAGAGAGAGACCGACGGCTCGAAGGTGAGTTTTCGTTGTTGATGTGTGGCTTGTTGTTGTTGCGTCAGTTGTTGTTGGTGTTCGGGTGGCGAACTCGGACGAACTGCCATGGCAGGTCGTCCGAGCTCGAGGGAGGCAGGGGAGTGGTCTCCCCGCATGTGAACCCACTCGAGGTTGGGGATGGAAGCCCAACCCTAAAAAAAAAAAAAAAAAAAAAAAAAAAAAAAAAAAAATGGAACTGAACCTGCTCTGGGGAGGAAGATGACCCGCGAGTCGGGTCGGGCCGGTCCCACCCCAATAAAATTATATTTAATTATTAAATTAAATAAAACTATTTTTTTATTAAAAGTAAATTACATAAAATAGATTAAAATAGATAAAAATTCTGAAAAAATTCTGAAAAATCCTCGAAAAATATGAACAATTAGGGAAATCTAGAAAAAATGAGTTCGAGGCTTTTCGGGCGTTTGGCACCCCGATATAATTCGAGAAAAGGTGCTAAAAACTTAATTTTTATGAAAATAAAAATGGCAAATCTATGAGTTCATAGTATAATTGCACGTAATGCGACCCTAAAACTGTATAATGGTATAAATTGATACCAGGGGCTTATGATGCTATAGTCGGGTGTCGGGTGAGCAGATCGAGGCGTGAGCGAGACATTCTTGAGGTAAGTAAACCAGTGAGGAACTGTACAGTAATTTCATTGCTTTGATATTGTTGATTCATTGCTTTGATATTGTTATTCATTGCTTGGATAGTATCTTTGAAAGTGCTATTGCGTGGTGTGGTATATTGGCTATTATTCACTGCTTTGAGATAGCTTCCTTTCACTATTGTTGATTACTGCTTTGTGATAGCTATCTTTGAAATTGTTGTCGGTTGAGTGGTCCATTGACAAGTGAGTCATGGTTATTGTTTATTTGCGATATGAGAGGGTTAGGGCTGGGAGGCAGGGGTCTCGTCCTAGACCCGAGGTCTTTCATGGTCGCTTGTCGATATCTCCCAATTGAGTGTATGTTGGGGGCTCTTATCCGGGTCCATGGATCGTTCATAGTCGTACGGGCTAGGGCTGGGAGGCAGGAGTCTAATCCTAGATCCGGGTCTGTGAATGTTTCAAGTCGCAAAGGTTAGGGTTGGGAGGCTGCGGTCTCGTCCTAAACCGGCTTGTACCGCGACTCAACGACCTTTGGTCGGGACTCCTCGTTATTTGGCCTCACTCATCGATCGATTATTTACAGTCTTTTATATTCATGCGTTACATGTTCATTTCTTTAAATTGCATGAATTCAACTGCTTTGGTTATTTTGAAATGTTGTATATGTCCTACTGGCTTTACTTACCTGGACTCGTCATTTTTTGGTATGACTGAGTGCAGATCCGCGGTCCAGCAAGGGGAAGGCTCCATAGCTAGGTGAAATTTTTGTATACCTTGTATTACTCTCCTCTAATTAACATATTTACTGGGTGGGTTCCACAATTAGGTTGCCTAACTTTTTACATATTGTTGAGTTATTATTTGTAGTAGTTGCTTCCGCTAAATTGTAAAACTTGCAAAATATTAATAACTCAACTTAATATTGTGAAACTTGCGTATAATGAGGGATTGGAAGGTGACTAAGTCTGCGTTGACCTTGCGAGACTGGTTTGGGGGTCCACGTGGGCTTAGGCCGGGCGAGGCCCAGTTTGTGGGAAACTGGGGCCGTCACACACCATGGCTTAGCGATTAACAAATTGTTGTACAACTTGCACTTGTGGGCTTTTTTGTCCTATTTGAAACTTTGTCATTTGACTGCTCAGGATGCATATTTATCCTATAATCGCAGCTTGCGAGTCAATCTCATATATGCATGCTTGTTTTCTCCCTGTGGAACAAGTATCAACTGTAGAGTTCTAAGACATAAAATCTAGGAGATTTGATGCTTCATCCTCATCCTTAGTTAGTAGAGAACCACCTACTGCGGTATCTACTAGTGTTCTAGTGTTGTGATTCATCCCATAATAAGAAATTTGTAGTTATTTCCATTTCATGTATCCATGTCCTAGAAATCTCTTGAGCATCTCCTTGAATCTTTCCCAAGCCTCGCTAAGAGACTCGGTACCCTCCTGCTTGAATTAGTCGATTTTCAATTTCTTTTTCGTACCTTCACTAGGGGAAATAATTTGTCTAGAAGTCTTTCATTGATTTTTGCCCATGAAGTCATACTCCATGCATTCAATCCTTGGAACGAGGATTTGGTTTTTCCACCCAATGAGAATAGGGAAATTCTCATCATGATCACCTCCTTTGTAACTCTAGTTATGTGCATAGTGTCACACTTCTTCGAGAGATTTTCTACATGTGTAACTAGATCTTCATTTGCTAACCCGTTGAACAGGCTATTTTGCACAATGTTGATTAGAGACGGTCTCAGTTTGAACTCGTTGGTGTTGGCTAGAAGCCTCATTACTCTATTGTAAGTCTCTTGAACTTCTAGCTTGAAGTAGTCATAAAGACATCTCTGTCCTAGCGCTCTGTCCTATACTACCAGATCTTATTTGGGTTGGTTATTCCCTCGACCCTATTAGTGGTTTCATACTTGATCCTCCACTATATTGATTCCTTTCTTTTTCTTTCCCTTGTTGGTATTGTTAATCTTGGGATCGTAAGGCACCAAGTCCTTTTCTTCTTTACTACTCATGTACTAATTCTTTCTAAAAAGAAAACACAAAAGATCAAGTGCAGATTGTCAAACTTGAAACTTAAATACTTTTTTTATAAATTACTTAAAATAAAACTTAACAATTTTGTAAACTAACTAAATTAAAGTGGCTACCTATTCCTGGTAACGGCGCCAAAAACTTGATCATGACTGTAAGTATGATGGCTTGATTGTAGTAATGATGTGATCAATTAATGTTGATAACAAATATCATCCTCAAGGAAAAGTGTATCGCACATTACTCACTTAGTCAGATTTACTTTATTGCTAAGCAAATCCCTTTTTAATTTGCTTTTAACTAAACTAGTATATTCTAACAAAACAATGTAAATACTTGTACTCTTATATTAAGAAGATCTTAGTTCACAAATTCACCTATGTAATGAATAACTATGTTTTTCAACTTATTTCCTTCCTTTTCATTATGTAAGTGCGATGCTTAATTAGAATAGATAGTTTCCTTCAAATGCACTTCAACCCACTATCGTGACAGAAAAGATTCTAATGTGCAAAATAAAACTCTACCTATCGGTGTGAATAACATAAGCTCCACATTGCTTTAAGTTCCAAATCTTTATATTCAAAACCACTTAAGTTTATTATTCGTGCCTCCCTAATCAATAACTGTATATCGATGTTATATATTTTACGGTTGTATCGTCCATATTTGCCTTAAAAGCGCTAATGGTCATCGCAACTCCTAAAACTTTTAACCAACAAACACATGATCAAGATGTTTATGGCATTACGTATAGAATCAATATAAATTCTAACCATTAAACTTTTTATCTTTATAATCCATTCATAACTACTTTAGCATAATATTCATACAATATGATCCATTGATCCATAAGAAAAGCAAACTACTCGCTTATCATTAAAATCAACATACACACAATGGTATTCATTACAATCAAATATTAAAAGAAATAACTTTAATTAAATCAAGAAAACAATACTGAATAACCACACATGGAGTCTTTAATATCTTCTTATCCAAAACTCTTATTAATACTCAATAATAAATGTAAAATTATACTACTCTATGATAATTGGTTGCTCTTAATGATAATGTATATGTTTACCACATTTTAATACCTATATATACCTTTAAGACACTTTAGAATACAATTAAAAACCCTAATAGATGATTCGAATGAATTAGAACTCTAAACTTTCTATTTTCTACGTTTCGGTGTTATCCATAAGTGATCCAGCGTTGTCTATGTATAGCCACGACGCCACCACAACTTTGGCCTCTTTGTGTGCATTTTCCCTTCTTAATAAGCTCGGCGCCCTGCATAAACCACTCCAATGCATGTGTACAACACCACGGCACCGCCACTGCACCACCACTACTGAACCACTTTTCTACACTTCTTTTTTTCTCCACGCCCTGCCTACGTTGTGTACACTCTTCCCACGGCGTCAATCATACTAGCCACAGCGTCAATCATGGTTTTGTGCATTTTCATCTTGTTTCATCACGAAATCACTCCTTTGTCACATTTATACCTTGTGTACCTGAAAATACTTAAATATCATCAATTAAAGCTCATTCTGAGATATTTATACCAAATATACTACTATGCTAGTCTTATATGTAAGTCTAAATAATCCCTTAATAGAAATAGAAATTCTCCCTGCATAATTGAGACATTTATATCCCTTACGTTATGAGCTATATCCTAAGGAAATACATCTTTCATATCTATATTGATACTTATGTGAGTTGTATGTCCTAGTATAAGGAAAACAAGCACTGCCAAATACATTCAAAATCATGTAATCAGGACTAGTAACATACAACTTATAGTATGAAGAAATGCCTTGAATGTCTCTTGTAGGTTATCAGTTTATAGTGAAAGTAGTAGTTTCCCATGCATTCCACCAAAACTGATAAGTTAAACCACCTTGTGCCAACAATGTTAAACTTGTTTCAATAATGCGATGATGCTTTCTTTCAACTCGTCCATTCTATTCATGTGTATATAGACAAGGATGTTGAAATGTAATTCCATGAGCATCTAAATATGGTTTAAAAAATCATGTACTCTCCACCCCAATCAGATTGTACTATTTTGATTCATATAGAAAATAAATTTTCTACTTTCTATTCAAACACTTAAAAGAATTGTAAAGCATCTTATTTATTCTTCAATGAATAGATCCATGTAAATCTTGCACAATAATCAATGAAGGAAATATAGTAATTGAAGCCCTCATTAGAAGTCACTGGAGAAGGTCCTTACAAATCAGTGCGAACAAAATCAAGTACATGTAAACTTATCTTATTTGAATAGGAAAAAGAGTAGCATGATGCTTGCCTAATGGACATATAGAACAAACTCAACATTTGGACATTGGATCGTCATAGTTGCTCTCATTATTTCTTTGAACAGTCGGGTGTCCAACTCTAAAATGCCACAATGATGAAGTTGCTTTATAAGTAGTTAGGTAAGCTTTAGCTGCAAACTGTGAAGGAAGTGAATTGAACTTATAATCCATGTTGGAGTACTCCTTGAAGTAGTATCTCCTTAATTATTGAATCCTGCACCAAACAATATTTGTTAGTAAATTCTATTGCAACATTATTGTCTTTTGTCAGCAATAATATGCTTAATGAGTCTTTTTGATACTGGGAGCACATAAAGTGTTTAGGAATTTCAATTTAGACTTAACGCTCGAAATTATTGTAGATCTAACACTAGTATTAGGTAATAAATGACCATTTCCCACAATTAAAGAAGCATTACCTGCGGATGGAGAGCAATTAGATAATTGAGATGGATCTAGAGTAACATGTGAATCCACTCCACTGTCAGAGATAAGTAATTATTTATACGAATATATAGGGTTAGTTTAGTAGTATATTTAGTATAAATATCCTCGAAAGAGCGTTAATTCATGGTATTATTGCATTTTCAAGGAATTAAGGTATGTGAAAACAAATCAAGGAAAAACGAGAAGAAATGAAACAAAAAACCTAAAAAATCAGAGTTGGCGTCGTGGGAGCATGTATTGACACTGTGGGGAGACATGGCATGACGTGGGGATGCAAGGCACGATGTAGGTGAGAAGAAGAAATGAAGAAAATCAATTTTTGAGGTTCAGCGAAGTAGTGGCGTTGTGGCACAAAAGGGACAGCGCCGGGACACACAAGGGATGGCACCAAGACTCTACGGGCCCAAAAACACAGAATGATGCAGTGGCGCAGTCACAGCGACGTGGCTTAACACACACAGCGTCGAGACAGTAAGTGACAATTTCAACCTCGCAGAAATTAGAAAGAGAAGTTTTAATTTGGGTTAAATTTTAATTAAGGGTTTCTAATTGTTATTAGGGTGTATATATAGGTATTATGATGTGGTAAATAGGGAGGAGACTACCACATAGGAGATTAGCCTCCATTAAAATAATTTAGCATTGAGTTTGAGTATTAAGGAGTTTTTGTTAGATAAACATTGAAAACTTCACGCTTGCAATCGATATTTAGTTTCGTTGATTAATCGAAGGTAATATTTACGCTCATCTCTAATTTGCAATGATTTCTATATTGATTTGTGATGTGTGCATTTCAATGAAATGTGAGTAGTCTATTTATCTTAGGGATCAATGAATCAGATGGTATGAATGCTATGCTTTAATTAGGAACAAAATTGATAATAAAAAGTGTAACAGTTAGAATTTGTATTGATTCTGAGTATCATGCTTTAGACATCTTGATCACGTGTCTAATGAACTTATGCTTTAGGAGTTATCATGGCTACTAGAGCTTCTAATCCATATATGAATGGAACAACATCGAGAGATAGTTGTTGATTAAGGAAGTGCAGATAGTTTACTTAGTTGGTTATGAATCTAATGATCTGAGACTTAAAGCAATGTAGAACTTACGTTATTCAAACCGATAGGTGAAGTTCTAGTTTGTACATTAGAATCTTTTCATTCACGATAGTGGGTTGAAGTGGATTTGAAGGAAATCTATTTATTCTAATTAGACATTGCACAAAACATATTGAGATGTAAACATGAATACAAAGAATAATATTAAATTACCTAGGTGAAGTTGTGAACTAAGATATCCTTACTATAAGAAGTCATAAAGTTTGAAGTGATTTGTTAGATAGCTTAGTTCAACATAAAAACCAATTAAAATGGGAACCCCTTAGCAAACTCAAGTTAAGTAGGTAATATAAAACTAGTGCAAAAACCTTTCTCTTAGGACTATATCTATGATCAACATAAGTTGATTGCACTATTATTATAAATGAGCGGTTATACTTGCGGCATGCATACCAAGTTTTTGGCGCTATCGTCGGGGATAGGTAGTCATTATATTTACTTAGTTAGTTTGAATATTTGGTAAGTTTTATTTTCAGTATTTTACTTTTGAGTTCATAAAAACGAAAATAAAAAATAGGCTTAAGTTTCAGTTTGACTTTCTGCACTTGATCTTTTTGTGTTTTCTTTTCAAGGATACTTAGTGCATGCGTAACGAATGAGAGAAGGGCCTAGTGCCTTACGACCCACAGATTGATAGAGCAAACAAAGAGAAGAAAAAGAAAGGAGTCAAGATGGCTTACGAGCAAGCTAGAAAACAACAGCAGGGCCACGGGAATAACCAACCCACAGGTGATCTAGTAGTGTAAGAGAGAGCGCAAGGAAAGAGATGCCTTTGTGACTACTTCAAGCCAAAAGTTCATGAGACATACAACGGAGTAATGAGCCTTCTTTCCAACACCTTTTAGTTCGAACTGAAACCGTCTATGATCAACATGATGCAAAATAGCCTATTTAGTGGGCTATCCAATGAAGATCTGGTTGTCTATGTTGAGAACTTCTTTGAGAAGTGTGACACTGTGCACATCACCAGAGTTACAAAAGAGGTGATCAGAATGCGACTTTTCCCATTCTCATTGGGTTGAAAAGCCAAATCCTAGTTCCAAGGGCTGAATGTAGAGACTATGAATGCATGGGCAGAAATCAATGAAAGGTTTCTTGACAAGTTTATTTCCCCAGTGAAGGTCGGTGAAAGGAAATTTGAGATTAATCAGTTCAAGCAAGAAGACACAAGCCCTAGGCGAGGCCTAGGAAAGATTTAAAGAGATGTTAAGGAGATGTCCAAGACATGGATACGTGAAATGGGTATAATTCCAAATTTTCTACCATGGGATGAACCACAACATAAGAACGCTAGTAGATGCTGCATTAAATGGCTTTCTACCTACCGAAGATGTGGATGGAGCATTGAATGTCCTTGATATTATGTCTAAGAATTCTACCGTCGGTACTTGTTCCATAGTAAGGAAACCAACATGCGGTTACGAGATTGACTCGCAAGCTATAGTTATTGTATAACTATCAAATTTAAGCAGTTATATGGCAAAACTTTAGATAGGACACTAAGGTCCACTATTAGCACAACAACCTATGAATCACCAAGGCATGGTGTTTAGCAAATGGATGTACAGCAGGGAATGGAGCATGAAGATATCAACTTCTGAACAATCGAGGCTACGGGAACAACTTCAGGCCTAGAGGAGTGGCTCCTCAAAGTTTTTATCAAGGATACAACAATAACAACCCAAACTTTTCTTATGAAAATCCTGATAATGCACTCAAGTTACCTTAAGGCTTCGAACAACAAGTCCAACAAAGAAAGTTGGGGCAAAGTGAAGAGATGACTTCTTTGAAGTCAATTGAGAACTATTTGCAAGTCATGGAAATGAGAAATATGGAGCGCCATAAGAAGCACAAGAAAGAGTTGGACGGAATAAAGCAAGCCATGAAAAGGAAGGATAATGAGCAATCACAATCCATCAAGAACCTAGACAGATAAATTGCTTAACTTGCTATGGCCTTGAACTCAAGGAAAGAAAGACAATTTCCTAGCAACACCATCACCAATCCCAAGGAGAATTTGAGTGACATTCGGATGATGAGCACTACGATAACAAATGAGCCAATACAAGACCAAGTATTATACAAGCATGAAGAGATGCATGAGCATAACACGAAAGGGATGCAAGATGAGTTTGATGGTTTCAAGAAGTAAATAATTAATGGCTGAAGAAAAAAAAAAACAATAATATAAGGCGAAGAAAAAAGATGAAGAACCTCCCAAAGAAGACCCACAAGTCAATGACATCAAGTTGGTTTCGAAGAAACCATGACGAAAGTTCAAGTTCATCCTGCAACTTCAACCTATCAAAATGAGAGATCTTGGAGAGATAAGCATATTGATAAACACTGACAGGCACCGATTCCAAAATGTTTTATGTGATAAGGGAGTCTCAATCAATGCCATGCCACTGATGGACATGATTCATGTCAACTTGAAGTTATATTGTCCGGATACCACGAATTTGCGAAAAAATAGACGGTAACTTGATACCTACTATAGGAAAAGTTTTAAATATGCACGTGAAAGTAGGAAGATTCACATTCATCATAGATATCGAGTTCATGAGCCACAACATGGATGATGATGTATCTATCATACTTGGGTGGCCATTCTTGAACATGGCTAAAGCAAATTTGAACATAAGAGAAAAAAAAGACCACTATGAGTATTGATGAGGGCAATGATGTTGAGAAGGTTGTCTTTGTTAATGGTGAAGAAGTATGTCCGAACGAGAATGAAATTATAATCTTCTATTCATAGAGTGACCTTAAATTAAACGCTACCGGGAGGCAGCCCTAGATTTAAAATTTCAAGTTTTGAATTTCAGTTAGTAGTAAGTTGTTTCATTTAATAATTACGATTAACAAGATTTAAGTTCTGACTTTTCAAAAAATTTGTGTTGAATGCATAGGAAATACCATTCGTCAGGTAATGATTCATCAAAACGGAAATGTCTCGCGAACTCATTTGAAGAGCAAAAAGAGCGAAAAGGAGCGAAGGAGTTCAAAATGGTGAAGGTAAAGTGCATGGGCAAATCAAATGTAAAATTTATTAATTTCTATATTTTCATGGATTTTACACAACCACGATGTCTTATGTGAGTTATACACAAAGTCGAAGGAACGTCGGAGGAGAATTAGCGAAACATTATCCACGCAGATGTGGGCAGATAAGTCGACGTTGTGGGTATTACTCACGACACCTTAGGTACAACCCACAGCACTGAGGTGGCAACACACAAAATTAAACAAAAGCCCCACTGTGTCGTTGACGTAGTGGCATTATAAGCACGACATTGAGGTCAAAATGAGGGATTTAAATCCATTTTTCACACCATTCTCCACACTTGCACTTAAATCATACCAAAATCATCAAGCATACACCCCTCTAGAGTCAAAGTTTGATCATTCTCAGTGAGATTAGTGAGTTCTTAGAGATTTAGAGTGAAAAAATAAATACATTGCATATTTGCGCAAGTGGAAGAGCTAGGGCTTGGATTTTTGAAATTTGCTTCCAAAGAAAGCTAGGGTTCTAATTGGTGAGAAAAGTTAGAGGGCTTGGATTGAAAAAGACTTGGAGAAGTGTTCTGCACTGAAAATTAAATCTGCATTGAGATAAATTTACAATTTCATTGCTTTGAGTTTTGAAGATTTTGATGATTTTGTATGAAATCGTGGATTTGAGGTTGTAAGATAGGTTTCGTAAGATTGTGTGAATGTGAGCTTTAATATTACCCATGGAGACTTAGTTGATGTCTTTGATTTATTTGGTGTATGCATGATCCATGTTTTATGAATTTTGATTTTTGAGTGTTTGAAGACTGAGTTACATTGTATTTTTGTCAGTTGTTTGAAATTTGAAGAAAATGACAAGAACAAGGAAATAAGTTAGTCAAACTAGAGCAAATGATTTTGAGACATCCACCTCTAGAACCCCAATGATAAAGAGCTTTTACTTTTTAAATCCAAATACTTTATTTGTAAAGAGGTTAAGGACCGATATAAGAAGATTTTATGTTGGGAGTTCATTTACGAAAAAGGGGATTAATTTACCGACCAAATATGATAAAAGAGTAAATAATTTCATCAGGCGACAAAATTGGGAGCATCTTACTCAAGATTATAGAAACAATGAAGTGAAAGGAGTAAGTAGGATTATTTGAGTTTTACGGCAATGCAAAATTCATGGCAAAGGATGAGCTAATAAAAGTGAGAGGGATTTTTATTCCCTTTAATGTGTGTAAGATCAATAATATATATGAATTAGAGAGCTTAAATTTAATAAAAATTTAATAGAACTACAACCGAGTTTCCCGGATAGCATATATAAGAGACCCTATAACCTATGTCTTTTTAAAAGTATAGGTAGATCTTTGGTTGTCCAAGGACAATAAGGTTGGGTAATGGGAGCTGAGAATGTGCCGAAATACGTTAAGAAGCGGAGTATCAAAAAATTTTACAGGATATGGTAACATTTTCTTATTGCATCTCTATAAGTCACTTCTCAGTAAGGTGAGATCAACAAGCCAAAAACGAATTGCCTTTATGAGCTTTCGAAGTTCGAGGAGATCAATATCAAGGAGATCATATACATCAATATGAGGGAGTCCATCATGTCGAAAAGTGACAACAAATTTTTGTTTCCTATTTTGATTACTCAGATGTGCTTAAAGGTCAGAATAAGAATGAAAGATGGTGAAGAATTTGATATAGATGTCCAACCAACCATGGATGAAGCTTTCATACTCAACTTGAAATCACCACCTAGTTATTAAGACTCCAAGGAGGAGAAAGAGGGGGCCGACGCGTTAGACTTATGGCCGAAGTGTTAGCTAAAAGGCAAGAGGATCAAGTAGCGACAATAGAATTAGCCCAAAAGCTAGAAGATAAAGAGAATGAAGAAGACGAGGAGCAACAGCAGCAAGGATTTGCTGAGGGCTACGAGTTTGTAGACCTAAAGATAGGAGAGCGAAAGTTGGACGGTCCTGAAGTCTTTCCACCACTTTCTCCACCATAGACACATGTACAACCACCTGGAGATTTGACTCCATGGTAGCAGATATTGTAGATAGCAGAGATGAGGAAATTGTACCAAGAGGATAGGGTACAACAATAAGTAGTCATGCTGAGATATGAGCAAGATATATGGAGAGGAGAGAGCAACATCGACGGAATGGATAGCCCAATTTCATGTTATTTGTTTATCATCACAGAGCCATAACTTGATATGAGAGGAGAAGACAAATAAGACCTACTGATTGGTCAATAGGCTTTCTAGCAGTACCAGCATATGTGTTTGATTTAGATATGGTGCAGAGTAGGACGGTGGAGCATCCATTGACACCATCGCAGGCTGGAGCAGATGATGCAAATGATGATGATGACATGTAGTAATGAAGTCAGTGTTCTAGGATTCCTTTAGACCTGGGAGTTGATGATGACTTTAATACCATTTAATTTTTTCAACATTTTGGATATTTTGTTAACTATTTAGTTATTTTAATTTCAATGTTTAGTTTAGTTTATTATAACTTCTGTTAT
The DNA here is from genome assembly GCA_039657365.1 of Stephania yunnanensis. Lineage (NCBI taxonomy): Eukaryota > Viridiplantae > Streptophyta > Magnoliopsida > Ranunculales > Menispermaceae > Stephania > Stephania yunnanensis. The sequence goes on from CM077585.1 coordinate 7,895,351, forward strand.
TATATATGTTTGTGTGTTTAGTGTCTTCATTCTTCAAGCTTACTTTTAAACCTTAAGGACAAGGTTTAGTTTAAGTTCGAGGGCAACGATACTACACCACACTATGGGAAAGTGGTAAGATAGGCTAATATATAAGGATAAATGTTGCAGATATGATCATTTAAACTTCAATTTGAAGCAGTTAAGGAGGAAAGCATGGTAGTGTATAAATTTTTTTTATTTTATTCACTATGTGAATGTTTATGTAATATAGATTAGGTTATATACAGTAATATGTAATGAATAAGTAGTTCATTTGCATGTTCATGCCTTAAATTGTGGATGAGTAGATTACAAGTAACTTGTTAATATGAAACTTAAGATAATGTTTTAAATTTTTTAAGAAAAAAAACAATGAAATGTAGCAAACAACGGTGTGATTTCATGATTAGAAACTTAGATTTAAGGAAGACCTTGAACTTGAAACAAAAGCAAGAAACTATAGCACTACTTGTAAAAAAGTTAGATCTTACTTAATAATGCAAAGCAAATAAAGACTTAATGCCAAAAAAGGGGAAGAAATAGGCATTGTATATTAAAAATTGGAGTTAACTTACTTGATTTAGTGAAAATGAAAAGTGCTAACAAGAGTTTTATAATAAAGAGAAAAATAAAAGAATCATTCAAGTTCTATAGGAAAAGAGTAGAGAACTTAATGGTTGGAAAATGTAAGGAAGAATAAAGTCTATTGGAAAAAGAGCAAGGATTGTTAAAAAGTGAAAAAATGATGAGAAGAACAAGAAAAGAAGTAAGAGAAAAATAAAAAATAAGAAAAGAAGGCAAAAATAAACTAAAATTCTTTCAATTAAAGATTTAGCTCGAGTGCGAGTAGCTAGTTAAGTCAAGTATTCATTCCAACTATGTAAAAGTCATATAAACTTTTAAAGTGCTAAAATCTTTCAAAAATGAGTTTGATCAATGCTTATTTGTGAATTCTTGAGCCTAATAAAAAATCATGAAATTGCATACTTGCTACATGAGTGTTGAAATGAAACAAACTTTTGAGTAGTGATGGTTTTTGGTTGAGATCTACTTCAATGTTTTGAAAGTGAAGTTATATGAGTTGTTAAAGCTACATGTCTTAAAAATATAAGTTTTTCCAAAGAAAAAAAAAACTCTTGAGTGGATTGTTAACTTGAAATTTAGTAAATTAAAGGATACTTCATGAACAATGTAAATTAAATGAGAACTAATTATTAGGAGACTTAAAAGAATACACATTTGATCGAGACGCACAAAACCATAAGTTTGGGGTATTTGATAAGTGGTTATTAATACATATATATGGTTAGTTTCGCTTTATATTTAGTATAAATATCTTCGAATGAGTGTTAATTCATGGTATTATTGCATTTTCAGGGAATTAAGGTGTATTGGAAGGAATCAAGGAAAAACGAGAAGAAACGGAACAAAAAAATACATAAAATCTGAGTTGGCATCGTGGGAGCATGTATTTAAGCTGTGGGGAGACAAAACACGGTGTGGGGATGCAAGGCAGGACGTGGGAGAGGAGAAGAAATGAAAAAAAATCAACTTTGGAGGTATAGCGCAATGGCGATTTTGTGGCACGCAAGCGACAGCACCGGGACACAGGGGACAACATCAAGACTCCAAGGGCTCAAAAACACACAATGAAACAGTGGCGCGTGCATGCCACTATGGCTTAAGACACAGGACGCCCGGACAGTAAGTGATAGAGTTAATCTCGCAGAAATTAAAATTAAAGTTCTAATTTAGGATAAAAATTGTAATTTAAGGTTTCTAATTGTTATTAGAAAGTATAAATAGGTATTAGGTCATGGTAAACAGGGAGGAAACTACCACATAGAAGGAGATTTGACTTCATTAGAGTAATTTAGCATTGAGTTTGAATATTAAGGAGTTTTTGTTGGAGAAACATTGAAAACTCTATGTTTACTATCAATATTTGGTTTTGTTGATTAATTGAGTATAATATTTATATTCATCTCTTATTTGCGATGATTTCCATATCGAGTTGTGATGTATGTGTTTCAATAAAGTGTGAATAGTCTATTTATCTTAAGGATCAATTGATCTTATGATATGAATGATATGCTTTGATAAGGAACAACAAGTGATAATACAAGTGTAAGGTTAGAATTTGTATTAATTCTAAGTGTAATGCTTTAGACATCTTGATCACGTGTCTAATAAACTTATGGCCTGTTCGCTTCACCGTCTTAAGTCGGATTAGCCACACTGAATTGGTTAATCCGATGTTCGCTTGGAGGATTAACTAGGCCATCGGGATTAGTTAATGGGCATGATAGGGGACTAAACAATACCACCAATTTTGGTGGGATTAGCTAATCCAAAGTGGGTGATTATTGGAGATTACCAATTTACCCCTCACATTACTACCTATCTTCAACGAATCCCCTGCTTCACCGATTCCTTCCTCCAGCACCACTGCCTCACCGAATCACCACTGCTTGTTGGAGAAGGGGAGGAGGAAGTGAGGAAGAGGAACCCCATTTGTCACCAGCGTTGTCGCGAAGAAGAAGACGCGGGTGCTTGCAAGAGACACCTTCACTACGAATGAACCAGGTGAGGAGGAGGCGTGAATGAACCATGTGAGGAGGTGGCGATGGAACGACCACACAATGTGTGAAAATGAGGTGAGGAGGTGTTACTTATGCAATGGTATTTTGGTAAATAAACCATTACAACCACATTTAATCACAACCTTAAAACTCTCAACCAAACAAGATACATAAATGGGACTAAACCATCTAAACTCATGTGTTAGTCCCATCACAAATTAATCTCATGCCCTTATGACTCACTAAAATGTGAAGCGAACAGGCTATTAGGCTTTAAGAGTTATCATGGTCATTGAACCTTCTCATCCGAACATGAATAGTACAACCGTAAAACACATAACATCGAGAAATAGCTGATGATTATGGAGGCGCGAATAGTAAATATAGTTGGTTATGAATCCAATTATTTGATACTTACAGCGATGTAGAACTTATGTTATTCAAACCAATAGATGAAGTTTTAGTTTGTATATTATAATCTTCTTAGCCGCGACAGTAGGTTGAAGTGGATTTGAAGAAAGTCTGCCAATTCCAATTAGGCGTTGCACAAAACATATTGAGATGTAAAAATGAATAAAAAGCATAGTATTAAATTACCTACGTGAAGTTGTGAACTAAGATATCCTTAATATAAGAAGTCAATTAAAGTTTAAAGTGATTTGTTAGATAGTTTAGTTTGGTATAAAAACCAATTAAAAAGTGAGTCCCTTAGCAATTGTCAAGGCCCGTCTCACTAAGTCTTGACTTAGCCTAATTCTCCTAATTAGGCATCTAATCCATTCAATTATCTTCAACTTCAAAATAATTAATATTTTAATCATTGATAATGCTCCCGAACTAAATTCATATCTTTAATCGAACTCATTTAATGATTTTTCTAATCGGAGCAAATATCCATATTTTGTAAAATCTCGGTAGCACCTCACCTAAAAGTGGTCTGCCAAAAAATCACCTAATAGACAGTAGAATGAAGAAATGTCTAGAAAGACACACAACTCCCCGCATTTCATAATATATCTCAATTTAAAATAATTAAATTAACTTAAAGTCCCTGATACCTTATTTACAACTTTACAAACCCAAAATAAACTAAAACTAAATAAAACATTTCTCGACTTACTTCACACTAATTTAGGAGACTCACATAACCTATTTGAAAGTATTTTACGACCTACGCTCACCCTGAAACCCAAAATAATTATTTATAACATGATTAAAACAAGAAGTAAACTTTAAAAATTTAAAACATATAACCAAGATATTAGAGTCTAGTCTATTCTTTCTTGTCTTCACCGAGAATTTGACATCATCAAAAACAACTCGAAGATGTCAAGTAAGTAAACTCCTACACTGCTCTGTACTCTTGCATATGTTAGTCTGAATACATGGAGACATGTAATTACATTTCCAAATAATAACAAATTTATATAATAGTGTGGATCCCTCATTTCATGTTCTAAGCTCATAACAAGCGGGCTCACTCACAATGAACCTAGAACAGTCTGATAAGTTCAATGCATGCAACTCGGAGTCCACATTACCCGCCTTAGACACCTGCAGTACGTCTAGTCTGGAGTGGAGCACCTCACACTCTTACGACCCAATCAGGGGCAACTCTATCTGGATGTCATGTATGCATGACCAAGATTGATGTGAAATGCAATGCAGACTAAACGCAAATGTAGGTACAAAGATAAATTCCATAAATAGTAAAGACCGCCATAGGGCTTACTTACAACCAAACCAACTTAAAGTTGGTTGTGAAGCCTCACACAACGTTCCCGACTTCCACGTACCTCCACATATCCTATTAAATCATAAAAATCACATTTTAAAAGTTACAACTCTATTTTCATACTTTAAAACTATTTACAAGTTGCAACGTGATAAAAACCTCATTTTTCAAATCATAATGGAGTTCAAGTTCCAAAATAATTCCAATTACTCCTTTTAGAGCTCATTTAAATGTTTTTAAACTCCCAATTAAATTCCCAAACCATTCCTATAACTTTCAAACAATATTAACTTACCAATGCACTCCCAATTGGAGTTTAGAGCTCAATTAACAATTCATAAGGTATTCTACTTCCTAATCCTTGCTAGAAACCTTAATGAGTTTATTTGAAATCAATTTATCACTAACAATACCAACCACCTTCATTTGATTCAAACCATGCAGTTAATTTTATTTCATCAACAACTAATGTTATTCATAAGTTCGGTTGTCCCAAATAATCATCTCATTTGAAAAACGAATTTATGATTTTCTTGATTAACAATCAATGAACTCAATTAATAGGTCGTTAGCTAAAATCTCCAACAAATTTCCATTTAGTTCATCAATCCATATATTTTACTATCACAATTCATTTAGTTGTTGTTCAATTTTCATTCTTTTCACTAGTTTTATTCCCATGGTTAGATCAAAGATTTTCTTCTCTGAGTGCTATGGCGTTGGCTGAGCCGAGGCTTGGCCTCGCCTAGCACTCGGTGTACTGCCCTAGGGAGACCAAGGGCATTCCCTAAGTTATCCCAGGGATTGGCTTGGGCAAATGCCATTCTTGGGTTAAGTATGGTCGTGCCCTACACTGTGCAGAGCAAGGAACTCCCTACCTTAGACATGTACAGGTTAGTGCTTAGGCACTGCACAGAAGCTTAATCGATGCATTATTGTTGTTGATCGATTTTGTTTGCTCTTCTTCTTTGTTCTCTCTTCGATCGAACCCTCCCCCCCACCCCTTCCCAATCCCTCATAATCAACAACAACCAACAATTTATCTTCAAAAACACTATATTTGTCCTCTCTATTCATCACCATCACATACCTCTCTTAACTACCCTGTTTCATCATCATCACCAACCGTTCCCTTCTCTTTCAACCAAAGAACAAAAACAATAATTCACATAACCAATAACAAAACAGCCATAACTCAATTCAAAAAATAATAATTTCTTACCTCAAGCTGATGGTTCGATCTCCACTACTCACCTTCGACATCAATAGCCCTTTCTTATGAAGACAGAGAAAGAACAGAGCAAATTGAGAAGGAGAGCCGATTGCTCGGATGAATTGAGATAATGAAGATACCGTGAGAGAAGAGGCATTATTGAGAAAGATGTTGTGAAACCAGGGGAGGGTCGAGGAAGAGAGGGAGGCACGTTTTGGGGAAGAAGATGAAACCGAATTGGGGGAGGGTTTGATCGAAAACCCTAGCCCCCTTAAGGTTTTATTTGGTTTGTTAACAAATTACAAATTTACCCCTTAAACTTATCCTTTCACTTTTAAAACCAAATGCCATCCATTATCATTTGTCATTTTGTTTTTATTTCCATGCTTCCAAGTCGGCTTTTGATCACTACTTCTATTTCTACATTTTTCCAATTACAAATACTTCACATCATATTAATCGTTACTTTTACTAGACTTCTCTCATTACCTGAAAAGAGACGGTCATCCTTTTTCTTGAGTAGATATAAGCTTTTAAGATGGATCGACATATTCCTAGATTATAATTTCATAGTATAACTTTTAATTTGTATCACCTAAAAGTTTATAAATATGTTGTCTCTTTTCCATCTCTACTAAATACATATTTCTGACTTTTCTCAATTTACAGTGGAAGAACATTCATTTCTTCAAACATATCAAGTTAGATACACTATCATCTATTTAACATTTTCAACCAATACAAATAATACTTACTAATTAAGCTGTAAGTTGTACGTATCTTTTCATTTCCATTTATATCTTCACCCTCATATCGATATCTTATGTGGCGGCCCCAAATCCCGAGGTCGCCACGTGGGAAGGCGCTAGCCCAGCGGTCCCGTCTGATCCTTAACCCACTGGGTCCCACGTGCCACTAACGCCATTTTACGCAACACGACTCCTCGATATGGGTGTTAACTCCTTTCGTTATTCATTTTGATTTAACAGTTGAATCATTAAAACAACAGCGGAAGTCTTAAATTTAAAAACAAGTAAAACAATTAAATTTATCATCGTAATAAGCATCATTTTAAGAGCAACACCTATTGTGGAAAACTCGAGGAAAGTACTTTGTATATAGACGACAATACTAAGCAGTAATATATACAAGTACAGTGTCTATCCAGTCTCCCAATACCCAAAAGTAAAACAAAATATCAAAATTGCACGTACTAGTAGGTCCTCGACCGCGGGCAATCAGATAAAGTCGCCCAAAATTCCCTTGCCCCTACTAGCACTAAGATCTGCACTCGACCATCACAAAAAGTAAGAAGGAGAGTACAGTTAGTAAGATTCTAACGAAGTACACCGAGCATTTACAAGAAAATAAACAGATACTAATAAACATGTCAAATAATCATGCGAAAACTAAACAGGAAACTGTGCTAAGATCATCACATGAATAAATAACACGAGAGAAACAAAATGTGTACTCGTCCCGGTCAGACTAAACTGTACTTCGGACCCCCAGGATCCTTTCGGTGGGTGCCCCCACTTCCTTTCACCTGGTTCCTTCGGGGTTTCCCGACACGTGCACCCTTACAACTCGGGTTGCAATTCACCGAATGCGTGATCACACGTGCTACAACATAGTGTGTCATAAGTGCACAACGAATATCAGGTGGGAGTAACTCGACTACCAACCCAAATGTATCACGGAATAGAGTACAATAACAAGGAATAGGAAATCAACGATGGAAAAGTAAACCCTCAATGACTTTCAGATAAAATCTTATGTACCTAAAAAACGCACTCCAAAGTTTCACTCACGTCTCGAGATACGTGTCCGATTTTCGATTGTGCTCTCATAAGTTCCTGATGTCCAATTAAACCATTTTAACTTGTTTAAAGTCAAATTAAGTGAATTTATAATGTGTGGCCAAATTATGAAAATTTTCATTTTAAAAAGTTTTGGTTTGACACCCTTTTTGAATTATACAGGGGTGTCAACGCCCGAAAAATTTTCAAATATCATTTTTCTATCTTTTCTCAATTTTCTCATATTTTTCCTGATTTTCTAGATTTTTCCCATAATTTTTCACCTATTTTTCTTATTTTTTTGTAATTTATTTAATTTAAAACTATTTAAAATTAAAGTTTAATTTTTTATATTATTTTAAATATAGGGGTGGGCCCCCTGGACCGGTTTTGACCCAGTCCAACCTGGTCGGCCTGACCCGGTTCGGGTCCACCCGGGTCGGGCTGACCCGGGCCCGCCCCCCGGATCGGGCCTGGTTAGGCTCGAACCGGCCCAACTGGTCCTGGGCTGCACGCACGCTGCGTGCGTGCCACGCTGCGTGCGTGCAGCCCCTCCCCACCCCACTCTCTCCTTCTTCTCCAGTGAGCTCTCTGGTTCAGTTTCATTTTTATTTTATTTTTTTCTCTTCTCTAGTTGGAGACGCACGTCCCCAACCTCGGTGAGCTCGATGGCAGGGGGAGACACCCCTGCCATCTCCATCTCGACCTGGTTCGGCCTCCATGGTCGAACCTCCTCGTCGGCCACCATGGCCACCACTTCGACCACCCAACAATCAACAAAGTAAATGGCTTACCTCCACCCCGATTTCCCGCGCTCCCGATCTCTTCTTCTCCTCTTCTCCTCCTCCTCCTATGTTTCTGCTCCTTCTCCCGGCCTTGTGAGTGTGTGTGTTGTGTATGTGAGGGTGTGGGAGAGAGTAACGTGAGGAAGGAGAGAAAATGATGGTAGTGGGTGTGGTGGAGTGTAGGTAAGGTAAGTTGACTTGCCCTTTTCTTTTCTTTTTTTTTATTTGTGTTTTAGTTTTTTCGATCTAGTGTACCCATAGTTTGCTCTTTAGTACCCGTCTCGACACGTTTTTCGAGGCGAACACCCGTTATACTATCTCGCTCGATTCGATGATATAAATACACACATGCGATGTTAAGCGAATAACTCGATATACAACATCGCAATAGGCAAACAATCATACAAAATTACTATTTACCTAGTCAGTATGCCCTGCCCTATTTGCGGTATCCACGTGGCTCTGAGCTGTCGTCCAAGTCTGAAAAGAATCCATAATAACGGCGAAATTAAAACTTGGGGCCGTTACCGAAATTTTAAATAACTCTTACCATGAACTAGAAAAGAAATTTCGTCCTTTTGAAATTTTAAATAACCTTAGGGATCACCCTGTTCCTAAGCGTTTGAGTCGCGCGATCCACAATTTTTATCGGTCGCTCCTCAGATGTTACATCAGGCCGAACCTTGATCTGTCTCAAGTCAACCATCGGTCTCGATCCTGACCTAGCCAGTCTTAACATTGAGATGTGAAACGTAGGATAAACCCCAGCCAACTCTGCTGGCAAGTCCAATCTATAAGCCACACTGCCAACTCGTGCTGCGACTCTGAACGGTCCTATGTATCTCGGCGCCAACTTTTCTTTAATCCCAAATCTCCGATGGCCCTTCCATGGAGAAACCTTTAGATAAACCATGTCGCCCTCTTCATAGCTCAGACCCTCGTGATACTTATCCGCATATTTCTTCTACTTGTCTTGTGCTGCCCGAAGTCTCTGTCAATTCGGTCTTATCTTCTCTGTGTGATCAACAACTATCTCTGGCTCAATCACCGTTGTATCCTCAGGCGTTGCCCAACACGCAGGTGATCTGCAGGGCCTGCCATACAACGCCTCAAACGGAGGCATCCCGATACTCGCTTGATAGTTGTTATTGTAAACAAACTCACACAGCGGTAAATAATCCTCCCACGAACCTCCAAACTGCAAAATACAAGCCATGAGCATATCTTCCAGAATCCGTATCAGTCTCTCAGACTGTCCGTTTGTCCGAGGATGGTAAGATGTACTAAATTGCAACTTGGTGCTAAACTGCTCCTGCATCGCCTCCCAAAATTTCGAAGTCAACCTAGGATCTCGGTCAGATACAATAGAGACTGGCACCCCATGCAATCTAATAATCTCTCTCTCGAAGATAATGCTCAACTGTGGGAACGAATATCTCATAGAAATAGGAATGAAATGTGCCGATTTCGTTAGCCTGTCAATCACGACCCAAACCGCATCGTGTCTCCTCATAGTCTGCGGTAACCCACTGACAAAATCCATAGTGACGTGCTCCCATTTCCACTGTGGAATTGGTAGTGGCTATAGTAAACCGCCTGGTCTCATGTGCTCAGTCTTAACTTGCTAGCAAATATGACAACTACTGACGTACTCGCCAACGTCAGCCTTCATCCCTTGCCACCAGAACAATCGCCTCAAGTCATGATACTGTTGAGGCATGTGCACTAGGTCAATCCATAAATATCTTTATGAATACTTTTAGTTAATAAAATTGAGGATTTCATTTGTTGTTTATTATAATTAATTTGCATGTTTACATTATAATAAGATCCATGGGTATTTAGAGAAATATCTTAAATGTCCCTAGTCGGTCATTATACTGGGAAATATAATGAGTTAAGACTAGTGTGAGTCTTGATTAATGATTATATGATGATTATACGTATAGGGATATGAATCAAGATCACGAGTACTTGTTAGGGAACAAAGTACTGGACCGACCCGCTATGAGAACATCACATGGATTAAGTTATAGTTGTTTCTCATGATAGGTATATTTCTCAGTCTTCTGACTTGAGATTACAAGAGCTTCAACATTAGGAACACAATTATTTGACACTATCAAACGTTGTCTTTAACCGGACGATTATAAAAGTTGTGATTGGTTACTGTGTGAGCAATGTGATGAAGTTGTGTAATCAAGATAGAATTTGTCCCTCTCATATAAAGAGAGATATCCAGTGGATCCCTCGATGTGTTAGACTGTTAAAAGGCCTAGTCTAAGTGAATTGATATTGATCAATGTCACTTGGATGTTTTCAGTCTACCTAGAGATCAAGACTAGTATGATTGAACATGTTGGATGACAATTTCATGCCTTATGTTTAAACAAAAGGATATCGTGTGGCAAAATGATGTTATATACACTATTGATTAGGTTGTATCGATTTGATATTCGTACAACTTGGGTAATCATAATGTCTTCTATATACAAGAGTTGTATAAATAGACGCTTTAAGTTAGAACACACGCATTGAAAGATTAAAACACGAAACTCTATTTTCGTTTTAGAAACGACTTAGGGTTTTTGGTATGCTCTGGATCGTTTTGGAGAGAAACAAAAGGTTTGGTATTCTCTTGAAGCTAGCACTTCGAATCTCGCCGCCGTTCGTGTGGACTACTCTGGTAGAGGGCGTTTGTTGTTGGCAGCGCCTTAGAGATCGATCAACCTTCCAGAAAGGTATATTGCGACTGAGGTATGATTAAATTTTTCATGGTTTAAACGTTTTTAATGGAATTAGATTCGGATCCCGTTGGGGTTTTTGTCAAAATTGTTTTGTAATCTCCGTTGCGTATAAACCCACAACTCAACAGTGGTATCAGAGCCTTCGAGTTCGATTCCATTAAATTCATTGCATGTTTTCTTCTGATATATATATAATATATGATTGAAAGCATGTTAATAGTTGATGTATATGTGATATACATAAGTTGTCTTTGAGATTTATTATCATGTTTTGTGTATATGATACACATATTCGTGATTTAATTAAAATCAGTTTTGTACATGCTTGTAACCATGTTAGGTTAATTCAAATAATTTTAATGAATTGAATTTCGTGTTCTGTGATCCATGACACCATTAGGTTCGATTGGGATAGTAGTTCATGATTCAATTACATGTTTGTGATTATTTGGATGAGGACCGAAATTGCAAATAATTAATTTTCAAAATTATTTATTTATAAATAATTAATTTTTGAAATTATTTATTTATAAATAATTAATTTTTGAAATTATTTATTTATCTTGTTATATCTATTTTGTTATGAAGTTTCTATTTGATAAAGATAGATGACAAATTAGATTAGGAGATATAAGCAAAATCGGTTTCGTTATCCCTATTGGATAGGAGATAAATATCAAGAATCTTGTTATTGGTGATATACTAGGATTCAAATATCTTAAATCCTAATTGGATTAGGATAAGATGATTAGTTAGATGTGGGTCCGGGTTAATTAAAATATTTTAATTGACTTAATTTCGGATAAATTAAGGGGTTAATTTATGATAATAAAATCAGCGAAAATTATGATTTTCTATAGCGAATTTTAATTTTCTGAATTGAGATTCGTCTTCTGAAAAAAAAACGGGGAATTTTTACATTCTCGTACTCCCCGTCGCTTAACTGCCAATGGACCGCCGTCTAACTAATCCTAGCGTACGAAAAGTCTTTTGTTAGTGAAAAGTATAAAAAGATTTTTCCAAATTGTTTAGTGATTGAACAAATCAATAAAATATATGATATTTCATTGTTTACATAAAATCACTAAAATTGAATAAAATCTCTCTATTAAATTTTAAGTCTGGTGCAATCTATTTTAAACACTTGTCAAGGCCTCGATCACACTAATATAGTTTCAGCCATAGTTGGGTGTATTGTGTTATCTTGGTGAGACAAGTTGGGTAAGAGTTACCTCAAAGTTTAAAATGGTCCGACTTAATAAATTCATCAAAACAGTTTTGAGCTTTAGGCAAATGATGAGATAAAAACATGCTAAGACATAAGATGTCTCATATCTCATAAAATGATCTAAAAATTACATAAGATGTAATATGGATTTTAGTCCCCTAAATAAATAGTACATTTTAGGAGGGTTGTTAATTTAATGGGAGTCTATTCCTCTATACTAAAATAAACTTTGCATAATCTTTATTGTAGATCAATGGCCTCTTCAAGTAACAATAATTCCCTGTCACTGCGATCCATCCTTGAGAAGGATAAGCTATCTGGGACTAACTTTCTTGACTGGTTCAGAAACTTGAGAATTGTTCTTAAGCATGAACGCAAGTTGTATGTCCAGGAGCTCCAATCCCTGAGGACCCACCGGCCAATGCTACGAAAGTTGTGAAGGATGCGCATAATAAGCATGTCAACGATTCTACTGATGTTGCATGTATTATGCTAGCAACTATGGTTCATGTGCTTGAAGGACATGGAACTAAGGAAGCCTACGACATGGTCACGTATGTATTGAAGGAAATGTTCCAACAAAGCAAGCTAGGCAAGAAAGGTTCAAAAGCATCAAGAACCTACATTCTTGCAAGATGATTGAGGGTGCGTCAGTTAGTCCTCATGTTTTGAAGATGAAGGGCTATGTTGACCAGCTTGATAGACTCAGATTTTCCATAAGCTAAGAGTTGGCTACAAATTTGATCCTGAATTCATTACCAGAGAGTTACTCACAATTTGTGATGAACTACAATATGAATAATATGGAGAAATCAATTTCAGAGTTGCATTTGATACTCAAAACTGCTGAACAAAATATCAAGAAACCCTATAGTAATATGTTGATGGTCTAAATGGGAAAGGGAATGAAGAAGAAAGGCAAAGGCAAGGCTAGAGTTGTCAAGGCTGTTGCTGCACCTGTCACAAAGCCTATGGAACAAGTTAAAACTCGACATGTTCCTGCTTCAAAACACCCAAAAGAAAAGGAAGAAAATTGTCGTTTCTGTAATCAAACCTATCTTTGGCATTGTCGTCTCTGACACATAAACGAGAAACGCATAACGAAGCTCCATAAAGATGGGCTTCTAGATTCATTTGATTTAGAAACATACGAAACATGCGTATCTTGTTTACTAGGCAAGATCACTAAAAGTCCCTTTACTGGACACAGTGAAAGGGCAAGTGATTTATTGGGTCTAATGCATACTGATGTATGTGGTCATATAAACACAATGGCTAGAGGAGGTTATCAAGACTTCATTACATTTTCGATGATTTCGAGAGATATGGTTATGTATATCTTATGAAACATAAAGCTGAATCATTTGAGATGTTTCGAACGTTTCAAAATGAAGTGCAAAATCAACTTGGTAAAACTATCAAAGCACTTCGATCAGATTGAGGTGGTGAATATTTAAGCCAAGAATTTGATGATCATCTTAGAAATTGTGGGATTGTCTCCCAATTGACTCCACCAGCAACTCCACAATGGAATGAAGTTTCGAAAGGAGAAATCGAACCTTATTAGATATGGTTCGATCTATGATGAGTCATGCAGATCTTCCATTATCCTTTTGGGGTTATGCATTACAAACTGCAGCTTTCACTCTAAATCGAGTTCCTTCTAAAGCGGTTGATAAAACACCATATGAGATATGGTACGGGAAGAGACCTAGTTCGTCTTTTCTTAAGATTTGGGGTTGTGAGGCTTACGTAAAGCGACAAGTCTCAGAAAAACTAGCACCTAAATCTGATAAGTGTTTATTTGTGGGGTATCCTAAAGAAACAAAAAGATATTACTTTTATAATTCCGCTAAGAACAAAGTGTTTGTTGCTCGGTATGGTGCCTTTATGGAAAAATAGTTTATTTTAAAAGACACTAGTGGGAGAGAAATAAATCTTGAAGAAGTTCAAGAATCACAGATAAACACTGAACCGCTATTGGAAGTTCAACAATGTTCTGAACCAGTTGAACCTCCGTAAGTGACACAAGGCCCACGTAAATCTGTTAGGGTAAGACATGAGCCAAAGAGATTCGGATTTCTTATTACTGATAGTCGGTATGTGTTGCTTATGGATCAAAATGAGCCCACCACTTATCTGGAGGCTATGTTTGGACCAGACTTAGATAAATGGCTTAGTGCCATGAATTCTGAGATGCAATCCATGTATGATAACCAAGTTTGGCACTTGGTTGATTTACCTGAAGGTGGTAAGACCATTGGATGTGAATGGATTTTCAAGAAGAAAACTTACATGGATGGTAAAGTGCATACTTTTAAAGCAAAACTTGTAGCAAAAGGTTTCAAACAGACTCAAGGTGTTGATTATGATGAAACTTTTTCGCCAGTAGCCATGTTTGAATCCATAAGAGTTTTAATTGTCATTGCTGCATATTATGACTATGAGATATAGCAAATGGATGTAAAAACATTATTTCTTAATGGAAAGCTGCTTGAGGACGTGTATATGACACAACCTAAAGGTTTTGTACATCTTGAGAATTCTAGGAAGGTATGCAAGCTTCAAAGATCCATTTATGGATTAAAGCAAGCTTCTCGGAGTTTGAATCTTTGTTTTGATGAAGCAATCAAGGATTTTGGTTTTATTAAGAACGAAGATGAGCCTTGTGTATACAAGAAGGTCAGTGGGAGTGAAGTTTTTCTAGTACCGTATGTTGATGATATATTACTCATAGGAAATGACATCCCAACATTGTAGAGTGTTAAGTCTTAGTTAGGGAAGTGTTTCTCAATGAAAGACTTAGAAGATGCAGCCTATATCCTAGGGATAAGGATCTATAGGGATAGATCTAATAGGCTAATCGGTCTAAGTCGGAGTGCTTACATAGACAAGGTGTTGAATAGGTTCAGTTTGCAAGACTCTAAAAGATGATCGTTGCCAATGTCTCATGGCATAAGTCTCAGCAAGAATCAATGTCCTAGGACAAATGATGAGTGAGACCGTATGAATAAGATTCCATATGCATCGGCTATTGGATCTATCATATATGCCATGCAATGCACTCGACCTGATGTATCATATGTTTTGAGCACTACAAGCAGATATCACTCAGATCGTGGTGGAGTCACCGGATAGCAGTAAAAAACATCCTTAAGTACTTAAGAAGGACTAAGGAAGTGTTCTTGGTCTATGGAGGTTTTGAAAATGATCTAGTTGTAATGGTTACACAGATGCAAGTTTTCAAACTGATATAGATGATTTTAGATCGCAGTCTGGATATGTGTTTACTTTGAATGGGGGTGCGAAGTGGAAAAGTTCGAAGCAAAAGACCGTGGCGATTCTACTACAAAAGCTGAGTATATTGCAGCGTCCGATGCAGCAAAGGAGGCAGTTTGGATCAAAAAATTCATTTCTGAACTAGGTGTGGTTCCAAATATTACTAGCTCTGTTTGTTTGTATTGTGACAATAATGGGGCAATAGCACAGGCCAAGGAACCTATATCACACCACAGATCCAAACATATACTCACGCGTTTTCATCTCATCAGAGAAATTATTGAGAGGTGAGACGTAAAGATTTGCAGAGTACCTACTAAAGACAACATTGTGGATCCATTGACAAAAACTCTTCCACAAGCAAAACATGATGGTCATGTTAGATCATTAGGCATTAGATGCATGTATGATTGGCCCTAGTGCAAGTGGGAGATGTTGAGGCATGTGCCCTAGGTCAATCCATAAATGTCTTTATGAATACTTTTAGTTAATAAAATAGAGGATTTCATATGATGTTTATTATAATTAATTTGCATGTTTACATTATAATAAGATCCATGGGTATTTACAGAAATATCCTAAATGTCCCTAGTCGATCATTATACTGGGAAATATAATGAGTTAAGACTAGTGTGAGTCTTGATTGATGATCATATGATGATTATACGTATAGGGATACGAATCAAGATCATGAGTACTTGTTAGGGAACAAAGTACTGGACCGACCCGCTATGAGAACATCACATGGATTAAGTCATAGTTGTTTCTCATGATAGGTATATTTCTCAGTCCTCTGACTTGAGATTACCAGAGACTTCAACATTAGGAACACAGTGATTTGACACTATCAAACGTTGTCTTTAACCGGACGATTATAAAGGTTGTGATTGGTTACTGTGTGAGCAATGTGATGAAGTTGTGTAATCGAGATAGAATTTGTCCCTCTCATATAAAGAGAGATATCCAGTGGATCCCTCGATGTGTTAGACTGTTAAAATGCCTAGTCTAAGTGAATTGATATTGATCAATGTCACTTGGATGTTTTCATTCTATTTAGAGATCGAGACTAGTACGATTGAACATGTTGGATGACAATTTCATGCCTTATGTTTAAACAAAAGGATATCATGTGACAAAAGGATGTTATATACACTATTGATTAGGTTATATCGATTTGATATTCGTACAACTTAGGTAGTCATAATGTCTTGCTAGAAGCCGCTTATGACTTGTATACCAAAATGTGTTTTGGTACACTACCAACGTTGTATGAGCCTATTGGGTCGCACACTAAGAATGGTTCTGTGAGATTTCAAGATGGTTCAGAAAATGAATTTTATATGATAAAATTCATGACGGAAACGTCCTTGTGGTGTATTACACTTATACTTCTTTATGTAGGGGTATATGTGTAATTTACTTAACCGTCTATATACAAGGGTTGTATAAATAGACGCTTTAAGTTAGAACACACGTACGAAAGATTAAAAGATCGAAACTCTATTTTCGTTTTAGAAACGACTTAGGGTTTTTGGTATGCTCTGGATCGTTTTGGAGAGAAACAAAAGGTTTGGTATTCTCTTGAAGCTAGCACTTCGAATCTCGGCCGCCGTTCATGTGTGGACTACTGATAGAGGGCGTTCGTCGTTGGCATCACCTTAGTGATCGATTAACCTTCAGAAAGGTATGTTGCGACTGAGGTATGATTAAGTTTTTCATGGTTTAAAAGTTTTTGATGGAATTAGATTCGGATCCTGTTAGGGTTTTTGTCAAAAATGTTTTGTAATCTCCGCTGAGTATAAACCCCAAAACCCAACAGATACATCTTGGTCCGACCAGGATGAACCATGTAGCAAGACCGGTGTGCGTCCTTCAAAATTATGTTCCGTATCTCCGGATCTGCAGGGATCCACAATTTCCCCCGGTGTCTCAAACACTGATCTGTGACTCTACCCCATCCGTACACTCCGGATCCCGGGCCATATCACTGAACCGCTTATAAAGCCCATCAGTCCTCTGACGCTCGGCAACTCGCTCAATAGATACTGTCGGAACTCTTATCTGACAACAAATGTGTGGCTCGGCCGTAGTAAAAACATCGGTAAGGCACATAATCGACGCAGCCTGTAATAAGCCATGCCCGTGTGTCATATGTCGCACTACCGTTTGACTGTCAATACCACTCCTGCTCAATGCGTCCGCTACAACGTTCACTTTCCTTGGGTGATACTCAATAGTGAAGTCGTAGTATTTCAGTAACTCAAGCCATCTCTTTTGACGCATGTTTAGATCTCTCCGAGTGAAAATGTATTTCAGACTCTGATGATCAGTGTAGACTATGAACCGCTCTCCATAGAGATAATGTCTCAAAGCCTTCAGTGCAAAAACTACTGCTGTAAGCTCCAAGTCATGCACTGGATAGTTAATCTCGTGGGGTCTCAATCGTCGGGACAAGTAAGCTACTGGTCTACCTTCCTGCATCAGAACGCATCCAAGTCCAATGCCCCATGCATCCGTATACACTGATAAACTCTTGCCCGGCTCTAGCAATGTCAACACTGGTGCAGAAGTCAATCTCCTCTTCAACTCCCAAAAATCTTGCTCACACTCCTCGGACCAATCAAATCTGACATCCTTCCTAGTCAGTATAGTCATTGGTGCTGCAATCGAGGAAAAACCCATTACGAAGCGGCGGTAGTACCCTGCTAGTCCCAAGAAACTCTGAATATCAAAAGCAGACTCGAGCGTCCTCCAGTCAATAATTGCCCGAATCTTCTCTGAATCCACAGAGATACCGTGATCACTAATGACGTGTCCCAAAAATCTTACTGCACTCAGCCAGAAATCACACTTGCTAAATTTTGCGTACAGTCTATGCTCTCTCGATGTCGTCAAAACCGCTCTGAGATGACTCGCATGCTCCTCACGGGTCTTGCTGTAAATCAAGATGTCATCAATAAAGACGATGACATATCTGTCCAAGTATGGTCTCAAGACCCCATGCATCAAGTCCATGAAGATCGCCAGGGCATTAGTCAGCCCAAAAGGCATAACTGTAAACTCAAACAACCCATATCTTGTACTTAAAGCTGTCTTCTTGACGTCCTCTTCTCGAATCCTCTACTGATGATAGCCTAAACGCAGATCAATTTTCGAGAAGAACTTGGCGCCAGTCAAACAATCGAAAAGATCATCGATCCTGGGGAGTGGGTAACGATTCTTAACTGTCACCTGATTTAACTTCTGGTAGTCTATACACATCCTCATTGAACCATCCTTCTTCTTCACAAATAATATCGGAGCTCCCCAAGGTGACATGTTAGGGTGAATGAAGCCCTTCTCCATTAAGTCATCCAACTGCCTCCATGACCTCCTCATGTTCTGACGGTGACATCCGGTGAGGTCTGCAAGCGATCGGCTGAGTTCCTGGTATCAGCCCAATGATGAACTCAATCGCTCGTGGCGGTGGCAATCCTAGTAAATCATCTGAAAATACGTCGATAAAGTCTCGAACTACTGGAACATCATCAATCCTGACTTCAGTCTTAACCTTCGGCTCGACTATCGCTGCAAATGCCTCCATCTCCTGAGTCGTAGCTAGTTGGCCTCTAGTAATAGGTAGTGTTGTAACAACTCCGGTAAATGTAAACTCTGAAATCCTCGAAACTCAAAACGTGACGGTCTTATGGAAACAATCAAGCTGCGCATGATATGCCGCCAACCAGTCCATCCCTAAAAGAGTGTCAAACTCGAGGTACTCTAGGACTCGTAAGTCTATCAGCAATTGATGCCCTTCTACCTCTATCGTGCAGTCTCGACATATCATGTTAGGGTATATCTTATCCCCAGCGGCTGTACTGAGGACAAGGTGTGTGTCAAGGGTCCGTGATGCTAACCCTAACTTTCCTACCATATGTTCAGAAATAAATGATAATGCACTACCAGAATCTATCATAACATGCATCGGTCTACCCATAATAGATAACGTACCCTCGACAAGCTGTCTGGTCGCATCTCGATCTGGTTGCGCGACTGCATGTGCTCTTTCCCTGCCCTGACCCTGCTGGGCTCCTGGTGATGTCGGTGGTGTCCTGTAATCAACTTTCAGGTGCCCTTTATGACAACAACGATGATATCGACGTCTCTCCTGCCAAGACCCAAATCTCTGACCCTGACCCTTGTCTCTCTGACCCCTGTCACGGCCTCCCTGATCCTTATCCTGATAGTACTGTTGTGGCTGATGTCGCTGCTGCTCTGTGGGTGCAGGTGCTAAGGCATGCGTCTGCTGCCTATCCTCGTACTGAAACTGGCTATCTCGGTGATCAACCTTACGGTCCCTATCTCGTCGATCATCTCTGCGACCTCTATCAAGCTGATCTCTTTGTCTCTTCGCTCTTTGATCTGACCGAGAACTCTGACTCGCCTGTACTGCAGTGTCTGTCGCACGTCTGCCCTTTCTCTCCAAGAGTAGTGTCTCATAAGATAATGCTCGATCATACACTTCCTGAAGAGTAGTAGCACCTGTCGAGACTATCGCGTTAGCAATCCGCTCATCAACACCACGTACGAAATAGTAAATCTGAAGCGTCTCTATGCCCGCTACATCCATCGAGAATCGTAATAGGTATCGGTACCTCTTCATGTACTGCATCAATGAGCGGTTACCCTAGCGTAGGGCCAAAAAATCCTCCCTCAATCTCAGCCTCGCCTGCATGGGGATGAACTCGTCATAGAACAACTCTCGAAACTCCCCCCATGTCGCTGGCTCCGGGTGGATATCCAAATAAGTTATCCACCAAACCGCTGCATTACCTCTCAGACACGCTCCGGATAAACGTGTTTGTATGTTGTCATCATTCCGCATCAGCTTATGGAAACGCTCATGCGAAACTATCCACTTCCCTACTGCTTTAGGGTCTCCACCTCCGTAGAAGTATCCCGGCTGAAACTTCATAAACTCTCTAACAAGCTTCGCCTCCGGGGTCAAGACGAATGCGGAAGCAGCAGGAATTGTAGTAGCTGTCGGCTGCTCGGTAGTCATCGGTAAGGGCATAACAGTCGAAGTCTCTAACGGTATCACAATAGCTGGTGAAACTCCCTCAGCCCGTGTCTCTGAAAGTGGTGTATCAGTAGGCATATGTGAAGTTATCGGGGCAACGGGTGTCTGTACCGTAGGTGCGACCAGAACTGTGGGAGCTAGTGCTGCTGCCGTGGCGGCTATCGCAACCTGAGCCCAAAGTAGCTGGAGGATCTCTGTCGGCTGGGCATCGTGTGCGGCGATTCGATCCTCAATACTCTGAGTCGACACGGTAATAGTTGCGGTGTCCCTGGTAGGACCACTAATCTGTCCTACCTCAGGCTGTGTCGAGGGCTGCCCGTACATCGTGATCTGTATCGAAAATTGTGCGTCGGATCAGCCTCGGTATATATACGTTTAATATATCATTTACAATAAAACATAACACGTGTATAAACCCTAAGTCTACCCGCCTCACCATCACTTCCCAACTAGAGTTCTAAGGCAAGTGCATCGGGTTTCCACATCTAAATTTTTAAGTTTTTAAGTTTTACACTCTTTCAGTTAATTTCCTGAGGTTCCTCGAACTCTCGCTCTGATACCACTTGTGACGTGGTATCAGTTTAAGGACACCTACGCTTCCTCCGACGGAGTCGATCATTCTTTGATACCACATGTGACGTGGTATCACGATGTCTTAAGCCATTAAACTTTCCCCTAGGTTCGCTTGAACCTAAGCTCGTATACCACCTGTGACGGCCCCAAATCCTGAGACCGCCACGTGGGGAGGCGCTAGCCCAGCGGTGTCGTCTAATCTTTGACCCACTGGGTCCCACGCGCCACTGATGCCATTTTTCGTAACACGACTCCTCGATATGCGTCTAAACTCCTTTTCGTTATTCATTTTCATTTAACAGTTAAATCATTAAAACAACAGCGGAAGTCTTAAATTTAAAAACAAGTAAAGCAATTAAATTTATCATCGTAATAAGCATCATTTTAAGAGCAACACCTATTGTGGAAAACCCGAGGAAAGTACTTTGTATATAGACGACAATACTAAGCAGTAATATATACAAGTACAGTGTCTATCCAGTCTCCCAATACCCAAAAGTAAAACAAAATATCAAAATTGCACGTACTAGTAGGTCCTCGACCGCGGGCAATCAGATAAAGTCGCCCAAAGTTCCCTTGCCCCTACTAGCACTAGGATCTGCACTCGACCATCACAAAAAGTAAGATGGAGAGTACAGTTAGTAAGATTCTAACGAAGTACACCGAGCATTTACAAGAAAATAAACAGATACCAATAAACATGTCAAATAATCATGCGAAAACTAAACAGGCAATTGTGCTAAGATCATCACATGAATAAATAACATGAGAGAAACAAAATGTGTACTCGTCCCGGTCAGACTAAACTGTACTTCGGACCCCCAAGATCCTTTCGGTGGGTGCCCCCACTTCCTTTCACCTGGTTCCTCGCGGGGCTTGCCCGACACGTGCACCCTTACAACTCGGGTTGCAATTCACCGAATGCCTGATCACACGTGCTACAGCATAGTGTACCATAATTACACAATGAATATCAGGTGGAGTAACTCAACCACCAACCCAAATGTATCACGGAATAGAGTACAATAACAAGGAATAGGAAATCAACGATGGAAAAGTAAACCCTCAGTGACTTTCAGATGAAATCTTATGTACCTAAAAAACGCACTCCGAAGTTTCACTCACGTCTCGAGATACGTGCCCGATTTTCGATTGTGCTCTCCTAAGTTCCTGATGTCCAATTAAACCATTATAACTAGTTTAAAGTCAAATTAAGTGAATTTATAATGTGTGGCCAAATTATGAAAATTTTCATTTTAAAAAGTTTTGGTTTGACACCCTTTTTGAGTTATATCGGGGTGTCAACGCTCAAAAAATTTTCAAATATCATTTTTCTATCTTTTTCTTCATTTTTCTCATATTTTTCCTGATTTTTCTAGATTTTTCCCATAATTTTCCACCTATTTTTCTTATTTTTCTGTAATTTATTTAATTTAAAACTCTTTGAAATTAAAATTAAAATTTTTATATTATTTTAATATAAGGGTGGGCCCCCTGGACCGGGTTTGACCCGGTCCAACCTCGGTCTCGCTCGCTCGACCTGTTCGGTCCACCCGGTCGGGCCGACTGGTCCGCCCACCCGGACGGGGCCCGGTTAGGCTCTGACGCCCAACCGGTCAATCTGGCCGCACGCACGCTGCGTGCGTGCAGCCCCTCCCCACCCCACTCTCTCATTCTTCTCCAGTGAGCTCTCTGGTTCAGTTTCATTTTTATTTTATTTTTTTCTCTTCTCTAGTTGGAGACGCACGTCCCCAACCTCGGTGGGCTCGCTGGCAGGGGGAGACACCCCTGCCATCTCCACCTCGACCCGGTTCGGCCTCCATGGTCGAACCTCCTCGTCGGCCACCATGGGCACCACTTCGACCACCCAACAATCAACAAAGTAAATGGCTTACCTCCACCCCGATTTCCCGCGCTCCCGCTCTACTCTTCTCCTCCTCTCTTCCTCCTCCTCTGTTTCTGCTCCTTCTCCCGACCTTGTGAATTTGTGTGTTGTGTATGTGAGGGTGCGGGAGAGAGTAACGTGAGGAATGAGAGAAAATGATGGTAGTGGGTGTAGTGGAGTGTAGGTAAGGTAAGTTGAGGTAAGTTGACTTGCCCTTTTTTTTATTTGTGTTTTAGTTTTTTTCGATCTAGTGTACCCATAGTTCGCTCTTTAGTACCCGTCTCGACACGTTTTTCGAGGCGAACACCCGTTACACTATCTCGCTCGATTCGATGATATAAATACACGCATGCGATGTTAAGCGAATAACTCGATATACAACATCGCAATAGGCAAACAATCATACAAATTTACTATTTATCTAGTCAGCATGCCCTGCCCTATTTGCGGTATCCACGTGGCTCTGAGCTATCGTCCAAGTCTGAAAATAATCCATAATAACGGTGAAATTAAAATTTGGGCCGTTACATCTTACATCAACTCCAATTTAAAAATAACTTAGTGCTTCAAATTTCACCTCTGACTAATCATGTTGTGTAGCATAACATTTTAACCAATATACTATGTATTCGCTGATAACTGGTGAATATTACTTTGGTTCAACAATTTCAACTTTTGGAGTTTGATTCCTTGTAAGATCTTTGTGAAGATACAGTATATTTTATCAAACTCATAGTTTGATATTTTAAATCTTATCAGGACTCGTTCACCCGACATTTCCATAGCTTTCAATTGACTCCAACAAAACCTCATAGACTCTTTTATTCCGACTATCATCAATTTATTCGATTATTCAAAGAAAGGTGGGCGCCACACACTAGCCTTCTACCTGTGAATGAATTGTGATTATGAAACAAAGTTACTTAGACTTTTGGTCATGCATAATTACTCCAGGTGCCTTACCTTGACTAAAGGAGTTCGTTCGTGTCACTTCTAGTAGTCACAAGTCATCTCAACGTCTCATTTTATTTTTTACATAGATTCTATCCCATTTTGTTTTTGTTAATATTAGTTATTCTCACATTGATCTTACTTATTGGCTCATTGTTTTCAAACTTATCAAGACTTTGTTCAACACCAACATCACTTACAGCTTATTAGTCTTGACTGGTAAAGACAATTTTTTCATCTCTTCTCTTTTCGAAAATATAGTTAAGGACGGTATGACTTCTTATGATTATTCAATCAATTGAAGTCTTCTTAGGCTAACTTTTCTATGATTTCACTTGTCTATTAATGTACAACTGAAGAGATAGAAGAATTAAAATTTTCAAACTCTGATTAACTTAAAGACTTATCAAACTTTTAAAGGATGGTATTTCAATCCTTGAAGTCCTATCAATGGAAATTCTCATGATATAGGAGTTCAAACCGACTTCCTATACAATTCACTTACTGATTCTCAATCAGCTCATCTATCTCTTCTATCATTATAGTTTAGATTGTAGTGATAAGCATCATAACTTAATTTTGTTAGAAGTGAGTATTAGTTACTTTGAATTTCAAAACACAACTACTTATGTTTTATTTAATAACTAATCATAGCCATTTTCATAAAATTTTCCTCAATCTCAACTTCTAACATGTTGATCTTATCACTACACCTTTTATTTCAATTTAGAAACTTGTTGATTTTTGTTTTACAACAACACATAACCTGGTGTTAGCAAAGATAACTCCTAACTCAATATTTTCATTCATTTTATCATTTTTTTATTCGATTCATAGAACCACTATACACAATATCACTTATTAATAAGTACGTTGAGTAAAAAGTAATCAAAAAGATTTAGCATTTTTTTAGAAGTCATTCTTTGAGGTTTAATTTCTTCGGTATAACTATGATAACTCATTAATTGATTAACTCAACTTTAATTGCTTAATAAATGGTAAATGGTAAGGCTGACTAGGCTTGCGTGACTCAGTGAGATGGGCTCGGGGGTCCACGTAAGTCTAGGCCGGACGGGACCCAGTTTAAGATTGTGGAATTGGGGCCGTCACACCTTAAGCACTACACCAAAACCTTATTGCCCTCAAGAGCCTCAACATATTTAACACCTTGTTTGATAGTACAAGTGCCATTTTATATATAGGCTCGAGAGAGAACCTTTAAGCTTCCCTTATTAATACCAATTTCCATCAAATTGGTAATGGTAATAGAAGCTCAAGAGTATTTAGGTAATTTATAGGTTACATAAATTAACTCATAAGTTTGAGACACCTAAAGGTCTTACATTATCCCATTTGTCTCGTACTTTATTTCAATATGTGGGTTACATATAGTTTAATGGTTCTCCCACTTCACCCACATAACCAAACATCAAATAACATTTATATATTAGCGCGCATATATGTTTGGTATCATTAAATCATTATAAATAAATTAGCAATGAGAGTAATAGCGGTTATACATCAAAATAGAACGTATCCCCTTCCATGTACAATGAGCATTACTAATTCATTTTAAATTATTCATAAAGCATAATGTTCGTGTCAAAGACTAAACTTACTTACTATTATCATTAACGTAAGTGTGTACATACATTAGTATAATTAGCACAACAAATGAGACCGATCTCATAAAGTAAACATAAACTTATATATAATCAAATCTCAAATTAAATCATTTGAGAATTATAACCAAGGCCCGTTATGTCGACATACATGTTCTTTAAATGCCTTTAGTGTAGATTTGTAACCATAAGATCTGTACTAATATATATATATATATATATTGACACTCTTTACTTTTGAACTTCTTCGTTAATGGCTTGAAAATTGAGTTAATAGTATGAAGTCCTTAAATGAAGTTCCTTAACCATAATCCTTTATTTTTAGCTTTAAACTACAAATTAAACTGTCAAAGTAGTAGTAGTCGTAATTGTCTGCTTAGCACTTAAAGAGATTTATCCATTAGTGAAAAGAAAAACATGTCTAATAGTAGACTTCTTAGTTTGAAGACAATCAACAAAGTCTACATCTAAATAACAATATCTTTAAATCAGGCTTTCTATGAGTGAGCATGTAATCTTTTGTTCATTATAAATATATAGTATAAAACCTTCTTTGCAACTCACTAATAGTTTATGTAATGGTTACTTTGGTAATATCTCAACACGCCAACGGAAAAACTAAAATTTGATCTAATATATCATTAATTTCAAAGTTCTGAAAGAGAAACTAATTGATCTCATACATCATACTAAGAACATTGTTGTCAAGCAAAATATCATTAATCAAAATATGAACTTGCTCCCACTGACCTTCAGATGTATGCATCGATTGATAATATTTTTCTAAGTCTGAAGGATGTTATGATAATGTTAACTTAATATACCATTGACAGGAAGCTTGTTTCAATTCATATAATGACTTCGTAAGTTTGCATACTATGTGTTCATTCCTTCTACTATAAATTCCTTTAGATTGATTCATATAAACTTATTCATCTAAACTCTCACTCAAAAAATAATGCTTACACTCATTTTGTGTAATTTTAAATCTACAAGTATAACTTTAGATCGTTTAATATTGCCTTTAGAATTATATGTTTAGTCTTTTAAACTCGTTTACATCCAATGAGTTTAAAATCTCGAGGTAACTGAACAAGATTATAGACTTTATTTTGAGCTATTGATTAAACATTTATCATGCATGACATTAATCCATTTCATGTAATCATCACTTTAATGGCTTCATCATAAGAAATTTGGATCTTTAATATTTATTTTATATCATAATCAGATTCCTATAAGTACACCACAAGATCATAGGTATAATAGATTCCTTACTATATATAAGATTTTTGAAATACTCATTCCTGTGAATTATTAGTGGGTGGATTAATAATGACCTCAATATTTTCTTCATGAAAAACATCAGTAAGAGAAACTAATGTTTCATTAAAAGTTATAGCTAATTTGACATGGTACGCAAATCAATTCTTTTGTTTTTTATATTTTGTGGATTGTCACTCCCATTGATTTCACCATTTACGATGAACCTGACATTTTCAGTTCAGTAATCTTTATACGATGGTTAAGACATTAAATTTATTAAATTTATTTTCTAGTGAATTATAATTATTATCATTTATTGGACAACCTCAAACGTGTATATGCCTTAAGGTAGGTTTCCTCCTAGTTCATAACTAAAAAAAAAAGGTTTATGAATTGACTATGAACCATAATAAAAATATATAGCAGCCTTTAAGGCTTTTATCTACAATGACATAATGTAGAATTACTAAGCATAGCCCTAACCATTTCGATTAATGTTTCGTTAAGTAGTTAAGCTACTTCATTATGTTGAGGTGTATATTAGGTAATGTGTATTGAGCACAAATACCTTGTCGTTCAAGGAGTTTAGCAAATGTACTAGAACACTATTTAATATCATATCTTCCATAATATTCACCAGCTATATCAAAATATATAATTTAAATTATTATTATTTTGACTTAATTACTTTT
This sequence comes from Stephania yunnanensis, assembly GCA_039657365.1. NCBI lineage: Eukaryota > Viridiplantae > Streptophyta > Magnoliopsida > Ranunculales > Menispermaceae > Stephania > Stephania yunnanensis. The sequence goes on from CM077585.1 coordinate 7,922,788, forward strand.
CAACTTCAGTAATGTATACTTTTAAAGCATCTACTTCTTGAAATTTTTCATGCAACAATAAATATATTCATATTGGGAAAATTCATTAATAAAGTAATTTTTTCACTAAATAGAGATGGAGTGTTAAATTGTCCATATATTTCTATATGAATAATTCATAAGATTTGTAATATTTTGTTTTTTTCTTTGGGTAAAAACACAATATATATATATATATATATATGTATATATAATTTATTCAGGAAAAATTAAAAATGTATGTTACCTTTGGATATCCATTCCATTTTTAACTTTTTATAAGATTTTCATACATTACTCAAATGTGGTGTACCTTCGGGTCAACCATAATATTTTAGTAATTATTATTGTACATATATATCTCGTAAAATATTAATTCATATATTACTAAAAAATGATGCATCTTTAGACCAACCATGATATTTTAGTAATCAATAAAAAATCAAGAAGATGAGGTGTCATTGGGTATCCTTCATCATTCTTAATTATCATTAGTAGAACTAGTATGCATTAAATCATGTTAATCATAATCGATAAGAAAATTATTTACCTTTGGGTTAAATCAATTTCTAGTAATTATCAAAAAATCATAAGAAAATGCAAAATATATGAAAATTCACATAATTTGATATTTATACTATTTAGTTGGATCAATTTGATGACTAACACAACTTCATAATATAAACAACGAATTATAATCTTAATACCAATAATAATGTATTTTATTTTAATTATAGTTAGAGAAGTCTATTATCAAAGTTATATGTATGTGACATTAAGTGACTTCTAAATCAACTATGTTAAAAATAGACACAAAGTGTCGTTATAAATTTATATAGTTAGGTCACTTTGGTGACAACTAACTCGTAAAATTAATTTGGTGACAATTAAGCAAATTATATCACATTATAGGATTTGCAGGGACAAGATAACATCATGATATGTCATAATTAAATTGAGATATACATCGTGTTAAGCTATACACTATATGAGAACAAATAAGTAATTTAATATAATGTTTTAGAGATAAAGTGTTCATGCATATATAGAAATGGTAAGTATCATGATTGAAATATTGTCATTGGGTGATATGAAAATTAATAAATTATTATTTATTAATCACAATAGAAAGCGTAATTTGAAGGCTTGAAAACACACCAAGTAAATTCCATGAGAAATGAGCTTTTTTTTTATCAGTTTCAGCTCAAACAGAACACACAGTGTTCACGCATTTCTTATTTCTCTTAATCAATTACAATGTACTGAGATGTATCCTTTTATATTGCACAGCTTATTCGAACTTAACTAATTAACTAAGATGACCCTACTCAACTTACTAAGCAGTAACTCTTAAATGTACTGATGAGTTACTGTTGTTACATATGAAGACTACTCACATGTATTACACATAATAGTTCCCCCACAACCTACTCAACTTACTAAGCAATAACTCTTATATGTACTAATGAGTTATTGCAATTACGTATGAAGACTACTCATGTATTTTACACATAATAGTTTCCCCCTCCCCCCAAATGACCCTACTCAACTTACTAAGCAATAACTCTTATATGTATTGACGAGTTACTACAGTTACATATGAAGACTACTCATATGTGTTACACGTAATAGTTCTCCCCCCCCCCCAAGATGGGCTTTAATGACAATTAAATAAACCCATCTTAGACAATAAAAAGAAAGACTTAGGAGCAGCTAAAGACTTAGTGAAAAGATCAGTAAGTTAGAGACGAGTTGAAACATATTGGGGAAGCACAAAACCCTTTTTGAACTGATCTCAAACTAGATGACAATCAATGTCAAAATGTTTGGTCCTTTCATGAAAGATAAGATTGGCAGTCAAGTGAATTGTAGCTTGATTGTCACACTAGAGAGATATAGGAAAAGAAATGGCAACTTGAAGATCAATTAGCACATATGAAATCCACAACAATTCACAAATGGTAGAAGAGAGACTACGATATTTTGCCTCAGCAGATGACTTAAAGACTGTAGATTGTTTCTTGGTTTTATATGAAATCAAAGAATCACCAAGGAAATGGAAAAACTAGTCAAGGACCTCCGAGAAAAGGGCAAGCTGCCCAATCAACATTACAATATGCACTAACTTGAAGATTCGATTGATTGGGAAAGAATAAACTAGTGGAAGGAACTCCTTTAAGATATTTGAGAATGTGCATTGCAACATTCCAATGTTGTTCAATAGGATGCTGAACAAACTGATTAAGTTGTTATGTTGCATATGTCACATCTGGCCTAGAAAAATCAAGATACAAACGATAACCAATTACCCTTCGAAATTTAGCATGATTAGATAAAAGAAGGGAATTAGAATCATCGAATCTACAGTCTCGAGGAAGAGGATTAGCAACTGTATTGCAATCAGATAAACAAGCTTTACCAATGAGATCAAGTACATACTTTCTCTGATGAACATAAAGACTAGAAGCAGATCTCACTAGTTCTAAGCCCAAGAAATATCTAGCTTGACCTATATCTTTAATGGTGAACTTTTTATATAATAAAGTTTTAACTTCTTTAATGGCAGAAAGAGAAGTACCAATGATCAAGACATCATCAACATATACAAGCAAGGGAAGAAACACCTCATTCTTCAAGAAGATAAAGAGACAAGGATTTTGGATTGATTGAATAAATCCATAGCCTTAGAGTATATAAGTAATTTAAAATTCCACTGACGTGATGCCTATTTGACACCATAAAAAGATCTTTTAAGTCGACAAACTTGATTAGGAAGAGCCTTTGTATACCCTTCTAGAGGATGCATATATAGTTCCTCTATAATGTCATGAAAAAATACATTGTTCACATCTAACTGATGTAAAGGCCAAAGCCAAATGTATCCTCACAGTAACATGCTTTGCAACAGGAGAAAAATTATATATGAAATCAATCCCTTCAATTTGGTTAAAACCTTTAGCAACTAATCTTGCTTTACATTTTTCAAGAGAACCATCAGGGTGAAGTTTTACTTTATCCACCCATTTTGAGCCAATAGCTCTCTTCCCTGGAGGCAACTGATAAGTCGGTATTTATAGGGTTGTAGTAGTCTGTTTTAATATATTTAATATGTAAGGTCTCTAAAATGTATATTTAATTATATTTACTGGTTGTTTTCAAGTGAAAAGCAATGCGCAGTTAAATCCAGGGCGAAAAAATATGTGAAATATTATGTTTACATGTAGTGATCATATGCCAGTAGATCTGCCTCGAGTTACGTACTGCGCAGTTGGTGGAATAGTGACCAGCAGACCAAATAACGCAGGGGAGTGACCCAATTAAGTCACTTAGAACTAGTTAATGTTGGACTGCCTCAAGATGCGCGTTGTTCAGGCTCCCACTCTTTCACACTCGTGCAATTCTAAACCAAGCCAGCTGCATACCACGTGTGGTGTTTCCACTTATCCATCGTGCCTTCCTTTACTCCAAACGCCTCCACGTGTCGTCACACCATTCGTCCAACACGTTACCAAGCAGCTCCATTTTTTTCAGCAGCATGCATTTATTTTCCTCGGGATGCATATTACACAACCTCCTAAAATTTCGCACTAGTTCGAGCGATTTCTCATCCTGCTTTCCTGCCTCATGTGTCGCCTCCCTGTTTGTCTCCAGCAGTCCAGCCACGTTTCACAACCTATCAGGACGCGCCACATGTTGCGTCCACATCAGCTTGACCAATCCGAGCTTGCCACGTGTCCAGAACTCCAAATTTAAGCCCAAAATAGCCATAGATGCTCCTTGGCACACGTGTCACGAGACCAACCCACAAAATTAGTTTCTCTCACCTCTAAGGATCAATTTTTAGTAGTTTTTATATTAAGAACTAGGGTGTTATTAGGGGGGTCTACTTTTATTATTTTGGGGAGCTGCCACACAACTTTTGATCTTTGGTGATTATGAAGATCATGTCTGGCTAAACCAATTTTCACCTTGGTTGGAAGGGAAATAAGTGGGATTCTTGATTCATAGCATAAATTGCGAGATCTATGATTTTTATTATTTAATTTGATTCAATTTCTCCTATTTCATTATTGTTGATTTTAATGAATATGGTTTAGATCTAGGGTACGTATATGGCCATTGCTTGCTTTTAGGTGGACAATATATAGTTAATTGGACATTGTACCCGTAATTGTACTTTTGGACCAATAAAAGTGACAAATATTCACCTGTTTGCCATAAAAACCTTTAAGTTCTTGAGTATTCAACAATTGGATTTAGATTAAATTGGAAGCAGACAAGATTCGATTATTTAGGATTAGTATTCCCACACATCTTTATTATTGCGGTTAGTGTATTCAATCCTATTGGCAGATGTCTAGGGTTATGCATTAATTAGGGAAGTAGTTAGTGGCGGATGTCATGGCTATCAAGATTAAGGGAATTAGGAATTTTTGGCAGATGTTGATTTTCCATAGCTAATTTAGGAGAATTTAAATTAATAATTTTTTATGAAAGATGGAGGACCATGATATGTCATTGAATCTTGATTATTGCTTGTGGAATTGTATACCTACGTGTTTTCTCTCATTGATATCAAATTTTTTCAATTTTTCATACTTGCTAGTTTTAGTTAATTGTTTCTTTGAACTTTCTAAACCCCCCCCCCCCATTTTTAGTTAACTTAGAGTGAAACTCAAGTCCTATAAATTCGACCCGTATTTACCATTACTAAACCCTTGTGGTTGGTAACTCGATTGCGGGTTATATTTGGCACGCACGACACTCGATCAGCAACAAAGTTAAATCCCAAGTGCCATTTTCCTCGAGAGCATTAAGTTCTTTCTCTATAGCAAAAACCCAGTGAGGATCATCTTTTGCTTGAATGTAAGAGGTAGGTTCTTTTACAGTAGACACATTAGTAAGAAATGATAAGTAGCGATCAGTGAGATTTGGGGAAATGGTATATGAAAAAGTAGGTGGTTTGGTAGATAAAGTACAAGCAGAAGTAGTAGTTGTAGTGGTAGTGACATGCCTCATTTTTGATGTCACAAAGTCATTTAACCAAACAAGAGGTTTAATGAATATTTGGCTCTTTATTTGAGTAATAGACTCAGGAATAGGAATAGGAATAGAAGAACAAGTATTGGACACATCAACAATAGAAGTAGAATCATCATCAAAATCATTAACAGGAATAGGAAGTACAGTAGAATCGAAAGATTGAGTAATATTTTTGAAGGGAAAAATGTCTTCATAAAAAATCATATCTCGTGAAATAAAAGTAGACTTCGACTGTAAATTGTATAGCTTGCATAACATAAGCAAACAAATGGTCTGAAAATAGTATGATAAAAAATGACATCAAACAAAACTTGGTAGGGAGACTTCCAATCAATAAAAGTAGTAGCAAGTCTATTTAGAATGTAGGTAAAGGTAAGTAAAGCATCTCCCCAGAAAATTTTGGAAATACCAGATTGAAACATCAAGGCTCTTATGATTTGTAATAAATGTCTATGTTTTCGTTCAACAATCCTCATTTTGTTGAGGTGTATAAGGAGTTGACTTTTGATGAGCTATGCCAAGTTTAGAAAAAAGATTAGCACATGTTTAATTAACGAAGTCAGTGCCATTATCAGTCATAACATATTAAACTGATATATTAAATTGTTTATGAATAAGTTTGAAAAAGTTTTCAATAATAGTTGGTGTAAAAGACTTACAAGCTAAAAGAAAATTCTAAGTAAATCGACTAAAATAATCCATAATAGTAAGAAAAGGAGACCTTTGAAGGGATCTTTGTTTGTATGGTCCTCAGACATCCAAATGTAACAACCAAAAAATAGAAGTAGATTTGATACAATTGATGGGAAAAGATAAACGAGATTGTTTTGACATATGAAAAATGTCACAAGGAAGAACATGTTTATCATTCAAAGAATCATGAATGAAATAGCCAATATGCTAGGTTGTGATCACAGATGGATGACCTAACCTTTGATGCTAAGGAACAACTTTATCAACAACATTACAAGGACTAGAAACATTTGAAATCTGAGTAAAACATTTATTAAAAAATAAAAGAACCTTGCTGAAAAAGAACTTGTGTCCAAGATATAGAGACCAACCACAACCTTACCCACAGCTAGAACCTGAGATATCTCAGGGTCCTGTAAAAGACAAAAATGTTTAAGAAATATGACTTTAACTTTGCAGTAGATGTAAGCTTACTTACAAAAAGTAAGTTGTGTTTGAATGATGCTAAATGTAAATAGTTTTCCAATAGAATAGTTGAGGATAATTGCACATTGCCAATATAATCAACCAGTTTAAGAGTACCATCAGGAAAAAACATAAGGGTTAGCTTAGTAGGTATAATAGAATCAAGGAGAATAGAATGATCAGTATAAATATGAACATATGCACATGTGTCTACTATCTAAGAATGTGAATCAATAACGACATTAAAACAAGTGCCATGATTAAGTGAACGACCTGTGAGATCTTCAAGATGAGCAAAGTTTAAACCCCATTAGCTACCTCTTTGCCCTTAATCAGCTTCTCAAGCTCCTACTGAACCATAAGAGCAATATTTGTTTGTAGGTCACCATACTTCATAGAGTTATCATCAACAAGATCCATTGGAGATTCCATAACATTTGCCATATTTGCAAAACCTTTGGTTTGATCTCCAAAAGGCTTCTTCTCTTTAGCCCCTTTATACCAATTGGGAAACTCATGGATTTTGAAACAAGCATCCTTAGTATGACGCTTCATCTTGCAAAAATCACAATACAAATCATCTTTATTCACAATCTTTTTATTTCCACCTTTCTGTACATGCTTATGAACTGTGTTTTTGACAAACATTGCAGTTTCTACTTTAGGTGTAAAAGCAAGATGTACCTCATTTTGCTTCTCTACCCTGATTATCATAGAGTAAGCTTTATTGATGTTTGGCAAAGGATCCATAACTAATATCTAATTCTTGACATGGTCATAAACCTCATTAAGACCCATCAAAAATTGCATAAGTTTGTCATTAGACTCCAATTCAACTATCTTAGCAGTAGTAGTACAATCACATCTTGGAATTAGAGTTCAAGTTCCCACACCTTCTTTAATTTAGTAAAATATTGTGAAATAGACATCTCTCCTTGACTAATGGAACTAATTTATCTCTTTAATTGATACAACGAAGGACCATTGCACTTTCCAAAACATTCTTTCAACTCAATTCAAAGATCATATGTAGAAGATGTATAAAGAAAAGCATCAACAATCTCCTTAGAAATTGAATTCAGAATCCAAGAAATCACCATACAGTCCACTTTTTGCCATTGATTATAAGTTGGATGGATAAGTAAGAATTGGTTTTGGAAACTTCCATCGATGAACCTGAGCTTCATCTTTACTCCAAGTGTAATCTTCATTGCTCAACTCCACGACAAGTAATTTGCTCTAGTCAATGGAATAGTAACCAAGATCATCCCTGGATGATCAAAAGTTTGAAGATGAAGCGCTTCATCAACATTCAATCCATTCAAATTACCTCTAGAAACTACATTTCCCAAATCTTGATTGTTCGCCATGATTCGACCTTAGTACAAATTCGGAATCAATCAAGAATCACTCAATTATGAATCGATTATTCAATTGTAGAATAAATCGAACGAGACTAGAGAGCACTTGATCAGATCAATCAAGAACACTCACTGAAGAAATAAAAACCAAAACTAGGGTTTTGAAGACCCGCTCTGATACCATGATCAATTTCAGCTCAAACAGAACACAGAGTGTTCACACATTTCTTATTTCTCTCAATCAGTTACAATGTACTGAGATGTATCCTTTTATACTGCACAGCTTATTTAGACTTAACTAATTGACTAAAACTTACTAAGCAGTAACTCTCATATGTGTTGATGAGTTACTGCAGTTACATATGAAGACTACTCACATGTGTTACACATAATTAGTTTACACTTTTAATTAGTTGAGGTATCTCGAAGTGAATCTTCATGCCTTAAGACTTCATATGGTTACAAGATTCATCCAAAAGTAGCTTTAAAGCAAAACAATTCATCTTCTCAAATGGTTAAGGAATTAATCAATTACGACTAGTAATTAAAAAGCATATAATGCCCTATAACCACTCCAATAAGGGATAGGAATACCGAAATTCGGGATAAGGTATCTATTTTTGTGCTATAATCTAGTTGGAGAATAGAAGTGATTGGACCATTGAATGTTCTTTGGATATTCAAGTTACAATATAAATTAAAGGTAATATATACTCGGATGAGCATTTGCAAACTTAACATGTGTCAATCCCACCAAAATCACATGTTCAATATACTTTTTGTCCGATTGGTACTACTGTCTTTATTTAATTTAGTTCATTTTTTTGAAGATTAACATTAGATCCGGCTTTATCTTGAGCAGTTTCTTGAATAGTGACAACAAGTTTTATTTATGCTTCATATTACTTGGAGATTCTCATGATGATGTTTCTTTTGTATTTATCTTTGCATCCATGATGATATTTGTCTTATGATCAAATCCATCTATAGCTGCAAGTCAATTATGTGACTACGTTCTATACATTCTTGATGAATACCATGTAACTAATAGAAGGAATTATTCATACTTACGTATATTTGTTGCTAGATGTTGATTCCATAACTATATAATTCTTGTCTTCTCATTACAATTGCAGCAGGATAGAGATGATTAAGTGCATGGTTCTGTTAAGGAAAATAGTTAGTGATGTATGTTGGGGAATATGCCCTAGGTCAATTTACAAACATTGTTTATCTTATAATTTTAGTTAATAAAATAGATGTTTTCATTTGTTGTTTTAATTATAAGTGATTGCATGTTTACCTTGTTTACCTTATAATAAGATCCATATGTATTTGTTAAAATATCATAAATGTCCCTAATCGGTTATTATACCGTGAACTATAATGAATTAAGACTAGTGTGAATCTTGATTGATAATCATGTGATGATCATGCGTATATGGATATGAATCGAAATCATGAGTACTTGTTAGGGAACAAGATACTAGACCAACTCGCTATGAGAATACCACATGGATTAAGTCATATTTCTTACTCATGATACCTAAATCATTTAGTCCATCGACTTGAGATTACCAAAGACTTTAATATTAGGAGCATTGTAACTTGACACAATCAAGCGTTATCTTTAACCGAAAGATAATAAAGATTCTGATTTGTTACCATGTGAATAATATGTGAAGGTGTGCAATCAAGATAGAATTTGTCTTTTTCATATAGAGAGAGGTATCAGTGGATCCCTCGATATGTTAGACTGTTAAATAGCCAAGTCCAAGTGAATTGATATGATCAATGTCATTTAGATGTTTTCAGTATACCTAAAGATCGAGAATAATACGATTGAATATTAAGGGTAACTTTCCGTGCCTTATGTTTAATCAAAGGATATCGCATGACCAAAAATATGATATATGTTATTCATTAGGTTGTATCGATTTTGATATTCACGCTACTTAGATAGTCATAATGTCTTGCTAGAGACTGCCTATGACTTATGTACTAAAATAATTTTGGTTCATTGCAAACGTCGTATGAACATATTGAGTTGCACACAAAAAATGGCTTTACGCAATTTCAATTGGTCAAGAATAATAACTTTTATATGATAAAATTCATGATATAAAAGCACTTACGATTTGTTATATGATAACTTATTAACAGAGGTATATGTGTAATTTGCTTGAATTACCTCATTACAATAGTTGTATTACGAATATGTTTTTTGAGTGAGCATATCTACACATATAAATAAAGGTTGAAATGTTAAAATGAAATAAGATTTTCATTTTTACTATTTTCGAGTTATTTTGATTTTAGGAGAGAAAAAAAAACGTTTTCAATCTCTTTTAGGGCTGACACTTCAAATTGTGATCATCGTTCGTGTGTGGATTTTCGATATAGGACGTGCGCCTGAACATCTTGGAGATCGAACAATCAGAGAAAGAAATCACAGATTAAGGTATGGTTTATTTTTATAGATCTAGTTTAATAGAAATTAATTTCGATCCTGTTAGGTTTTTCAAAAATTATTTTGAATTTTTCGCTACGCATGAACCCCAAAACTCAACACTTTGGTTGTTCTAGCTATGCCCTATTAGGGAAACAATAACTTGTACTAGAGTATATTGTATTGTAATCTCAATAAACCCATTATATTGTAGATTACATCATATTAATGTACTTTAATAAAAATTATATGATGAGATTAATCCGGTTTATGTGTATGGACTTATTGTTGGGGCATGTACCTTAGGTCAATCCATTAACTGTCTTTATGAATACTTTTAGTTAATAAAATAGAGGATTTCATTTGCTGTTTATTATAATTAATTTGCATGTTTACATTATAATAAGATCCATAGGTATTTACATAAATATCCTAAATGTCCCTAATCGATCATTATACTGGGAACTATAATGAATTAAGACTAGTGTGAGTCTTGATTGATGATCATATGACGATTATACGTATGGGGATACGAATCAAGATCACGAGTACTTGTTAGGGAATAAAGTACTGGACCGACCCGCTATGAGAACATCACATGGATTAAGTCATAGTTGTTTCTCATGATAGGTATATTTTTTAGTCCTCTGACTTGAGATTATCAGAGACTTCAACATTAGGAACATAGTGATTTGACACTATCAAACGTTGTCTTTAACCGGACGATTAGAAAGGTTGTGATTGGTTACTATGTGAGCAATGTGATGAAGTTGTTTAATCAAGATAGAATTTGTCCCTCTCATATAAAGAGAGATATCCGGTGGATCCCTCGATGTGTTAGACTGTTAAAAGGCCTAGTCTAAGTGAATTGATATTGATCAATGTCACTTGGATGTTTTCAGTCTACCTAGAGATCGAGACTAGTAAGATTGAACATGTTGGATGACAATTCCATGTCTTATGTTTGATCAAAAGGATATCGTGTGACAAAATGATGTTATATACACTATTAATTAGGTTGTATCGATTTGATATTCGTACAACTTGGGTAGTCATAATGTCTTGTTGGAGGCCGCTTATGACTTGTATACCAAAATGTGTTTTGGTACACTGCCAACGTTGTATGAGTCTATTGGGTCGCACACTAAGAATGGTTTTGCGAGATTTTAAGATGATTCAGAAAAATGAATTTTATATGATAAAATTCATGATGGAAACGTCCTTGTGGTGTATTACACTTATACTTCTTTAAGTAGGGGTATATGTTTAATTTACTTAACCGTCTATATACAAGGGTTGTATAAATAGACGCTTTAAGTTAGAATACACGGACGAAAGATCAAAAGGCCGAAAGTCTTTTTTTTCGTTTAAGAAACGACTTAGGGTTTTTGGTATGCTCTAGATCGTTTTGGAGAGAAAAATAAAAGGTTTGGTATTCTCTCGAAGCTAGCACTTTGAATCTCGGCCGTCGTTCGTTTGTGGACTACTGATAGAGGGCGTTTGTCGTTGGCAGCGCCTTAGAGATCGATCAACCTTCAGAAAGGTATATTGCGATTGAGGTATGATTAAGTTTTTCATGGTTTAAACGTTTTTAATGGAATTAGATTCGGATCCTGTTGGGGTTTTTGTCAAAACTGTTTTGTAATCTCCGCTGCGTATGAACCCCAAAACCCGACACTTATATCTTGCTAAACATCAAGTAACATCAAGTTATTAAGATCAATTCAACGTCAAACTTGATCAACAAGTGAAATACAAATAATTAGTGGAAAACTCTGCTGATCTAGTACGCTCTTATACTACACGTAAACGTTCAAACATTAAGAATTATATAGATCAGTTAAAAAATTATATGCGGAAGCGATTACCTAATTGAAATACCTTAAGCACTACTCCAAAATATTATCACTCTCATGAGCTTCAATGCATTCTACACCTTGTTTGATGGCACAAGTGTCCTTTTATAGGTTTGAGGGAGAAACTTTAAGCTTCACACTTTAATACAAATTCCATAAAAAACTAATAAACGATAATGAAAGCTTAAGAGTCTTTAGGTAATTTATAAGTTACATAAATTAAGTCATAAGTTTGAAACACCTAATGGTCTTACATAACAAATACGTGAACAAGTAGAGCTGACAAAAGAGGTGCCCGGGCCCCCGGCCTAATAATGACTAAAAATAATGTCCGGATTCGTACTCATTTTTAAAACGAATACGTTTTTTTTTGTTCAAACCCGTATTTTTGTAAAATATGTTGCACTCGTTTTTATCCGAGTTTATTTTTAAAAATGATTAAATAATTTGTTTCTTAATTATATATATTAATAAACACAAATACATATCGCCTTACATTCAATTGTGATGTAATGTCTTTTTTTTAAGGATGTGAGAGATGGAGAGGCGAGAACGTGAGGGTAAAAGGAGACTAAAGTGTTCAAGGTTTTGTTAGTTTATTTATATAGTATAAATGTGAAATTACCAAGATATCCTATGAATTAATCAATAAATGAGTACTCCTTGTATTTTTGAAAAGATTGTTTGGACTGGGACCGTTATTTTTAAATGGACACAAAAAATTGTCCAAATCCCATATTTTTTTAGAAAAACTAAGTTCGGACCTATTTAAAGCAGGTTCAGACAAAATTAAATAAACGAGTCTAGACAACTTTTGCCAACCCCAGAACATGTCATCTAAATATTATTTTCCTTCAATGAGCAATGGAGTCCTATAAACTAGGGGTGGGCAAACCGCAGTTTGGTGGTAAAAACCATCAAACCGCGACCAAACCGAAGGTTCGCAGTTTGACCGATTTATAAACCGCAACCAAACCGTGAATCATCAAAATCGCAACCAAACCGTCTGCGGTTTGCGCAGTTTGGTCGATTTGGTTTCGTGGTTTTCATGTAATTCATTTTCAAAAAAAAATCATATATGGTGGAAGGCAACGCTACGATCGCGGCGATGCGAGGCGGCGGTGGACGCGGCAGCGGTTCGCGCGGTGGAAGGCGACGGCGATGGCGATGGATTTGGCGGCGGCGGTGAGACGCGGCGGTGGGACGGATGAAGGGCGGTGGTGCGGCAGCAGTGAGACAGGCACTCCGCGATGGGCCGACGGCGGTGAGAGTGCTCGAGAGGAGAGAGGAGACGAGAGTGAGAAGAGAGGAGCGCCGGCGGGAGTGAGATGAGAGAAGAAACGCGACCAAACCGAGAGAGGAGCGCCGACGAGAGTGAGAGGAGAGAGGAGACGGCGGGAGCGAGAGGAGAGATGAGCGCTGGTGGGAGTGAGAGGAGAAAGGAGCGCCGGCGGGAGAGAAGATTTCGGAGTGAGGAGCGCCGCGGGAGAGAAGAGAGGAGTGAGGATTTTTTTATTTCGGGAGTGAAAGAAAAGAGGAGTGAGGATTTTTTTTGTTATGTTTTAGGGTTTTATGGTGGTTATTTACCAAAATACCCTCGATTTAGTTAAATCGCGGTTTTTCCAAATTGAAAACCGCGACCAAATCGCGATTCTGTGGTTTTTACGTTTTCCAAACCGCGACCAAATCGTACAATTTGAGCGGTTTTTTGAAAATTGCTGCCTACCCCTACTATAAACAATTGAGAAAAGTGCATGTAGTGTGATAATGCGATTGCTTGTAATGGATAACGAGTATAACTTTTTCAAAACTATAATTGACATTTGCCCAAAAAGTTAGGTGAAATAATATTTGCTGTAAATGTTTTAGCATTTTGTTTTTTTAATAGATTTTCAAAAAGGAATGCAATGATTTATATTCAGGACTAAGCCAATCTATTGCATAAGATGAATATTACACCCTATGATAGTTACTAAAATGAAATTTCCGTCACTAGAGTTAATATTACATCCTAATAGTTTAAAATGAAATTCCACGTCACTCGAGTAATCAACTTTACATCTTCCTCAATTAATTTGTAGCTTTAGTTGTCTATACAATTATATCTCCTTGGTCGTAGGCACTTTGTACCCGCATCAAATTTATGGCAATTACGATTCACACATAAAAAAATTCGCGTCAAAGTAAAATAAGGTCGAAAGCTATTTGAAGTCAAAATAGGAGAGATAAATTTTTAAACTGTTAACCCTCAAATTCTTCAAAAAAAAAAAAAAAAAAAAATCTATGAGGACAAAAAGTTGGAGATACTCAAGACCACCTTATCAATATGTTGTGAAGTGTGGATGACCATGCATGTACACCAACATATTGTGTTGGCATGTAACTTGTAATCCTCTCCAATGTACACCAACTCTTCTATGTATTGTCATGTAACTTGTAATCCTCTCCAATGTACACCAACTCTTCCATGTATTGTCTATGTTGCTTGTGATGTGTTGTATGACATGGGGTGTATGTATTGCTTGTACACATTGTATGAAGTACATTTATCATCATCACCAAATGGCCTATATAAAGGGTGCCAACCTCAATGTAAAAGCACACCAAGTTGAATGAAAACTTCTCATTCCAACTATCTCATTTCTTCTCTTCTCCTTTGTAGTAGTAGTTTGTAGTAGTAGAAGTTCTTAGTCTTCTATTTCCTTCTCTAGTTCTTAGCAAGTTCCAATTCAATTTACAACACGTTATCGCACGAGCTTGCTCTAGCATTAAGGAGATCTCGAAGTTCAAGAAGGCTTGTTAAGGAGAGAAAGCTATGAAGGTATAACTTTTGTTATTTAAATAAGTTCAATTTACTTCTATATTATCATGGTTGCTTCCTTTTATCTATGCATACTTTATTCATATATTATGCATTATAGCGTCACCGATTGCGAAAGTATGCTCAGTAGTTGCGTCTTGTACGATCTTCTACATCGTAAATCAAAAGTCAATATGTGACATAACTATTTTTCTCTTAAAACTACAAACGATTAGTTATTGTTCTATTCTTGATTTTATAATACAAATAATGCTATAAGTTTGAGTTGATAGTGGGTAAGCCTTGTCCCCTAGAAAGCTAAACATTGAAAGGAGACGGGTTATCCCGCTCGAGGAGGCATGGCATTAAGCAGACTTTGTCTCGCCACCCAACCCGGAGGTTGTCCCACCAACTCATACGAATAGTACATTTGATTATTAATAAATCAAGTTGTGAACATATACTTAATCATATGTTATGTTTTTTTTTACATAATAGAAAAGAGAAAATTATTTTATATTATATTTACTTTCAAAATATTAATCAACCATAGTTGAATTTGTTACCTTATTATAATTCTTGTCATGATAATTCTATGCAAGGTCGTGTGTGTTATACATAATCATTCGTCAATTTCTCTTTGGAGATTTGAAAAGTGAATATTTCACTTTATATATATTTTCACCTTATGGAGTTATACATACCAAAAGGGTAATGCTCCAAAAAGCTCAAAATGAGCGGCTGGGTCTCATGCTACAAAATTTAATCAGTCAAATATTAATTATAATTCCACAATTTTAATTACCTCTATGTTGAGGCTATGTGGAAATATGACTGATGAGACAATAAAAGGAAGGTCACGTGGCCCGCCTCGATTTATTGTTGCAACAAATATCGAGTGCGCACATCAATCCAATAAATATTAAGGATTGATTTCTTGTCTCATGGTAGCTGAATAAAATGATGAGATATTATAAATATAATATCACTCCCGTCCAATTAGTTCAGCTTCAAATTAAGAAGCATATGTTGCATATAATGATCATGATCGCAATAAATTTATGGACGTGGAAAAGGTGAAAATATCGTAAAGGTCGTATTGACAATTCCACCAAAATTTGGAATAAAAGTGGTGCACCACTACAAAGGGCAAATAATTATTGACAATGAGCGCTCATAATTGTGACATTTTTTTAGTCATATATGAAAGGCTATTTTGCCTAAATATTGTCATATATATGCCCGAGTATTTTTGTGACCTTTACCATGCCTTTAAAATCAAAGGCAAAATATTATGAATATTATCATGACTCTTTTTCTGATTTGTCAAACATTATTTGTCCGATGGATCAACAAATCATGTGTTCAAGTCATGAACTAAATAAGAGCGATATGTGCTCATTGATTGTGCTACAACGCACACAATTCTTAAAAAAGAGAATATTTCTCAAATTTGAACTTAGCCGATGCTAATGTTCAAACAATATCCGCATCTCCAATTTGATTAATGGCTCTGGAAGAGCAAATATTATGTTGCCTGGGGAACAACAATTCATGTTGACAATGCCTTATACTCGAAAAATCCGTAAGAAATTTACTCGCTTTAAAGATATTCGACAAAATGGATATCACATTGAAACCATGAACGAAAATAATAGAGAATTTCTCTATGTCACATTGGTTTCAAATGGGAAAAAAGAATTGTTAGAAAAATTCCCAACTTTATCCTCTGGATTATATTTTACTCATATAAGGCATGTCGAAACGAATGTCGTCTTAAATAAGAAAATTAATGATCCAACGACATTCATTTTATGGCATGACCGGCTTGGTCATCCAGATCATCAATGATGCGAAGAATAATTAATAATTCGCATGGACATCCTTTAAGGAGTCACAAAATATTTTCAGCTGGTGATTATAATTGTGCTAGTTTGTTCTCAAGGTAAATTGATAGTTAAACCATCCCCAAGTAAAAATTGTGTGGAATCCCCAGCTTTCTTAGAACGCATTCAGGGAGACATATGTGGTCCTATTCATCCTCACCGTGGACCATTCAGATATTTCATGGTTTTGATAGATGCATCAACTAGGTGGTCACATGTTTGTTTGCTTTCAACCCGCAATGTTGCATTTGCTAGACTTTTAGCACAAATCATTAAGTTAAGAGCACAATTTCCCGACAACCCAATCAAGACCATCCGTCTTGATAATGCCGGGAATTTCAATCTCAAGCATTTAGAAATTATTGCATGTCTATAGGAATTACCATTGAACATTCTGTTCCACATGTGCATACCTAATGGTTTGGCGTAATCTCTTATCAAACGCATTCAATTAATTGCCGATCTTTAATCATGAGAACTAAGTTATCAACTTCATTGGGGACATGCAAATTCTTCATGCAAAGATCTATCATTCGTTATAGGCCTATCGCATATCATGAACATTCCCCCATGCAACTCATTTTAGGTCAACAACCAAATATTTCACACTTGAGAATTTTTGGTTGTGCAAAGTGTATGTTCCTATACCACCTCCTAATAGAACTAAGATGGGTCCACAACTAAAACTTGGGATTTATGTTGGATTTAACTCATCGTCCATTATAAGATACCTTGAGCCCTTAACAGGGGATTTATTTATCGCACGTTTCGCTGATTGTCACTTTGATGAAGCAATTTTCCCACCATTGGGGAGACAAGAAGCCAATTCAAAAGGAATGGCGCGAAATTGCTTGGAATGCATCAACTTTATCACATTATGATCCACGCACAAATCAAGTGTGAACTTGAAGTTCAAAAGATCATTCATTTGCAACAAATTGCAAATCAATTACCCGATGCATTTAATGATGCAAAACAAGTGACAAAATCACATATTCCAAACTGTAAATGCTCCCGCAAGAATTGATGTCTCTCGTGCAACAAAATGCACAAGAACCAACGAAACGCTTAAAGCGTGGAAGACCAGCTTGGTTCAAAGGATACAATTCCTCGAAAGAGGAAAACGGGAGTAAAAATAAATACAAATCAAAATACTCCCGAGAAAGCACAAGAATCCTTTGATAAGGGTTTGTCGTAACAAGTTGATTCTCGACGATGAGGAACAACTTCTTCTAGAAAAAGAGGAAAAAGATGAAAATAATGAGATCTCAATAAATTATTTAAACTCGGTAAGATTTGGGATCGAAATGAAATTGTTCTTGATGATATATTTGCTTTCAATGTGTCCTTTGAAATATGTGAAAATGATGGTGATCCGTAACCACGATCAAGTGACTAATGTCGAAAAAGACCCGATTGGCAAAAATGGCAAGAGGCTATCCAAGCAGAGCTAAACTCGTTAAAGAAACGAGAGGTTTTTGGACCAATTGTCCAAACGCCGATGGCGTAAAACCCGTTGGATATAAATGGGTATTTGTACGAAAGAGAAACGAAAAAAATAAAGTTACAAGGTACAAAGCAAGACTTGTAGCTCAAGGTTTCTCACAAAGACCTGGCATAGATTATGAGGAAACATATTCTCCCGTTATAGATGCAATCACATTTCGGTTCTTGATAAGCCTGCAGCCTCTCATGGCTTGATATGCATTTAATGGATGTCGTTACATAAAGATATCCGTACGGATCCCTGACAATGAGATATATATGAAAATCCCCGATGGATTTGTAACATCCGATGAAATAAAATCAAAACCTCATAACATGCATTCTATAAAATTACAAAGGTCTTTGTACGGATTGAAACAATCCGACGAATGTGGTACAAACGCCTCGTTGATTATTTACCGAAAGAAGGATATGTAAATAATCCGCTTTGCCCATGTGTCTTTATTAAAAGATCATCAACAGATTTGTGATTATTGTTGTATATGTTGATGATTTAAATATAGTGGGAAACCACGACGACATCGTTAGAACATCCGAATACTTGAAAAAGGAATTCGAGATGAAAGAACTTGGAAAAACAAGACTTTGTCTTGGTTTGCAAATTGAACATTTTTCAAGTGGAGTATTTGTCCATCAATCAAATTATATTGAAAAATTATTAAAAAGATTTTATATGGACAAGGCGCATCCATTGAGCTCTCCAATGGTTGTCGATCACTTGAAGTGGATAAGGATCCATTTCGACCTCATGAAAGTGATGAAGAGCTACTTGGTCCAGAGGTACCATATTTAAGTGCAATTGGTGCACTTATGTATCTTGCAAATTGTACAAGACCCGACATTGCTTTTTTGTCAACCTACTTGCAAGATACAACTCATCACCAACTCGAAGACATTGGAATGGTGTTAAACATATTTTTCGATATCTTCGAGGAACGAGTGACATGGGTTTATTCTACTCGAGAGGGTAAAATTGAATCTCCAAGGTTATGCCGATGATGGATTTTTATCTCGATCCCACAAGGCCCGTTCTCAAACGGGATATGTGTTCACATGTGGCAATATCGTCGTATCATGGAAGTCAGTAAAGCAAACTATGGTTGCTACTTCTTCCAACCATTCTGAAGTACTTGCAATTCATGAAGCAAGTCGTGAATGTGTATGGTTGAGAAATATGATTGAACATATTCAAGAATCATGTGGATTGCCTTCAATAAAAGATTCTCCAACCATATTATATGAAGATAACGCAACATGTATTGCACAATTAAGTGAAGGATTCATAAAAGGGGACAGAACAAAACATATTTCACCAAAATTCTTTTATGCGCATGAGCTTCAGAAGAATGGTGAAATTGATGTCAAGCAAATCCGATCGAGTGATAATCTTGCTGATCTATTCACAAAAGCCTTACCAACCTCGACATTTAAAAGGCTTTCATATGGTATTGGCTTGCGTAAACTTAAAGATATTGCAAGTAAAGAAACTGAACAAGTTTCACCCATGTTCACATGAGGGGGAGTTATTGATTAATGTATTGCACTCTTTTTCCCTTAGCTATGGTTTTATCCCATGGGTTTTCCTAGCAAGGTTTTTAATGAGGCAATCTTAACAATATTATACCCGTCTTAATATTTATGAGAATAGTGTACTCTTTTTCTTTTACTATATTTTTTCCCACAGGGTTTTTCTTAGTAAAAGTTTTAACGAGGCACAATCTCTAAGCAAGCGTCATCCAAGGGGGAGTGTTGTGAAGTGTGGATGACCATGCATGTACACCAACATATTGTGTTGGCATGTAACTTGTAATCCTCTCCAATGTACACCAACTCTTCTATGTATTGTCATGTAACTTGTAATCCTCTCCAATGTACACCAACTCTTCCATGTATTGTCTATGTTGCTTGTGATGTGTTGTATGACATGGGGTGTATGTATTGCTTGTACACATTGTATGAAGTACATTTATCATCATCACCAAATGGCCTATATAAAGGGTGCCAACCTCAATGTAAAAGCACACCAAGTTGAATGAAAACTTCTCATTCCAACTATCTCATTTCTTCTCTTCTCCTTTGTAGTAGTAGTTTGTAGTAGTAGAAGTTCTTAGTCTTCTATTTCCTTCTCTAGTTCTTAGCAAGTTCCAATTCAATTTACAACATGAGGAGGTGGAAGAAAATTGTATAGATAGCTCATTTTCGAAAGGAGCTATCTATACAAATTGTCTCGCCAACTCAACGCCACCTCACCGCCACCTCACACCCATGAAGCTTACAAATAGTTATATGACGCGCACGCATATCGCCACCTCACACCCGCGCCACTCGCGTATGTCGAGGTAGACAACCAATGTAAACAACGCGCACTCATATCGACACGGACAACCCATGCAAATGTCACCCATGTATGTTGAGGTGGAGATTTCATACAAATGTCAGGCACGTCTGTCTAGGTGGGCGACCCATGCAACCTCGCGCAACTCATGCAAACGTCACGCACGTGTCTCGAGGTGGTAAAACCAATGTAAACGTCAAGCACGTATCTCCTGGTTGACAACACATGGAAACGCCACGCACGTATGTCGAGGTGGGCCAGCCATGCATATCCATAGTAAGCATGCAACTCACCCGAGTTGTCGCCTCGCGATACGTACGTGACGTTTGCATGAGGTCCATGGTCTGTAGTGGATATGCATAGCTGGCCCACCTCAACATACGTGCGTGGCGTTTCCATGTGTTGTCAACCAGGAGATACGTGCGCGACGTTTACATTGTCTTTATCACCTAGAGACATGTGTGTGACTTTGCATGAGTTGCACGAGGTTGCATGGGTCGCCCGACCACCTCGACTTGGCGTTTCCAACACCCGAATAGCGCCTATGGGTTGCACGGGTTGTACGGGTTGTCCATCTCGCAATACTTGCGTGACATTTAAATTGGCTTTATCACCTCGACACACGTGCGTAACGTTTACACGAGGTTGCATGGGTGACGTTTGCATGAAAATCTCCACCTCGGCATACATGGGTGACGTTTGCATGTGTTGTCCACGTTGATATGCGTGCGCGTTGTTTACATTGGTTGTTTACCTCGAGATACGTGAGTGGCGCGGTCATCCATCTCCATATGCACGTGGTGATCATAGGGGGAGATAATTTGTATAGATAGCTCATTTTCAAAAGGAGCTATCTATACATTTGGCCCGCCACCTCACCGCCACCTCACCAACTTCAAATGCAATAACGCCTTATTGGCTATTTTGGTTATTTCAAAGTATACCACTCTATTTTGTGAAATAAATTGTAAATGGGCCTTATGGAAAAACACCCAAACAATCGTCATCTAATCGCACCAATGATCCAACGGCTCACATTACGCACGGCCGCGTGGTTCAATTCACATGCAATGCACGTGGCTTCACCAAATCAGCGTGACCTTTTTCGCCCGTTGTGCGGAGCGTAAGATTGACCAACATTCTCTAAATGGATATTATATTTAGTCGAGAAATGTTAAATAATGCACTTTCAGACTAACAGTCGACACTCAATTGTCTTAAGCCCTCTAGATCCAACTCGAAAAAAAATCTGACGAATCTGGATATAAAATTAAAGGACCGTTGCAACTGTGTGTCAACGTTTTTGTTACCGAATCATTTGTCTGTTCAGGTTATAATCCAGTGCTCTCACTTGTACGGTAAAACCAGTCCTGGCAAGCTACATTGAGCGTCAGATTCGTTCCGTCGAGATTGTGAACAGGAGGAATCGTGCGGCGCACGCGTATTGAAAACACGGTATTAAAAGCAGATACAGAAGTGGTACCGATTCACCGAAGAGGCGTAGCATTTGTTCCTTCTTTTCTTTCTTTCTCGTTACTTTTCCAATTTCTTCGTCTCTGTGTTCGTCGATTGTTCGATCGATAGACCGGATTCATCGTCTCTGAATCTCAATCTCACTGTGATTTTGTTCTTCAATTGGTTTCGATTGATTGGTGTTGTTGGTGGTGGATCGATGGCGACTGGAGTGGAGGCGACGGAGACCGGCGGCGCGGCGGGAATCGCGCTGGAGTTCCCGATGAACGATCTGTCTCCTTCGTCTTCGTGTTCATCTTCCCCGCCGCCGCCGAAGATTCCGCGAAGGATCAAGCAGAGGTTGATGGAGTTCAGGAGTCCTTCAGCCACTACGGCGGAAGAGATTGAAGCGAAGCTTAGAGAGGCGGATTTGCGGAGACAAGTTGGGTTTTGTGTTTCTTGAGTTTGATTTTTGGTTTCTTTGTCTCTGATTCTGGTTTGGTGAAGAGGATTCTGAGTTCATCTTTTCGAATTTTGTTGTTTAATCTCATAATCGCTATGTTTATCTTCTGGATTTTGTTCTCAATTCATCTTTTTGTGTTTGTTTTGGTTTTGTATGAATTTTGAATTCTTTGATTAAAGCTTTGTACTTTCTTTACATAATTTTCGAATACTGCGATTGAATTGGTGTTGTTACTGATAAAATTTGCGGAATTGCAGCAATTTCACGAGTGGTTGTCAACGAAGGCGCGGCCGAAGCCGAGAAGTCCTTCATGGTCTTCATCTCAAGACGACGATCCTGGTCAGCGTCTTGAAGCAAAGCTTCATGCAGCAGAGCAGAAAAGGTTTATTTTTCTTTGTTTTTCTCCGAGAAAGTTTGATTCTTTTCTCAATTAATTGCTTTTTTTTTTTTTTTTTTGATTTTGACCAAATAAGGCAGGGCTGATGTAAAATCTTAGGCAATAATGATAATGAGTCTCTGATAACTTATCTTCTATACGTTGGTTGTGGGTGTATGAACCTCTGGTCTGATAACTTATCTTCTATACTGTTTATGCTAATTAAGTATTTTGATCAAGGGCAACATGTTTCGCTGAAACAATTGTCAAAGGTAAAATTCGTGGAATAAATTATTTTTTACATTAAATTTATGTGATTTTTATTGCTAATTTAGAAATCTGATTTGAATGGGCAAGAGGAAATTTATTCTTAATTTAATTTTGTTTTGTTTTGTTTGTGCAACCGATTGATGTAACTACAGATTGAGCATCTTAGCGAAGTCGAAAAAGCGTTTGGCTAGGTTAGATGAGATTCGACAAGCTGCTAAAACGGGGGTGGAGATGCGTTTTGAAAGTAAACGTGAAGAGCTTGGCTCGAAAGTTGAGTCAAGGGTGCAGCAGGCTGAGGCAAATCGGTTGCTGCTCCTCAAGGCTCACAGGCAAAGAAGGGCTGTTGAGAAGGAAAGAACTGCAAAGTCATTACTGCAGAGGATGGCTCAGGAAAAAAAGTATAAGGAGCGTGTTCGTGCTGCAATTTACCAGAAGCGTGCAGCCGCTGAGAAGAAGCGGCTTGTATTGTTAGAAGCAGAGAAGACACGGGTACATGCAAGAGTAGTTCAGGTTCAACAAGTGGCCAACTCTGTCAATCACCAGCGTGAAACTGAGAGGAGGAAAATAAAGGACCAATTGGAATATCGACTTCAAAGGGTAGGCTTTTTGTAAATATATATATATATATATATATTGTGTGTGCGTGTGTCTGCGTATAGGCGCTCAATTAGCGTCATAAACATTCCTAATTATTGAATCATTCTTTTATTTTTATTTTTCTCAAAAAATTAGGCGCGGAGGCAGCGAGCTGAATATCTGAGGCAAAGGGGTAACTTACATAGCATAATTCGCAGTAAGACTGATAGGCAAGGAGAGATACTGTCAAGAAAATTGGCAAGGTTTGTGAAATCTTACTTTGTTTTTACTTGTGAATTCTTTTCTCTATTTTTTCTTTCTATTTGTAGTTTTGGTTGCCAGTTACTGGTGGGATTGATGACAATTCATGGGTGAGAAAATTAGCAACATTTCTTTGTTTAAGATACAACAACATTGCCTCAGTCCCAAATTAATTGGGGTCAGCTACATGGATCAAACTTTTCCGTTGTGCTCGATTAAGTGCAATTGTTCTTTGTTAAGATAAATAGATAAATATTTGGATCTATATGTTTTCAGTTTTCCTATCCCTTGTTCTTTCCTTCATTCAGTGGCTAGTGGGTTTGCGAGGGAAATTAATAGTATTTTTGAGAAAACTTTTGCATTTTCAGGTGCTGGAGGCGATTCATGCGGTCCAGGAGGACTACATTTTCTCTAGTGAAGGACCATGAAGCTTTGGGAATTAATGAAACGTTTGTCAAGGTGATGCCTTTTGAGCAACTTGCTCTTCGAATCGAGTCTGCAGAGAATCTTCAGACTGTAAAAGCTTTACTTGATCGATTGGAATACCGTCTAGTGTTGTCGCAGGCAGCAACTGTTGGTGCAAGCAAGTCCTCTAATTTAAGTGATATTGACCATTTGCTTCAGAGGCTAGCATCTCCTAAGCGAAGAAGTCCACGAGATAGTGCCATGAAAGGCCGAGCGATTAAAAAAACTGGTCCTAGTAGAGAAGGTTCTCAAAATCAAGCTAAGTTATCAAGGTACCCAGTGAGAGTTTTTTTATGTGCTTATATGATATTGGGCCATCCAGATGCAGTTTTCAATGGGCAGGGTGAGCGCGAGATCACTCTTTCTCAGTCTGCATCAGATCTTGTTCACGAGTTTGAGTTGTTGATAAATATTATTTTAGATGGTTCTTCGCTTAACACTGAGCAACTGTCTGCCAACATGTCTTCAAGTAGAAGGAAATTCAGAACTCAGCTACAATCATTTGATGCAGCATGGTGTTCGTACTTATATAATTTTGTGGTTTGGAAAGTCAAAGATGCTAGGTCTTTGGAGGAGGATTTGGTCAGGGCTGCATGCCAACTTGAGCTATCTATGATGCAAACGTGCAAGCTTAAGGCAGAGGGGGATATTGACAGCCTTAGTCATGATATGAAGGCTATTCAGAAGCAGGTTCGTGTATAGCTTAACATGTTTAATTTTTAATCTTTTTCAATTAATTTTCCAATTTGTTTGTGTGTCGTGTCTATAATTAGTGTATTGGTGTGTGTGACTACTGTGTGCTGTTCTGCAGCATTTTCTATATGGAAAGTAGAAAGTGAGCTATCTTGGTAACTCAATAATATCAGTACGAAAATCCAATGAACTTGATATTTATGGAAGTCCTTCCAATTTTGGGCTCTTATGAACTGGACTGACTGTGGTTGGTTAATTAGGTTCATTAGCTCTGCCCTTTTGTGTGGCTATTTCTCTCCTTTTTCACTCGGACCATATTTAACTTATTGCTTATGTTGGTAATGCTGCTATTTCTTTCCAGTCCCATTACTGATTTGTCTTTGTAAACCTACTTTTGTTGATGGTAGGTTATGGAGGATCAAAGACTTCTTCGGGAGAATGTTCAACGTCTCAGTGGCGAGGCTGGGATTGAGCGTATGGAATGTGCTCTATCAGATGCTCGTTCAAGATTCTTTGAAGCAAAGGAAAATGGAGCCTCACCACCTATTGCCCATATTTCTTCTCCAAATCCACCTAGTTCATCACCTGGTTCTTTTTCAGCTACAGTCTCAAAGGAGAGAAGTCTTGCTGGGGATAATGAGAATACTGCTGGCGAGAGGCGGAGAGGTGTTGCCCGATCCTTATTTGGGAAAGACGATTCATCTCAATTAAAGAAACATGGTTTGTCCACATCTTCCAGTAATGTAGGTGGCCTATTGGGTTCTTCTGCTGAAAAGCTGTTGATGGAGAATGAGCTTCTTGTAAATGAAATTGTGCACGACTTCCACCATTCCATAACAAACAGCTTTAGTACAAGCGATGATGATCGGAACGGTATTAAGGTTGGTATATACTTTTGCTTTATTGATATCATTTTATTTGGATAAATGGAAATTGAAGTTATGGAGTTAAGTGGAGACTTGATTGGATTTACCGTTTCTGTTAGGCCCAAATAAGAGCAACAATGGAAAAAGCTTTTTGGGATGGGATTGCAGAAACTTTGAAAGAGGATAAACCCGATTATAGCCATGTGATTGAATTGATGAAGGAAGTGAAAGATGAATTGTGCGAGATGGCTCCTCAGAATTGGAGGGAAGATATTGTCAATGCTATTGATCTGGAAATCCTATCTCAGGTAGACTTTTACTACTACTCTTTAGTGCTAGAAATACTCTTATTTCTGCCTATGGGTATGAAAATATTAATTTTGTTTCTTGTTCACAGATACTGTCATCAGGAAACCTTGACATGGAATGTTTTGGGAAAATTCTGGATTTCTCATTGGCCACTCTAAGGAAGCTGTCTGCACTGGATAAAGAGAATGAGATGATGAATGCCCACAAACAGTTAATGGATGAACTGTATGAGATATCTCGAGATAAGAGCAAATTAAATGTTTCATTTATTGTTGCTATGATCAAGGGTTTGCGGTTTGTTCTGGAGCAGATTCAGGTGTGTTTGCGTGATCCTTCCTTCTTCTGTTGAATGTGGTATTGTTTTTATGCTGCAAAATGATTGAATTATACAACCGTGTTCAGATGTTTGGATAGCCCATGTATTGATTGGTTTTCTGATGTTTAGTGTAGTTAGACATTTTTTTTGCTGGCCAGTGCGGGAGATGCTGATTCAATAGTTCTTTGATATTCACCAGCAATTTACTGAAAACTAAAATAAAAAAATGAAAGAAAATAATATTACATGGAACCTAGATCCATATTACATGCATTGAACTAAGATAAGAGAAGAATTATGGACAAGGCATAATGCAATTTATTTATCTTGCTATTGTTTTTTTTTTGTTGCTGCTACTGTTATTGTTCCTTTGCCCCAACTAGAAAACTTGACTCAATAGAAACTGTAGAAATTCGACAAGGTAGGGGCAGACCAAAGTTAACATGGGATGTATTTATTAAGAGGGATTTGAATGGTTTGCAAAGCTCACCATCAATTGCACTTAATCGAGTACAATGGAAAAGTTTGATCCATGTAGCCGACCTCAGTTAATTTGGGACTGAGGCTATGTTGTTGTTGTTGTTGTTGTACTGTTATTGTTCCTTTTGCTGTTCGATTTTTCTGTGGGAAGAATTGGTGGAAAGTTTAGTTGCATCTTCTTTCTGATTTACTAGTGGTTCAGTAATATGAAGAATTTCATGGATCATTCTCATAAATCCAAATTTATGTTCTCTGTAAGGCAAGATATTTAGGAATGAAAGGAAATGATTTCGATACTAGTCAAGATAGGTTTTCTGGTTTTTTGGTTTTTTTTGTTTTTCTCAATAGTCAAAATAGTTTCAAAAATAATTTTGCAAATTAAATTTATTCATATGCATGGTCTTCTCTGATGATATGATGTTCAATAACAACTAAAAATTGAAAATTTTCCTCAAAGAAAGTTTGAATTGGTGGAAAGTTTAGTTGCATCTTCTTTCTGATTTACTAGTGGTTCAGTAATATGAAGAATTTCATGGATCATTCTCATAAATCCAAATTTATGTTCTCTGTAAGGCAAGATATTTAGGAATGAAAGGAAATGATTTCGATACTAGTCAAGATAGGTTTTCTGGTTTTTTGGTTTTTTTGTTTTTCTCAATAGTCAAAATAGTTTCAAAAATTATTTTGCAAATTAAATTTATTCATATGCATGGTCTTCTCTGATGATATGATGTTCAATAACAACTAAAAATTGTAATTTTTCCTCAAAAGAAAGTTTGAAAATTTAATTCTGCCTCGACAGCTTGTCAAAGCAAAGTTCGTGTTTGGCATTTCTCTGTCTGGTTTTAAAAGATAGATTTGTTCTTTTTTTTAATAATATGTCTCTAATGTTTTATCAGGATCTTAAGAGGGAAATAAGCAAAGCACGCATAAGAATGATAGAACCATTCATAAAAGGTCCTGCAGGGTTGGATTATTTGGGGAAGGCATTTGCTGATCATTATGGACAACCTGAATCAGCATCAACTTCTCTTCCACTAACCAGAAGTTGGTTACCACTTGTGTGGCATACAGCTGAGCAGGAGTGGAATGAACACCTTGATTCTCTCTCTGTACAAACAACAACGCATGGAAGTTCTATTCATGGTTTTCCTCTAACCACCCTTCGAGCCGGAGGCATTGTTCCCATGGCATCAAACCAAAGCCATGGAATATCTAGCTCTGCTACTACAGGTTTAATTTGATTAACATGTACCTGCGATTCTTTTATATTTCTTCTCTCTAGAAAATGTCTTGATTCGAATATAAATAATTCTTTTTCATGTCAAAATGCTCTCTGCATTGTTCTTTGTTTAAATCAAATTCGATTTTCTTCTATTCTTCAGGAAATCTGTTATTGGAATGCACCGGAGAAAAGGTTGACGTGCTTGTGCGGCTTGGTTTGCTCAATTTAGTGACTGCAATAGAAGGTCTAACTCAAGGAACTCTACCTGAAACCCTTAAACTTAATTTCTCAAGGCTAAGGGCTGTACAGGCACAGCTTCAGAAGGTGGTTGTCATGTCTATCAGGTTGGTTTCATTGGATTAACCTCATTTTTGTTTTCTGCGGTAGTAGTCAGGTCCTGGTTTTCATCGCTTTTGTGCAATTTCTGCTTTATTTAACATTACCAGTTCAAGACATGCTAGTGTCTAGACAAAATGCTCGAAGTGGGCATTAGATTATGAGACGTTTCAAGAGCACTTAGACTTATTGTGCTTTAGTTGGCCTTCTTCGTGGTCAGTGGTTTTATTATTACTTATACCTACCTGTAGTGGATGTGGTTTATTGTCTTTCAAGGAATACACGTATTCGCAATGTCCATGCGTATCCCACACTTTTTTTTTTTTTTTAATCGAGTAGGTTATCCTATCCTCCTAATTAGAGTTGACTTTTAAATGCGCAGCATGTTGATTTTCCGGCAAATCCTTGTGATCGAGAAGGTAGCTAGTAGTCCTGCAGAAATGGAGACCATTGCATCAAGGTTTGTTGAACAATTGAATGACCTTCTTGACAGTGTCGAGGATGTGGGTATCAAAGAAGTAGTTGAAATAATGAACCAATTATCGTCATCCGAAGGCGCCTCAACCTTAAAAGAAGAGCAACTCCAATCAAGGGAGCAGATGATGTCAAATTTGCTTGGAAAAAGCCTGCAAGTGGGAGACCCAGTGTTCACAAAGGTGTCCCGTGCAATCTACTTAGCATTAAGAGCTATTCTGTTTGGTGGAACTGGTCCGCGAGGGAAGGAATTGTCCGAGACGGCACTGCGAAAGGTAGGAGCGGCAGCTCTCCTAGAGAAGGTGATGGAGGGTGGCGAAGTGTTGTGCATGGTAGCTACTGTTTCGAATCAAGTCCACGGGTCGTGGTACAGGGAAGTCATCAACGGCTGGAATTAAGTTTCGATTGGTTTATGTACGTTTGTTTCTCTAATGTAAAGGAATGTATAATTGTGTTTAGAAAGGTTTCTCTTGTTTGGTTACATAATTGTGAATGGTAAGGTGTAAATAAGATATATGACTTCGGTGTACTAGGTTGTAAACTATTGAAGGAAATAATTTGATCTTGTTGAATCTGCGATATAAGGTGTGATTTAATTCCTTAGCCCACGCGTTTATAAACAGAATCTTTGCCGAGGAAATTATAAGTAGGTAAGGCCCGTGCTAATGATTTAATTAGTACTTCTTTGCCGAGAAAAATCTATGATTCCAAAAAGAGATATAAATGGGGAGAGTAGAGGATGAGGACCCTATCTCCATTTCCAACCCTGCTTAAGAATTTATCACTCCATCTTCATACCCATCCCCACCTATCTCCCTGTTTAATTCTGATGGAAATGGAGAATCCCTATAGTAAAATTTTTTTTCTCATTTAATTCTCCATTTGAGGTTCCCGCGAGGATTCTTTAAGGAAAAACAATGCAGAAAAATATTTCTTCCAACTTAATTTTCCTCAGAAAAGAATTATATAAAATAAGGTGTAAAAGACATATATATATATATATATATTGGTCTTTTTAAACGATATTTATGTGTAATATACATTTGCCTATTGCTAGCATAGACATATATATTGTAACATGAAGGGGTGGCCAAATGAGTCATGACACGAAAACACGACACGACTAACACGGGATATTAACGGGTTAGTGTTGAACTTATGTGGGTTAGTGTCATAATCAGGTTGACGCTACTAAACACAATAACCCATTTATGACCTATTTAACTTGTTTAAAATATTAATATAATGTATATGTGTTATTATTTCATTATATTAATGGTTGAATTACAATTTTAAAAGTTCATATAATAAAGTTAAGTGTTATTATAGTTTCAATAGTCATTTGAATTAAATCTTAGAAATAAAATATTATTTTGAAAAGAATTTTGTATTTTATATTATATATTGATTTAAAAAATAATAAATTAAATAATATATTATGTAAATGGGTTAGTTGGGTTGACACGATAATACGAAAAATTAACATGTTAGTGTTAGGGTTGAGCTTATGCGGGTTAGTGTCATAAACATGTTGACACAGATACAACATGCCAACTTATTTTGCCACCCCAACATGATATATAGATTTTAACATATGTAAAAGAGTGTGTACTATATGTTTAGTAGAAACTATGGAATATTATATATAAATATAATATATACCTATATATAATATGTCATATGATAATATATAAGGTAGTTCTACCATGGTGATTGAGAAAAATCACCTCAATCACCATAGATGATTTTAAATTTGACCATTGGATTTAGATCCGATAATGATTATGCTTTTTTGGAACTTGTGCACACATTCAAGAGACATAAATGTAGCTTTCATATTCACAATTGGATCTAAATCCAATGGTAAAAAATTTAAAATCACCATTCATAGTGATTTAAGAAAGTCACCATTGTAGAATTTCATATATGTATATATGAAATCCAAGAATTTCATAAACTCGATTAGATGACTAATTAAGTATTTCAAATTTTATTTGGTGAATAGGTATCCGAGGTGGGACCTACGCATTATGGACCGATTATCATAAGGTGAAATGTTATGTTTTCGTTGATGAATGCATAGTGGATGTAATATACGATATTTAGTTGCAAAGTCTATGTATTGAGATGTATCCTCAATTTTTGTCATAATAGGGGTTGTATGTGTGTGTCCGAAAGACATAAGTGATAAAAATTATTGGTTGCTCGAAAACCAATAAACAAGTGTTAAGTATCATGTGAGGTTTTTGCCTCAATTTACGTACTAGTCGAAATTGGTGGAAATAAAAAATGAGAACAAAGTTCGTATAAGACTTTGCCTGGAGTTACGTGTTAGTTGGCGGTGGTCGAGGTTGTGATTTGGTCCAAATTGGTGCAAGTTTGGCTAAGTATGACAACAAAATTGGTTTAGATGATTTTGATATGTCGCAACCAAAGTTAAAATTTTTGAAATTTTGGTGTGACTAAAATCAGTGTTATGAACATTTTATGAAAATAGACTGTTTCGTCGAGAGGTTGGCTCGATTTGGTGAGAAATCATATTCAAAACGAGCACTAGAAGCCAAAACTTGCCAAAATAAGGATTTCAAGAATTAATAAATAAAAAAAAATTAAGCTACTGATAAGCAGCTGAGGGTTTTTTATATAAATAAATACAAAAAAAAACATGAACATCAAAGTCAAAAGTTACGTCTCAACAAAAGTGTTTTGGTTTCGTTGAATCCAAACTTTGTCAACTTGGGTTTTCACTTTGCAATCTCCCAACGTCCAATTCTCGCCTAATTTCTTTTTGCAAAACTGTAGAGTATCACGAGACGATGAGTTCGAGCTAAGTTTTAGCAGTGCAAACAAAGTATTTGGCTCGAAATTTGATAAATTCTCAATTCATAGCATTTTCCCTTACTTCAATTTGAATTGTTGCAATTTTTTGATTCCTTTCGCGGGATTTTGATAGGAATTGATAGGGATTATTGAGAATTTATGTATTAGGTTCATTTGAGCCAATTTAGAATAAATCCCACCGATATAAGTTAGGGTTTTGGTGAAGTGAATTGATGCAATTCAATTGATAATTATTTTGAAGATGTTTTTGTAGTAAAAATTTATTTTCATTAGGATTTTGGACAAATTGGATTATTGATTTTAGTCCGAACTGTAAAAATATTTTTGAATATGGTATTAAGCGATTTCTTAGTGTTTGGTGTCGAGCTTTGATGATATACTTGCAAAAATATTGATTTGGAGAAGTTTTGTTAGTTCTAAATTAATAAAGCTTGCCTATTAACAAGCTATATTGAAAAATTCATAACTTCTCCATTTGCGATCCAGTTTGAGTGTTCTTGGAGTCTATAAAAAGTAAGAAGTGAGCTACAAAAGTCCCTTTTTGGTCGATATGAGAAATAATGAAGTTTTTAAGATTAAAAAATTACTCTAAATTAGCTAGTTGAAAGCTACTAGCTAATTGAAGTTGTTATAAATAATTGTTTTGGAAACATATGGAGCATACTTTGACCGCTATTTTCATGAGGTTTCATTATTTGGTTTCACTAGAAGACTGACCCTTAATATAACTGGGTATGTAGGGAATCTATTTGAGCCTCTTTCAAGATGATTTGACCAGAGAACCCCAAGAATTTAGCTCAAATTTGATTGGTTGTAAGTAAACTATACAGTGGTATTTACTTTTTACGGGATTTATCTTTGTAATTGAATTTGTTCTTAGTCTGCATTGTATTTCGCATTCTTGATTGATCATGCATACATGGCATCCAGATAGAGTTGCACCTACTTTGGTCGTAAGAGTATGATATGCTCCACTCCAGACTAAATGTACTGCAGGCGTCTAAAGTAGGAAATGTCAATTTTGGGGTACTATGTGTGGCGGCCTCGCACCCCAAGGCCGCCAAGTGTGCTACTTCGCGGGTCTCGCAACCCATTTAATGTCAATGCTACGCCAGCGTTCTTGAAATGCTTGTTAACTGGTCTATTTTGTTAGGTAATTAACCAATTATTCAATATTTCAATAAGTTATTTTTTTTTAGAATTTAACATCTTTTAGTTTGTTTATTTAGTTAGGAAGTGTGGCATATGTTTTATAGTATTAACAATTAAATTCAGCGGAAGACTTTAGAGTAATGGTGAACTATCATAATTGTTAACAACCTACTGTGGAAAACTTGGGAAATAAGTACACTGTATATAAGGCGATAAAAGTAGATATATACATGTACAGGTGTCTCAAGTCTCATGATACCCAAAATAAGCAAAATACCAAAAGTAAACACCTATGAGTACATCATCAACAGTTGGCAAGTCTGAGATAGTCACCCAAGATCCCCTTGCCTCTACTTGTAGAAGGATTTGCACTCAGTCATCCAACAAAACTGATGACGAGCACAGTGAGGGAAATCCCAAGAGAAGTCCACACGATATTAAGTAGGAAATCAAGTAAAAACTACGAGGCATGCAAGTATTACATCTGGAAGGAGAAAGCCATACTTGCAAGGGAATAGTTCATAACAAACAAGAGCATCAAACAAATAATCAACAGATACTTAAGTCACAGAGAATTCGAAATGTAAAAGATAATGTAAATTAAACAATAGGTAAACCCACGTAAAGCCTTGGTATAACAGCGTCTCTAAAACTCGACAAATCCTCAATAGTTTCCCGATGTTTAGCCTAGACCCACAACCTACCGTCCCGTACACCGAAGTAGCAACCCGTCTTCATCTTATACAATTCTACAGAATAATCCTGGTGAACCATTCAATTGGTTAAATCAAATCAGTTCGTACCATACCATAACAGACTTCGGTAAACCACTTAATCGGTTATTCAACATGAACTAACAACAATAAATCATAATAATACCACGAAGTAAAAATAGTCCGCAACCAGAAAAACCAATATTAAAACCAAACTGAATTATGTGAAACATTCTCGTGGGTTTTGTGCACCTGATCGCACAAATGACACTACTCTAATGCCTCACGCACCTTGTATCCGACACCAAACTATGAAATTCTAGGTCCCTGATGTCAATTAAAGTTGTGTTAGGTGTGTTTGAGTCACCTAGGTAGGGTCTAGAACTCTTAATTAATTTCAGCCCTAAACCTTACAATCGAACTATCTTTATTCACAACCCTTAACTTTCGATCCATTTTTGATATATATATATATATATAATGGCATTTTTTTTGAAAACTAATATTTCAACATGGTTGTGTACTCTCTTAAATTTCCAACGATTGATAGAATGTCAAAATCCGACTTAAAACGAGGGAGATATGGTAATTTTACTACAATGACTCAAAATAGTTTTATATTCTGACCAGCAACTTTGAAAAACTCATTTCTCCTAAACCATAGCTTCAAAAATCATAATTTTTTTTATTGAAGTCTACAAACATATCCTAGAACGTCATACTAAACGATAAGTTCAATCCAATAAAAAGTAAGGGAGCTATGCTCAAAATATTAGGACATTATCAAAACCGTGAACTTAAAAATCTCAGATTCACCACCACAGTTGAAGAGAATTTTTAGATATGAAAACATTCGAATTTCAAAATCTTTCCATAGGCAAAAGTTGTTCCCTATTTGAGTTAGCTGTTAACTACCACTAGAATGAGTCTATTTCGATTTAAAATGAGGAAGCTATGACCAAATTACTGAGACTATTTCATAACAATATGTGGAGTTTCTAGTTTTGTTTTACAACTTCATGAACTTGAAAAACTCATAACAAAATCATTTCTTACCCAAAACTAAAAAACCAATATATTAGACTGAGTGAAAAACATAAGAAATCCAAATATCTCATTTGTCTTCAAAAACCAAATCATTTTATAGATCAAAATCCTCAATTTCAGCTTCATGTAAAATGCCCCAATTTGGCCAAACTTTACAATTTTCACAAATTGATTTGGAAAACTCAAATGTGGTGTCTAATTGATAAAAAAAAGTTAAAAAGACTTCCCAAATGCTCAGAATTTAAAAGCCCTTTGATTATATACACAAATTAGCTAGAATTTAAAGCATTAAATGAGAATTAGTTACCTAAGGCTCGATGCTTGATCACCTGATTTTTGGGTCTCCCTTGGATGATGATTTGCTCATTTGTAACTCAAATTCTTCTAATAAATTAAGATGGTTTCAACTCTGATTTTTGTTGCATGAACATGCAAATGAAGGTGGAAATGTTTAAATGTCCCTTTTATAGTGTGTTGGATAACTTTCATTTGACCTCACATCAAGTTTGTGTATGCCGATCTCAAGATTGATCCTATAGCTCTTGTTAACTCTGCTCTACTAACTTTCATCTTGTTGACACCAACTCTCAACTCAAATCTCTTAGGATTTCATTCTAGTGCGAATCAATGTTTCCATCAAACTATAGGCATTTGTAATCAATTGATTCAATTAATTTAACTAAGAAAATTTTATACATATGTAAGCTATTTAAGTTCTTAAATTGGTGTACAACCACTTTCTCTAGTACCCGACTACTCGGCACCTAGTGCCTCGCATCTCGACACACATCTCGAGGTGTGTAAATTCTTGCTTTCTCGATTTAGCTTACTTAGGATATGATTTTATTATTAAATGTCACATTACTTTGACTATACTCATATTAGTCTATTTAGCATAATCTAGATTCAGTGTACCTGTACTTCGCCTACTCGATACCCGCGTTGACACGCTTTTCAAGGTGAAGACCCGTCACACATCCTCACACGACATGGTAAAGTAAATACAAATATGCAATGAATTATGCAATATTTAGCAAGATACAATGCAATAAGGCAATCAATCAAATAAATACAACTAATATACCTAGTCAAGCGTGCCCTTAGCCTATCTGCGGCGTCTACGTGGGTCTGAGCTGGCGTCCTACTCTGAGAATAAACAATAATAACTTATTAACAAAATCAGGCCGTTACAACATGCATTGAACTCATACGACTATTCTAGGTTCTTCGAGATGACCCGTTTGTTATGAGCTTAGAACGCGAAATGCCACGTTGTTATTTAAATTTGTTGTTACATGTCTCCATGTATTCGAACTAACATTTGCAAGAGTAAAGAGCAATGTAGGAGCTTACATACCTGACATCTTCGAGTTATTTTTTATGATGCTAGGCTCTCTGTGAAGGCATGGAAAAAATGAAAAAGCTTGAAGATCTTCGGTGAATGTTTTTGTTAAAAGTTTGATTTTATTGTTATAATCATTATATATATATGTGTGTGTATATATATTGTTTTGAGATTCTTGGGGCGAGTGTAGGTCGTGAAACACCAGCGAGAAGTTATGAGAATCTCCTAAATTAGTTTAAAAGTAAGTTGAGTGGTTTATATTCGGTTTTGGTTTATTTTGGAATTGTAAAGTTGTAACTAAGGTATCAAATACTTTAAGTTAGTTTATAAGTTTTGAATTTGATATATCTTGTGAATTGCGGGGAGTTGTGAGTCTTTTTAGGCCTTTTCCCGATTCTGCTGTCTATTATGTGAAATTTTTCGACATGCCACTTTTAGGGGAGGTGCTGCCAAAATCTTTATAAATTACGGATAATATTCAATATGATTTCCTAATTTGCTAAAGTGAAATAAATTAAGAATTGAGGTTAGTTGAGGATCTAAATTAAATTCTAGAGCACTATAAGGATTTAAATGAAAAGTAATTTGAGGCATATAGTTAATTGAAAGGTTTAGGTGCCTAATTAGGGAATTAAGCTAAGTCAGGACTTAGTGAGACGAGTCCTGACAGATTTGGTATCAGAGTCTAGGTTTAGCTCAATTGATGATAACTTTGGTTGAGAACCAATGAGTGATTAAGCGCGACTAGTTAGGAAGTGACTGTGAGCCGATGTATTTGGTTATTGTGTTATGCAATTATGTATTATTGCCTGATATGCAATAGAAAGTTTATTCTCATTGTCCGTTCGATACATAACTCGTGAGATGTGATGAGTTAAATTAGGAATATATAATAAAAGAGAGAATAGACTTATAAAATGATAACTAAGCGCAATGAAATGTGAAATAGACTCGAGAAGTCTAAAACTCACAAGAGAAAACATTATAAGTAGTTCGATACCAATATAACTGAAGGAAATAATCAGTTATAGAATCAATAGGTAATTGGTTGAGAAAAAAGTTTGAATGATTTAAGAATGTTAGTACTGAACATGGACTCTTTTGATTAAAAGTATCGAACTATTACAATTGTGAAACGCTCAGGAAAATGTTTGTACACACCTAAATTACATCTCAAATGATTGAAAGTTTGGAAAATTCGAAATGAAATTGAGACTTTTGGGAAGCACAAAATAGGGACATCTTGAATTTTAGAATGAGGTTGATACCAGTTGAAATAGAAACACGGGAAGATATATTTTATAAAGGATTGGTTTAATTCATAACCATTAGGGAGTTGCTTCCAAAATAGTCTCAATGACAATAAAATGAGACACATGATTTTGAAACTAGAAATTGATTAGACAAACTGAGTTTTGATTGAAAGATTGCAATGGGGTTATGATAGGTCCAATTAAGTTGTCTAAGTCTGTTTCTACACAAATAAAATACTTTGAAGAAAAGTATTGTTCATTTTCAAAACAAAATACAAAGTGAAATGTGGAGTAAAATCAATTTTCAAAACAATCAAATGACTTATAAAAAGAAGTACTGAGTTTTTTAATTGTTTATTACTCAAGTTACTTATTCATAAGTGACATCGAGTATAGTGTCTCTGAATTGAATAAAGAAATAATAAAATGAATAAAAATACACGAGTTAGAAGTAATCTTTGTAGACATCGGATTAGGTGTTGTTGCAAAATAAATTAAGATCAACAAATCTCTAACTTTAAAATGAATTATATAGCGATAAGATCAACGTGTTAGAAGTTGAGATTGGGAAAATGGTATGAAAATAGCTTTGATTATCTATTAAATTGACGCGTGTCGTGCGTGCCAAATATAACCCGTAAAAGAGTTACCAACCGCAAGGGTGTAGTAGTGGTAAATACGGGGTCGAATCCGCAGGACTTGAGTTACTCTAAGTTAACTAAATATGGGGGTTTTTAAATAAATATTAATTAAACTAATTAATCTAACTAAATTAATTAAATAAAATAACTAACTACTTTTAAACCAATTAATTAATAATTAATCAATACCTAAATAATACCTAAATAATACCTAAATCTCCAGTTCCACAAATCAGAATCAAGATTCAATGACAATCATGGTCTTCAATCTTTCCCAAAAAATTATTAATTTAATTCTCCTAGATTAGTGATGGAAAATCGACATCCGCCAATAAGGTTTAATACACTAACCGCATTAATATAGATCTATGGGATCACTAATCCTAGATAACCGGACGCGTCCGCTACCGATTTAACCTAGATCCAATTGTTGTACATTCAATGACCGTAAACCAACAACAATGAAATAGGAAAAATTAAATTAATTTAAATAATAAAATAAAAGATCTCACATAATATACTTTGAATCCATGATTCCGACTTGCTTCCCCTTCGACTTAGGCAAGAAATTGATTAGCCGGGCATTGTCTTCAAAAACTACTACTAAAAACTAATTATTCTCCTCTTCCAAATTGCTAATCAAATCCCCTATTTATAATACCAAGGTTCATAATATATAGAAATACTCCAAATTAGTCTAGGATACTAATTTTAAGGGTAAGGTACGTGACTCGTGCGTCGAGGAGCATCGTAGGGCTGTTTTTAGCTTTAAAAACCGACTCTGCCACGTGTCTGCACGCGATTGGCTGTTTTTCTTTGTCTCTTCCACGTGTCCCGCTATGATTGGTCGCCGGCTGCACCGCCTCTGATGTGTCGCCGCGTGATTCGCGCTTTCTATTTTGTGTGTGCTGACTCATCCCCACGTGGCGCTACCGGATTGGCTGAACCACTGTCGATGACGCGTCTGGACCTGTGAAATGACGCCACGTGTTATCCACGTGGCTCGGAAAATCGCGCGACTCTCGACCGAAGTTCTGGGAGTTTGAACTGCCGCGCATCACGAGGCAGATCGACGGCTACTGAAGCGTGATGATTCGCTTGCGGTGCTGACGCGGCGTACGTGTCAACTCTTGATTGGTCCCGCACTGTGCCGGCGCTGACGTGGCGTCGTCTGATTGGCCGGAATGTTTCGTTGGCTATTCGACACATCCGACATCCGATTTCTGCAAATAAATACTCCGTTTTGATTATTTTTCCGCCACGAATTCAACCGCGCAGTCCGTTTCACCTAAAAATGACCAAAAAATATAATTAAATATATATTTTAAATACTTTTAATAAATAAACATATTAAAATAGACTAATAAATACCTATAAATACCGACTTATCAAATACCCCCAAACTTAGGACTTTGCACGTCCCGAGCAAAGGTGTAAATGACAACACAAACTAAACTAGACTCCTAATATAATAATAAATCCTATACCCGACCCAAATTCATGGAGTTCCTTTGGTTTACCGAGTCACCAAATTAACAAGAAACTCAGAAAATTTCAGAGTTATGATATGTCAAGCCTCGCAACCCAAACACAATTAAGATCTCACTTTCAAAACATAGAATCGGTCAATACAAAGGCCGTCAACTAATCACAAGTTTTCTTAGTCTATACATTCAAGCACGCAAGTTTAAATTCTTACTTAATATAGTGAAAGCACTCGAACTAAATCTTTTATTTGAGGAGTTTCGCAACTTCCGCCTTTATTCATATTTTCATTTTTCATTTTTATTATTTTTTTTTCTCCAATTCTTTTTTTTTTTTTCATTTTTATATTATTTTATTTTCCAATTTTTTTTCAATTTAATACGGTCCCCGCTCCATTTCCTATGGACCGATTTTCTCACTTTTTTTCCACCACAAGTTTCCTCGCTCCATTTCCTGTGGAAACTTGTAGGACACTCTACATTAAGAAAACTCCTGTTAGTACTTCTCACTTTCACTATAATCAAGCAAATCCACCAAAGTGGGTTTAAAACAATACAACTTGCATAAATTTGACCGTTTACTCATTTTCGTTATCTAGCACTAAGTCAAACCATCATCTAAGTCTCTAATCATGAAATCATAAAAATGCAGAGCTACGAACTTGATTAAATGTTTCTCCTAATTTTCTCTAAGTTTCAAGTTAAAAAGGCAACTGTAATTTACTCATCCACAACCAAAGGCATGAACAAAGTTTCGGGTGACTCTAAAATAAATAAAACATACTAAATACATGCATGAAAGTGTATCAATTCCTAATGAATGAGAAAAGAATATGAATGGAAAAGAAATGAAAGAACTGAAATAAATGATACAAAACACCACCATTACCATCCAATATCCGCATATAACCGCATAATAAAAAAATTAAACAATCTCACCTACTGTCTTTCGCAAAAAATCCATCCAAAACAATCCACAATCCCTCAAACACCCCCAAACTTATTCCGAACCTTGTCCTCAAGGTTTAAAACAAGTCAAGGCAACCATATGACAAAAGGAAAATGACAGTGGTGAAGAAAGACATGGACAAGAAATGATACAAATGCATGCATAACAAAAAGTCTCTAAAAACTAGTGAATGCACAAAATCTCTCATGTGTGGGTGACTAAGGAAACTATGAAATAACAATCATAAGAAGAGCAAGAATTAGTAAACATAGGAGTTAACTCAAGAAATTCTAATCAAGTCTTGCGAGCCCTAAGTCTGTCAACTAAGGGTGAAATCAACAAGATGATGGAATGAAATTTAGGGTTTTGGGTCTACTAAAAAACCTCGCCACTAATGTAGCGACTTAAGTTGGGTATATCCAACCAAGTCTCAAAACACCTAAAATCCTAAAAACATGTTAAGTCCTTAAAAAAATAATGCTCAAATTATGGTAAAAATGTAATCCAAAGTCAAACCTACAAAACTCAAATACTCCAACCCCCCATCACCTGTAAAAATAAAGAGACCAAATTAGAGTGTTAATAATAATAATAATAATAATAATAATAATAATAATAATAATAATAATAATAATAATAATAATAATAATAATAATAATAATAATAATAATAATAAAACTAAAACTAAAATAAATGCAAGAAATAAATAAAATAAAAGAAAAATAAAGTTGGGCTGCCTCCCAACGAGCCGCCTTTCTTTTAAGTCTTTATTAGACTTAAAATGATTGATCACGTGATGCCCTCTCCTTTAGAGATGTCGACAACGAATGGCGCATCTACGTAATTGGGCAATGAAATGTGCATGCCCTCTTTCGATTTAGGAGCTCATCCGGAACTTCCAACACGAATGAATCAATCATATCGGGATCGTCCAACACAAAGGTGTCGGCGGTGTAGAAGATCCGCAAACGCTCCTTACTTCCACCCCTTTATAAGGTGTATCATATATGTTTGGGAGGGTGGGTGGTCGTACCAACACCGAGGTTGGTCTTCCTTGCTCTCTATCTCGTCGCATCTCCGGCTTTTCTAAATTGACATCAATGGTCATCTCATCTTCTCCCTCATTTAGTGCAACGACAATCTCTGGCTCAATTGGAAAGACTTCACATTCGTCGGATGTTTCTATCAAATAGTCTTCCATCTGCGTATCCTCTCTCACCTCAAGATTTGTGAACGTATCATCACTCACATCCTCCTCTGGGGTAAAAGTGAAGGAAGTTTGCACGTCCGTCAAGGCTGGCAAACTTAAATCGATATTTGGAATCTCATTGCGAGTTCGCCAACTTTCAGGCAAACATTCCATCACTTCCATCATCATGTCGTTCAAGGAGAGGCTTTGATGACACCGTTGATTTCGTTCATGTTGAGGAGCTTGTGTGTGTGACATGAATCCAGAGAAGTCGTGTGGCGGTGCATATTTGGAATAGTGATAATTCTCATACCGTGAATTATATGGACAATTATGTGCGGAATGAGAAGAATCTCCACAAATTTCGCAAACCTCGACCTGTTGCACAAAAGAATTCATGTTAATATTTTGATATCTATTTTGTGGCCTACCTACCCCATTCACATGATAATAATGTGAATCTTCGTATCGACCATAATTATGGGAGTAGGAGGAGTCCATGTCGGGGTTGACTTGCACTTCACAAGAGGAGAATAATTGTTCCATTAGGGAGAGTAGTCGGTCAAGTTTTCGCCTCGGTGGAACTTGACATATTGCCTCGCATACATGTTAAGAGCAAGGGACTAGACTCGAAAAAAAAAAAAAAAAAAAAAAAAAAAAAAGAAGAAAATAGAAATCAGGGGTTATAACATAAATTAACTAAGCTAATTAATAAAGAAAGAGTAAATTAATTACTAATCTAACTAAGTAAACTAATAAAGTAATAAAGGAAAGAAAAATAAAATAAAAAATAAAACGTAAAAAACAGAAAACAAGAAATCGTAAAGAAAAAAACAAAAATAAAAAAAACAAACAAGAAAACGTAAAAAACAAAAAAAACTAACAGAAACGAAAAAAACGAAAACGTATTAAAAAATCGCAAACGAAAAAAAACGAAAACGTAATAAAATATATTAATCGCTAATCTACCTAAACCAATTGACAAAATAAATAGATTAATTAAACTAACTAACACCTAAACTCAAAGTAAAGATCAAGTCCCGCAAGAACGGCGCCAAAATTTGACGCGTGTCGTGCGTGCCAAATATAACCCGTAAAAGAGTTACCAACCGCAAGGGTGTAGTAGTGGTAAATACGGGTCGAATCCATAGACTTGAGTTACTCTAAGTTAACTAAATATGGGGGTTTTTAAATAAATATTAATTAAACTAATTAATCTAACTAAATTAATTAAATAAAATAACTAACTACTTTTAAACCAATTA
Organism: Stephania yunnanensis; assembly: GCA_039657365.1. Classification (NCBI taxonomy): domain Eukaryota; kingdom Viridiplantae; phylum Streptophyta; class Magnoliopsida; order Ranunculales; family Menispermaceae; genus Stephania; species Stephania yunnanensis. Next base: position 7,965,641 of record CM077585.1, read on the forward strand.
ATTAATAATTAATCAATACCTAAATAATACCTAAATAATACCTAAATCTCCAGTTCCACAAATCAGAATCAAGATTCAATGACAATCATGGTCTTCAATCTTTCCCAAAAAATTATTAATTTAATTCTCCTAGATTAGTGATGGAAAATCGACATCCGCCAATAAGGTTTAATACACTAACCGCATTAATATAGATCTATGGGATCACTAATCCTAGATAACCGGACGCGTCCGCTACCGATTTAACCTAGATCCAATTGTTGTACATTCAATGACCGTAAACCAACAACAATGAAATAGGAAAAATTAAATTAATTTAAATAATAAAATAAAAGATCTCACATAATATACTTTGAATCCATGATTCCGACTTGCTTCCCCTTCGACTTAGGCAAGAAATTGATTAGCCGGGCATTGTCTTCAAAAACTACTACTAAAAACTAATTATTCTCCTCTTCCAAATTGCTAATCAAATCCCCTATTTATAATACCAAGGTTCATAATATATAGAAATACTCCAAATTAGTCTAGGATACTAATTTTAAGGGTAAGGTACGTGACTCGTGCGTCGAGGAGCATCGTAGGGCTGTTTTTAGCTTTAAAAACCGACTCTGCCACGTGTCTGCACGCGATTGGCTGTTTTTCTTTGTCTCTTCCACGTGTCCCGCTATGATTGGTCGCCGGCTGCACCGCCTCTGATGTGTCGCCGCGTGATTCGCGCTTTCTATTTTGTGTGTGCTGACTCATCCCCACGTGGCGCTACCGGATTGGCTGAACCACTGTCGATGACGCGTCTGGACCTGTGAAATGACGCCACGTGTTATCCACGTGGCTCGGAAAATCGCGCGACTCTCGACCGAAGTTCTGAACTGCCGCGCATCACGAGGCAGATCGACGGCTACTGAAGCGTGATGATTCGCTTGCGGTGCTGACGCGGCGTACGTGTCAACTCTTGATTGGTCCCGCACTGTGCCGGCGCTGACGTGGCGTCGTCTGATTGGCCGGAATGTTTCGTTGGCTATTCGACACATCCGACATCCGATTTCTGCAAATAAATACTCCGTTTTGATTATTTTTCCGCCACGAATTCAACCGCGCAGTCCGTTTCACCTAAAAATGACCAAAAAATATAATTAAATATATATTTTAAATACTTTTAATAAATAAACATATTAAAATAGACTAATAAATACCTATAAATACCGACTTATCATAAATAAAACACAAGTAGTTGTGTTTTGAAATCCAAAGTAACCAATAGTCACTTTTAACCAAATTAAAATTTTGATGTTTATCACTACAATTTAAAATCTAACAAAAGAAGAGATAGATGTACTGATTAAGTATAAGTAAATAGTTTTTACAGGAAGTCAGTAAGAACTCATATATAGCTAGAATTTCCATTGATATGGCTTAAGGGACTGAAATAACATCCCTTAAGAGTTCGATTAGCTGTAAAGTTGATCGAGATCCTGAAATTCTATTTCTTTTATCTCTTCTATTGAACAACAATGGACTAGTGAAATCATCAAAAAATGAATTGATGATTAGTAAGATATTTTGATATCTTACATAGTCTATTTAAAAATTACTGAATTTCTTTTTGAGAAAAAAAGTCAAGAAATCTGAGACTAATGGAGACAAATTAAGGCAATAACAAACAATTTAACAGTTTGAGTCACAAAACTTCTCTGTTTCAAACAAAGATTAGTTAGGGAGACTTAATTAGTTGAATGATCATTAAAAGTTGCAACATCCTTAGCTAAGTTTTCAAAAAGAAAAGAGACAAACTGCTTTTCTAAGTTAAGACTAAGAAGTTGTAAGTGGTTTGGATGTTGAGCGAGGTTTGGATAAGGTTATAAAGGAACCAAGAATGAGATAAATATGATAATAGCTAAGATTGACAGCAACCAAACGAAATATACTGTGTATAAAACAATGAGATGCAGAGATGACTTGTGATTGCTGGAAGTGACACGAACAGACTCCTTTAGTCAAGGTAAGACATCAGAGTAGTTATGCGTGACAAAAAGTCTAAGTAACTCCGTTTCATACTTGTGACATCCTTAATTTTAATAAACCGATATTAAAACTTAATTACGAGATTAGTGGGTCTTAATCATGACATGTGTTATGAATTATGACTTAGATTGGTAAAAAAGGGAATCACTAGGTTATTGTTATTTTTCATCGATGAATGCCTAGTGTGTGGATTATATAATATTTTGTCGCAACATTGGAGTGCATTGAGGTGTGTCCTTAATTTTTCATAATCGAGGTTGCAAGTGTGTGTCTGAAGGGCACGAGTAAAAATAAATAAATTGTTGCTCCAAAATTTGTAAATCAAGTGTCAAGTATCATAGGGGGTTTCGCCTTAGTTTATGTGCAAGTCGAGATCGATGGAAGAATAAAACGAGAACGAAGTTGGTGCAAGATCTTGTCTTAAGTTTTGTGTCGATTGGTGATAGTCGAGGTTGAGATTATGTCTAAATTGACGCACTGTTAGTTTATGGCAAGAAAATTAGTCCGTAAGAGTTTGGTGTGTCGTGTGCAAAGTTAAGATTTTTGGGGTTTTAGTTTGACCAAAACTATGGTTATGGATATGTTATGGGGTTGGACTATTTTTGTAAGGGTTTAGCTCAATTTGGTAAAAAAAACTGGATCCAAGATGAGCACGGAAAGTCATCACTCAAAAAAAGGTTTTGCATCTGTTTTAATGTTGGTTTTGAATCAAAACCCACTAAGTCCCCATTTTATACTATGTGTTCTTTCATTTTGGCCTTTGATCTATATATGCACATCCATCTCAAGAAAAATTAAGAGATCTTCTTTAGCTAAGTCACGCACTCCAGTGACATACACATTTGTACATATCTAGCGTAGGAATCATCATCTAAGATCATCTAGATGAAGATATAAGGTCATAGATTAATCCATCCAAACTATAGGACTTTATTTTTCTTTGATCAACTTAATTAACTTAAGCATATCAATACATATGATTAGTTTGCTTAGACATTTTTATTGATAAATCACTGGTCCCACAAATCTCCAACTACCTGGCATCCAGTGCCTCGGGCACTGATACACATCTCGAGGTGCGCCAAGTTTTACTTTATTTAATTAACTAACTAAGGCTATGATTCAATTATCCACTGTATACTATAGTTAGTCCTAGTCTGGCATCCCTCGGGTAACTACTATCTGAAGCCTATGTCGACATATTTCCCAATGTAACTATCGCCCGATAGCAACGTATACACATACGGTATAATACAATAAATAATTATTTTAAATGTTGCATTATAAACAAACATCATCTATAAATAACATATTCCTTCGAATCTTGAGCCCAAGTCAATCGAGTTGTCCATGTAAGGTCCGAATTATGGCCGTTAATCCCCAAAATTAACCCTAATCCTAGTTTAATTAATTTGGGTCATTAAAATTCTTTCTAACTAGGGAGAATCTCATCCCCAAAATTTAGATCTCGAGGAAATTTTGGTTTACCAACCTTATCCTTGTGTAACCGCACCTCACACCCTGATAGTACTACTCTACGGTACCTTGAACATCCCACTACAATCATACCCATTACAGGGGATGTAGTGTTGTACTGAGACATAGGCGCATGCCACTGAGGTGATCATGATCCTTCACGATCCTCGACACCTCCGCAACCTACTCTCAGCCGGATACCGTGCCTAAATTACCTTAACCCAATTACCTATTACTAGGTAACCCTAAACTTTTCCTGTTATGTATCACAACATAATATACACAATAAACCACAACATATCGGGATATACCATTCCATACCATGATCTACCATGCATGCATGAACTTTAACATCAATTATTCAAATTTTAAATTACATACCATGAACTCGATTCTCGGATGTCTCCTATCTTGGATCAGTCATAACGTGCACCAGCTCTCTAGTCTACACCGATGCCATTACTGCTGAAGTCACTGATTTCCGTGGATAGCTCCTTCTGATATGACACTCCTGCCTTCATTGCCAACACGTGGTCCTCCGTCCTAGCCCTACCTATTGACTCCCTAACCAATTGGTCCTCGCTCTGTGATTTTTGGTATCTGCCTCCCTGGTCTAGAGTTTGTATTTGAGGTGGCGCTGGAAATGTGGGTACAACATAAGCTATAGCTGTCCAATCATCATCTCTACGGCCTCGATCGTACTGTTTGTCCTCTCTATCATCCGGATCTCTCTATTTGTTTTGCCCATAACTCTATCCAGCCCGCCTATCAAACTTGGTGGATGACCGCCTGTCACCCATCTACATTAGATGTGTCTTATGTGTGTATGCTTTGTCATACATTTCTTGTAGTGTTTGGGCTCTAACCCTTGGGACGAAAAAATAAATCCATAATCTCTACGTGCTTACGACATCCTTTGGAAACTGTAACAAATATCAGCATTTGTCCATCTATTATAGCACTAACCTGCTGCCCTATCTTAGATTTAGAAACTCCTCTCTTAGACTTAGCTGGATCTCGATCAGAATGTACTCAATGTAGAAAATTGTTCGAAACTCAGCCCATGTTGTCAGATATGGATGAGTGTTTGTGTACACTGTCCACTACACGACAACATTTCCTATCGTATATGCCCTGATATCCTAGTCTGTATTGTAGACTTGCATGAGCTTATATAGCCTACAATGCTGACTAGCCAATAATTAAACACATTTTATAGTGTAATTTAAGTCGATTTTAAGTATAAATGATGATATTACATGAGATATTCTCTTATTTTTGTGTTTTCAGGTTTTTAATTAGGAAAATGAAGAAATGAAAGAAAAGATAAAGAAAAGCAAAACGGTCAACTGGAAAACTACACCAGTGAATCCACAATGATTTGAAAAAAACATTAAGAATTGGCAGCAGAAGAAGGCCAGTGAATCCACATCAAATTGGAGAATGAACTATAAATCACTAGCTGAATAGGTGGAGTACTAAGAGCTAAAATCAGTGATTTGTTCGACGATTTGTGTATAAGTTAGGAATTGCTAGGAAATCGTTGAGGTCAGTTATAGGTTTTTTAAATTAATATGAAGAATTTGAGTTTATTTATGATATGTTCACGTAAGGAGACTATAAAAAAACCAGAGAGTTTCGAAATAACTTCCTCTTCTTCTTTCCTTTTGCTTTAGATTAGTTTTATTGTCTGTGTTTGAAGATACCTTGGAGCTTTAATTTATATTAAGATATTTATTCATTCACTATGTCTTTTAATTATATTTATTCATTGTTTATTTATAGCATGAGTGAGTAGTCTATCAATCTAAACAAACCTTAGACACTGTAATATATTTTGGATTGCTATATAGTAATAATTAAGGAATCATGTACTTAATGCTTTAAATCTATTCATACACGTCAATCACGGAATTAAGGAGTTGTTTTTGTGTATTACAACTAAAGAAGGTTAGTATTGCATGCATAGTTGCAAATGTGTTATGTGGTATTATGATTTTGAATCTGTTTATAGTTATTGACAACAATTATAAAATTAGAAAATATGATTAATCTATAGAGCATTTCCCGAGTGGATGTTTTTATTGAACTTATTGCTATCGTATTTATATGGTGTTGTGTTTTATCCAATGAGAAGATTTACTTTGATAAGAATGTGACATTTCCATTGAATTAAGGAAAATTGGTGGCTTGCTAATATTGAATTGCATTTGAATATTGTTTAGTTTAGTTTGAATTTGATTTGTTTAGATCAATTTAATTAGTTTAGTTATTTAAGTTAGCAATCATAATTGTCAAGTTATTTAGTATTTTAATTCTACTTTTAACTAGATTAATTGAATTAATAAAAACAAGAAAAGTTACTTCCTTTTGAGATTTTGAAAATCCCTATGGATACGATATCCCATTTATCACTACTACAAGTTAATAGTAAATTACGAGAAATTATTATGCACGCTCAACACGTGTCAATTCTTGGCGCCGTTGCCAGAGATTTTTAGATAATTCTTAAAGAATTTTAGAAGTTGTATGGTCTACATACTTTGTCGTGTTAATTCAATAGGATCCTTACATCCGTTTGATCCTGAGATTGATAAAACGTTTAATCAATGTTTAAGACAACAACAACTTAGGGAAAATTTAGTTAATTAGATGGAAAGCAATAATAATGATATTAATGACAATGTCATTAGTAATGACAATGATAGCGGAGTTATCAATAATAATAGATAACTCACTTTTTGTGACAGCCCAGATTAATTAAACTAGATTACGCCTTAATAAGTGGGATTAGCCGACCATAATTAGCATCAATGTGAACATCTCGGGTAAGAACTCGGGCGCGAGTACCGAGTGGTAACAATTATTTTTGTGTGATGCTTGCTATTTCTATGTATTATTATTTAAAAGATTAGCATCATACGAGTTGTTTTAATTTAACTTGTTTCGCGTGAGTTGTCTCGGAGTAGAGTTTACGCGACATGGGTGCCTTACATAGTGTGCATCTCATAGAGATATTGAGACTGCTCAGATCACGAGCAAGGCTAGATAGGCAAGAGGGACCGCCTCCGATGAGATTAGAAGAGACATATGTAGAGACATGATGATGGACAAGTGATCAGTGCCAAGGCAGTCGTACCCACTGTTGAACTTTGGAGTTCAAAGTTTGTATTGCAAACATTTAGTCCCACATAGGAGAGAAAGGTTTGGTTTGACACTTAAAATATGATCCCGCATACTTCACTATTGTTTAAGTGAGAAGTGGGATTGAGTGAGTGGCCCATGGGGTTTCATTAGATAATTACCCTATTTAAAAAATCTTTGACAAGGGCCTTGGGCCTTGGGGCCTTTGGGGCTTTGGTTGGTTCAAGGCTTAGCCACTCCTAAACATGAATTTTTATTTTTTGTTTTTCATTTTTTGAACAAATTAAAGTACCAACAGTTGCTAATTTCGAATAAGAAGTTAATTATTCGAATTAGGAGTTAATTAACTGTCTACTTAGTGGAGCACTAATTAAAACCACTAATTAAACAGTTAATGAAAAACTGTCCATGATTTACACACTTAAACAATTCTCTATAAAAGAGAAGGTCTATAGGCATAGAATAAATGCTTTTCGAAATCAAGTTTTTTAAGTGATTTGCATTTTGAGAGAGAGTTGAAATTTGCAGTTTTGAAGGTTCTTTGATTGGTGCTTAAATCAAAGAATAGGCCAGTTGTATTCTGGGGACATAACTCCTAGTTGAATTCAGCACCGAGTTGGAGGAAATATTTCTGTCTTAGGACATTGCTCTCTGCAAGCCTCTGGTACACTTTTGTTTATTAATCTTATTAGTTATTGAAATTAGCATGATGAGTTGTTTGTGTTAACAGCGCCATGTTCAGATTTATGCTTATTTAGATTGATTGATTCAACAATCTAAGACAGAAATAGTTATATATTTGGTTATTTTCGTTCTTTGTATTATTGTTTTCTGAGTTGAAAATACTTGTTGTTTTGTATGTTTTAGAATCTGAAATGGCATCATCTCATATTGTTAATGATAAGACAATCTCTACTACTGCACCCAATTCTAAGGATGAGAGGCCTAAAAAGTTTAAGGGACTAGATTTCAAGAGATGGCAACAGAAAACAATTTTCTGGTTGACCACTATGAATTTAGCCAATGTCATCAAAGAGGAGGTTCCTAAGACGGATGAGAATCCGATCACCAAGGAAACCATGATGACAATTGAGGCATGGAAGAATTCTGACTTCCTTTGCAGGAACTATATTCTGAACAGAGTTGATGACACTCTATATGATGTTTATTCTGAGTGTGAGACTGCAAAGGATGTTTGGGATCTGCTGGAAAAGAAATATCGAACCGAAGATGCAGGAGCAAAAAAGTTCGTGGTTGGCAAATTCTTGAAATATAACATGGTCGACTCAAAGTCTATGGTGAAGCAAGTTGAAGAACTGCAAGTGTTGATTCATGAGTTACATGCTGAGGGATGTATCGTGAATGAGCATTTTCAATCTGGTTATATCATTGAGAAATTACCTCCATCTTGGAATGACTTCAAGGTGTATCTAAAGCATAAGCGCAGAGATATGTCAATTGAAGATCTGATCTTGAGGTTGCGTGTTGAAGAAGATCACAGGAAAGGAGACAAGATGGAAGGAAGTGACATTGATGCAAAAGCAAACATGGTGGAAGGAAGCAATTCCAAAGTTCAGAAATTCCAGAAGAAGAATTTCAAAAGAGGAGCACCCATGAAACAGTTTGCACCGAAGGGGAAGAATTTTAAGAAAATCCAAGGAAGCTGCCGGGTATGTGGAAAACAGGTCATATGGCCCAAGATTGTCGTCATAAGAAAGATCAGAATCATGGCAATTCTGGTTTGAACAACCAATCGAATATTGCTGATGTCCAAATTGATGAAATGGACATTGATCTCATTGTTGTTGTGTCTGAAACTAACATGGTCTCTGACACTCGGGGCTGGTGGATTGACACCGGTGCAACTCGGCACATTTGCAGCGACAAAAGCTTGTTTTCGAGAGTTTTTTCCTGTTGATAGTGAAGAAAAGCTTTATATGGGAAATTCATCCTCTTCGATGGTTGAAGGAAAGGGTACTCTTAAGATGAAGTTCACTAGTGGGAAAATAGTCACTTTACTCAATGTGTTGTATGTTCCTGAGATCAGGAAGAACCTTGTATCTGGCCCTTTACTTAACAAGAAAGGGTTCAAGTTGGTGTTTAAGTCTGATAAGTTTGTTCTCACCAAGGGTGGAATGTATGTAGGTAAGGGATACCTCACAGAGGGTCTCTTTAAGCTCAATGTTGTAATTGTTAACTCTACTGGTAATAGAATGATCGTTTCTGCGTATATGGTTGATTCATTTAATCTATGGCATGCTAGATTAGGACATGTGAACAAAAGATCTATTTACAGAATGGTTAAATTAAATTTATTGCCTAAGTTCAACATTGATTTAAATAAAAAATTAGAAATATGCACTGAGTCAAAATTTGCTAAGCAAACTTTCAAATCTGTCCAAGAGAGATCAAATGAATTATTAGGATTGATTTATAGTGATCTTTGTGATTTTAAATCCATTCCTACTAGAGGGGGAAAAACTTATTACATCACCTTTATTGATGATTGTAGTAAATATTGCCAAGTCTATTTGATTAAAAATAAAAACGAGGCCTTATATATGTTTAAAATATATAAGGCAGAGGTAGAAAATCAATTAGACAAGAAAATTAAGGCATTAAGAACAGATAGAAGTGGAGAATATGAATCTGCTGAATTTGCAGAATTATGTAGCAAATATGGAATTATACATCAAACGACTGCACCCTATACACCTCAACAGAATGGTGTAGCAGAGAGAAAAAATAGAACTCTAAAAAATATGATTAATTCCATGTTGAATGATTCTGGACTTTCTCAGAATTTGTGGGGTGAAGCGTTACTCACTGCAAATCACATTTTGAATAGAGTGTCTTTCAAGAAATTAGATAAATCTCCTTTTGAGATATGGAGAGGCAGAAAACCCACTTACAAAACTTTGAAAGTGTGGGGTTGCTTGGCAAAGGTCCAAATTCCCTTACCAAAGAGAACTAAGTTAGGACCTAAAATTGTAGATTATGTGTTCATTGGTTTTGCTAAGAATAGTGCAACATATAGATTCTTAGTAGTTAAATCACATATTTCAGATATTAGTGAAAATTCTATTATAGAATCTATTGATGCTAATTTTTTTGAACACGATTTTCCTTTTAAGGAAAACCGATGTGGTTCGTCGCTTAAAAGAATTGTTGAAGAGAGCTTAGATGAATCATCTACTTCTAAGGTTCAAAAATAAGAGTTAGAACCTAGAAGAGGAAAAAGAGTTAAGGTCACAAAAAACTTTGGACCTGATTTTGTTAACATGTTAACTGAAAATGAGCCACAAACCTATAAAGAAGCTATGTCTTCACCAGACGCTCCATTTTGGATGGAAGCAATCAATAGTGAGATTGAATCCATTTTACAAAATAATACGTGGGAATTGGTTGATCTGCCATCGGGAATCAAACCAATTGGATATAAATGGATCTTCAAAAAGAAGCTAAAGGCTGATGGCACTATTGAGAAATACAAGGCACGTTTGGTTGCTAAAGGATATAGACAAAAAGAAGGTTTGGATTACTTGACACTTATTCTCTGTTTCAAGAATAACTTCCATTAGGATGTTAATTTCCATAGCTGCTTTGTACGACATGGAAATACATCAAATGGATGTTAAAACAACATTTTTAAATGGAGAATTAGAAGAAGAAATTTATATGGATCAACCTGAAGGGTTCGTAGTGAAAGGCCAAGAAAACAAAGTTTGTAGACTTGTTAAGTCTTTGTATGGACTTAAACAAGCTCCAAAACAATGGCATGAGAAATTTGATCGTACTATGATGGCAAATGGTTTTAAAATAAATGAATGTGACAAATGTGTGTACATTAAAGAAATGAAGAACTCATTTGTCATAGTATGTCTCTATGTTGATGACATGTTAATTATGAGCTCAAGCAAGGATGTCATAATGTCAACAAAGAAGATGTTGAATTCTAGTTTTGACATGAAAGACTTAGGTCTAGTTGATGTAATACTAGGAATTCAAATCAAAAGGAATAACGAAGGTTATATCCTAACACAATCTCATTATGTTGAGAAAATCTTAAAAAGATTCAATCAATTCGATTGCAAACCTGCTCCAACTCCTTTTGATGCTAATTGTCATCTAAAGAAGAACTCTAAAGAGTCGGTTTGTCAATTAGAATATTCTCAAGTTATTGGGAGTTTAATGTACCTGATGAACTCTACTAGACCTGATATTGCTTATGCAGTAAGCAGGTTAAGCAGATACACAAGTAGTCCAAATGATGATAATTGGACAGCATTGATAAGAGTTCTAAGGTATCTCAAGTATACCTTGAATTATGGATTGGTTTATACAAAGTATCCACCAGTACTTGAAGGCTATAGTGATGCAAATCGGATTTCTGATAATACAGAAACTAAGTCAACTAGTGGATATGTATTTACATTGGGTGGAGCAGCAATTTCTTGGAAATCAACAAAACAAACGTGTATAGCACGATCCACCATGGAATCTTAATTCATTTCTCTTGACAAGGCAGCTGAAAAAGCTGAATGGCTAAGAAATTTCTTAGAAGATATTCCTTACTGGCCAAAACCAGTCACAGCAATATGCATACATTGTGATAGTATGGCAACAAAGCAAGAGCTAAGAACAACATATATAATGGTAAGTCGAGACATATAAGGCGCCGACATAATACTATAAGACAATTACTGACAAGTGGAGTAATTAGTATTGATTATGTTAAGTCTAAGGAAAACATTGTAGATCCTTTGACTAAAGGCTTACCAAGAGATCAAGTGAAGATATTATCGAGGGGAATGGGCTTAAAACCTATAGAGTAAGTCAAGTCTGACGGAAACCTAACCTAGCTGATTGGAGATCCCATGGTCTAGGTTCAATAGGCAAACTGGTTAGACTTGAATTAACAAACAGGACACACAATTACCTGTTCCTATGATGAAGTAAGTGTGTTAATAAGATGTTTAGGGTATGCAATATGCATTTAATGACATAGTAATGTCACCTATATGGTAGTAAATGTGGGGTCGCATTTATGAGAATATAATTAGGCTAAGTTCTCTAAAGCTATCATGAAACCAAGATCTGTTCAGCACCAAAATGAACAAAAACGTATGAACCGCATTTGGGTTCAAGTTATGAGTAAGACATATTGTCTTGGTTTACTATAAAAGTGAACAGTTCAAGATAAATAAACACATCAACCGCGTCACAAAGTAAACCCGATATGCTTTACTAAGGTCAGTTCAAGTCTTCACGACACTTTTCCTTATAAGCATGACTTGATCATCTCTCTCTCTCTCTCGTGTATAATTATTATTTATGTTTATGATTGGCAAAGTTAAGAAATATGTGGTGTTACTGTTTCCAATACAAATGTGGGGTATTGTTGAACTTTGGAGTTCAAAGTTTGTATTGCAAACATTTAGTCCCACATAGGAGAGAAAGGTTTGGTTTGACACTTAAAATATAATCCCACATACTTCACTATTGTTTAAGTGAGAAGTGGGATTGAGTGAGTGGCCCATGGGGTTTCATTAGATAATTACCCTATTTAAAAAATCTTTGACAAGGGCCTTGGGCCTTGGGGCCTTTGGGGCTTTGGTTGGTTCAAGGCTTAGCCATTCCTAAACATGAATTTTTATTTTTTGTTTTTCGTTTTTTGAACAAATTAAAGCACCAACAGTTGCTAATTTCGAATAAGAAGTTAATTATTTGAATTAGGAGTTAATTAACTGTCTACTTAGTGGAGCACTAATTAAAACCACTAATTAAACAGTTAATGAAAAATTGTCCATGATTTACACACTTAAACAATTCTCTATAAAAGAGAAGGTCTATAGGCATAGAATAAATTCTTTTCGAAATCAAGTTTTTTAAGTGATTTGCATTTTGAGAGAGAGTTGAAATTTGCAGTTTTGAAGGTTCTTTGATTGGTGCTTAAATCAAAGAATAGAACAGTTGTATCTTGGGGACATAACTCCTAGTTGAATTCAACACTGAGTTGGAGGAAATATTTCTGTCTTAGGACATTGCTCTTTGCAAGCCTCTGGTACACTTTCGTTTATTAATCTTATTAGTTATTGAAATTAGCATGATGAGTTGTTTGTGTTAACAGTGCCATGTTCAGATTTATGCTTATTTAGATTGATTGATTCAACACCCACTCGGTCGCAACAAATTATAGCAGTCTAACATCTGCAAGAACAAATTCAATGTCAGGGTTCAAGCCAAAACTAAAGACTACTCATCGCTTATTTTAAGTGTGGATAGTGGGGACACAACAAGAGTGAGTGCACCAGGAAGTTAGTACGGACAGTTGCAGCTCCACCACTATAGGCTAGGGAGTAGATGCACACGGTAGCAAAGGCAGCCTGGAATTATTATCGTGTGAGACATGATGAGCAGACGATTAAGATTTGGCCTAATGATTATCAAGTTCTAAATGAAAAGCTGATAAAAATTGTATATTAATAAGGACTTGTTAATTCTTAATTGGAAGGAGATTAGATAAGCACCGGAGTGCGGTGCGTGGCATTACAAGATTCGATCATTTAAATATTGAATCAGTTATGTGAGTCGAGTCGGAATTGGAGATTAGCAGGGAATGCGTAATTCTCGAAATTCAAAATTTTCGTGTTGCAAGGAGTTGAGACATATTATGACTCAGATTGTATTATACTATTTTGCCATTTTCTTGAATAACATCGACCATAAAAGTTTGAGAAAGAAGAATATAGAATGTTTGGCTAGATGCAAGCCCTATTCTAGGCAGAAAAACGTATCAATTATGGACTAGAGTTCTAGTTCGAGAGACGATCATATAATATGCAAAAGATATGGCCTTTATCCTTAATCGGTCCAAGTATACTCAAGAAAATTTCAACTTCATTACAATATTTATATGTAAATGCACGGAGTATAATTAGGGTTTTAACATAGGTTAAAGTCAACCTACCTTTAATTCTCAGTTTAGTAGTTGGAGATAAAGTTATCTTACCCAAAAAAAAATTATTGTTGGATGTATGATCTAAGTCGGCGGATGCTAGCTACCAACAGACTTTGTGAGTTGGAATTTTAGAATTTAATGTGCCACAAGGTATATGATTGTATATGATTACCTCAAGATATCATGAGACGATGATTTCATGCATATAGCTGGTTGTGAGTCATAAGTTCTATTAACAACGTCATACCATAGGTAGAAGTAGGTAGGATGTGAGGTATGACTAGCATTAGTTGTAGGACCTAGCTTTGAGAAGCGTGCCATATAGATATTTGTATAAGATATCTAGGCAAGAATACCCTATGAACTCTAGGGTTAGACAATGGTGAGTTCCTTTAGATAAAAAGAAGGGCGCAATTAGAGAACGAAGAACTACAACAGATAGTGATTTCCTGCAATTCAAATTTGTTCTTATTCTCAAGGGTAATCGAATTAGAGATAACTAGACTAATATTGAGTATGAAACTTAAGGAAGTTAGAACTCTATTGACCATCGAGCAAAAGTGAGGACCTATGCTTAAGTTGAACTAGATATTGTCTATATTCGAAAATTTTAATTAAGGTTTAAGGGTCGTTAGGTCAACGATCAGGAAAGTTGAAAGGACATTAGAAAAACTGGTTCTTAGTAGACTCTATGAAAACAAATGGTGTTGAGATGACTCAAAACTATTGAAACGCAAGTACAAACTCCTTTGGCTTCGATTAGACTACTAGAGTAGTCTTGCAAGATGAGCAGCCTGAGTAACTCCACTAGAGTAGCAAGATTTGTTTGCAATCCAAAAGGTTGGTGAGGCATCACCGTCACCTTATTTGGATATAGAATAAATTAGAAGTGCGAGCCTAGATAGAGTATGCAATTATACCTAAGTCCATAACTACTTCAAGCCAACCCTGAGGGACAGGTAGTCCCAAACCTCTCACATATTTGTGACTCGGCCGCGAAAGATTTCACACCAAAGTCACTCTGACCTAATTAAGGACTCCTAAAAGATTAAAGATAATGTCTTGAGGAGATTTTTTTTAAAAAAACCTTAAAGTTCGAAGAATAGGATCGAACTTAAAGGTATCGCTAGTCCCGAGTGGCAGGAGGTTAAAGTTGCACGACAGAGTAAAAATTCTCTAAGGAATGTAAATGATTAGGGTCTAGAATGGTTATTTAATTAGGCTTGCAATGCAATAGAAGATTCTCCTAAGGTTTTTAGTTGATTGTGGTTTTGGACTAGCCAAGAGGAAAAGCTCAAGATCTAAGTGGCACCCATTGAGTTAGTATATAGAGAATTTGACTTAGCTAAGTCCAACTGGATTTGAAGAATGCATACATTAAGAAAATAATACAAAAATTTAACTATAAGGAAAAACTTATCGTGGCCGATATGAACATTTGATTATCTCGCTTATAAATTGAGGACTCTAGGTGTACATTAAGGATTGAGAGTGCGGTTTTAACTTGGGAGATCCAGGAGAAAATGTTAGGAGAATGAGATTGAAGTTAGCATGGATAATTTGCAGTAAGTATTAGGTTTGACAACCATTTTAGGAGAAGAAAGAGGTGTGCGGTCTACAAATTTAGAATATAGACATGCATGACGTCTTCGGAATATTTAAAGGAAACAAGGGTCAACACTATTGGATGAGGAGTTACTCTCCTTTTAAGTCTTGGTACATGCGATGTACAACCTTGCTAAATATGCGCCATAGAGAGACAATATGAGACATCGTTGACTTATACATGAGTAAGTGTTACTCATGACGGCCGTAGTCATAAAATTGTCAAAGTCTTCTTTCTATTGCTTAGGCACACTTATATGCATATAGTGGAGCCCGTTTTTATTTGTGTTTAAGGCATAAGTTTGAGTCAGTGATAGACACTTGTCAGTGGCCCAGTGAGTCGACTTAGGATTTGTATCACTAGAGTTTAAGTATCCAAACAAGTTCAACTCTGCATAAATTACTAATCTTAATTGAGATTAAGTATATGATGAAACACTCTAGGAAAACCTGTGTCATGATTGTATTACGCACTCCGACAAAAGATGTAGAAACACGGTTAAGAAAGTAGGTGCTAGAGGCCAGGCATAAGGATAGTAATTTTTAGCCAGATTCATGAATTTAAAGCTCGTTTCTGATGAAGTCAAACATATAAAGTTTCGGAGTGTAGTACGATAGTGAATCGTACTTATGTAGCACCACAAATGAGTTTTGGGTATCTTACAAGTGATAAGAAAAGTTAAAATGACAGTGTAGTGTGTGATAATATGTTCAATCATGGTCCAGAAACTGACAACTCTTCCTTGTGTAGGACATGAGCTGAGATCTCCGATTGCAAAGTTGCTAGCCAATATGACAGATGAGCAATGGTATCGCCACGACAGTTATTCCAGAGGCAATTTGGCACGCACCTTTGTCTCATTATCATATTTTTAAACCAAATTCAGATACACGGAGTTAATGTATATGTTCATGACACCTAATTGGAGTCAAGCGATCAGAGGACATAAATTTGTTGTGTGAGCGCTGAGATAGGATTTACTAATCATGAATTGGTTGAAAATTTATGAAGGCTTTGTAGTTAAGACCAGGTTTAGGTCTCTTATAATATTAGACAATACATGATAGTTAAGTCAGGATAGAGCCTCAGAAATGCGCATGATCACACAAGTAAAACCAGATACATACACCAACACTTTAGACTGCTAGGTAAGTAGAAAAGGGAACGTGTTAGCACCGAGAGAAGTCAAGAATATAGAACTTAAATCCTAGTTACATGGAAGGTTTCCACTTTTATAGGGTATACACGATTAAGTTTTAAGGAGACATGCAATCAAGGCTTACATAACTTGTAAAGTTAGAATGAGAAATGCCTCGTGTGCAAGTAGGTTTGCCACGTCCTATCTGATTGGAAAAACTTTGTAAGTTTAAATCTCGGGACAAAATGTTTTTAGTTGGGAAGATTGTGACGGCTCGAATTAATTAAACTAGATTACGCTTAATAAGTTGGATTAGCCGACCATAATTAGCATCGACGTGAAAATCTCAAGTAAAAACTTGGATGCGGTACCGAGTGGTAACAGTTATTTTTGTGTGGTGATTGCTATTTCTATGTATTATTATTTAAAAGATTAGCATCGCATGAGTTGTTTTAATTTAATGTATTTTGCGTAAGTTGCAGAGCGATGAGTGCATCGAGATGCACAATAGCGTAGGGACACGAGAATGCGAGACTTATCTAGTTTAATTCGGTTCATAAAAAAAAGATCCATAAGCTAAGTTGAGACAACAAGTAATAAAGCCTTTCCCTTGAATTTGTTTTTTTTTAAAAAAAACACAAATCATGTACATATTGCATATAAATAATATATATTAATATATATATATATATAACATATATATATGTACATACTTATTGTATTTAGGAAATAAAAAATTTATATATGTATATATAATCAATTATTTTTGAGAAATCAGAAAAGGTATAAAATTGAGTTTTGAGATCTTTTCGGGCATTTGGCACCTTGGTATGACTAGAAAAATGTGCGACAATTAAAAACTTAGAATAAAACTCTAAGTTTTGGTTTGATTATATTAATCAACTAAATGTGGCTCTAATTAAATTAAAATGATACAATTGAACATTAGGGAACTACAAGACCATAGTCGTGTGTGTCAAGTGCGCATCTCGAGGCATGATGGGAACGTTTTGATGACGATTTGCGATTATTTGAAGTAAGTAAACCCCACCAGAAAAACTCGTAGCATTTATTTACCATTTTATCTCATTATTTCGTTAAATTATATCAGTTTTGTCTGTTTTACCGCTTCACTTACGCGTGTCTTTATATGGTCGACGGGACGGTATGACCCATCACTGGCTCCCTCGTGATTAGCGATCCAATTGTTGCTACGGTTCCGATCATACCCTAGGCTACGTGTGAGATTTACTTTGTGAGTCGAGGACATGAGAGATGGTGTCATGAGGAGTTAACTCGACACAGATTCCTCTCCTTTGGGGCAGTTGGCCAGGAGTTGTAAATGTTGGGGCATATGCACTAGGTCAATCCATTAACTATCTTTATGAATACTTTTAGTTAATAAAATAGAGGATTTCATTTGCTATTTATTATAATTAATTTGCATGTTTACATTATAATAAGATTCATGGGTATTTACAGAAATATCCTAAATGTCCCTAGTCGATCATTATACTGGGAACCATAATAAATTAAGACTAGTGTGAGTCTTGATTGATGATCATATGATGATTATACGTATAGGGATACGAATCAAGATCATGAGTACTTGTTAGGGAACAAAGTACTGGACCGACCCGCTATGAGAACATCACATGGATTAATTCATAGTTGTTTTTCATGATAGGTATATTTCTCAGTCATCTGACTTGAAATTACTAGAGACTTCAACATTAGGAACATAGTGATTTGACATAATCAAACGTTGTCTTTAACCGAACGATTATAAGGGTTGTGATTGGTTACTGTGTGAGCAATGTGATGAAGTTGTGTAATCGAGATAGAATTTGTCCCTCATATAAAAAGAGATATCCAGTGGATCCTTCGATGTGTTAGACTGTTAAAAGGCCTAGTCTAAGTGAATTGATATTGATCAATGTCACTTGGATGTTTTCAGTCTACCTAGAGATCGAGACTAGTACGATTGAACACGTTGGATAAAAATTCCATGCCTTTCGTTTGATCAAAAGGATATCGCCTGACAAAAACATGTTATATACATTATTGGTTAGGTTGTATCGATTTGGTATTCGTACAACTTGAGTAGTCATAATGTCTTGCTAAATGCCGCTTATGACTTGTATACCAAAATGTGTTTTGGTACGCTGCGAATGTTGTATGAGCCTATTGGGTCGTAGACTAAGAATGGTTTTGCGAGATTTTAAGATGGATCAGAAAAATGAATTTCATATGATAAAATTCATAACAGAAATGTCCTTGTGGTGTATTACACTTATACTTCTTTAAGTAGAGGTATATATGTAATAACTTAACCGTCTATATACAAGGGTTATATAAATAGATGCTTTAAGTTAGAACACATGCATGAAAGATTAAGGGTCGAAACTCTATTTTAGTTTCAGAAACAAATTATGGTTTTCTGGTATGCTCTGAATCGTTTTGGAGAGAAACAAAAAGGTTTGGTATTCTTTCGAAGCTAGCACTTCGAATCTCGGCCGCCGTTGGTGTGTGGACTGCTGGTAGACGGCGTTCGTCGTTGACAACACCTTAGAGATCAATCGACCTTCATAAAAGTATATTGCGATCGAGGTATGATTAAGTTTTCATAGTTTAAACGTTTTTAATGGAATTAGATTCGGATCCTGTTGGAGTTTTTGTCAAAATTGTTTTGTAATTTTCGCTGCGTATGAACCCCAAAACCCAATAGTAAACTCCCAACCAATTGAGTTCCTCATTAACATCGGAGCGGTGGAGGAGAGTCACTTCGTCACCAGTGTATCTTTAGTCCAGTATTAATAGTCCAAGAGTTCGGTAGATATATACCACAATCGCGTCTGATATTTATTGCTCTATTAGCAACTTATTTTCATTCTATTAGCCCTTTCATTGTATTTCTTGTTGACTAGCATGATTTGTAGTCACTTTATTTACATTCTTATGAAATGCAATTTCATTTCTTTTGAGGATTTACTCACTGGTATCGTCATCAACTTTTTGCATGGATGACTGAGTGCAGATCCTACAACGAGCCATAGGAAGGCCGTACTTGGTGACTTCATCTGATCATTGAGAGCCTCCACTAGTTCATCTTATAGATGTTTGTATTATTGGGCTTTAGGGATCATGCGCAGTGAAAGATTTCAAAAACTTTTCGAAGATCCCCAAACCAAGATCCTATTGATTCTATTAAATTGATGTACCAATAAAAAAATCATACCTTAGCTAGAATAACTCCATGTATGCCTTGTTTCGTGTTGATCGATTCTTTTAAGACGCTGCCAAAGGCGAACGTCCTCTATCAGAAATCCACACGCGAACGAACGATCACGATTCGGGGTGCTAGGCCTAAAAACCCTAAGACAAAAACTCTTACAAAAATTCTCTAGGAAAAATCTATCTCGGGAATTCACAACAACTGTGACCCTAATGTCTTATTTATAGTACATTAGGTCAAGTTGTAAAAGAACTCCATCTCCTACTCACACTCCAAATAGAGTCCTAGATAAAGTCCAACTTTAAAAAGGATAGAGTGATAGAGAATCTACAATTACTAATCCAATAAGAGTTGTAATTTATTTAAAATTCAAAAAAAAATTAAAGTTATACTATAATTCCAAGTAAAGTCCTATTCAAAATAGGATTTACTAAGAGACAATTTCTAGTCGCATTAGAAATGTATGAAAATCTTGAATCCTTGTCAAACTAGGACATTTAATGAAAATCTTCAAAATGAATTTTATCATATAAAATTCATTAACCCAGACAATATTAAATCGCGCAAATCCGTTCTCTGTGTGTGACCCAATAGGTTCATAAAACGTTGGCAGTGAACCAAAACCATTTTGGTATACAAGTCATAAGCGGTCTCTAGTAAGTCATTATGACTACCCAAGTAGCAGGAAGATCAATAAATTGATAAAACCTAATAGACAGTGTATATCATATCCCTTTATCATGCGATATCTTTTGATTGAACATAAGACATGGAATGTCACCCTTATAGCTCGATATACTAGTCTCGATCTCCGAGTAGACTGAAATTGTCAAGTGACATTGATCCAATCAATTCGCTAGACATGACCAATTATCAATCTAACATATCGAGGGACCCAATAGATATCTCTCTCTAAAAGAGAGGGACAAATCTCATCTTG
Organism: Stephania yunnanensis; assembly: GCA_039657365.1. Classification (NCBI taxonomy): domain Eukaryota; kingdom Viridiplantae; phylum Streptophyta; class Magnoliopsida; order Ranunculales; family Menispermaceae; genus Stephania; species Stephania yunnanensis. The sequence goes on from CM077585.1 coordinate 7,986,163, forward strand.
ATCACGCAACATCCACACAATAGTCGAACAATGACCAATCACAATCTTTATAATCATCCTGCTAAAGACAATATTTGATTGTATCAAATTATTGTGCTCATAATGTTGGAGTCTCTGGTGATCTCACATCAAAGGACTAAATGATATAACTCTCATGAGAATCACTTATGACATTGACCATGTAGTGTTCTCATAGCGGGTCAATCCAATATCTGTTCTCAACAGATACCCATTATTTTGATCCGTATCCGTATGCGCATAATCATCACATGATTATCAATCAAGACTCATACTAGTCTTAATTTATTATTGTTCCTACAATAATAACTGACTATGGACATTTAGAATAATATAATAATTATCCATGGATACTATTATAAAAGAAACATGCATCTACTTATAATAATTAAACATCGCTTACAGACTTGGCCTATGGCACATACCCTAACATGTATATAATACAATAAAGTTTTGTTTTTTATATTTTGGGAGACTTGATACACTGATACATGTATATTGATCCTATTGTACATTTTGTCACCTTATATATGCGTGATATCCTTTAGATAGGTTTTCCTCTACTTAGGTTTATTGATGAAGTAAAATTTATGCTATTTATTATTCGTTTTATCTAAAATGAAAGACTTTCGCTATTATTGATAATTTACACTCCATAACTCACGCATGTAGTTGACAAGACCAAGGAACAACTAAACCAGATTAAGATCATATTTTCATAAAACATCGGATAATTGTTAGTTAGGCTAAATGAACATGTTAATTATTTCTTGCACGCCATCATGGACATGCATGCATATGACGTGGCATGACCTGGTGATGTGTTCGGTGGCATGGCAGGGCCTAGATTGCCTTGGGATTTGGGGTCGTCGCACTTTTAGACAAGCAAATCAAAATGTTACACCATATGAGCCTATGTGTATTAGATACCCCGATGGATTTCCTGAATTTGAACTTACATTTAGGTTTATTAGTGCCTTGCCTAACTTCTACGATAAAGACAATGAAGACCCACATAAATTGATAAGGGAGTATCAACATGAAGTTAATGGGATGAAATCGAAAGAATGAACTTTAAAATAAGTCAAATTTAAGGCTTTTCTTTTTACATTAAAAGATGAAGCGCAAGATTGGTTGTTCTATCTTCCACAAGATGCGATAACTACATAGACTCAAATGTTAGAAGCTTTCCTAGATGAATATATGCCTGCTAGAAATACCAGTTCCTATAGAATGCAAATAACAATTGCTAAGAAGGAAGATGATGAAAATTTAATGAATTTTGGGATAAATTTCAAAGACTAATTTCTTATTGTCCACAACATGGATATACTTAAAGGGCTTTATTAGAATATTTTTAGGAAGGGCTCAATCATTTTGAACAAATACTATTATACGTAGTGTGTGGTGGATCTTTATTTGAAACAACACCTACTTTAGCGAAAGGAGCAATTACTAAAATGGAAAAATAATCTAAACAATATGGTGAAAATGTTGAATCCTCAAGAAATTAATTTTATGAAGTAGATAGAAAGAAAAATAATGCAACATATGATAAAATTAATGAATTATCGAAGATGGTTATACTGTTAGTGATAAATCTAATTAAGTTAAGGCTTGCAGATTCTATAATGAGTTTACACATCTTACCGATTCGCGTCCTACTCTACAAGAAGAAACGCTGAAGAGGTTAACGTAATGATAAATCAACTAAGAAATGAATATAATAATAATACTTATTATCCTAGAAGGCTGAATCCAAATCTAAGTTATGGTCCTCAAAACCAAAATTATAACACTTATAGAACAAAAGCTCAGATACAAGCTGCACCTAATTAGCAACCTCGACAAAATACTTCATCTATGTATCCAAATTTAAAGCAAATACTACACAACTTTGAGTAAAAGTCATCTAAGTTTTACATTAATTTCTCAAAATCAAATTAAGATTGATACTACCATTAATGAACTAAAAAAACTAGTTAAGTTAAATGAATTTGCAAATAATAGTTAAGTACTCAACAGAGTGTCAAGTTAAAACATCTAATCAGACCAATGTTGCTCCCTCTAATTAAGCACAAGTTAATGCAATATTCAGTGATAAGAAAGACACAACTATAATTGGTAAATCCCCTAAACAAAGTAATAAAAAGAAGGTTCAAAAGACTATTGAAGAAGAAGAAGAAGAAGAAGAAGACGTAGAAGAAATGATGGCTAATGTCATCCCTACTTGAGAATGGATGGCTAAAAAATTAAAACACTTTTTCTTGGAAGGTTGTACCCATGGTATTTAGCCAAAGTTGAAACTTATGAAAAATCTTTACAAAAGTCTAAATTAATTGATAAGGACACAAATGATAAGATTTTTGATAATTTGAATGAAGATGTCTGTTCATATTCCACTACTCCACAGTGATTAGCAGATGCTATGGAAGAAGAAATTAATGAAAACATTCTTGCATCATTTAGGAAAATAGAAATCAATGAACGATTGATAGAATCAGCCATGCAATTTTTTAATTATGATGAAGTTTTAAAAGAACTCTCTGGATCAAAAGACAAATTTTTAGAAAAATATAAGGAAAACTTAGGACAAAAAGTGTCTACTTTAATTAAAAAGAAAATACCTGAGAAATGTTTCGACCTAGGGATGTTTGGAATTCCTATCATAATACGAACTTCTTTGATAGATTTGTTAGGGCATGTGCCCTAGGTCAATCCATTAACTGTCTTTATGAATACTTTTAGTTAATAAAATAGAGGATTTCATTTGCTATTTATTATAATTAATTTGCATGTCTACATTATAATAAGATCCATGGGTATTTACAGAAATATCCTAAATGTCAATAGTCGATCATTATACTGGGAACTATAATGAATTAAGACTAGTGTGAGTCTTGATTGATGATCATATGATGATTATACGTATAGGGATACGAATCAAGATCACGAGTACTTGTTAGGGAACAAAGTACTGGATCGACCCGCTATGAGGACATCACATGGATTAAGTCATAGTTGTTTCTCATGATAGGTATATTTTCTAGTCCTCTGACTTGAGATTACCAGAGACTTCAACATTAGGAACACAGTGATTTGACACAATCAAACGTTGTCTTTAACCAGGACGATTATAAAGGTTATGATTGGTTACTGTGTGAGCAATGTGATGAAGTTGTGTAATCAAGATACAATTTGTCCCTCTCATATAAAAAGAGATATCTAGTGGATCCCTCGATGTGTTAGACTGTTAAAAGGCCTAGTCTAAGTGAATTGATATTGATCAATGTCACTTGGATGTTTTCAGTCTACCTAAAGATCGAGACTAGTACGATTGAACATGTTGGATGACAATTCCATGCCTTATGTTTGATCAAAAGGATATCGTGTGACAAAATGATGTTATATACACAATTGATTAGGTCGTATCGATTTGATATTCGTACGACTTGGGTAGTCATAATGTCTTGCTAGAGGCCGCTTATGACTTGTATACCAAAATATGTTTTGGTACACTGCCAACGTTGTATGAGCCTATTGGGTCGCACACTAATAATGGTTTTGCGAGATTTTAAGATGGTTTAGAAAAATGAATTTTATATGATAAAATTCATGATAGAAACATCCTTGTGGTCTATTACACATATACTTCTTTAAGTAGGGGTATATTTGTAATTTACTTAACCGTCTATATACAAGGGTTGTATAAATAGACGCTTTAAGTTAGAATACACGTATGAAAGATCAATAGGCCGAAACTTTTTTTTTGTTTAAGAAACAACTTAGGGTTTTTGGTATGCTCTGGATCGTTTTGGAGAGAAAAATAAAAGGTTTGGTATTCTCTCGAAGCTAGCACTTCGATTCTCGGCCGCCGTTCATGTGTGGACTACTGGTAGAGGGCGTTCGTCGTTGGCAGTGCCTTAGATATCGATTAACCTTCAGAAAGGTACATTGCGACTGAGGTATGATTAAGTTTTCATGGTTTAAACGTTTTTAATGGAATTAGATTCAGATCCTGTTGGGGTTTTTGTCAAAATTGTTTTGTAATCTCCACTGCGTATGAACCCCAAAACCCAACAGTGGTATCAGAGCCATCGAGTTCGATTCCATTAAATTCATTGCATGTTTTCTTCTAATATATACATGATATATGATTGAAAGCATGTTAATAGTTGATGTATATGTGATATACATAAGTTTTCTATGAGATTTATTATCATGTTTTGTGTATATGATACATATATTCATGATTTAATTGAAATTTGTTTCGTACATGCTAGTAACCATGTTAGGTTAATTTGAATAATTTTAATGAATTGAGTTTCGTGTTCTATGATCCATGAAACCATTAAGTTCGATTGGGACAGTAGTTCATGATTCAATTACATGTTTGTGATTATTTGGATGAAGACCGAAATCCCAAATAATTAATTTTTGAAATTATTTATTTATCTTGTTATATCTATTTTGTTATGAAGTTTCTATTTGATAAAGATAGATAACAAATTAGAATAGGAGATAAATATCAAGAATCTTGTTATTGGTGATATACTAGGATTCAAATATCTTAAATCCAAAATAAATAATTAATTTTCAAAATTATTTATTTATCTTGTTATATCTATTTTGTTATGAAGTTTCTATTTGATAAAGATAGATAACAAATTAGATTAGGAGATATAAGCAAAATCGGTTTCGTTATCCCTATTGGATAAGAGATAAATATCAAGAATCTTGTTATTGGTGATATACTAGGATTCAAATATCTTAAATCTTAATTGGATTAGGATAAGATGATTAGTCAGACGTAGGCCCGGGTTAATTAAAATGTCTTAATTGACTTAATTTCAGATAAATTAAGGGGTTAATTTATGATAATAAAATCAGCGAAAATTATGATTTTCTATAGCGAATTTTAATTTTCAGAATTGAGATTCGTCTTCTAAAAAAAAAAAAAAAAAAAAAAAAAAAAAACGCAGGCGCGCGCCCTCGTACCCCAGTTCGCTAATCAGCATTGATCGGCCAATGGGACCGCTGTCTAACTAATCCTAGCGAAAGAAAACTCTTTTGTTAGTGAAAAGTATAAAAAAAAAATCCAAATTGTTTAGTGATTGAACAAATCAATAAAATATATGATATTTCATTGTTTACATAAAAATCACTAAAACTGAATAAAATCCCTCCATAAATTTTAAGTCTTGTGCCATCCATTTTAAACACTTGTCAAGGCCCCGATCACACTAATATAGTTTCAGCCATAGTTGGGTGTATTGTGTTGTCTTGGCGAGACAAGTTGGGTAAGAGTTACCTTAATGTTTAAAATGGTCCGACTTAATAAAGCCATCAAAATAGTTTTCAGCTTTAGGCAAATGATGAGATAAAAACATGCTAAGACATAAAATGTCCCATATCTCATAAAAGGATCTAAAAATTACATAAGATGTAATTGGTAACTGTTACCTACCTAAATAATCTAGTTTTGTGTTTCATGCCATAGCTGTCACATAATTAGGTGAAATATGGATTTTAGTCCCCTAAATAAACAATACGTTTTAGGAGGGTTGTTAATTTAGTGGGAGTCTATTCCTCTATACTAAAATAAACTTTGCATAATCTTTATTGTAGATCAATGGCCTCTTCAAGTAACAATAATCCCCTATCACTGCAATCCATCCTTGAGAAAGATAAGCTATCTGGGACTAACTTTCTTGACTGGTTCAGAAACTTGAGAATTGTTCTTAAGCATGAACGCAAGTTGTATGTCCTGGATGCTCCAATCCCTGAGGACCCACCAGCCAATGCTACGAAAGCTGTGAAGGATGCACATAATAAGCATGTCAACGATTCTACTGATGTTGCATGTATTATGCTGGCAACTATGGTTCCCGAACTTCAGAAGGGCATGGAACTAATGGAAGCCTACGACATGGCTATAACGCTGAAGGAAATGTTCCAACAAAGAAGCTAGGCAAGAAAGGTTCGAGACAGTCAAAAACCTACATTCTTGCAAGATGACTGAGGGTGCCTCAGTTAGTCCTCATGTTCTGAAGATGAAGGGCTATGTTGACCGGCTTGATAGACTCGGATTTCCCATAAGCCAAGAGTTGGCTACGGATTTGATCCTGAATTCATTTCCAGAAAGTTACTCACAATTTTTGATGAACTACAATATGAATAATATAGAGAAATCAATTTCAGAGTTGCATTTGATGCTCAAAACTGGCTGAACAAAATATCAAGAAACCCTATAGTAATATGTTGATGGTCTAAAAGGGAAAGGGAATGAAGAAGAAAGGCAAAGGCAAAGGCAAGGCTAGAGTTGCCAAGGCTGTTGCTGCACTTGTCACAAAGCCTATGGAACAAGTCAAGCCCCGACATGTTCCTGGTTCAAAACACCCAAAAGAAAAGGAAGAAATTTGTCATTTCTGTAATCAAACCTATATTTGGCATTGTCGTCTCGGCTACATGAATGAGAAACGCATAACGAAGCTCCATAAAGATGGGCTTCTTGATTCATTTGATTTAGAAACATATGAAACGTGCGTATCTTGTTTACTAGGCAAGATGACTAAAAGTCCCTTTACTGGACACAGTGAAAGGGCAAGTGATTTATTGGGTCTAATACATATTGATGTATGCGGTCCTATAAACACAATGGCTAGAGGAGGTTATCAGTACTTCATTACATTTACTGATGATTTCAGCAGATATGATCATGTATATCTAATGAAACATAAAACTAAATCATTTGAGATGTTTTGAACGTTTCAAAATGAAGTGCAAAATCAACTTGGTAAAACTATCAAAACAGTTCGGTCAGATCGAGGTGGTGAATATTTGAGCCAAGAATTTCATGATCATCTTAAAAATTGTGGGATTGTCTCCCAATTGACTCCACCGGCAACTCCACAATGGAATGGAGTTTCTGAAAGGAGAAATCGAACCTTATTAGATATGGTTCGATCTATAATGAGTCATGCGAGATCTTCCATTATCCTTTTGGGGTTATGCATTACAAACTGCAGCTTTCACTCTAAATCGAGTTCCTTCTAAAGCGGTTGATAAAACACCATATGAGATATGGTACGGGAAGAGACCTAGTTTGTCTTTCCTTAAGATTTGAAGCTTACGTGAAGCAACAAGTCTCAAAAAAACTAGCACCTAAATCTGATAAATGTTTATTTGTGGGGTATTCTAAGGAAACAAAAGAATATTACTTTTATAATCCTGTTGAGAACAAAGTGTTTGTTGCTCGGTATGGTGCCTTTATGGAAAAATAGTTTATTTCAAAATACACTAGTGGGAGAGAAATAAATCTTGAAGAAGTTCAAGATTCACAGATAAACACTGAACCGCCACTGGAAGTTCAACAACGTTCTGAACCAGTTGAACCTCCGCAAGTGACACGAGGCCCACGTAAATCTGGTAGGGTAAGACATGAGCCAGAGAGATTCAGATTTCTCATTACCGATAGTCGTGATGTGTTGCTTATGAATCAAAATGAGCCCACCACTTATCAGGAGGCTATGTCTGGACCAGACTCAGATAAATGGCTAAGTGCCATGAACTTTGAGATGTAATCCATGTATGATAACCAAGTTTGGAACTTGGTTGATTTACTTGAAAGTGGTAAGACTATTGGATGTAAATGGGTTTTCAAGAAGAAAACTGACATGGATGGCAGTGTGCATACTTTTAAAGCAAGGCTTGTAGTAAATAGGTTTCAGGCAGACTCAAGGTGTTGATTATGATGAAACGTTTTCGCCAGTAGCCATGCTTAAATCCATAATAATTTTAATTGCCATTGCTGCATATTATGACTATGAGATATGGCAAATGGATGTAAAAACAACATTTCTTAATGGAAAGCTACTTGAGGAAGCGTATATGACACAACCTGAAGGTTTTATACATCCTGAGAATTCTAGGAAGGTATGCAAGCTTCAAAGATCCATTTATGGATTAAAGCAAGCTTCTCGGAGTTGGAATCTTCGTTTTGATGAAGCAATCAAGGATTTTTGTTTTATTAAGAACGAAGATGAGCCTTGTGTATACAAGAAGGTCAGTGGGAGTGTAGTTTTTCTGGTACCGTATGTTGATGATATATTACTCATTGGAAATGACATCCCAACATTGCAGAGTGTCAAGTCTTGGTTAGGGAAGTGTTTCTCAATGAAAGACTTAGGAGATGCAGCCTATATCCTAGGGATAAGGATCTATAGGGATAGATCTAAGAGGCTAATCGGTCTAAGTCAGAGTGCTTACATAGACAAGGTGCTGAATAGGTTCAGTTTGCAAGACTCTAAAAGAGGATCGTTGCCAATGTCTCGTGACATAAGTCTCAGCAAGATTCAATGTCCTAAGACAAATGATGAGCGAGAGTGTATGAATAAGATTTCATATGCATCAGCTATTGGATCTATCATGTATGCCACGCTATGCACTCGACCTGATGTATCATATGCTTTGAGCACTATAAGCAGATATCAGTCAGATCCTGGTGAGAGTCACTGGATAGCAGTAAAGAACACTCTTAAATACTTAAGAAGGACTAAGGAAATTTTCTTGGTCTATAGAGGTTTTGAAAATGATCTAGTTGTGAGTGGTTACACAGATGCAAGTTTTCAAACTGATATAAATGATTTTAGATTGCAATCTGGATATGTGTTTATTTTGAATGAGGGTACAGTAAGTTGAAAAAGTTTGAAGTAAGAGACTGTGGCAGATTCTACAATAGAAACTGAGTATATTGCATCGTCCGATGCAGCAAAGGAGGCAGTTTGGATAAAAAATAAAGTTCATTTCTGAACTAGGTGTGGTTCCAAGTATCGCTAACCCTGTTTGTTTGTATTGTGACAATAACAGGGCAATAACACAGGCCAAGGAACCTAGATCACACCACAAATCCAAACATATACTCAGACATTTTCATCTCATCAGAGAAATTATTGAGAGGGGAGACGTAAAGATTTGCGAGTACCTCACCGAAGACAATGTTGTGGATCCATTGACGAAAGCTCTTCCACAAGCAAAACATGATGGTCATGTTAGATCATTAGGCATTAGATGCATGTATGATTGGCCGTAGTGCAAGTGGGAGATGTTGGGGCATGTGCTCTAGGTCAATCCATAAATGTCTTTATGAATACTTTTAGTTAATAAAATAGAGGATTTCATTTGCTGTGTATTATAATTAATTTGCATGTTTTACATTATAATAAGATCCATGGGTATTTACAGAAATATCTTAAATGTCCCTAGTCGATCATTATACCGGGAACTATAATGAGTTAAGACTGGTGCGAGTCTTGATTGATGATCATATGATGATTATACATATAGGGATACGAATTAAGATCACGAGTACTTGTTAGGGAACAAAGTACTAGACCGACCCGCTATGAGAACATCACATGGATTAAGTCGGAGTTGTTTCTCATGATAGGTATATTTCTCAGTCCTCTGACTTGAGATTACCAGAGACTTCAACATTAGGAACACTGTGATTTGACACTATCAAACGTTGTCTTTAACCGGACGATTATAAAGGTTGTGATTGGTTACTATTTAAGCAATGTGATGAAGTTGTGTAATCAAGATATAATTTGTCCCTCTCATATAAAAAGAGATATCCAGTGGATCTCTCGATGTGTTAGACTGTTAAAAGGCCTAGTCTAAGTGAATTGATATTGATCAATGTCACTTGGATGTTTTCAGTCTACCTAAAGATCGAGACTAGTACGATTGAACATGTTGGATGACAATTCCATGCCTTATGTTTGATCAAAAGGATATCGTGTGACAAAAAGATGTTATATACACTATTGATTAGGTTGTATCAATTTGATATTCGTACGACTTGGGTAGTAATAATGTCTTGCTAGAGGCCGCTTATGACTTGTATACCAAAATGTGTTTTGGTACACTGGCAACGTTGTATGAGCCCTATTGGGTCGCACACTAATAATGGTTTTGCGAGATTTTAAGATGGTTTAGAAAAATGAATTTTATATGATAAAATTCATGACAGAAACGTCCTTGTGGTCTATTACACTTATACTTCTTTAATTAGGGGTATATGTGTAATTTACTTAACCGTCTATATACAAGGGTTGTATAAATAGACGCTTTAAGTTAGAACACACGTACGAAAGATTAAAAGGCCGAAACTCTATTTTCGTTTTAGAAATGACTTAAGGTTTTTGGTATGCTCTGGATCTTTTTGGAGAGAAATAAAAGGTTTGGTATTCTCTCGAAGCTAGCACTTCAAATCTCGACCGCCGTTCGTGTGTGGACTGCTGATAGAGGGCGTTCGTCGTTGGCAGCGCCTTAGAGATCGATTAACCTTCAGAAAGGTACATTGCGACTGAGGTATGATTAAGTTTTTCATGGTTTAAATGTTTTTAATGGAATTAGATTCGGATCCTGTTGGGGTTTTTGTCAAAATTGTTTTGTAATTTTCGTTGCGTATGAACCCAAAAACCCAACACTTTTGGGGCTAGCACTCCAAATTGTGATCACTATGCGTGTGTGGATTTCTGATAGAGGACGCGCGCTTGAATGTCATGAAAATTGAACAATGAGAGAAGGAAATCATAGATTAAGGTATGTTTTACTTTGTAGATCTAGTTTAATAAAACTTATTTTTGATCATATTGGGTTTTTCAAAAATTGTTTTGAATTTCCCGCTGCACATGAACTCCAAAACCCAACAATGGTAAAAATGTTATTTTCTCATTGATGAATGCCTAGTGTATTTAATATATGGTATTTAATCGCGAATTCTATATGTTGAGGTGTATCCTCAATTTTTTTCATAATCGTGGTTGTAAGTGTGTGACTGAAGGGCACAAATGAAATAAAATTGATTGGTTGCTCGAAAACTAGTAAAAAAAATGTTAAGTATCATGTAAGGGTTTTGCCTCGATTTATGTGCAAGTCGGGATCGATGGAAATAAAAAATGAGAATGAAGTTGGTATATGACTTTGCATCGAGTTACGTGTTAGTTGGCAATGGTCGAGGTTGAGATTAGGTCCAAATTGATGCGAATTTGCTATGAATGACAACGAAACTTGTCTAGGTGATTTATGTATGTCACTAATAAAGTTATGATTTTTGGGGTTTTTATTTGACCAAAACCTGTGTTATGAATGTTTTATGAAAATAGACTATTTTGTAGAGAGTTTGGCTTAATTTTTGTTCGATTTCTTTCCACAAAACTGTTGATCATCGCAAGACGGTTAGTTTGAGTCATGTTTTTGCGGTGGAAACAAGGTATTTAGCTCGGAATTTTGTAAATTCTCTGTTCAGGACATTTTCTCTCATTTCAATTTGAATTATCGAAACTCTTTGATTTCTTTCACGGGATTTTGATAAGAACTGGTAGCGATTGTTGAGAATTAATGTATTGGGTTAATTTGTAGAAATTTAGAATAAATCACACCACTGTGGGTTAAGGCTTCGATGAAGTGAATAGATGAAATTTAGTTGGTAATTGTTTTGATTATGTTTTTAGTTAAAAGTTGTTTACATCTGGATTATGGACAAATTGGATTATTGGTTTTTGCCTAAATCGACTCCATGGGATGTGAAAATATTTTTGAATGTGGTATTGAGTGATATCCAGGTGTTTGGTGTCGAGTTTTGATGATATAATTGCAAAAACACTGATTTGGAGAAGTTTTATTTGTGACAACTCGATTCCTACCACTAGGGCCGCTCGACCTAAACCATCCCCAAACCCTTCGAGATGACCCAACAAGTTTGGCAATGATGTAGTAAGCCTTAACTTGTAGAAATACTATAACACAATCTATGTATAGACTGCTAAGACATAATAAATGTGGAATAAAAGTCTTCTCAGTCTAATAGGTGTGAAATTAAAACGGAAAGTCTTACAAAAGTTAAACAACTAAAGTATGGGTTTGAAAAAGTCGACCCATGATAAAATCCCTTGTTTATTACATAAAATGTTCCAAAACCAAATAAATATAAATAATTAACCTCGCAAATGAGAAAAGAGTTTCTACCTTATGACCTTGCTCTTTCCTTTATCCTGAGTAGCAACCGAGGTACTTGGAGGGAGAAACGTAGTGGGGTGAGCAGTATTTCAATAAGCTTAGTAAAGCGGAAGTCTACTTTACCTTCAATCATCTAAGTAATACCTAATACGTAGTAACTAGCAGGAACAAGGTTATTGACCAATCTTACTATCATTTAGCGCATGAAAAAAATACTATAACAAGCATATTATATAATGCAAGATACAACAAAATAAATCCCGAACAAGATAGTTAACTTGATAACATTGATAGCATGTATGTTATAGAGTCAAGGAAGTGGAAACCCGATATAAAGTGTGTTATATGATAACCAACTAGCTTCAAAAGTATCGAAATATGACCCTGCCTCAATAGATTAGTGTCTAAGCATCATTATAATCCTATCTGCCAAAATGGACCTTTAAAAGTATCATATAATAGCAAAGGGAGATAATCGGTTGCCGCCGGTGTCATACTCAGAATTCCTAATCCTAGTTTATTTTCTTAATTAGGATCATTGACCTGTGACGTGGGACCCGCATTGAGATACATGCACTGACAAAGGCAATATAGCTAAGGTATATGTTAAATTTGTTGTGATGTATTTTTAGTGTATTATATATGTGTACACTACTTAGTCACTTCTACTTACGTTTAGATGTCAAGACATGAGCAAGAATGCACCTCTAGATGCATGTCAATGTGGGACCGGGGATAGAAAGTGATGTGGTAAGTTTAATTTAAAATTAGTGTGGCTTAAATAGCTAATTTAGGGTGACTATAGTCTCATTTGCATAAATGAAGCCTAAGTTAGCAAAATAAGATATTAATCATTGATGTTTCTCGAGATACATGTGGACATATCACTTGACAAATTGATTTACATTGTATGTTATCAAGGATGAAATAATGGAGATGTTGATATTGGCTTGAAATCCTAATACAATATGGTTTTGGTCTCCTAGTACAACTCTGATAGGTTTTGGTTTCCAAGTACAACTTTGATAGATTTTGGTCTCCTAGTACAACTCTGACCCCTAGTGCATATATAAGTTGGGTAGGCCATTAAATTGGTAATGTTTTCAAATGTTTTGATTAGTTGGTGGGAGTAAGAGAGCAAGAGGCTTGGCGTTGCTGTAATTTTCTGAATAAATGAAATCTTTATGTTCTTTGCCGTGGAAGTAGGCATATAGTCGAACCATACAATTCTCTATGTCGATCATGTGCATGTGTTGTTAGTTTTCTACATTTGTTCTAACAAACTAGTATTAGAGAGGTGAAGATCAGTGGCTTAATGAGATCTTGTGTTGTCGAAGATCGAAAATGACGAAGGCGCTCGATTGGATGTGTGATCGCAAGTTAAACTTGTAGTTGGGAGTAAGAATCAATGCTGCTAACATAAAGATTCTCAATTCATTATGATCAAAAGATCGATTCATTTTAAAAAGGTAAAAGATAAAAGTTTTTGTCTTTTAGTGATTGAGTTCTATTAAATTAATTGCAAGGTGAGATATTATCTCTTTGGAGGAGTGCGATAAGATAAAAAGAAAGAGATTTGCACTGTAGATTGCGTAGATCTGTGGACCTTCTCTAAGATTTGATCAACGGTTCAAATTTATTTACTCGATATCAAAGTCTTTTGTAGTTGGAATAGAGTTTCATTTCTAGCATTGTGATAGAGTGCTCTACTCAATAGTGGGTGCAAATAGTTGAGATGGCTGGAAAACACAATGATGATAAATTAGATGGGAAGAATGACTTCAACTTGTGGTGGATAAAAGCGCAAGCCACGTTAGTTCAAGAGGGGTTGCAGAAGGTGCTACTGGGAAAGAATGCATTGCTGACATCGTTAACAGAGGATGAGGAAGACGTGGCCATACACAAAGCACATAGTACAATATTTTTATGCTTGGGCGACAAAGTCTTGAGAGAAGTATCTGAAGAGACAACGGCTGCAGGATTGTGGTTGAAGTTGGAGAACTTGTACATGACACAATCAAACTCCAACAGGTTATATCTTATGAAACAACTACATTACTTGAGGATGATAAAAGGGAAGTCCATGAGAGAGCATGTTGATGAATTCAACAAAATAATCATGGCACTAAGAAATGTGGTATGCGAGTTTGGTGAAGAACAAGAAGCTACGTACCTGCTGTGTTCACTACCAGAATCCTTTAAGAGCTTTACTAATACAATATTGTTTAGTAATGATTCCTTATCTTTAGAAGATGTCAAGACTGCACTGAGTTTAAAGGAGTTGCAGTAGATGATGACATAAAATATAAGGTAATAATAGGGGAAGGATTGTCAATTAAGGGTAGATCTGAGCAAAGTGCTAGAGACCATAGAAGTAAATCCAGGAGCATAAAATTAAAGTCTTTCGAATGTCACCAAGAAATCCATTTTAGGAGAGATTGTATGGAGTGAAAAGGAAAGGGAAAGCAAAAGGCCAAAGATTCTAAAGATGCACTTCCAAAGGATGATAGAGTTAGTGTTCTTACAGTCAACATTGAACGTTCGAGAGACGAGTGAATATTAGATTCGAGGTGTTCTTATCACATATGTCCCAAGAAGAGTTGATTTACCACTTATAAGTCTATTGATGAAAGTAAAGTCTTGATAGGGAATAATGCTTGTGAGGATGTAGGAATCAGAACAGTTAGAATCTGAATGCATGATGGAATTGTGAGAATGTTGACAGACGTCAGACATGTTCCTAACCTGAGAAAGAATCTGATTTCCTTCATTTCGCTAGACTCCGTTGGTTGTTGTATGAAGATACAAAATGGAGTGATGACAATATCTAGAATTTATCTAGTATTGATTAAAGGGTTTAAAGTGAATGGCATTTACGTATTGAAAAGAAGTACCGTCTAAGTATTTTTGTAGAATAATCTTCGAAAACAAAGACAGATGTCACCAGGTTTATGGCATATGAGATTAAGTCATATGAGCGAGAGAGGATTGATAGTATCGAGCAAGCAAGGCTTATTGGTTAGGGAGAAAACATGTAAGCTTGATTTTTGTGAGCATTGTGTGATTGGAAAATAATGTAGAGTCAAGTTTAGTATTGCACTACATAAGAAAAAGTGTACTTTGGATTATATCCATTCAGACCTTTAGGGTCCTTCTCTAGTTCCATCTCTAGGGGTGGTATATATATGTTGACTTTCATAGATGACTTCTCAAAGAAAGCTTAGATATTCATCTTAAGGAAGAAAGATGAAATGTTTGAAAAATTGAAATAATGGAAAACTTTGATAGAGAAGCAGCTGGCGAGAAAGTCAAGCGGCTGAGAACTGATAATGTCCTTGAGTATTGCGGAGGAGAGATTAATAAGTTCTACAGTAATGAAGGGATTGTGAGACACTGCAGAACGAATGAATAGAACATTAATGGAGTGAACACGGTGCTTGCTTTCGATTACTACATTACCAAAGAAGTTTTGACTTGAAACTTTTAGCATAGCTTATTATTTGGTGAATCGGTCACTAACCGCAGCGATCGAATGTAAGACTTCTAAATGGGTATGGATAGAATTCCCATGAGATTATCAAATTTTGAGAATGTTTGGTTGTGCCGTGTATATTCATGTGAATGAAGGTAAACTTGAACCAAGATCAAGGAAGTGCATCGTTACGGGTTACGAGCATGGAGTGAAAGGATACGAGTTACGATGTCCCAACATGTAGAAGATTATGATAACTATGTATGTTATTTTTCATGAGGCAGCATTGTTAAGTCCTAAAAATGTGCAGAGTGTGCTAGAGCCATATCAAAAAGTTAAGGTTCAAGTGGAGTTTGAAGCTGATGATAGGAGAAACATGAAGAATAATGTTTTTGAGCAGCTGAGTGAAGGTGGAGCACAAGACACCAGTCAAATACTGGAGACACCAGTTGATGATCAGCCATATAATATTTTTAGGGATCGATTGAGGAGGAAGATAAAGCCTCCGGACATATACGGTCATGCGGATCTTGTTGCATTATCACTTAATGTAATAGATGAGGTTCAGTGTGTAGTTCCAGTTTTTAAGTTCAGACACTATTTGAGCTTAATTGGAGTTCAGAGATACTGAAGGCCCTCAAAGGGGGCATTTGTAGAGTGAGGTTTTAATGAAGGTTAGAGAATTCAAGCCAATGTGGAGATTTTTTTTATTGGCTTAAAGTCCTAATACAACATGGTTTTGGTCTCCTAGTATAACTCTGATAGTTCTTCATTTTCTAGTACAACTCTAATAGATTTTGGTCTCCTAGTACAACTTTAATAGATTTTGGTCTCCTAGTACAACTCTAACACCCTAGTACATATATAAGTAGGGTAGACAATTAAATTGGTAATGTGTTATAATATTTTGATTAGTTGGTGAACGTAAGAGAGTTTTAGGCTTGTTGTTGGTGTAATCTTCGGAATTAATAAAATCTCTATGTTCCATGCCGTGGAAGTAGGCATATAGCCAAACTACGTAATCTGTGTCGATCATGTGCGTGTGTTGTTTGTTTGCTGCGTTTGCTCTGACATGACGGTTAATAGATTGTGGTGTCATAATTGAGTCCATTAGATTGACCTAACGATAGGTGATATACATGAGATCAAAGGCTGTAAATACACCTTACCTTATATATAAAGGATTGAATGGAATGACATGCAAACACTTTTTTTATCCAAAGGAGAGAAATAAAGATCTAGATAAGGAGATCAAAGATTGTAAAAGGATTCTAGTGAATTTGAGAGGGATTGATCAAGTTGGTGATGTTTTACTACTAGGTAAGCTAGTGTACATGATCGTTTTGTAAAAGTTTGTTAAAAAGTTAGAGTCTTACTTCAGTTCAGGTTTTTTCTTGAATTTTAAGGGTAAATATAATCATTTCTGAAATTGGTTTATAGATTTGGATTCCTTACGAAAAAACAATAAATTCGCTATTGAGAAATCAAAATTTCAATTTGAATTAACAATGTTACAACATTTTGAAGTTGTAGGTGTTATTGATGTATTTTTAGCAAAAGCTATGAGTTTTGAGTTTCAACACCTAAGTTTTATAAATTTTGATTGTTTTGAGGATGATGATCAAGTTTGATTTGGGTATGTTTAAGGTGTATGAGGAGTATGGATGATTATGAAATTCGAGAATTTCATAAACTTGATTAGGCGACTAATTAAGTAATTTTGGATTTTATTTGGAGTGTAAGTATCTAAGGTGGGACCCACGCATTATGGACCAAAGATAATAATGTATATTTTATTTTTGTGTATTGTGTTCTTAGTTTGTGTATTATATGGTATTTTATCGTGAATTCGAGGGTGTTGAGGTATATCCTCAGTTTGTCATACTTGGGATTGCAATTGCATGTCTAAAATGCACAAGTGAAAATTAATTATTAGTTGCTCAAAAACTAATTCACCAAGTGTTAATGCTCACGTGAAAGTTTTGCCTCGGTTTGCATGCAAGTCGGGATTAATTGTATTGTAAAATGAGAACGAAGTTGGTGCGAGTCCTTACCTCGAGCTTTATATCGGTTAGCAGTGGTCGAAGTTGAGATTGGGTCCTAATTGGTGTAAGTTCGATTTAGTATGACAAGAGAATTGGTCCATAAGGGTTTAGTACGTCATGGATAAAGTTAAGATTTTTTGAGTTTTGGTGTGACCAAAACCAATATTATGGCGATTTATGAAGATAAACTATTTTGTCAATAATTTGGCTCGATTTGGTGAAACATCGAATGAAAAATGAGTGATGGAAGCCAAAACACGTTAAAATATAGATTTCAAGAATTAATACATAAAAAGAAATTAAGCTGCTGAAAAGCAGCTGAGGGTTTATATATAAATATATAAAAAGTCAAATGAAATCAATTTCATTAGAAACGTTCAACCGAACATTTCATTCCTTCGTTCCCTAACCCTCTCAACTCGGTCTTTCGCTATGCGATCTCCTTATGTTCGATTTTCACTCAAATATCTCTACAAAACTATAGAGCATCACATGACTGTCAGCTCGAGCTATGTTTCCATGATGAAAACGAGATATTTAGCCTAAAATTTGGTAAATACTCAATTCATGGGATTTTCCTCAATTTAATTTGAATTCTCACTATTTCTTAATTTCTTTTGCAAGGTTTTAATAAAATTTATTAGAGATTGTTGTGAATTTGTATATCGGATTGATTTGCGTGAATTTGTTATAAATCCCATTGGCTTGGGTTAGAGTTTTTATGATTGAATTAATGTGATTCAGTTGATAATTATTTTAGATATGTTTTTATAGTTGATATTGATTTACGTTAAGTTTCTGGATGAATCGATTATTGGTTTTTATCTAATTTGACTTCGCGGGCTGTGAAAATATCTTGATGTCCCTATCGAGGGATTATATGGTATATGTTGTTAGTTTTTGATGATTTAATAGCGAAAAATATTGATTTGGAGAAGTTTCGAATTCAAAATAAATAAAGTTTTCTTAGTTGACTGGCTACGTTGAAAAATTCATAACTTCACAGTTTGAATCGAATTTAAGTGTTCTTGGAGTCTATGGAAAGTAGGACATGATACTACAAGTTCCTTTTAGGTCATCATGACAAATATTAAGGTTTTCAAAGTTAAAAAGTTTCCCTAAGTTGGTTATATAGTTTAAAGCCAATTGAAACAGTTATATAAATAAATATTTTTGTAAATTAATTTCAAGCGTACTTTCGCCGCGATTTTCATTAGGTTTTTTTATTTGGTTTCACTTGAAGCTTGACCCATAATATAATTGGGTATGTAGGGAAGATATTAGAACCATTTTCAAGGTGATTTGAATTATATTAAGTTACATGAACTTAAGTGATGGTTTTGAGAAAAAGGCTCAGTAATGAGGTCCCGATTAGTTGGGAAGAGACAGTGAGTTGGGATATTTGGTTATTGTGTTATTTTTTTATTTAATTATATATTATTATTACACATCGATAGGAAGTGTATTCTTTGAGTCTGTTCGATATTTAACTTGTGAGATGTGACGAGTTAGAATAAGAATATATAATAAAAAAGGATAGACTTTGGAAACGATAAATGATTGTGATAAGATGTGAAATAGACTCAGAAAGTCTAAATTCACAAGGGTATTGCTAGTAGTTTGATATCAATATAAGTGATGGAAATATTCAGTTATAAAACCAATAAGAAATTGGCTGAGAAAGAAGTCTAGAGATTTAGGAACGTAAGTACTGAACATGAATTTCTTGAAGATCGAAAGTATTGAACTATGACAATTATAAAACGCTCCAGAAAGTGCTAAAATGGACTTAAATTAAGTCTCAAATGATTAAGAATCGTTTGGTAAAAAATGAAAAAAAATTAATGAATTTGAGATTTGTGGAAAACACAATATATGAAATATCTTGAGTTTTAGAATAAGGTCAATACCGATTGAATTACTAATTCAGAAAGACCTATTTTATGAAGCATTGTTGTAATTTATAGCCAATTGCGAGTTGCTTCTGAAAAATAGTCTTAACAAGAAAAAAAAGACACGTGGTTTTGAAAATAAAAATCTCAAGTTTGGACTTGGTAAATCAAAATGTAATTGTGATATAATCTCTCAAGTTGTCTGAGTCAGTTTCTATTAAAATATAATATTTTGAAGAAAAGTATTGTCTCCTTTCCAATGTGGAATAGAACTACGATTGAAAATAATCAAATGACTTCTTACTGAGTCTTTTGATTATTTATCACTCAAGTGCTTAATATAAAGTAACGTTGAGTATAATGGTTCTATAATTTATGTAAAGTGATGATAAAATGAATGGAAATACACGATTAGAAGAAATCTTTGTTAACATTTAATTAGGTATTATTACGAAACAATGATCAATGAAATTTTTAACTTGAAAATGAAAGGTGGAGTGATAAGATTAACATGTTAGAAGTTGAAATGGGGGAAAATGTTAAGAAAATAGCTAAATGAGAAGTCAGTAATTATAGTTATTTAATACTTTATTTTAGTATATTTGATTATTCAAAGTCTCTAAAATATATATTAATTACATTTATTGATCATTTTTCAGGTGAAACGGAGTACAAGGTTGAATTCGTGGCGGAAAAATACTCAAAATGAAGTATTTACATGTAGTGATCGGATGCTGGATAGTTTAACTTGAGTTACGTATTGCACAGTGGGTAAAGTAGGAGATAGCCTATTTAAAACAATTAGAATGCGCCATGTCAGCGCATATATTCTCTCAACTAATCTTACACTGCCACGTCAGCGGTTCTCATTACAGCAGCTGCCAAATGTCAACCTCTCACACCCCCAAACACGTCACCCATTGGTTCTTGACCAATCACGTGTTGCCACGTCAGTGGTTTCCATTCTCTCCTCCAATAAGAAACCGCCACGTGTGTCTCATAACACACATCACACCACCATTTCTTCTCCTTGCACAGCTGGTCTTCGATTTCCTCGAGATGCGTAACAACACTGTCTCCCAAAATATTAGCCGAGCCATGAACGATTTTCTTCTCCGCCTCCCGTGTGCCATGTGTCGCTCACTCACCACGGCACAACATCATCAGCAGGGGTCTCCACTAATCGGAAGATGCTACGTCAGCGCTCCCACAGGAAATGAACCAATGCGGTCTTGACACGTTGCCAGACACCATTTTTTAAGCCAAAAACAGGCCTACGATGTTCCTCGATGCACGAGTCACCTCCCCAACACCTAAAATTAGTTTCTCTCACCTCCCGAGACCAATTTTTAGTAGTTTTATATATTAGGAACTTAGGTTTTATTAATTTGATCATCGACTATTATTATTTTGTTATCGACTTTCTTCGACGATGATTTTTAGCTAATCAACTATTCACTTAGGTCAGAGAGGAAACAAGTCGGGATCATGGATTCATGACATATTATGTGAGATCTTTTATTTCATTATTTAATTTAGTTTAAATTATCCTATTTCATTGTTGTTGCTTTTAAGGATTATGCTTTTAGGTGGACAATCTGCAGTTATTTGGACCATTAATATCCATGTAAACAAGCTTTTGGACCAATAAAGTGACAAACACTCACTCGTTTGCGATCAAACCCTTTCGGTTATTGAGTGTGCAACAATTGAATCTAGGTTGAATTGGAAGCGGACGCGATCTGGTTATTTATGATTAGTGTTCCCGCAGACCCATATTAGTGTAGTTATAGCCTGTTCGCTTCATTGTCTTAGGTCGGATTAGCTACACTGGACTGGTTAATCCGGTGTTCACTTGGAGGATTAACTAGGCCACGGGATTAGCTAATGGGCAGGAGAGGGGACTAAACAAAACCACCAATTTTGGTGGGACTAACTAATCCCAAGTGGTTGGTTATTAGAGATTACTATTTTACCCCTCACATATTTACACTCTTCCTTCTCCATGGCATCTCTCTTTGAAGGTATGGTCATCTTCAATTCCTCTCAAATTCAGACCCAATCGACCCATCTCCAACATCAACCTCTACTCCTCTAGACGAAAACCTATTCTCTGATCTCACTCTCACCTCTCCATCTCCGCAATCGCCCCTTCGCCACACCTGCCGCCGCTGCCGCATTGACGCTCTCGCCGCCGGCCGAGATCCCATCTGGGTCCCGACAGATCTCGAGGAGGAAGAAGAAGGGCAGGTTCTTCAGAAGGAATTGAATCTAAGGTGCCCACAATTGAAAGCGAGGTTTGTGAGAGGAGTAGTGAAATACCCACTAATGAAATCGAAGTTCAAGAGATGGGTAGCGTCGAAAAATGACGAAAAAAGAGATGGTTAAGTTGCTAAGAGTGTGTCAAGTGAGGAGAAATTGGAGGGGATTAGGGGTGAGGTTATGAAGTAGATCGGGCGAATTCGAGGGCAGTTTCGGAGGTGTCTAAGTTGAGGAAGGAGGTGGCGAGGAAGAGGAGGAAGGCTGCGAAAAATGTGAATTTATCCGCGGTGAATTATAGGGAATTGGAGGAAGAGTTGGAGGAGGCATGTGAAGCCGAGGACTTTGAGAGAGCTAATAGAGTGAGTGAGAGGCTTTCAGAGGTGGAGAATGAGAGATGTAACTTATGAAAGGGTATTTTGGTACACGTACCATTACAACCACATTTACTCCCAGCCTTAAAACTCCCAACCGAACAAGATACACAAATGGGACTAAACCATCTAAACCCATGTGTTAGTCCCATCACAAACTAATCACATGACCTTAGGACTCCCTAAAATGTGAAGCGAACAGGCTATTAGTGTGTTAAACTCGATTAGCAGATGTCTAAGGTTATACATTAATTAGGGAAGTAGTTAGTGACTGATGTCCTGGCTATCGAGATTAGGGGAATGAGGAATTTCCGGCGGATGTCAATTTTCTATAGCTAATGCAGGACAATATAAATTAATGAATTTTTGGGAAAGATTGAAGACCACGATTGCCATTGAATCTTGATTTTGATTTGTGTAAATATAAACCTAGGTGTTACTTAGGTATTAATTAATTGTTTTCAAAATTAGTTTAGTTATTTTATTTATTTAGTTTAGTTAGATTAGTAAGTTAAATTAAAATTTATTTTTAAACCCCCGATTTTCCTTTTTTGTTGTTTTTAACCTAAGAAAGACTACCAATTTCTATGGGATCGACCCTTTGCCACTATTCTACAAAATAGTTTGTTTAGGAAACTTTACTTTATTGACGTGTTCAGCGCGCGTCACTAGGGTTAGCTATAAAAAAACATAACATAAGTATTTAGGTTAGAAAATGCAAAGTATCTAATAGTCACTTCTAACTAAATTAAGTTATGATGCTTATCACTATGACCGAAAATATAACAAATGAAGAGATAGATTTATTAATTGAGAATCAGTAAGTGATTTGTATAGGACGTCAGTATGAGCTCCTATGTTGCGAGAATTTTCATTTATAGGACTTAAAGGGTTGAAATAACATCCTTTAAGAATTTGACTAGTCATTAAGTTATTCATGAAAATCTTGGAGATTCTAATTCTTCTATCTATTCAATTGAATAATAACGAACAAGTGAAATCATCAAAAAACAAAATGATGATCAATAAGATACTTTGATATCTTACATAGTCAATCGAAAAGTTGGAAAAATTAGAGATAAAATGGAAACAACTTAAAACTATAACAAACAATTTAACTATTTGAGTATCAAAATTTTCTTTGTTTCGAACAAAGATTAATTAAGGAAAACTTCAAGTTATCAAAGGTTATAAGAAATCATATTATCCTTAGCTATGTATTTCGAAAAAAGAAGAGATATAAATTACCATTGTAAGTTAAGACTAAGGGGTTGTAAGTGGTTTAGGTGTTGATTGAAAGTTGTTATAAGTTTATAAAGGGAATAAGAACGAGATAAATGTGAAAATAGCTAAGATTGAAAAAAATGGAATCGAGTAGACTTTGTATCGTAATCACGATTCATTGACTTTGTATCGTAATCACGATTCATTCACAAGGTACAAGACTAGTGTGAGGGCCCCACCCATATTTGAATAAACGAATGATTTGTGTGGTTCGATATAAAAAGGCCTATGAGGTTTTATTTAAGTCAATTGAAAGCTTTAGTATAGGTAAATAAATGGTCAATAAATTCTCACATACGCATGAAAATGTAAATATCAAGTTAACCAGTCCCAACAATGCTTATGATATCTAATTATGAATTTGATAAAACCTAATGTATCTTCACAAGGATCTCACAAGGAATTGAACTCTAAAAGTTAAAAGTTTTGAACCAAAGTAATATACAACAAATATTAGTAATTACATTGTATATAGGTTCAAAGGTAGTGCTACACTGCATGATTAGTCAGTAGTGGAATTTGAAGCATCGGTTATATTAAATTAAAGTTAATGTAAGATATTTGTATGATGATGAAGATATAGATGAAGTGAAAAGAGAAGCACGTCTTATAACTCAGTTAGTCAGTACAATTTCTTTGGTTTGGAAATATTGAATAAATTATAGTATATTTGACTTGATATATTTGAAGAATTGAATGTTCTTCCATTGTAAATTTAATAAAAATAAAAAATATGTATTGAGTAGAGATTAAAAAGAGATAGCATATTTATAACTTGTATGAGATACAAGTTAAAAGTTATACTATGAGAGTATAATAAGGAAATATATCGATATCTCTGTAAAAAAGCTTATATCTACTTAATAGAAGGATAACTATCTCTATTAAAGTAATGAGGATAAAATGGTGGACAATAAATGGTTGAGATTGAGATGATGGAAATCTCAGTAGTTGGAGAAATGTAAAGCGGAATATGAGTACATTAATAAATATGGAAACTGGAGTTGACGCGCGCCGAACACGTCAATAAATAAAGTTCCTAAACCAACTATTTTGTAGAATAGCGGCAAAGGGTCGATCCCACAGAGACTGGTTCTTTCTTAGGTTTAAAACAACAAAAAAAGTAAAATTGGGGTTTTGAAATGAATTTTAATTTAATTCACTAATCTAACTAAAATAACTAAATAAATTAACTAAACTAATTTCTAAAATAAATAATTAATAATTATATATCACCTAAATCTCCAGTTCCACAAATCAGAGTCAAGATTCAATAACAATCATGGTCTCAATAAGTTATTAATTTAATTCTCCTAGATTAGCTATGGAAAATCGACAACCGCGTAAATTCCTAGTTCCCCTAATCTCGATAGCCAGGACGTCCGCCACTGACTACTTCCCTAATTAATGTATAACCCTAGACGTCCGCCAATCAGGTTTAATACACTAACCGCAGTAATTTGGATCTATGGGAACACTAATCCTAAATAACCGGGTCGCATCCGCTACCGATTTAATTTATATTCAATTGTTGTACATTCATCGACCGTAAGGGTTTTACGGCAACCGGGTGAATGTTTGTTACTGTATTGGTCTAAAAGCACAATTACACGGATGCTAATATTCCAAATAACAGACGATTATCAATCATAATAATTAAAATCAACAACAATGAATTAGGAGAAATTAAATTAATTAGATAATAAAAATAAAAGATCTCACATAATACGCTTTGAATCCATGACTCGACTTGCTTCCCTCGTCGACTTAGAAAGAGAAGTCGACTAGCGGGACATAGTCGCACAAAAATAACTACTAAAACTAAGCTAAACTATACTAATTATTCCTAATTAATAGGTGTTGAGAGATTGAGAGATGTTGAGAGATTGAGAGATGTTGAGAGATGTGTGTGGTATTGAGAGAAGGTGAAGCCTATTTATAGAGTTTCATGAGACCACTTTTTGAGGTGATTCGTGAGTCGAGGAGCATCGCATCGACGGTGTTTTTGGATCAAAAATCGGACTCTGCCACGTGTCGCGTTGTGATTTGCTGATTTTTCCTACGTGCGCCACGTGTCGCGCTGTGATTGGACCGAACAGCGCGTCTGAGCAGTGGGTGGGGTGACTCATCGGCCACGTGGCATGATGTGATTGGACCGAATCGTTTGTGTGAGGAATCCTGGCGAATCAAATCGCGCCACGTGGCATGGCGCTGGAGAAGAAATCGCGCGATTCTCGACCGAAAATCTGGGAGTCTGTGCGATGCGCATCTCGAGGCCGATCGGTGGGCAGCTGAAGCGAGGAGAAGAAATGCTTGTGTGACGTGTGTGCTTGAGCTGACGTGGCGGCACGTGATTGGTTGAGCGGATCTGTAGTCGCTGACGTGGCGCTCTCTGATTGGACCTTCCTGGCGATGAGTGTACGTCACTGTGTGCGTCACCGCCCACGTGTCGCGCTCTGATTGGACCGAACGGTCTACTCCAATGAAAATGCGCCACGTGTCATCCTTTGATTGGCTGGAACGCCCTGTCTGCTATTCGACACACCGCGCAACGCGTATTTCGAGGCAAACTGTCCGGTGTCCGATTACTACAAGTAAATACTCCATTTTGAGTATTTTTCCGCCACGAATTCAACCGCGCACTCCGTTTCACCTAAAAATGACCAGAAAATATTATTAAATATTTATTTTAAATACTTTTAATAATTAAATATACTAAAATATACTAATAAATATATAAAAATACGAACTTATCAAATACCCCCAAACTTAGGACTTTGCACGTCCCGAGCAAATGTGTAAATGACAACACAAACTAGACTCACTGACTCAACTAATCCTATACCCGACCCAAATTCATGGAGTTCCTTTGGTTTACATAGTCACCAAATTAACACGAAACTCAAAAATTTCAGAGTTATGATATGTCAAGTCTCGCAACTCAAACACAATTAAGATCTCATTTTCAAAACATAGACTCGGTCAATACAAAAGTCATCAACTAATCACAAGTTTTATTGGTCGCAAGTTCGTAATATTACTTAATATAGTGAAAGCACTCGAACTAAATCTTTTATTTGAGGAGTTTCACAACTTCCGCCTTTTTTTTTTTCAATATTATTTTCTTTTTCTTTTTTTTTTTTTTTTTTTTTTTTTTCTTTTTTTCAATTAATACGGTCCCTCGCTCCATTTCCCGTGGACCGATTTTCTCACTTTTTCCCACCACAAGTTTCCCCGCTCCATTTCCAAAGTGGAAACTTGTAGGACACTTTACACTAATAAAACTTCCCGTTAGTACTTCTCACTTTCACTATTATCAAGCAAATTCCCCAATGTGGTTTAAAATAATATAACTTGCGTAAATGTGACCGTTTACTCATTTTCGTTATCTAGCACTAAGTCCAACCATCATCTATGTCTCTAATCATGAAATCACAAGAATGCAGAGCTACGAACTTGATTAAATGTTTCTCCTAATTTTTTCTAAATTTCAAGTCAAAAAGGCAACTGTAATTTACTCATCCACAACCAAAGGCATGAACAAAGTTTCGGGTGACTCTAAAATAAATAAAACATACGAAATATATACATGAAAGTGTATCAATTCCTAATGATATGAGAATGGAATGTGAATGGATAAGAAATGAAAGAAATGATATAAAACTCCATCGTTACCATCCAATATCTGCATATAACCGCATATAAATAAAAAAGAATTAAACGATCTCACCTGCGGTCGTTCGAAAAATTCATCCAAAACAATCCTCAATCCCTAAAGCACCCCCAAACTTATTCCGAACCTTGTCCTCAAGGTTCAAAATAAGTCAAGAAGGTACACACATAGAAAACAAACAAGATGGTGAAAGAAAATGATACAAAGTCATGTAAAATACGAGAAAAAATGAAAAGAAACTAAATAATACTTAGCAAAGTTTGGGCCGCCTCCCAATAGCGCTTTTGGTTAAAGTCGTTAGCTCGACTTGGTCTGAGTCTCGTCAATCAATATAGATCAAGGCGTCGCCTGAAATGACCTCCACATCATGGCTCGGGAAATCTTCATAGAAGATCTTCAATCTGTGGCCGTTCACCTTAAACACTTTACCAGCCTCCATACTCGAATCTCCACCGCTCCGTGATCATACACCGCACTCACAATATATGGTCCCGTCCACCTCGATTTTCAGCTTTGCCGCGAAAATCTTAAGACGTGATCGAAATAAAAGTACTTTTCGACCAACACGAAAGATTTCCTAGAGAGATTGCTATCATGGAACGCTTTTTTTCTTTATAAATCCGTGCATTTTCATACGCGTCGTTCTCGATCTCCTCCAACTCTTGGAGAGTGAGCTTTCTCTCATTACCTCGCTTCATCGAGCTTCATATTAAACTGTTTCACGCCCAAGAAGATTTATGTTCGAGCTCGACCGGGCGGTGTGGCAAGCTTTTCCAAACACAATGCGATATGGGGACATCCCAATTGGCGTTTTAAACGCCGTTCGGTAAGCCTGATCGCATCATCAAGACGTGTACTCCAATCTCTACGAGTTGGATTTACCGTCTTTTCTAAGATGGATTTGATCTCTCTATTAGAGACCTCTGCCTGGCCACTCGTTTGGGGATGATATGCTGTAGAAGTCCGATGAGTGACATTATATCTCCTCAGAAGGTTTTCAACCATACGGTTGCAGAAGTGAGTGCCTCGATCACTGATCAGAGCACGTGGGGTACTAAATGTTGCGAAAATTCTCGATTTGAGGAATTCACATACCACTTTAGAATCATTAGTGCATGTAGCCTTAGCTTCCACCCACTTAGACACGTAGTCCACTGCCAAGAGTATGTAAACATTACCAAATGACATTGGAAATGGTCCCATAAAGTCTATACCCCATACATCAAATATCTCGCAAATATGAATCGGGGTAAGTGGCATTTGGTCTCGATGACTAAGGTTACCAGTTTTCCGACAGTTAGGACAAGTCTTGGTAAACATGTATGAATCATGAAAAATGGTGGGCCAAGTAAAACCCACTCTCAAGAACTTTCCTAGCGTCCGACGAGGACCGAAGTGGCCACCGCAGCGTAAGTATGACAAAAAGTCGTATGGAATGACTCTCACCCGAGGAACACAACGCCCGATAACCCTGGTCTGAGCAAAATTTCCATAAGTATGGGTCATCCCATACATAATATTTAGCATCACTCCTTAATTTATGCTTCTGAGCCTTCGAAAGGTAAGGAGATAACTCACCCGAAGTGATATAGTTCACCAAATCGGCGTACCAGGGGAGATCTTCCATAACGACATAAATGTGCTCGTCAGGGAAATCATCCATCAGAGGGGTAGGACTCTCAACATTTTTAATTCTCGCCGAGATGATCCGCAACTAGATTCTCTCGCACCACTTTTATCTTTGATTGTGATGTCAAACTCCTGTAGTAGGAGTATCCATCTAATGAGCCTAGGTTTGACATCCTTTTTGCTCATCAGGTACTTCAAGGCAGCATGATCAGAGTAAATGATAACCTTGGTACCCAAGAGATAAGGTCGAAACTTCTCAAGTGCGAAGATAACAAAGAAGGAGCTCCTTCTCAAAGTAGTGGTGTAGTTCATCCGAGCCGCGTCTAGAGTACGAGAAGCATAGTAAATGACATGTGAAGCTCTCCCGACTCTCTGTCCAAGACCGCACCCATCGCATAATCACTAGCATCACACATAATCTCAAATGGGAGCTCCCAATTAGGGCCCGAATCACAGGTGTGCTAGTAAGTGAGTGTTTCAAAGGCATCAAATGCACTCGACATGCTTTATCAAATTCAAAAGGTATGTCCTTTTGAAGTAGACGGCATAGAGGCCGTGCGATTTTTGAAAAGTCCTTGATGAAACGACGGTAAAAACCAGCGTGTCCAAGGAAAGATCGAATCCGCCGCACATTCGTAGAGTAGGGAAGTTTCTTGATAACATCAATTTTAGCTTGGTCTACCTCTACGCTCTAGCAGAGACAATGTGTCCCAAAATAAGACCTTGGTCTACCATAAAATGACACTTTTCATAGTTCGAACCAAGTTCTTCTCTATACACCGCGAGAACTTTTGTCGATTGTTGAGACAACTATCGAATGAATCACCGTAGACGGTGAAGTCATCCATGAAGACCTCAATGAAATGCTCAACAAAATCGAAAAGATACTCATCATACACCTTTGAAAGGTGGCGGGGGCATTGCATAACCCAAAGGGCATGCGCCGATAGGCAAAAGTGCCAAACGGACAAGTAAAAGTCGTCTTTTCCCGGTCTTCAGCGATACCGTATCCGATGAAAACCGGAATAACCGTCAAGACAACAAGAATGAGAACGACCAGCTAGTCTTTCCAACATCCGATCTATGAATGGTAGGGGAAAGTGATCCTTCCCGGTGGAAGCGTTTAATTTCAGTAGTCGATGCATACCCGCCATCCATTTTGAATACGGGTTGGAACCAACTCACCATGTGAATTGGTGATTACCGTGACCCCGTTTTCTTAGGAACCACATGGATAGGGCTTACCCATTTACTATCGAGATGGGGTAAATGACACCAAGCATCAAGGAGCTTCGCAAGATCTCCTTCTTCACTACATCCATCATGAGCGGATTGAGCCTCCTCTCGGGCCTTCCTCAGTAGGTTTCGACCCTTCTTCCATATATATATGATGCATGCAAGTGGAAGAGCTTAAACCTTTGATATCCGCTATGGTCCACCCAATAGCCTGTTTAAACTCCCTGAGTACTCAAGGAGCCTCTCTTCCTCTAAATGTGTAAGTTTGGTTGAGATGATCACAGGGAGTGTGTCATTCTCACCTAAAAACATGTACTTTAAGTGCTCAGTGTAACGGCTTCACCAAGCGTAGGAGCTTTAACCAAAGAGGGAGAAAGTTCGGAGTTAGAAGTAGGTAACTCCAAATAATGGACTCTCAAAGGGGGTTGAATTGAATCCAACTCGAAACAACATCTTCGATATCGCATCGAAGGTCGATCACTCGTGGATTTGAGTAGTGTCAAGATGATGCTCTAACACTACTTTAATTTTATCACCGCCACTCGTGAGTAAGGTCCGCTTCAACAAGTGGATCCACACCGTCCATGGTGCACACCACGAAGACACATCACGGGGTATCGCATCGCATCGTATATGTTAAACTTGATGACTTCACCATCAAACTCCATGGTAAGGGATCCATCATCAACATCTATCTTCGTCTTTCGCCGTTTTCAAAAACGGACGTCCAAGGAGTACCGATGAAGCATTAGGGAATGACTCCTCTTTCATATCAACCACATAGAAGTCGCAGGAAACACAAACTCGTTCACTCTGACTAGAACGTCTTCGAGAACACCGACAGTCCGACAACGGAACGGTGCCTCGCTAACCGAATGACAATTCCAGCCTCCTCTAATGGGCCTCGCATGCAATGTCTCATAAATGGATAATGGCATGACATTAATGGAAGCGCCAAGGTCACACATAGCCTTCTGAATGCTTACATCACCTATAACACAAGGTACTGAGAACATCCCAGGATCCTTGCATTTAGGAGGCAACTTCTTTTGTAGGATAGCCGTGACGGTTTCTCCCATTTGGACTTTTTCGTTGCCTTTCGCTTTCCCTTTGTTAGTGCATAGTTCTTTAAGAAACTTTGCATACCTAGGGACTTGCTTCAGAGCGTCGAGGAGTGGAATATTGATTTCCACTCGCCGAAAGGTCTCGAGAATTTCTTTCTCTTCCTCCTTTTTCTTATCTAAGACGAGACGTGTGGAAAAGGAGGTTTGACCTTAAAAGTGGGCGGTGCTTCCTTTGGAGTAGTTACCATCCGTTTAGGGGCAGACGGGGACTACTACCTCGCGTTCTTCCTCATTGGCCTGGTCATGGGAATTAGATGACCCATTTTGCCTTTTGGGTCCCTCCAACTCTCTACCACTACGGAGTGTAACTCGCAAGAAGCACTCGCGTTAGATTCGGTAAGGTTGCGAAGGCAACTTTCCTTTATCCTCGAGACGTCCAATCTGGCCGTGCATGTTGGTCCACTTGAACTTGAAGAGTTCGAACCGTCGAATTGAGTTCAATAAAGGATTTCTCGGTGGTAGCCCCGAATTGCTTCATTTCATTCATAATTTGGCTTTGTTGGCTCAAAGTGGCTTTAACCATATCCTCAAGTGAGGAGGAATTAGTGGAGGGTGTAGGCAACGGTTGACCTCTCGGGGATGAATGTCCGATAATTCGATTCTCGAGGCCCATAACCGAAGTTTGGGTTGTTCCCGGCCGTGGCATGATTATAGGTATTCCCGAACGGGACTCTAGTGGCCCTTGGAAATGATTACCCATGGCATTGACTCGCTCGATCATCATCAAAAAGTGTAGGACATTCATCGGTTACATGATTTGTGGGCACGAAACCACAAGCTTTGACTTGCACTTTACCAGAGGAGAGGAGACGTTCCATCATAGAGGCTAGGTTATCAATTTTCTCGGTCGTGGAACTCGAGACATTGCCTCGTAGTCGACTTCTGTAATAAAGTGGCATCGAGATCACCATAAAGGCGTGACTGTTGTGCGATGTCCTCATACAGTTGCTTCATTTGGGCTGGAGTTTTGTCACGAATGTGACCCCCACACGCATTATCAATCATGCGTCGTTCTATGGGCGACATGCCAACATAGAAGAATCGAACTATGGCCTTCTCAGATTGGCCATGCTGCGGGCAACTAGCAAGTAATCGCTTATAGCGATCCCAATATGCGCCGAATGATTCGCTCGGTTTCATTTTGATGCTGCATATATCCTTGATGAGCTGAGCAACTCTATCCTCAGGGAAATATTCATTCAAAAATGCGGTTGCCATATCATTCCAGGAATTAATGCAAACCACGGAAGGTAGAAAAGCCATTCCTGGCTTTATCTTTAAGGCAAAACGGAAAAGATCTGAGCTTAACCGTTTCCTCGTCCGCATTGGAGGGTTTCATTGACTTGCAGATAGAATGAAACTCCTTCAGGAAAGTGATAGGATCTTCATTCTCGCTACCATGGAAGGATGGTAGGAGATGGATGAACCCAGACCTCAACTCAAAGTTTCCGGCATTATCCGGATAGTTGATGCAGAGGGGTTGTTGCGCCAAAAGAGCTTGAAGCTCTTGATTGGCGTGACCCATGGTGATTTGGTGCAATGCAGCCATGTTCAGATGATTTTGGCCTTCCGTTGCCTAAGTTGGTTCTCTCTAGTCCACCTACGAAAAGTTCTCTCCGGTTCGGGGTCAAAAGGCAATAACGAGCCTGGCCGATTTGGTCCGAGTAAGGTGTGGTAGCATAAAAATAAAATAATAATAATAATAATAATAATAATAATAATAATAATAATAATAATAATAATAATAATAATAATAATAATAATAATAATAATACTCTAACTAACAAGTAAACTAATAAAGTAATAAAGAAAAAAAATAAAAATAAATAAATAAATAAAAAAAAAAAAAAATAAAAAAAATAAACGTAACAAACTGAAACAGTAACGTAATAAATTTTTTTTTTTTTTTTTTTTTTTTTTTTTTTTATTTATTTTATTTTTATTTTAAGAAACTAAACAAAAAAAAATAAAAAATAAAATTTTTTTTTTTTATTTTTATTTTTTTATTTTTTTATTTTTTTTATATTTATATATTTTTTTAGAAAATAAATAAATAAAAATAAACCAAAGAAAGAAAACACCAATCCCCGGCAACGGCGCCAAAAATTGACGCGCGCCGAACACGTCAATAAATAAAGTTCCTAAACCAACTATTTTGTAGAATGGTGGCAAAGGGTCGATCCTGAGAGACCGGTTCTTTCTTAGGTTTAAAACAACAAAAAAGTAAAATTGGGGTTTTGAAATGAATTTTAATTTAATTCACTAATCTAACTAAAATAACTAAATAAATTAACTAAACTAATTTCTAAAATAAATAATTAATAATTATATATCACCTAAATCTCCAGCCCACAAATCGTAGTCAAGATTCAATAACAATCATGGTCTCAATAAGTTATTAATTTAATTCTCCTAGATTAGCTATGGAAAATCGACAATCGCGTAAATTCCTAGTTCCCCTAATCTCGATAGCCAGGACGTCCGCCATCGACTACTTCCCTAATTAATGTATAACCCTAGACGTCCGCCAATCAAGTTTAATACACTAACCGCAAGTAATTTGAATCTATGGGAACACTAATCCTAAATAACCGGTCGAATCCGCTACCGATTTAATTTATATTCAATTGTTGTACATTCATCGACCTAAGGGTTTTACTAAGCAACCGAGTGAATGTTTGTTACCGTATTGGTCTAAAAGCACAATTACACGGATGCTAATATTCCAAATAATGATCGATTATCAATCATAATAATTAAAATCAACAACAATGAATTAGGAGAAATTAAATTAATTAGATAATAAAAATAAAAGATCTCACATAATACGCTTTGAATCCATGACTCGACTTGCTTCCCGTCGACTTAGGCGAGAAGTCGACTAGCCTGACATAGTCGCACAAAAATAACTACTAAAACTAAGCTAAACTATACTAATTATTCCTAATTAATAGGTGTTGAGAGATTGAGAGATGTTGAGAGATTGAGAGATGTTGAGAGATGTGTGGTATTGAGAGAAGGTGAAGCCTATTTATAGAGTTTCATGAGACCACTTTTTGAGGTGATTCGTGAGTCGAGGAGCATCGTACGGGTGTTTTTGGATCAAAAATCGGACTCTGCCACGTGTCGCGTTGTGATTTGCTGATTTTTCCTACGTGCGCCACGTGTCGCGCTGTGATTGGACCGAACAGCGCGTCTGAGCAGTGGGTGGGGTGACTCATCGGCCACGTGGCATGATGTGATTGGACCGAATCGTTTGTGTGAGGAATCCTGGCGAATCAAATCGCGCCACGTGGCATGGCGCTGGAGAAGAAATCGCGCGATTCTCGACCGAAAATCTGGGAGTCTGTGCGATGTGCATATCGAGGCCGATCGGTGGGCAGCTGAAGCGAGGAGAAGAAATGCTTGTGTGACGTGTGTGCTTGAGCTGACGTGGCGGCACGTGATTGGTTGAGCGGATCTGTAGTCGCTGACGTGGCGCTCTCTGATTGGACCTTCCTGGCGATGAGTGTACGTCACTGTGTGCGTCACCGCCCACGTGTCGCGCTCTGATTGGACCGAACGGTCTACTCCAATGAAAATGCGCCACGTGTCATCCTTTGATTGGCTGGAACGCCCTGTCTGCTATTCGACACACCGCGCAACGCGTATTTCGAGGCAAACTGTCCGGTGTCCGATTACTACTAGTAAATACTCCATTTTGAGTATTTTTCCGCCACGAATTCAACCGCGCACTCCGTTTCACCTAAAAATGACCAGAAAATATTATTAAATATTTATTTTAAATACTTTTAATAATTAAATATACTAAAATATACTAATAAATATATAAAAATACGAACTTATCAGGAGTAGTGATCAAGACAATATGGAAGAGATTGATAGTAAAATAAATGTAATGAGGTTCTTTGTGAACTTACGGATAGATAAAGATTTGACGAAGTTAGAGAAGTCATTAATTTTCTAATCAGTCAACAAAAATGTTAAGTGAATTGGCTGATGAGTTGGAATTGGTAACTGCTTTCTAGTCCAAGATATAAATGATATTATGAGTAGATAATAGGAGAATGAGTAAAAGTTGCACAATATGTCCGATTTCATTTTCTGATCGAGTTTGATTCGAGATCTCTTATCATGGGATGACAAATATAATTAAAGATTTATAGTCATGGGATGACTTGAATAATTTTAAAATTTTGTTGAGAAACGCTCGAATGTTGATGGATCTAATAGACATGCAACTCTACTTAGTATCTAATGTTGTGCTCAAATATTATTTGCACAACTTTATATATTTAGACTAATGATAGTCTAGAATTGATCGACCGACATTTCTAATAAAAAGATGATCCATGATGAAAAAGCAAACTGGGATGTCAATATCGAAGTTTGATGGATATGGAAAGAATTATCAATAGTTTGTGAAATTATATTCAGTTAAGAATGAAAAGATTTTATTGAAAATCAAGATCTGCTAGATCTGGCTAAATATTGATGCTTGAATGAGATTCAAGGCATGAAATGATTAGTGAAGAAAAGTAAAGTTATTAGATCTTCCACAAAAATGATTGTTTAGCTTGTCAGAAATTCACAAAATATCAGGATTGGTAGAGAAGTCATTATGACTTTTCAAAAAACCAAGAATTTGGAAATAAAAAGTTAAAATGTTTATGATCTCTATCACTGAGTTGTTGATTACAATGAAAGTGGTTGGGTCCACTTAACAGTTTCACTTTGGAAATGGTTTTTAAAAGTTCGAGTTAAAATAATTGCATATGAAAGATCATATTCTCATATATCTTTTGGTTCAGTATTCTGTAAGTTTAAATTTCGAGGAAATTTTTTTTAATTAGTTGTGAAGAATTCTGAAATCCGAGAATTTCATAAATTTGATTAGGCGACTAAGTAATTTTATATTTTATTTGGAGTTGAAGTATCTAAGATGAGATCCACGCATTATGAACCACATATCATAAGGTATATTTTATTTTTGTGTGTTGTGTGCTTAATGTGTATATTATATAGTATTTTGTCGCAAAGTTGGGGATGTTGAGGTATATCTTCAGTTTTTCATACTCGAGGTTGCAAGTGCGTGTCTAAAATGCATGAGTAAGAATTAATTAATAGTAGAAAAATAAATTAACCAAGTGTCAATCCTCACGTGTAGATTTTGCCTCGATTTGCATACTAGTTAGGATTATTGGTATTGTAAAATGAGAATGAGACTCATGCAAGACCTTACCTTGAGCTTTATGTCTGTTGGCAGTGGTCGAAGTTTATACTAGGGTCTAAATTGGTGTAAGTTTGGTTTAGTATGACAAGAGAATTTATCTATAAGGGTTCAGTATGTCGTGAAAAAAGTTAAGATTTTTAGGGTTTTGGTCACACCAAAACCAGTATTATGAAGATGGACTATTTCGTCGAGAATTTGGCTCGATTTGGTGAAACATCGGATCGAAAATGAGCACCAGAAGCCAAAACACATTAAAATAGAGATTTCAAGAATTAATAAATAAAAAAAATTAAACTACTAATAAGCAGCTGAGGGTTTATATATGAATATGTAAAAAATTAAATGAAATCAATTTAATTAGAAGCGTTCAATAAAATGTTTCGTTCTTTCATTCCCTAACCCTCTGAACTCGGTCTCTCGCTTTGCGATCTCCCTATGTTCGATTTTCACCTGGTTTCTCTCTTCGAAACTATAGAGCATCGCAAAACTGTCAACTCGAGCTAAGTTTCAGCGATGGAAACGAAGGATTCACCTGCAATTTCGTAAATGCATAATTTAGGGCATTTTCCTAATTTCAATTTGAATTCTTGTTATTTCTCGTTATTTTGTATGGTTTTAATATAAATTGGTAAAGGTTGTTATGAATTGGTATATTGGATTAATGTATGTCAATTTGGAATAAATCCAACTAGCGTGTGTTAGGGTTTTGATGAATTGAATTAATGTGATTCAGTTGGTAACTATTTTGAAGATGTTTTATGGTTGATATTAATTTACATTGAGTTTTTGGATGAATCAATTATTGGTTTTGATTTGTGGAAATATTTTGATGTTAGTATTGAAAGGTTTGTGTTGTTTTTTGTCGAGTTTCGATGATTTAATTGCAAAAATATATTGATTTGGAACATTTTTTCAATTTAAAATAAATAATTTTTTCTTAGTTTATAGGCCTTGTTGGAAAATTCATAACTTCTCTGTCGGTGATTCGATTCGAGTGTTCTTGGAGTCTATGAAAAGTAGGACATAAGTACTACAAGCTCTTTTTAGGTCATCATGAAAACTCTCGAGGTTTCAAGGATAAAAAGTTACCCCAAGTTGGCTAGTTTAAAGCCAGTTAAAACAGTTATATAAATTAATATTTTTGAAAATTGATCTCAAGCATTCTTTTGCCGCGGTTTTCATTGAGTTTCGTGATTTGGTTTAACTTGATGCTTGACCCATAATATAATTTGATACGCAGGGAAGGTATTGGAACAATTTTCAAGGTGATAGATGATCCGAGAACCTTGAAAATTATGCTAAAAGTTAGTTGGTTGTAAGTAAACCCTGTAGCGATCTCATTTATTAATGGAGTTTATATTTGTACCTGCATTTGTGTTTAGTCCATATTGTATCTTGGTCATGCATTCATGTCATTCCGAACGATTGCTTGTTAGTGCTATGGCTCACGAGCAAGACTTGGGCCTAGGTTTCTTTACCTAAAGACTAGAACATAGAAGACCTAAGGCACGCAAGTTTTTCGGCGAGCATGCATTGATGGAAAAAGATGTGGTTGCAATGTGGTTGGTTATTTTCCTAAGCTAGTAGTAGTTGTATTTAGCATCTATTTTCCTAAATTTAGTAGTAGATGTGTGTGATGGCCTCAGTTCCCACAAACTGGGTCCCGCTTGGCCTAGACCTACGTGGACCCCCCGGTCAACCCCCGAAAGGTCAACGCAAGCCTAGTCAGCCGCTCTTTTTTTAGTATTATTTGATCATTTATTAGAGTTATCAAGATTCACATGTCTTAATTTAGTGTGGTGCAGCGGAAGCAGTGAAATAATTAAAGCAACTAATTTTAAACAATTTAATGTCGGGACAAGCCTAAATGTGGAAATTCTGCAAAAGTAATCTCATGTATATCACGTGACAAAATAAAATTATATACATTTATCATGTGTTTCTTTAAATCCCATAACCCAAAAGTATACAAACATTAGTATATAGTTCATAATTATATACAAAACAACAAAATAACTTATAACGTTAAAGAAAGGAAGCTGACTCTGAAAGTACTTTAGAGGTACTCCCCAAGTACGGGCTCTTTTCCCTTACTACTCGAGGGACCCACAATTGTTACAAAAAACAAAGACAATTCTAGTGAGTAAAGCTAGTGGAGTCTCAATAGTATTTCATGAATTTCAATAAATAAGCTAGAAGATCATGCAGGAATGTAAATAAATATGAAATAAAGTAAGTGCATGATAAATAGGCTAAAGAGTCCGCGAGTTCAAAACGGAGAATAGTCCATTGGGGTGTAGACGGTAGACCCAAACACCGCACCCGCCACTACACTCAAAGATCCATCAAATACAAGGGTGTAAACGATAACAACTCAAACACCGCACCCGTGAGTACCTTCCTGATACACTTAGATGTCGAGACACTCGAATAATGAGAATGGCAATTCAATCGAGTTTAATTCAAGAATTTATCCTAAAAGAAAAGGTAATGAAGTCAAATTAAACATCATACTATTTTTCTTACAAAGAAATAAGTGAAATGAATTACTAGGGAGGCCCCTGCTGGTTTACTTACCTTAAAATGCAATAAAAGTCGGGCTAAAATGGCTCCTACACGCCTCGCAACATTCTTTTGATACCTACCACTCGTCTCCTAAATCCCTGGTATATCATTTAGAGTTTTTGTTTTATGTGTGTTAAAGCTCATTGAGTTGCATTTACAATCATTATGTCTCATATAGTTCAATTTGTAGTTGGCTTGACTATTTATAACTTAAACACTCTATTGTGCTCTTGGTATTAGCTACTAATGGTTGTTATCGTGTGAGTAATGTAATTTGACATATTGATGCTTAACAATCCCACAAAGAGTCCTACAAATCATTCCAAGTCAACTTGGTGTTTAATGGTTCTTTTTTATTATCTTAAGTCCTCATCGGGTATTTATCTCGGTAAAAGTACTCAGGCTTGCTAAACATTGTTCAACACACTTTATCTATTATTTTTAGATGTTATTGATCTAATTAGGATCATTAGAACTCATTTCAAGTTTGTGTACAATGATACTTTGCAAAACAACCCTTTAGGGACCTTTAAATAAATACTATGAAAGTTAGTTTTTCTTTAATTTGGAAAATAGCTTAAGACATAATAGAGATTTCTAAAATTCTCAAGTTTGGTTCCATGAAGTCTATTAACTTAAAACCAAGTTTGTTAAGTGGTAAAATCTTATTAATATAATCAAAAACCAAATTTGAGACTCTAAGTAATACTTTAAGTCCTTATTTGAAATTGTTGATCTTTTATTCAAAGCATGACTTGAAAAATGAGTTAGAAATGCCAGAAAATCATGAAACTTAGGGAAAACTTTACTATTACCCAATAACATGTTTGGAAAATTTTGGTTTAATTCCAATATCATTTGATGCCCTGAACACCTTAAGTAAAAATTAGCTCATTAAGTAAATAAATTTCGCTTATTTCAAAACCCATTTGGAAAACTATTCAAAACAAAGAGAAATAACTTAAAATTCATGAAGAACCTTATTTATATTATTTCAAGTCATTCTAGAATTTTCGGTCATTTTTAGACTAGTGGAAACTCCAGGAAGAGGTCTCAACACCCAAACACTTAAAAAAGAATATTTTTATGGATAAACCTTATATTTCAATCCATCTTCGAAAAATAAAATTATTTAGTTTTTGTAAATAATTATTCAAGATATTGGCTCTCTATCTTATCTTTCTAATGATATAAATAATGTCAAAAATGAAGTTAAAACAAGAAAGTTACGCTTATTTTACCAAGACTACGCTTTGAGTGCTGCCAATGCGAGACAGTGCACAGACTTGGGAAAAATCTAATTCGCCCCTCAATTTTTCTTTTTTTCCCATGAAACCTTGTAAAACCATTTAGGTCACTTCAAAACATGACAATCTAGGCCTAACTCATTCATCAACATCAAAGTACATCATCAACAAATATCAATTTGATGTTGGTCTCAAAAAAGATATTCAAAAACTCAAAAACTTCAAGAACTTTAACATCATTGTCATGAACCCAATTATACTTGATCTTTTCTAGCATTCAAGTCCACTATAAATAATGATTAAGAGTGCAAAA
This sequence comes from Stephania yunnanensis, assembly GCA_039657365.1. Lineage (NCBI taxonomy): Eukaryota > Viridiplantae > Streptophyta > Magnoliopsida > Ranunculales > Menispermaceae > Stephania > Stephania yunnanensis. The sequence continues at coordinate 8,026,551 of CM077585.1, forward strand.
ATATGAATTTTTAAGATAATTTTGACAATAATTCCTCCTCATATGTTTATGTGCACAAAACCCCAAATTAGATCAAAATTTGGCATAAACAAGAAAGAAAACAAATTGAAACTAAACAACAATATTTGAATTGCCAAGCTAACGTGAATATCAAAATTGAACATCATTTCAAGAGTAGAACAAACAAAAAAATCCCATAATGTCAAAGCATTCACAAAGAAATCTCAATTTGTCAAACTTAGAACAATGAAAAGAAAGTAAATGTGCATACCCTAGTTGTTCTCTTGTTCTTGCTTGTTTCTCTTTGTAGAGATTTAGTCATAGAAGCCTTCGATCCTCTATGGATAGCACTTCATGTACAAACCCTTCTTCTCTTCTTTGTTCAATGTTCTTTTTTTTGCACATTGTAGAGAAGAAACCCCATTTATAGCTCATGTCTTTTATTTTTCACCATTTGATCACTTTGGATGTTGATCTCTAGACAAATCTAAAGTTTTTTATCTCTTCTCAACACTAATCTTGATGCCCACTAATTTATCATAGGATTCCTAATAGTCACTAAAATATTTTTGTTGAACATGTGCTCATGAAATAATCTCATACTTAAGCTTTATAGTGACATTTTTCGTAACTTAGCTTAAGTCTCAATAATACTTGACTTAGGTTATTTTTATTAGCTTAGGAGATTAATAAACCTTAGGTTCATGATATATTTCATGCCTTATAAGTCATGAGCTAACCTAACTTATTAAGATTTTCTCCTATAAATAAATCCCAAGTCTAGTCAAGATACTGACTTATCAAATACAACCACATGTCACATGCATCTCGAAGAGTCTCACTCGCAAAATCAAAGAAATAAAATAAATAACTAGTGTATTTTAGATAGATAGATAATACAAGAAATCAAACGTAAATAAATATTTCAAGCCATTACAATGCAGATAACTGAGCTGGTGCATTTGGCTTGGAAATATACTCCGACACATGGCCTTTGCATCTTATGAACTCCTAGTACCGTTTATGTACTATATTTGGAAATCAACGTCTGAGTATAGTTAGGAAACAGTAACTGACGGGATTCACGTTGTTATTTATATTACTTATTATTTAGAAATGCAATTACATGTCTCCATGTGTTTAGACCAACATTTGCAGGAGTACAGAGCAGTGTAGGAGTTTACTTACCTGACATCTTCAAGTTGTTTTTGATGATGTCAAATTTTTAGTGAAGACAAGGAGGAACAGATAAGACTCGATGATTGTGCTGATTGTTTTTGAATTTAAAAGTTTTAATTCTTGTTGTAATTTATATATATATTGTTTTGGGTTTTAAGGTGAATGTAGGTTGTGAAATACTCTCGAACATGTTATGAAAGTTTCTTAAGTTAGTTTCAATGATTTAAATTAAGAAATATTGTGAAATGCACGGGTTTTTGAGTTCTTCTAGGCTTCTCCCATTCTGTTGTATATTAGGTAAGTTTTTTGGCATATCACTTTTAAGGGCTACTGAAGTTTTTAAAATACGAAATATTAATCCATATGATTTTTTAATTTGCTTTAATTAATTAAAACAAGTATTAAGTTTCGTTGAGGATATAAATTTAGTTTTAGAGCTTTGCTAAGGATTAAATTGGAACGTATTTTAAGGCATATAGTTAATTGTATGGTTTAGTTGTCTAAACAGAGTAATTAAGTTAAGTCAGGAATTAATGAGACGGGTCCTAACAATCATAAAAATGCAAAGTTGAATTTTTAGTAAGGTGTTCATGTGTTGTTCGTGTCAAATAGTTAATGTACTCGAGTTACCAATCCCAAAAGGGTGTAGTAGTGGTAAATACGAGGTCGAACCAATAGGACTTAGGTTTTACTCTGAGTTAACTACAAAAGAAAAAATATTAGGTTTTTTTATAGATTTAAAGAAAGCAATTAATTAACTAACTAAAACTACTTAGAAATTAAAACTTTTTAAAGAAGAATTCGATTTTAGAAAATTCTTAGGTCTACGGTTCTACATATCCAAATCAAAGTTTAATAACATGTCATGGTCCTTTATCTTTTCAAAAGATTATTAATTTAATTCCTCCAAAATTAGCCATAGGAAATCGACATCCGCCAGAAATCCCTAATTACCCTAGTCTTGAAAGATAAATGTCTGCCACTAACTACTTCTCTAATTAACACACAACCTTAGACATATGCCAATCATGTTTAATTCATAAATTGCATAAAAATTTATAGGAATACTAATCTTAAATAATCGGATCGCATTCGCTTCCAATTTGACCAAGATTTATTTATTGCACACTCGAAATCTGAAAGGCTTTGACTGCAAACGAGTGAGTGAGTGTCACTTGTCTTGTCTAATTGTACAATTATGGATATTAAAGTCCTGATTAACTATAGGCCTTCCACTTAAAAGCTTGCACTGGCCATAATAAATACCCTAAGTTTGCACCATAATAATAAAATCAACAACAAATAAAATAGAAGGAATTAAAAAAATTAAATAAATCTCACATGACAAAGCTATGAACCATGAATCTAGACTTGCTTCACTTCTAACCTAGGACAAGATTGCTTAGCTGGGCATCGTCTTGACAAACTTCATTAAACATAATAAGAGAAAAGAGAGATTAATTGGTTGAAAGAAGAAAAGATACTACAATAAACCCTAAAGTACATATAAATAAAACCTTTAATTTTGGTCTCCGGAAAAGAGAGAGAAACCATATTTCGCAGGTTGGTGTTTCATCCGCCTTGGATAATTTGATGGGTGTGGTTAGTTGTTTGATGGAATCTAGGAAGTGTGGCACGCTCAGGTTGGTCATTTTGTTGTCATTGTGGATGTGGTGAGCCATGATTGGCTATGAAGTTACTGTGTTGATGAGGTGGACAAACTCGGAGGTGATATGTAGCTAGCTGGAACAAGGGAAGGAACGCTCAATGAATTGTCAAGTTTTTGGGATTCTACACTACCACGCATCTCGAGGAAGATCGAAGGCTCCAATGCGAAGAGAACATATATAAGAGAGAACGCAAAAATTTAGGAGTTGGTGCGTCACGGATCTCGAGGCAAATCAAGTCCTTTCTTTTTCATCTTTTTCGATTTTGGTGTGCGAATCTCGAGGCAAGACAAATGGTTGCTGGAACAATGTGTGAGAACCGTGTTTCTATCGTGCATCACTCAATGTTGCTCCCCTCTTGATCATTTCACAGTGCGTCACTCGGTGTTGCTCCCCTCTTGATCAATTCACAATCCTTGAAAAACCCAAACGTATTTCGAACCTTGACCCCAAGGCTCAAAATAACTCAGGAAGCTCACATAGAAACAAATAAGAGGGTGAAAGAACATGATAGATATAGAATTAAATAAATGATACGAGTTCATGCATAATAGTAAGAGTACTAAAACAAAGAAATTAAAATAAATAAATTAAAATTTCGATTGCCACCTAATAACACCTTTATTTACAGTCCTTAGATCGACTTAGTCTGAGTTTGTTAATCAGTATAGATTGATTATGCAAGTGACATGCCCTCCACATTATGACATGGGAACTCTTCATAAAAGTTGTTGAATATATGGCCATTCACTTTGAAAGCATTACCACCCTCCAAACTCTTAATATCCACTGCACCATGATCATACATCGTAATCACCACATACATTCCTATCTATCTTGATCTTAGTTTACCTGCAAAAATCTTTAGATGAGATTGAGATAAAAGAACTTTTTGCCAACATAAAATGATTTTCTGGAACTATTGCGATCTTTTAGTCTTTTCTTTATAAATTCGTGCATTTTCTTTCATGATTTCCTCCAATTCTTGGTGAGTAAGCTTTCATTTTTTTTCTTATTTCATCGAGGCTAATACTAAGCTATTTCACAACCCAATAGGATTTATGTTCAAGCTCAACTGGCAAGTAGGACACTTTTCTAAAGACAAGGCGGTAGGGTGACATTTCAATAGGGGTTTTAAACGTCGTTAGGTAAGCCTAAACAACATCATTAAGACGTGTGCTCCTATCTTTTCAAGTAAGAGTCACCGTCTTTTCCATTATTGATTTGATCTCCGTATTAGAGATCTATGCTTGACAACTCTTTTTGGGATAATACATAGTAGACATTGCATGAGTGACATTATACTTTCTCAAATGACTTTCAACCATATGAATGCAGAACTGAGTGCCTCTAACACTGATTATGGCATGTGGGGTGCCAAATTTAGTAAAAGTCCTTGATTTTGGGAATTCACATACCACTTTTAAATCATTAGTGTGGTAGCTTTAGCTTTTACCGATTTAAGCACGTTGTCCACTGCTAAAAATATGTAAACATTAACTAATGACGATGGAAATGGTCCCATGAAATCAATACCCAACACATCAAATATTTCACGGATATGGATTGGAGTAAGTGGCATTTGGTTCCAATGCCCGAAGTGGCCACCGCAGCATAAGTGTGGTAGAATTCCAAGATGGAATGACTCTTAGTGTGAGAAACACAACGCCTGAGAACTTGGTTAGAGCATAATTTTCATAAGTACAGGTAATCCTATACATAATATTTTGCATCGCTCCAAGCTTTATTCTTTTTGGGCTTTAGAAATGTGAGGGGAAGTTCACATGAACTGATGTAGTTCACCAAATCTGCGGAAGATCTTCTATAATAGCATAAATGTGTTCATCAGGGAAATCATCCTTAAGAGGAGGAGGACATTTACCTTTTCCTAATCTTGCTGAAATAGTCCGCGATTAGATTCTCTGCATCACTATTAGCTTTAATTGTGATGTCAAACTCCTATAGTAGGAATATCCATCTAATAAGCCTAGGCTTAGCATCCTTTTTACTTATAAAGTACTTAAAGGCTGCGTGATCAGAGTAGATAATCACTTTGGTTCCCAACATATAAGGTCGAAACTTCTTAAGTGCGAAGATAACGACTATGAGTTCTTTCTCAGTAATGTTGTAGTTCATCTGACTAGCATCTAGACTGGGAGAAGCATAATAAATCACATGTGAAGCTCTTCCAACTCTCTATCCTAAGACTGCACCCACTACATGATTGCTAACATTACACATAATTTCAAATGAAAGCACCCAATTGGGGGCTTGAATCACTGTTGTGCTAGTATGTGAGTCTTTAAGTGCATCAAACGCATTATTACATGCCTTGTCAAACTCAAAAAACACGTCTTTTTGGTGTAGATGGCATAGGGGTTGTGCGTGTTTTTCAAAAGTCCTTGATGAAACATCGATAAAAACTAGCATGACCAAGTAAAGATCTAATCTCTTGCACATTCATAGGGAAGATTACTTTCTTAATAACATCAATTTTAGCTTGATTGACTTCTACGCCATTCGGTGAGACAATATGTCCCAAAATAAAACCCTAGTCCATCATAAAATGATATTTTTCATAGTTTAGAACCAAGTTCTTTTCGATACACTTACTGAGCACCTTAGATAGATTCATGAGACAACTATCGAATGAATCACCATAAATAGTAAAGTAATCCATTAATACTTAATACTTCCATGAAATGCTTAACAAAATATAAAAAGACACCCACCATGCACATTTGAAAGGTACTTGGCAGGTGCGTTGCATAACCCAAAGAGTATGCGTTGATAGACAAAAGTGCCCAACGGATAAGTAAAAGTCGTATTTTCCTGGTCTTTAAGTGCTACTGGTATCTGGTGAAATCGAAGTAACCATCAAGATAATAGTAATGAGAACAACTAGCTAATCTATCTAACATCTGATCAATGAATGGAAGAGGGAAGTGGTATTTTTTAGTGGAAGCATTCAGCTTCCTATAGTCATTACCTACTCGCCATCCACTCAGAATACGGATTGAAACCAACTCACCATGTGAATTGGTGACTACTATGACTCTCATTTTCTTAGGAACCACTTGGACATGACTTACCTATTTACTATCAGAGATTGGGTAAATCATGCCAACATCAAGGAGATTCAGTATCTCTTTCTTTACGACATCCATCATAGGTGAATTGAGCCTCCTCTTGGATTTTTTTGTAAGTCTTGCTCTTTCTTCCATATGTATATAATGCATGCAAGTGTAAGGAAACCTTTTATATTCTCTATAGTCCAACCAATAGTTCATTTAAAATCTTGGAGTACTCGCATTAGTCTCTCCTCATCCAATTGTGTGAGTTTGGCTAGGATGATCACAGGGAGTGTGTCATTCTCACCCAAAAACAAGTACTTTAGGTACTCAGGTAGTGGCTTCAGCTTAAGTGCAGGAGCTTTAACTGGGAATGGGGGAGTTAGGAGTCACTAGTAGGCAACTCTAAATAACAGACATTTGGGGGCAGGGATTGAAATGAATCTAACTTATAAATAGTATCCTCTGCATTAATATTGAGGGTTAGAACACTGTTGTGGGTATGAGTAGTGTCAAGAAGATTCTCTTACATCAATGCCACTCATAAGCAAGGTCTACTCAATGAGTAGATTCATACTATCCATGCGATACGCTACGAAGGACGAATCACTAGGGTATCACGTTTCGTTGTAGATGTTAAACTTAATGACTTCACCATCGAACTCCACGGTTAGAGATCCATAATCCACATCTATCATTGTCTTTTCCATCTTTAGGGACGTGCGTCTAAGTAGCACTGATGAAGCATTAGGGAATGGTTCCTCTTTCGTATCCACTACGTAGGAATCAATAGGAAAGACAAACTCATTTACTCAGACTAGAACATCTTCAAGGACATCAACAAGTCTGACAACTGAATGATCTGCTAACTGAATGACAATACCAGTTTTCTCTAGTGGGTATGCAGTCAATGTCTTATAAATAGATAGTGGCATGCGTTAATGGAAGTGCCAAGGTCGAACATAGCTCTCTAAATATTTAGATCACCTATAACACAAGGCATCGAGAACATCTCAGGATCCTTGCATTTAGGGGGCAAATTCTATTATAGAATAGCCGAGACATTTTCTCCCTTTTCGACTTTTTTTGTTTCCTTTTATTTTCTATTTGTTGGTGCATAGTTCCTTAAGAAACCTTGCATACCTAGGGACTTGATTCAGAGCATTGAGCAATACAATATTTATTTTCACTCGCCGAAAGGTCTCGAAATTTTTTTTTTCATTTCATCGTTTTCCTATCTAAGATAAGTTGTTATGGAAAACAAGGTCTTACCTTAAAAGTAGGCGATGCTTTCTTTTGAGCAGTTGTCGTTTGTTTAGGAGCAGATGGAGTCAGTACTAATTCATGCTCTTCCTTATTTGTCTAGTCTTTGCATTAGATGGCCCAATGTTCTTTTTGGATCCTTCAAACTCTTTGCCATTTTTGAGTGTAACGTCATTAGCACTCGTATTAAGGTTTGGGTAAGGTTGTGAAGGTAACTTTCCTTTATCGTTGATATGTCCTAATTGTTATGCAATTTAGCCCATTTGAATCTCAAGGATGTGGACTGTCACATTGGTATCATAGATGTATTTATCAGTGTTAGCCTTGGATTAAGAAATATCTTTCGCGAATTAAGCAATATCTCTCAAGAATTAGAGTTTTCATTATATCCTCAAGTAAGGAGTTATTGGAAGGTGTAGACAATGGTTGAGCTTTGGGGATAAAGGTTTGGTAGTTATGATTTTGAGCCTTATAACTGAAGTTTGGGTTGTTCCTCACTGTGACGTAATTATAGGTGTTACCGAATGAGTCTCTAGGTGGTCCCTGGAATTGATTACCCTTGGTATTGGCTTGTTGATCGTCCTAAAAAAGAATAGAACATTCATTAGTTGTATGATTTGTCGACGCGTAGAAACCACAAGCCTGGACTTGCACTTTGCCAAAGGTGAGGATGCATTCCATCATTGAGGTTATTTGGTCAATTTTACGGTCAATTGAATTTGAAACTGCTCCTGCAGTAAGACTTTGGTACCTAGTATTGTCAAGATCTCTATAAAGGCATGATTGTGGTGCGATGTCCTCATATAATTGCTTCATCTGAGCTGATGTGACCTCCACATGTATTGTCAATCATGCGCCTCTCTTTGGGCATCATGCTACATAGAAGAAATGGACTATGGACTTCTCTGTCTGGCCATGTTTCGAACAACTGGTAATCAATCTATAAAAACGGTCCTAATATGCACCAAATGATAATCCCATTTTCATTTTGATGTTGCATATGTCCTTAATGAACTGAGCAACTCTATCATCAGGAAAATGCTTTTCTAAAAACTAATTTGTCATCTTTTTCTAGGAGTTTATGCAACCAGGTGGAAGATAGAAAAGCCAATAATTGGCTTTATCTTTAAGACAAAACGTAAAAGACCTAAGCTTAATCATGTCCTCATCTGCTGTAGAGGGTTTCATGTTCTTACAGTTAGTTTGAAATTCGTTCGAAAAAGTGACAGGGTCCTTATTCTATCTTTATGAAAGGAAGGTAGGAGATGGATAAACCTAGACCTCAACTCGAATTCTCTCAAATTCTCCAGATAATTAATGCAGAGGGGTTATTATGCTAGAAGAACTTGAAGGTCTCAATTAGCGTGCCCCATAGTGAATTGGGAATTCTCAACTTGCCCCATATTTAAAGGATTTTGGCCTTATTAATTCTTAAGCTAGGGTTCTCTATTCAACCTTTGCAATGTTCTATCGGGTTTAGGATCGAAAGGCAACAATTAACTGACCGGTTTTGACTGAGTGAGTCTGAGGATCATAAAACTAAGAAAAAGAAAAGGAAACTAAACTACACTCAAAATAAAGGACTAGATCCACAAAACAACCCCCAAATTTGTTCACGTGTCGTTCATGACAAATATAACCTATACTCGAGTTACCAATCCTGCAAGGGTGTAGTAGTGGTAAATACGGGGTGAGATCTGTAAGACTTAGGTATACTCTAATATAAATGAAAAGGGAAATTTTTTGGATTTTTTTACAGATTTTTAAGAAAGCAATTAGTTAACTAATTAAAATTACTTAAAAATTAAAACTTTGCAAAGGTGAATTCAATTTGAGAGAATACCTAGGTCTACGGTTCCACAAACCATAATCTAAGTTCAATATCATGTCATGATCTTTAATCTTTCCAAAATATTATTAATTTAATTCCTCCTAGATTAGCTATAGGAAATCAACATAAGCAAGAAATCCCTAATTCCCCTAGCCTTGATAGATAGCACATGCACCACTAACTACTTCTGTAATTAACACACAACCATATTCATTCGCCAATTAGGTTTAATGCATTAACCGCATAAAGTCTCAAAGGAATACTAAACCTAAATTACCCAAATCACATCCACTTTCAATTTAACCTAAATTTATTTATCGCATACTCGAGAATCGAAAGGTTTTGACGACAAATAGGTGATTGTCACTTGTCTTAGTCCAATCAAACAATTATGAATACGAAAGTCCTAATTAATTATAGGTATTCCACCTAAAAGCATTCACCGGCCATAATGCATACCCTAAGTTTGCATCATAATAATGAAATCAACAAAAAATGAAATTGAAAGAATTAAAATAAATTAAATTATAAATAAATAGATCTCACATGAAAACACTATAAACTGTGAATCTGGACTTGCTTCACCTTCGACCTTGGCCAATATTGCTTAGCTGGACATCGTCATGATAAAATCCATTGAAAACAAGAAAAGAAAAGAGAGATTGATTGGTAGAGAGAAGAAAAACTACTAAACTAAACCCTAAAGTATATATAAATAAAAAACTTACTTTGGTCTTTGGAAAAGAGAGACTATATTTCGTAGGTTGATTATGTGTCTCATCTGCCTATGACAATTTGATGGTTGTGATTTATGTTTGCTAGAGTCTAGGACACGTGGCACACTTGGATTGGTCATTTTTATTGTCGTTACTAACGCAGTGAGCCATGATTGGCTGTGGAGCTATCGTATTGATGTGGTGGACAAACCTGACTCATGGTTGGCATGAACAAGGGAAGGAACGCTCAACAAATCACTGAGTTTTAGGGAATTTGAACTGCAACGTATCTCGAGGAATTTCGAAGGCTATTTAGTGAAGAGAACATACATATGAGAAATGATGAAAATAAAGGAGTTGGTGTATCACGAATCTCAAGGCAGATCGAGTACTTTATTTCTCATCTGTTCCGATTCTAGCGTGTGTTTGAGAACTATGTTTCTATTATGCATCACTCAGTGTTGCTCTCTCTTTGTCATTTTACAATACGTGTCTAAGGCAGATCATATGGATGTTGAATCAAACTACAGGAATGACTTATACTTAGTCATTTTTAATGACTTTTCGAAACTAATGCGCTACCAAACTTTTCTAAAAGCATCATAGCATCAACATGGTCCAACCAAAGTGTCTCGAAGTGCGTTTACACTTGCTTTTCAATGCCAAACACCAAGTACACTCCCAAAGACCCTAATTTATATCTATTTCACCAAATTGCAACTGAAACACTAAAAATATAAACAAAAGAGAATTAGTTAGTAGTACGAAGCATTGTGACCTAAACACACACAAAATAAATACTTAAATATATTAATTTTAATGACTTATGGTAAGGGTAAATAGGTTTGACATCATGGCGACGCTGTGGTGCAGAGTGCACGGTGCCACTACAGCATCAAGACTTGTGCTCTATGTGTGAGGTTCATTTGGCACGGCACTGTCGTGGCATGCCCTATGGTGTGATATAAAGGTGACGTTAAGGCGATGCCTTAGCCTTTTGTACGCACGATGCCAATATAGATCAAATCTGATAAATGGTAATTTTGAGGTTAATTTTTCTAATTGGTTTAACCAATTTAGTCTAACTTTAATAGTTTAAATCACGAAAGTAGTTCTTGTATCTAAGAACACACAAGAACACGATATGATAGAGATTGGTGCGACACATGTGGTCGCTAGATTTTTCGGGTTGTTGGCATCTCACCACTAGTATGTGCAACAAATGGGGTATGGGACCCGGGTTGTTGACAAGTTTATATATAAATGAAATGGGGCTTTGTAAAGATGTGAATGCATATATGAGATTGTTTACGCCCTAAATCGTGGAATAAGGTTGATGCGACTTACTCTTGGCCAACCCGCTCTAGATTATTACTACTTAGTCGAGTGTCAATTTCATTTTGTTTAGCCGAGGTATCTTATAGCATGATTTATTTTAAGCCTTAGTTGCTATTATTATGCTTTCAGATACTTGTTGTGTATTTGAAAATATGGATAAATGTTTCACAGTGTTACTTTCTACTTTCCCATACTCACCGTCCTTTTCATGATTGTGGGTGCGGATCCATCGAATAGCAAATCAGGCAAGGATAAGATCGACGACTGCCTCTAAGCCGCTAGAGTATTGTTATCTCTGATTTTGTAGGTTTTTGGTTTTGTTGTACAACTTGTGTATGTCGTTGAAATACTTTTGGGGTTGTATTTAAAGGTTGAGAGATAGTTTCACGACCAGGCACATGTTTTTCATATTCATATTGCCGATATATCATATATTGGAATGTGATCGTTGTTCCTTGGTTTTGCACACATACTTAGGATTTATATTAATTACTTTAGCTAATTTATTAAGACTTCAGCTGAAAGGCTGACTACTATTATGGCGGCCCCAAATCCCGAGGTTGCCACGTGGAGTGTCGCGGCTTCGCAATCCTGTAAGATCATTGACCCATTAGGTCTCACGCGCCACTAATGTCATTTGCTACATCATGACTACTCGATATGTGTGTTAACTCCTTTCATTAATTAGTTTAGTTAGACAGTTGGATCATTTTTATAACATTAAAAATAGCGGAAGTTTTAAATTTAAAGCTAGTAAAACAATTAAATTCATTATCATATAAAGCATCATTTATAAGTGTAACTCCTATCGTGGAAAACCAGAGAAAGTACTCTGTATATAGGCGACAAAACTAAGCAGTAATATATACAAGTACAGTTTCTATTCAGTCTCCCAATACCCAAAAGTAAAGCAAAATCTCAAAATAACACGTACTAGTGGGTCCTCGACCGCAGGCAATCAGATGAAGTTGCCAAGAATCCCCTTGCCCCTACTAACACAAGGATCTGCGCTTGACCATCACAAAAAGCCAGATGGAGAGTACAGTTAGTAAGATTCCAAACGAAGTACACCGAGCATTTATATGAACATAAATAGATACCAATAAACATGTCAAATAATTATGCGGAAACTAAATAGACAACTGTGCTAAGATCATCACATGAATAAATAACACGAGAGAAACAAAATGTGTACTCGTCCTGGTCAGACTATACCGTACTTCGGACCCCCAGGATCCTTTCGGTGGGTGCCCCCACTTCCTTTCACTTGGTTCCTCGCAGTGCTTGCCTGACACGTGCACCCTTAATGCAACTCGGGTTGCAACTCACCGAGCACCTGATCATATGTGCTATAGCCTAGTGCGCTATAAGTACACTACGAATATCAGGTGGGAGTAACTCGACCACCAACCCAAATGTATCACGGAATAGAGTACAATAACAAGAAATAGGAAATCAATGATGGAAAAGTAAACCCTTAGTGACTTTCAGATTGATCCTTACGTACCTCAAAAACGCACTCTGAAGTCTCACTCATGTCTCGAGAAACGCGTCCGACTCTCGATTATGGTCTCCTAAGTTCTTAGTGTCCAATTAAACCATTTTAACTAGTTTAGAGTCAAATTAAGTGAATTTGTAATGTGCGGCCAAAAATATGGAAATTTTATTTCAAAATGTTTGGTATAACACACTTTTCGAGTTATACCGGGGTGTCAAACGCCCGAGAAATTCTCGAATACATTTTTCTATCTTTTTCTCATCTTTTTAGTTTTTTTCCATAATTTTCTACCTATTTTTCTTATTTTTTATGTAACTTATTAAACTTAAACCTGTTTTTTAAATTAAATTTTAATATTATATTATTTAAATAAATGGGTGGGTCCCTGGCCTAGGTTTGACCCGGTCTAACCAGGTTGGGTTCGTTCCGGTCCAACCGGGTTGGGCCCGGATCGGCCCGGCCCGGTCCAAGGGTTGAACACACGCACATGCGTGCGTGCACCCCTTCCTCACCCCATTTCCTTCTTCACGAATATGTAAGTCTTTGTTGTTGTTTTTTTTAACCCTTAACAATAACAACTTCAACAACAATAACAACATCATCAACAACAACCAACACCATTAATATCAAGTTTTCTCCAACATTTAACCAACAATCAACTTTTACCATTAAAACATATTCAAGCTTCATTTTAATGGAAAATTTAAAAGAAAGTGGAGATGTTCACCTTGATCACTTGCTTCCTTGATCAAATCACTTCCCAGACTCCAAAGATCTCTTACAAATCTCACACTCTCAATGGTTGTTATCAATGTTTTCTTTCAAGGAATGGCACACTTTTTTTTTCCTTCTTGCTTTGTGTTGGAGAGAGAGAAATAGAGAAAACGTGGAGGAGTGAAGAAATGAGTGGTAACCCTCATTTTGGGGTGTTATGTGTATAGGTGTCATGTTTCCATTTGCTCCTCATTAGACATCAAATTTTTATTTTTATTTTTCGCCTTTTTACATTCGGTTAGCCGGTGTCCCGCACCTCCGCACGCGTAACGAGATGCACCATAGTCGCCAATTTTGATCAATTGGCCTGGATTGTGTTCATCATTAATATTCGTCACATTTAATTAATTTGATTATCCAATTCATGTTCCCGACCTAGTGTACCCACAGTTCGCTCGCTCCGTACCCGTATTGGCACATTTCTGAGGCGAACACCCGTTACGCTATCTTGCTCGATTCAATGATATAATTCCACATATGCGACGCTAGGTAAATAATTTGATATACGACATCGCAAATAGGCACACAATCAGGCAAAATCACTATTTACCTAGTCAGGCGTGCCCTGACCTATCTGCGGCATCCATGCGGATCTAAGATGTCGTCCAAGTATGAAAATAATCAATAATAACTGCATAATTAAAATTTGGGCTGTGACAACTACATTGTTTAGTCCTACATGAATGAGATTAGGGTTTAATGATGGGATTAGGCTAGGCGGTGCCCTAATTTGAGAAGGGGTCCTCACAATTAGTATTAAACCCAACTTTAAAAACAATCAACCAATAAATTTCCATAAAATACACATTTTAGTTGTGGAAACCATATGATCATTGCCTATAAACCATTAGTTCGAAAGCGAGTGAAAGTGAAATGGGGACTTTTTAAATATACTAGTTAGTTTCTATACGTATATATATGTGTTATCTACATAGTAGCCAATTCGCGTTCGCTTTCAAACACCGATGGTTGGTTCACTCGATAGTAGGGATGTTGGTGCTAGTGGCAGTCAGCCTCCTACTTTTTTGGATGATTTTCTAAGGCTATTTGACCAAGTATTAGCTCAAGGACTTCAGTTACATGATTTCATCGTTATGATCATAGCTTATTCTGCACCACCAGTACAAACACCGGTCTTAACTATTACTACTACTACTACTACTACTACTACTACTACTACTACTACTACTACTACTACTACTACTACTACTACTACTACTACTACTACTACTACTACTACTACTACTACTACTACTACTACTACTGCTACTACTACTACTACTACTACTACTACTACTACTACTACTACTACTACTACTACTACTACTACTACTACTACTACTACTACTACTACTACTACTACTACTACTACTACTACTACTACTACTACTACTACTACTACTACTACTACTACTACTACTACTACTACTACTACTCTTCGCTACTATCACTTACTTCTATTACTTCTATCGTTTCTATTACTACTGCTCCTCCTACATTACCGGCACCAAAGCTTCTTAATGAGATACCAGTAGCTCTGGTGGTATAGACTATTACGATTGTGACAATACTAGCTGCAAAGATAGTTGATACAATATCGTCTCCTACTTTTACATCTTCTAGTTTGTTAATCGAGGTTCAATTGGTGAAATATTTTATTAAACTAAATCCAGTTTATTTTGACGAATAGTGAGACTTTGAGAAGATTGAGATGTGGATATTGTTTTAGGAGAAGCTTCATAGGGTTTTGAGGATAAAGTTTAGGCAGAGATTTCATCGCATATACTACAAGGGGACATTGATGTTTGGTGGCATGCAATGATAGCTTCGAATGGTGATTTTGTTTCTTGGAATGAATTTAAGAATAAGTTCTATCAGTAGTATTTTCCACCTACAACGATGAAGAGGTAGAGGAATGAGTTCATGAATCTAAGATTGGGAACTGATGAGTCACTGGTGAGCTAAAAAGTTATATATGGATATCTAAGACAGTTTGTCGGAGAACTAGTGAGAGTTGAATATTTAACACTCTTACCATTAATCATTTGTAATATTCAATCATTTCAAGTTTACTTTCCTCTTCTTACCATTGTGTTGAATATAGGACAACCTCATATTGTCCCAATCAAAGTCAAATCTCCTGATTTACTATTAATATTCAACACTCTTACCATTTATTATATTTTGAAACTTAAAAATAGCATTTGCAAAAGTCTGGTCTAAATCAACTTATCGTTACCAATTCCAATTCTGTACCATAATTGCTTATGCATTCTTTGAGTCTTCAAAGATTCCATGTTATTATCGATAACATGAACAACTTCATTACAATAAGGTTTTTCTTCACTCGACACCCTTAATTTTTTAAAATATCATTAGTTATAATAAGTTTTAGTGGTTTTCACCATCTACTTAAAATGATCCAGCACCCGCCTGCAATCATCTTATAAAGATATATATCCTTAGCTCTGATCATTTCATTGTGAAAATCAAATCTTAACTACCTCTTGAGAACCATTAATTTCACTTATTTTCAGAAGGAGTTGTCAATTCTGAGTAATGAATACTCATTCGACTATTACACATTAATCCTTGGATTCCCCAAATCCTCGGATTCATTAAGTACTCATTTTCCCTGATTTAGGCCATACCAGTCTAATAGATCAGATTAGGATATACCACCTCCCTGCTATATTATGGATTAAGATTTCTCTTATTATCTGATAAACCACTTATTATTCCAATATGGATTCACACCATAACTGGAATGTAAAACTTCATAACAACTTGTGAATAACTTTCATTACTTTCATACTAGTCTTAATGCTATCATTAATCACCTCTCAAAGTGGTCCGCCACCATTGAGTTTCATCGAAACTCATTTAGTATTTCATTATTTCATAAGTTTCATTCTCCTAATACACACCACAATGTCTTAATCAAATAGATACTTCTTCACCGACTATTATTTGTTTAATAATATCAGTAAGAACAAAGACCATTGAAAATGTTACTTAGAGAAGAATTTTATTTCATCTTTATAAGTGTTCTTATGTCTTTCATTTTTATCTTCCTGAGGTTAAGACTCTTCGGAGCTCTAACCTCAATGTTTTCTCATATCATGAGAAATTGATGGAATTCAACCATCTTATTATTGTTCATAAAAGACATAATTCTTATATCTACCACGTAGATATAGTATACACAAAAAATAACTTATCTCTATCTTATATTTGTTGATCACCCCCCAAATTCACGATAACAATCGTTTATCAAAACCTAAGCTTATTCATAACTCGAGACCACTATTCAAGTCGATAAAATTAGGTTATGTTATTAGAGTAATCAGAGTACCTTAAACTTTAAAGTCAGCTTTCATTCACTTCGAACACCATTCAAAAGTGAATGTAAGATTAGAGTTTTGTCCATGATACCCCGTTGTATCACCGTTACCACTTTATCCCTAAAAATGATAAACCATAAACTCTGACACCATACTTTATCAAAGTTATTCATCGTAACAAAACTTTTAAACCTTGTACTCTAAAACTTTTCCTGATACAAAAAGGCTCAAAATAATTAAACCAAGCTTTACAAACTAAGGGTAACTAATGTCTTAAAACTTATGGCACTAATACTAAACTGTAGCATCGCCTAAACTGATTAGGGCAATACCCGGTCTGAAACCCTAATTAAGCCTAGATTACTCTTACGAGACTTAACTAGAACTAGCAACCTTACCACCTACACCTGATAAGCACTACTATATATCGATTATCGAAATAAAACAAATCATATACGTAGCATAAATTTAAAACCTTTTTCAATAACCAAAATAAGATATACAGTATTAAAAACAAACTAAAATAAATATTGATTATACAAATAACCCATCCTATGTTATATTATAAATCTGTAATTCAATACTAATATATAAGACCATGGAAATTCATGACATCAAAGAGAAGTCCAAGACTCCTATAATTTCTCCATCCTGTAGTCGTAGCGCTTATCAAATCTACTTGTAATGTTAATTGGGGTGAGGGCTCCAACTTTCTCAGTAAGTAGGGATTCAAACTAATCATCAACATTCCATATAATATTTAAGGATATCATGCAGTAACAACATGAACCAATGATATCTAACAAGAATATGGAAAGCATATAAATTCAATACATAAATAAATGCAAAGCAAATGTCTTTGAAATATTACACTATGACCCCCATTTTATTTATAAAACTAGGGTCGATTACCCACCGGTGCCATTAATATGAGTGCTAAACCAATACACCGCGCATATGCGTTGTTTAGCCGATCAATTAATGCCCCATGGTTTTATCCTAAACCTTCTAGTGAATATGTGACCCACACAACCTATTAACTGAGAAGGAGTTATGTATAGATTGGGAGATCAACCCTAAGTACTATACAACCTGGTCTCGGCCCTGAGGAGTTACTCTCGTGGATCACCTTAGGCACCATTTTCTGCTCATTTCAATAACCACCACAGTGTACATAATCCCCCATTTCAATACAACAACTATATGAGATATATATACCAAATAGCCAAGCAATATTGATAAATAAGCGAATTCATACTTACCTTGATCTAAGTCTTTGTTTCTCAAACTCCCTTACTTTTCGGTTATCTCACTCTTCCTTGATGTTCCTCAACCTCTCACCAATTATTTGGGATCAAAATAGGTTCATTATACTATAGCTAGAACACCTAGACTAGTCCCCAAGTCCCCCGAAAATAATATGTAAAACTCTGCTCAATTGCTAGTTTCAGGGATCTGATAGCGCGCTATCCATAATTCAGTCATCTTCCCAAGACGCTATTTACACCAGACCTGCAATAGCAGCACAATTCTACTCATCCAAATCGACCCAAATCATATCCAAACTCAATAATTACACTCCCAAATCACCAAGGAGGACCTCTAATGAGATTATAAATTGTTTATAATCAACAACAACCTCAATTCAACAAGTTTTGATCATCACTACAAATTCAGACTTTTACAAACTCAAAAACCAAACTTACCAAAGTGATGATCACTAGCTTCTAATCTTTTTAAGCTCCTCAACTTCATTGAATAGGCTTCTGAAACGATCTCCTTTCGATTCGAATTGAAACCGTCCTCCCAAAACTCTCGAATGATCAAATGATTTAGATAAGAATGAGTTTTTATTTTTATATATGGATTTTCTTAGAGATACGCTTCGCGCTATCTCAAGACCAATTGCGTGGTTTATGCGTTAAAGTGACACTCCTTAAAGTGACACAAAACTTGACACATTAAGCACTTACATTTCATTTGAGATGATCCAATAATCCATATATTTACGATATTCTTTTATTTTTCGATATACATTTATATATGTAAAACATATAAATGTATATATATCACGTATTATTCACCAATAAACTCAGTAGACATACCTACAAGTTTCCTTGAGCATGGACACTCTTGCCACGACTCCCTCGTCACACTTGGTGTCCTGGTAAACCTTAATTTATTGAGTATTTTCCATTTTAATGGCTAGTATATAATTTTCATTTTATACGAAAACTTATATTTAAATTGAATTAACAATTCAAACGAACACTATACATTATGGAAACACACTCACGCGCTAATCGAGGTACTCCGAACTTAATCACAATCCTAACTCGAGTTGATTAAGATTTGGATTAGTACTAATTACTAGCTTAAGGTAATAGGTCGTTACAGTCTCCCCAATTTAAGGCGATTTCGTCCTGAAAATTAAAGTAATATGAAATTACCTGCATTTTCGAAGAGAAATGAAAACTGTTTCTCATAATTTCGCTTTTAGGTTAGTTCCTCATCTTTGTGAAATCCTCCTTTCACTATTAGAAAATATATATTTGGTTCTCAGCTTTTTAATTCTTATGATCAAGTAACACCCTTAACTGCTTTTCATAAGATAAGTCTTCCCAAAGATTACATTCATTCCAATCAATCCTTTTGAGTGAAATGAGTCTCCGTTTTATGAAACATTGACACATGGAAGTCATTTTGAACATCCAACTAGCTAAGGAGGCAACTTTAACCTGTAAGTGCCAGGATTAATCCGTTCCTGTACTTTAAACGATTCAATACACCTTGAAGCTAGTTTATCTCATAGTCCAAACTTATACAACTCCTTTTCATAGGTGAGATTTTCAACGAAACTTATTTGTCTTTGAAAAATATAAACACCAATGATATTTATCAGCATATCTCTTCTCTTTTAATTGTGTTGTAGTCAAACTTTAGTAAATCTGCTACATCTTCTTTTTGTAGTTCTAAATCAATTTCACCTCCAATAAACTTGCATTTCAATCCCTATCTAGAAATTTCGGTGAATGACATGGTTGACCATACATAATTTCAAAGGAGTATTCCATTCTAGCTTGACAGCTATTTTTTACAAATGAACTCACACAGAGAAATGTATCTTTTCTAGTTATTATTAAACTTTGAGACATAAGCTTAAAGTATATCCTCTAGCACCAAACTCTATTACTCCAATACTCATCGATCTACCGGTAATATATCATACTGAGGTTAAGAATAGTTCCCCAGCTGTCACAATAATTCACTTCATCCTTTGGACGTGAATCTCAGATCTCTATCTAAAATAGTCGACACTGAAGCACCCCGAAATCTAAAACCTCATGTATGTATATTTTACACAATCAGGAAAGAGGATTTCACATAGAAACTGGTAAGAAATGTGCAAACTCCATCAACCTGTTAACTACAATCCATACCGTATTGTGCTTACACAAACTCAGAGATAAACTAGAAACAAAATCCACTAATCTATATTCCCATTTCCATTCAGGAGTAGGCAGCAAATGCAGTAAACCTTCTTGATTTTCTATGCTCAGCACTCACTTATTGATAATCTATACATCCATAGAGCACCAAAACATCATAAACAACATAAAAATCGCCACTAACATGATCTAATTCATGAATTTATCAAATTAAACTGAACAAACTAGTGTAAGTGAATTACCTAGTTGATGTACACTAACTTGAACAACTCCTACACTTTCAAAATACCTAACCCAACTGATTTTCTTCTTCCTTAAACCTCTCCAGCAAGTTTTCTTCCCTCCTAAGTTTATAAAATGAAAATATGTGGTTTGCATTAATTGATCTATAACTATATATATGAAATGGATATGGTTGAATGATAACTATTGATCTAATTACACACATGTATCTCGAGACTTATCTAATGATAAGCCTCCTGACACATGTCCCACTTACCTCCACTAACTTAATCTAAATAACACAAATTGGTAAATCAATTAGTTTCTGAATGTCCTAGTACATGGCCTGATGCAAATCACATGGCTATTGTTTTAAAATACCTACTTAGGTTACATTTAATTAAAAATCAAATATAGCCACATTAAAGCCATTATATAAATTTACGTTAAGCTTAAAATTGACTTACCACATCACTCTCTACCCAGGTCCGACATTGGTACGCAATTTAAGGCACATCTTCACTCACATCTCGACACCTATACACTAGTAGAAGTGAGTTAGTAGTCTACACATATAAAACACACTAGGCATACACCACAATAAATCTAACATATAGCTCGGTCATCTCACCGCGTCAATGCGCATATCACGGTGTGGGTCCCACATCACAAGTCGATAATCATGATTACAGAAACTAAGCAAAATTAGAAATTCAAGCCGTTACATGTTACCTCTGGTTTTTTAGATTTTTGGCTTTGTTGTAAGACTTATATATGTCTTTGATCTACTTTGAGGGTTGTATTTATAGGCTTAAAGATAGTTTCTTGACTAGACACATGTTTTTCATATTGATCGTCATTTTATCATATATTGGCATGTTATCATTGTTTCTTGGTTTTCCACACATACTTAGGATTTATATTAATTGCTTATGCTATTTTTTTAAGACTTTCGCTAAATAAGATTAATTTATGAAATTTTTACTAACTTTGAAATATTAATAGTAATGATGACATAATGCTTATTTGAAAAGTAACTAATGAGTAGATAAGATTAAAAAGGCTGACTACTACATTGTTAAGCCTTACATGGTTGTGATTAGGGTTTGATGATGAGATTGGGTCGAGTGGTGCCCTAATTTGAGAAGGGGTTATCAAAGCCGGCTGTCTAGTCCAAGGTACCATTTACAAATATTCATTCCAAGTATATCAGTTCCACAAGAATTTAAAAATAGAGAGCTTAAAGGACAAGATAAAGCGGAACAACAAGATATGCTCAATTTGATTCCAAGCAAGATATCAACAATTCACTACCGTGAATCATAGCATAACTAATAGCATGGCATGATCGAAGATAAAGCAAACCTCACTTACTTTAAATCGCTACTATCCTATCCAATCCTAACTTGGAATTTCCTATGTGATTCTCCTCTAGTCTAATTGGTATTGGTTCATGTATAAATTATTAACATGTTTTATTTTAGGTAAGTTTACTCACTTTGTTTTAATATTTTAAAAACGATATAAAACCCTTTTTCGAATCAATATCATGCCTTCACTGCGGCGACAAAGATTTTGGTTGTTAGTTACCACTGCCCCAACCATTATCCTGGCATTATATCTCAATAAAACTCAGTTATTAAGGAAAATAGTCAGAATCCATTACACTTTGAAAAATGTGCAGTGCAACCCAACGTCGTTGGTTACCCATAAGGCACTGGGCGTAATCGCTGGCTTCAAATCAATAACTCGAAAGTAGGTTTGGCAATTTGCCACTCGTATATCATACACCACGGTGTTGGAGGACGCTAAAGCGAATCCCAGAATTCCCAGTACCATCATGGCCAATGTCGTACTGCTTGTAAGTGAGGCACTGGTGCGGTGGTGGACATGAACTCATAATTCCATATCCGAAATTGATTCCCAAAATTCTCCAACAACATACACCGAGCCCGAAAGGTCTGAATTCAATCAAAATGACAAGGAACACCTCGTTTGAAACCAAAAGATCATTCCTATACCATTATAGAATACATCCAAACTACAAATCCACCATTAAAACATAGATTTTGCAATTCCTTTTAAATAACCCAAAGAAGATGAGATTGAGATGTCCCAAATCACGAATCAAAGCATAGGGGTTCATTTTCTCTCTTAAAACACCAATAGAAATCACGATTTCAATCAAAAACCAATATGTGAATCAATTAGATGAAATTAGAGAAGATGAGATAGGTATTTACCTTCCTTTGTGAGATCTTAATGAGAGTTACCTCTCCTCCACCAAATATACCAAATAAATGTTCTAAGGTTCCTCCTCGGTTTCTTTACATAGTGATTTCAAACCAAAAGTGGCTTGAAGCCCTAATTATGGTATAAATACCTAGTTAATGAGATTAGGTTTTGATTGACCATATCATAACCCTACATCTCATCTCGATGGATTAAGTACTAGGATGATCTTAAAGTCCACCTTAAGTCCATCATTTATTGTGTTTTTCATAAATACCCTTATTTGTGTTTAACTACCAATTTGCCCTTTTTCTTTGTTTTATTCATTTTACAAATCCTTTAGGCTTATTCCCAATTACTTAGGCTTATATTTCCACTTAAGTCAACTAAATAATGTATTGTACACACATTATTCACACCATTACACACATATCATGTACATCTACCAAATTACTTCGATAAAGGGAAATAATTATCCAAATAGAGAATTAGGGGTGTTACATTGTTACACTACAAGAGATTATAGTTTTTGTAACGGCTTCGATTCCGTAGGGACAAGCTGTTTTTCCATTACATAGTTTTTGTCACGGTATTGTCACGGAAAAACTAAAGTTGCATATACTTCGTTGCAAAAACATTTTTGTCATGGAAATTAGCGTGACAAATACCTTTTATGACGGATCTATGACATATCTGTTACGAGATTATTCCACGTAATAAAAATACATTTTTGTTACGACTTTATTTGCGTCACAAACGTTTCATTAAACGATAAAGAAAAATGTTTTACGTCACGAGTTGTTATCCGTCACATATACATATAGTTACGACTTAATTTGTACTGGCGACAAAAAATGATAATATTTTAAAAGTACATTGCTCCGTCGCAAAAAAAAAAGTTTTTATATAAAAGTTGTTGTAACTATCTCGCTTCCGTCAATATAAGAATATTGCATCTATTAAAATATTAAGAATTTACTTTACTTGTATTACAAGGCCAACATTATCAATTTATTCAAAGTTTAATTATTGTGTTTTTGAATCCAAAGTACTAAAAAAATGATAATACTTAATTTAGAAGTCTAACATAGCAAAATAAAATAAAACTTTGACAGGTTTCTTCATGGCTTAAGTCTAACATAGCAAAATAAAATAAATCCGTGTTTTCTTCAATGCTTTCACTCCATGTTTCTTCAATTTCTTCTTCACGTGAAGCTTTCTTCTAGTTCATCATCTTTACCCTTTGAAGTCTCATCCAATTGCGCATCTAAAATTTCGAAGTTATAAATATAAGTAACTGCACTTAAACACTTACATAAATAAAAAAAATCTTTAATAAATCATAACCTAGTAATAAAATTTCAACAGAACCTCCCCTTAAATTAAAGATTAGCAAAAAAATCTAAACATTTTGCAAACTTCCGCATGCATCAAATAATTGTACAAGTCAAATATAATCATCTTCATGAATCATAATGTATTACAGAAATTCCAGCAGAACCTCCCTTTAAATTTAATATTCATAAAAATTTCAAAACATTTGAAAAATTCAACTTGCATCGAATAATTCTACAAGTCAAATACATTCTTCTTTAGTGAACCATAATGTATTACCAAAATTTTAGAAGCGCCTGCCCTTAAATTAAAGATTTACAAAAACTTTAAACATTTTGCAAACTTCAACATGCATCAAATAATCATCTAACTCAAATATATTCAAACCATAGTGCTTAAATCATTGGTGCAAATTTATGAGTTTCATTTGTATACATAATAAAATAGTAAAAAGCTCAAAAAGTCATCAAAAGTTAGAGGATCAACATAGACTAAAAGCATTAACAATTCTTGAAATAGTAGTTTAGCTAGCAAATGTCATTCAACTTAATGATAGAATAAATTGTCAAGTTTAGGAGATGAGTAAATGTTCAAAATATCAATGATGAAGGTGGATGCTCTTAAGTTGGTCACATGGAGGTAACTTTAGATATTCCAGCAAAACTTAAATTATTACCTTTTTGATCATTCACTTTTGAATAATCAATGAGCAGGAGAACATCCATCATGAGAATATGTTTGAACATGAGGCCTATGTGAGCTTCCAACATCTGAAGTATGCCATGTAATAAAAAATATCAATTAATTGTCTTATTTGTAATTTGAACATAATTAACAAACTTCAAGTATAAAAAATAATGTCGATTAATTACTTGATTGACATTGATTGACAGTAGAATTCCAGCTTTCTCCAAACATGCATATATGTTATCTATTTGTGACCGCATGTTTGTCTATAAATAATAAATTTGTAATAGATTGTTGTATCAGATTCATGAAAGAAATGATAAAAAAATAACCGAAATTGATGAAATATTTACTTTCATCGCAACAATTTCCTCACGAATGAGCTTATTTGTAGCATTTGCCTTTTCTTGTGCTCTCCGTATTGCAATATCTGCCAGACATTCAAAATATTTCCCAAAAACATCTTTAAATGAGGGTTCATGACCATAAGTTAGCACACGCCCGCGTTTTTCATCTCCTATTACCTTTTTTTAAATTTTCTCTCGAGTTTCTGTCGTTTGCTTTGACTCAGGAATTTGTGAAAGTTCATTTTGCAATCGCAACTAAACATAAAATTTGATATTAACATAAAAAGGAATTTTTATGATGTAAACTAAATATGTATTACTAGTTATGAAGAAATAAATATTTTCTTTCCGTGAATTCTTCTGTATCTTCATTCTATCTAGCTACTGCCCTTTTATAATAAGTTGTCAACCATATTGAAGCACGGTCTATAGGTAGACCCTTATTTTCTCTCTTAAAGGTAAAATTGTCAAGTAAGAAATAATTATATTTAAAAAATAGAGAACACTCAAAAAATTTTAAGAACCTACTCGATTACCTTGTGACAGTTCGATGGAAAATAGTCTTTTGCTTTCTATTTTTAGCATTTGTTTTAACAATTTTCTACAGCAATATTAATAAGAATCCATTTAAAATAAGATCTCCTTTAACATTTTCTCTTGACTTTAAAAATCGATTGCAACACTCCTTGCATGGGCAATAAATTTTTTCCTTTGTCTACATGTTATGTCCTTACCTTCATTGTGTTTAATTAGTTAATTTACGCATTGCTAATTGCCTTCTTGACTTATTGTAAACATATTAGAAGATGTGAGTTTTTTAAAGATTTTGTTCAATTAAGAGTAATTGGACATTTTTCCAACAAGTGTTTATTTTTCTTCTCGTAGATTTTTTCTCAAAGTTTGTTTTCCTCTTTTTAAGGCAAATTCTACATAATTTTAACCATCTACAACTTGACTTCATTTGTTGAGCCTTTCACTTGTAATTGATCATTCACTTTTGAATAGTTAAGGCTTTATAAATCTTATTTTATACCTTTCACAACCTTGCTCATATTTCAATCAGTTTTATCACTGTGGACTTCAAAATTCACATCCAATTCTACTTTATCAATTCACTTCTTGATTTTTTACTAATCTTTCCTTTGTATTGGTCGTTCAATACACTTTGGAGATGTTGAAATGAAAATCATTAGACTAAAAATCCAATTCACATAATCCAAATTTCACACCAACGATTCATAATCATCGTTATTGAAATTGAAGAACACATGTTAATTAGGTCAATCATCAAGGAGGTATTTGGATTTACCTTATAGGTTTCTAAAACAAGATTCTTATAGCAACATTGTGATCAAAATATAACTCACAAAAACAACAAAATCTCAAGCCGAATTAAAATCACAAGTCATTGTAAGATCAAACAAAACAAGCAAACAAAACATCAAACTGTAAATTAACCAAAAAGCATACAACAAACATGTTTTGAGATGAAAGAGGGAAAACTCACGATGAAGTAATGCGAAGATGATCCGGGAGCAGAGCAATACAACTAGGGAGCAAAGGAGTGTGACTAGAGTGGAGGAGTGAGAGGACGACCAGGGAGCAGAGGTGTGAGGGTAAGGAACACGACAACGCAGAGGGGTTTGGACGACAGGGAACAGAGGCGCGAGGGTAAGGAACACAACGACGAAGAGGCGTTTGGATGACAGGGAGTAGAGGCGCGAAGGTGAGGAACACGACGACGCAGAGGCATTTGGACGATAGGGAGCAGAGGCGTGACAAAGAAGAATGAGCAAACAAATTAATGAAGATGCAAGACGACTAGGGTAAAGAGGCGCGAGGATGAGCAGAGGCGTGAAGGAAGATGAAGTAGACGCGCGAGGACGATGAGGGATCAGAGAGGATGACAGAGTAGAGGTGCGAGGTGTACGATGACGACGATGATGAAGTAGAGGCGCGACTACGAGGATGGCCACGATTGCTGATCAGATGCTTGGGGACGATGATGGATAATACGGCTTGTTAATAGGGCACGATTTGAGTGAAGAAGGTGGAGGGGTGGGACGAGAAGGGCGGGATTAAGTTAGTTATGGAACAAAAAATGGCAAGGAGCTTGCGGGGTTTCGCGCGTGAGTAAAAACTTGTGTTTTCTTTTATTACGGTAGAATGATTATGAGCAAACACACTTTACGTGACAAGAAATTTTTACCTTTTTGTGATGGAAACATTTTCTTCTCTAAAGCTTCTTTTCATCACGCAAAATCTAAATCATGACAAAAATAATCGTTAATGTATAAAAGATTTGTTTACGATTAATGTACCGTCACTAAAACGCCTATTGGATACGCTTATTTTAAACCGTGACCAATGATTCGTAAAATTTGTAGTAAAAGCTCAAATTTCTTGTAGTGTTAGTTCTAAATTAATAAATTTTACTATTCAACATTTTGTATTGGAAAATTTATAACTTCTCCATTTGCGATCCGATTTGAGTGTTCTTGGAGTATATGGAAAGTAGAAGTGAGCCATCCAAGTTCCTTTTTGGCCAACATGAGGAATAATGAGGTTTTTAAGGTTAGAAAGTTACCCCAAGTTAGCTAGTTCAAAGCTAATTGATGTTATTATAAATAATTATTTGGAAATAGTTATCGAGCATAGATTGGTCGTTGTTTTCATAGGGTTTCATTACTTGTTTTCACTTGAAGATTGGCTCCTATTATAATCATGTATGTATGGAAGCTATTGGAGCCTATTTCAAGGTGATCCAACATTCAGAGAACCCCAAGAATTTAGCTTAATATTTATTTTTTGTAAGTAAACCCAAAAGTGGACTTTACTTCTTATGGAATTTATTTCTGTACCTATATTTGTGCTTAGTTGGCATTGCATTTTGCATTCTCGATTGGTCATGCATAAATGGCATCCAAATGTAGTTGCTCTTGCTTCGGTCTTACAAATATTTACAGAAGTACAGAGCAATGTAGGAGTTTAGTTGCTTGGTATCTTTGTGTTATTTTTTTATAATGTCAGGTTCTCTGTGAAGACATGGAAAAATGGAAAAGCTCGAAGATCTTCAATGAATTTCTTTGTTAAAAGTTTAATTTTCTTGTTGTAATCATATTATATTTTTTTTTTAGGATTAATGGGGTGAGTATAGGTCGTGAAACACCCGTGAAAGATTATGAAAGTCTCCTAAATTGGTTTAAAAGTAAATTGAGTGGTTTATATTTAGTTTTGGTTTATTTTGTGATTGTTACATTGTAATTAAGGTATTAGAGACTCTAAGTTAGTTTATAAGTTGGAATTTGATATATATTGTGAAATTCGGGTAGTTGTGAGTCCTTTTAGATCTTTTCCCAATTACGTTGTCTATTAGGTAAAGTTTTCTGGCAGACCACTTTTAGGGGAGGTGCTGTCAATTTTTTTTATAAAATACTAATAATATTCCTTATGGGTTCCTAAATTTCTCAAATGAAATAAACTAAGAATTGAGGTTAGTTGAGGATCTAAATTAAATTTTTGAGCATATAAGGATTGAAATGAAAAGTAATTTGAGGCATATAGTTAATTAAATGGTTTTGGTGCTTAATGAGAAGAATTAGACAAAGTTAGGACTTAGTGAGATAGGTCATGACATATGTATATACTATACATTTTTTCAAGAAATACTAATAAGCACGAATAATCAATTTTTTAAGCCTCACTTAAATTTACTGTTCTACCCTTAATTAAGTTTTTCAACCGTCACTTGAATTTACAATTTTACCATTGATTAAGTCTTTCAACCTTCACATAAATTTACTATTCTACAATTTACTAAGTGATTTCCCGCTATGAAATCCAAAAAGATATAATTAGTTTTCAACAATAGAAAATAAAAATGTAGAATACTCTTTGGAATATAAAAATATATCGTTTGATTAACTAAATTACCACGAGCGCAGCAAGTCGGTTCACAAAAACTATTATATCTAGCAAATATATAAAAGCACGAATCATCAATTTATGAATCGTAAAGAAAAAGTTTGAGTTACATTTTAATTTGATTGATTTTTTCCCTTATTTCATGAAAGAGGCTTTGGCGCCCTACAACATCAACGATTTTGAGCAATTCCACCACCAAATTGTTTACAAGTCAATCTTGAGGTTTAAATATATATAAACGCATGAATCACCAATTTATGAATTGTAAGGAAAAAGTCTAATTTACCCTTTAATTTGATTGATTTTTTTCTCCTCTTTCGTGAAAGAGGCTCTGGTGCCTTACTTCATCGATAATTTTGAGCAATTCCACTAAGTTCGTTTACAAGTCAATCTTGAGGTTTTGTTACTTTCCAATGCTTCTCTCTTACAATCTCTCGCAAATCATCTTCTTTATTGGTTGTTTGCTCTCTTTTTCACTCAGCCATCGTCGTCGATATCTCAATTTCCCTTAAGCTACTTTATGTGCTATCATAACCTATGCATTCTTTCTAGTAAGATGTTCTCAATCTTTTATACATACCCCTTGTCTTTGCCCTAAATTTCTCTACTATTGATCTATTATTGGAATTGTGATAATTGTTTCAAGTTAGTATATTTGTCCTAGCGTTATCTATCATTGAGTTGTCTTGAGTCGCAATTGTTCTGTGAAGACATCTATTTTTAAATGATGCCTTTCTTAAAATATTGATGTAATTCTTTCGGTCTCCAAATGAACCTAATTTTTAATTATTTTACATCAGTTGAAACCACTTGAATGGAGTTACAGAAAAAGAAAATAAAATAAAAAGGTATCAGTATGACTGAAAACTTATATTAGTAGTGAATCAATGAATCATGCATTAGGAAAGAAATACTAATAAACCTACACTAAGAGATACATTTAATTGAATCTAGAAAACTTTAAATGGACAATCAAATAAGATTTGTGAAATATAAAATATTGCTAGAAAGAAAAATGATGTAGATGAAGTACTTCATCTTACCAAGTTTTCCTTTCCAAAAGGATAGCTTTGATCAAATCAAGATTTTTGTAGGTTTTCCAATTGCTTGGTAGTTGCAATCCCATATTATCATGGTTGCTTAATTAAATTATTTTGACACATGTTCTTTGTGCTTGTCATCATGCAGAAATTATCAAAGTAAGGTTTTTATTGAGATGCGTCAAGTCCATAATATAATGTGGAACCCAAAGTTGAGCATTATAGTTGCATTGTAGATATTTTGAACTGTGCTAGCTGTCTTAAGGAAGCATTAATTTTTGAATTTCATAAGAAGGAGAATTGAAGTGAAGCTAGATGTAGCTCTATAGAGTGCTCTCCTTGTTGCTTGCAGGGCTTACAAAATCTTTGAACTAAGAGAAATGGTTATAAAGGAGATGCTCAAGCTGGCATGAACCACACCATTGTGATGTTCATATTTTAAAATAATATTAGATAGGATAAATTTTATGCCCAAGCTTTATCTAGGGTCATCCCAATTATTTTAAAGAATCGAAGCAATTTGCCAAGAAGTTTGGATCAATTTCCTTCCCTTTAATCTTGTATACAACATAGCTAAATATTAAAATACATAGAAAACTATATGTCCCCATGAAACACATAGCTTTAATTTATATAATTATATGGATTAAAATATAAAAATTTTGATAGAACTGAAAGAAGGAGAATGAAAAACATAGATTTAGTCTAACTATTGAAATTGCAAATAAAATTTAATTGCCAAGCAAAAAGTATTGATCAAACATGAGTTCACTTTCATCATTACTAGGCTCATTGATACATCAAACTTAATGATGCAAGTAAAGCAATGCAAACATCTTTAAGTTAAGTTTTTGGACTTATACATTATTTCTATTTTAGACTGTTTATTTATTCTCATGAATCCAATAGTTAAAATGTTGCCAATCTCTTTGACAAAAAGATTTTAAGTTTATTTTATTTTATATGTGTTTACTATCCTAGTTTTTAGATAGAAGTCTCTTAGTATCACATTTGCATAATTGATGTATTTTAAATATATATGTCAAATAAATAAAAGAGAAAATCTTCGATTTTTAAGTTGTAAGAAAAGTTACTCCTTTTCTCTTTTGATGTTTGCGTTGCTAATTCGTTCATTAATCTTGCCTTTCATGCCTATCGAATCTTCATCTTCCATACAAGTCAAAGTTCTTCTCCTTCTCTAACTCTCGTCTTTCAAGTCTCGAAATCATCTACTTCTTCAACTCTCATCTTCCATGTCTTCTTATCACCCTTGCCTTTTTCGCCCTTTACATTGTTTTCTCTTCAAGTTGTTAAGGTTTTCTCTCTCCCCCTGTTGTTGAAATCATGGGTTGTTTATGTTGTTCTCGTTTGTTTATATGGTGTTTGTGTGGTTTTATTAGAGATTGAGTTATAGGTATTGGGTGTTTTGGTTCTTGATTCTTGGGTGTTTTTGTTTTTGCAAGATCTTAGTGTTGTTGTACCTTTATAGGTAGTTGGATATCGTTTTCTCTTTATTTCTATTTAATGATATCTTCCCTTTTGTTATATGCTTTGTATTGTATTTGCATTATATACATCTTATTTGTGGATTCATTGGGGCGTTGGAGGAATTCTTCAATTCATAATTATATTGTTTAGAGGATTATAAGCCATGATTTGTTTAGTATTGGTATTTTTGTTGCTTTGAGATTTATGATTGGTTGTTCTAGTTTTTCTCATATTGATTAATGGAGATTTTTTTGCTTTTTTGGTTTTTCCATAAATGCAATGTTCCTTTTTTATGCTATTACATTGTGTTTGGACATTCATAAGCTATAATTCTCCATTTTTGTATTAATTTTATGGTATTGTAATGCTCATTTGCTCTTGAGTTTTGAGCTTGGAGAGCTTTCTTGTCTTATTTTTAGTGCAGGATCAATAACCCTCTTCTACACCAGTTGCAGTGACTTTTCTTCCTCTTCTCCTATCTTCGACAACAACTCCAATGAATTTTACGTTTGCCTATAAATATGCTCTGCTATCTCTTTCTCGTTGTTATCTCTATTTTTAGTCGCGGTTACGGTTCTCTTATTAATCTATCTCATTGAAATAGCTCTTTTCATTATAGGTATTATCATTGAATCAAGAATCGGTTAATATTATTTTAGATGATTGCATTTGTTAGTCTATTTATAAAACTTATAAAGAGTTTTTTATTTGATTGGGTTTTTTTACTAGTTTTCTTTTCTGATTTCCCCTTTGAATTGCTACATTGATATAAAGTCTAATTCTTAAAGAACTATGTAACATTGTGTAATTGTAATAGGTTTTGTTTTGTTTTGTTTGTTAGGATGGGTTTGTTTTGAATGTGTATTATTGTTTCATTAGTCTTATTCGTTAGGTTGGGGAGGGATTAAGTATGTGATAATGTATCTGGGTGGGAATGACCTGTATAATCTTGGTTATAACTTTTAAGGAGGCTTTATAAGAGCTAATTAATGTAAAATATTTACAATGTGATGAGAAAAGTTTCGTGTCTTTTATGTAGCTTTGCTTAGTTAAAGACTACAATGTACTCTTTTTTTCTTGAAGGCCGAATAATAGGGCACTCATTTATTATAAATTTGGGGATTTAGTATTCAAATGCTTGCTACTTCTTGTAAGAGTTAGATTATTAGTTTGATTAAGATTGCTTTGAAGTTCTTTGATGAAATGCCTTCATTCAAATTATAGATTAGTTGACAGGAGTTAGAGTGCTCTTAAGTTCTTATTATCTGATTTCCTTGACAAATTTGGAATTTGATTGAGATCAAAGGACATGATTTGGGTGAATGTACATTTTTTTGATTTTTTGAGCATACATGTTTATGGATCCAAATAGTAGAATAATCGTATGTTTTAACCATTAATTCATGGAATTTCAGAGCATTAGCAATCCTCGACAACTATAAGTCTTCAACTAAATTATGTGATAAAATCGAAAAGACTCAAATCACAAACATTAGAATGGAGTGGGAATGATCCCTCGACATGCACCTATTTTTTAGTTTCCTAATTTTTAATTATTTTACTTTCCACAAGGAGAATTTTGATTCGCGAGTGAGTGATAGTGTTATGGTCTTCTTATTCGAACTTTAGAAGGAAAGAACCCATTTATTGGACCCCTCATTAAAGAATCAAAGCAACTAGAATTTTAGTTGTTTTTCGTATCAAAGTTGAGAATCTAAGGTTGTCCGACTTGGCATAGGAAATGACCCGCCTTGCTTCTGATAGTTGCAACGGCTTCGATTGCTATCGTTGTTGCCTTTGTGCCTTGAAGCAGAAAGGTTGTCGATAAGTTCTTAAATGTGACACCCTAAGTTCTATTCTGATAAATTGTCCTAACATCAAGGTTATTTTAGTAAATATCCATGATATTGTGAAATAGAGTGATTACATGTGTGTATTATATAATGCTAGTTGACTTAGGTGTGAAACGTAGCCTAAGTGAAGGAGAACAAGCTTAAATGAATTGTTAGATGGTTTAAATAAAGCATAATGAAAAAGATTATACATATACATGAGGTTACTTTTATAAAACAAAAGAATGGTTGGATTAAACAAGGGCTTTAGGATCATCCTAAAACTTAAGTCCATCAAGATGAGATGTAGGGTTGTGATGGTTCAACATAACCCTAATTGAGTTAACTAAGTATTTAGACAAAATTAGGGCTTAAAGCCACTTTTGGTTTGAAAACATTACATTGAGGAATTGAGGAGAGAACCCTGGGAGACCTTTCTTGTTTGGTTTGATGGAGGAAAGGAACTCAATCAAGTTGTCACCAAGATTAGGTAAATCACTCATCATCATCTCTATTAATCCACTCTTTTGATTCATACAGTTGTTTCTGGTTTTGAGTAGGAGATGAATCATGGTATTTAGAGTTTGATTTGATTCATCTCAACCCTATTTTTGCTGATTTTCGTATTGATTTGGGGATTCAAATCTTGTACCTATGTTTTGATTCAAAATAGTATACAAATCCATGATTTAATGGTTGATTAGATTTTGGTCTTGAATGTGATTAATGGAAGTGTTTAGTGGTTTTAAAACATAAGTTTTACTATTATTTTGATTGGGTATGGCTTAGGGTTGGCGTGTGTCATTAGAGATTTTGGATTTTGGATTTCACTTCTATAATTTTAAATTTGTGTTGAGAGTCACACCAGCGCCTCACTTACAAGCGGTAAGATGCTAGCCACAACGTTGTAGGGAACGATGATATGAGCCCATCGATCTCTCTACGTCGTGATGTAGAACATATGACACTGGCAAATCGCTAGATCATAATTTTTTGTTTATCTATTCGAAGCACAGTAGCGCCCTGTAGGTAAACCACGAAGATATGGCACATTGGTTTATTTTCTAAAATTAAATCACTTTGTTAATATGAATTTGAGTAAACTTACCTCAAACAAACGTACTTATAACCCGAACGTTAACCTATACCAACGTAGACACAAAGATGAATTGGATAGGAGATTCTTAGCTAGGATTGGATAGGATAGCTACGCGCTTCGAGGTAAGTGGGGTTTGATTTTAATCTTCAATCTTATCGAAATAAAATTGAATATATCTTTTCTTTCAGTTTCATCTTTTCCTTAGAGCTCTTTAATTATGAATGCATGTGGAACTAATGTGCTTGGAATGAATATTGTAATGGTATCTCGGACTAAAGTGCCGACAGCTACTAATCATCTCTCTCCGCTATGCTTGAACACCAATTTGTTGAGGACAAATCCTATTGGATAGTATTGAAACCAGTTAATAGACTTAGAAGACTTATTCCGCACCATTTATATATCTTAGTAGTCTATTAGTAGATTGTCTGGTTGTATTTCGCAGGTTAAGGCTTACTAGATCATTGCCCGACTCGTTGGGTTTTCTCGAGGGGTTTGGCGATGGTTTAGGCTAGGCGGCCCTAGTTATAGGAATTGTGGTCATTACAGTTAGTATTTCAGCATAGGCTAGACAAACCTATAAACAAAGTAGGTAATGACCACAGTTAATATCACTATCATGTCAAGGCATTAGTACCCAGGAAAGATCACGGTTGATATCCTAACATTAGGTAATGGTGCCTAGAGTGAAAATCGTAGTCCGATCCTAAAATTAAGAATAAGACTTAGTTGAAAAGTCATAATAGTATCTAACTTAAGTCACCTTAAATATTAGTAAGTCGTTGAGACTTAGGAAAAGGTTAGTCATTATTAAGTAATGAAATCAATTGTGAAGGCTAATGGTTTGCATTGACTTAATATGCACAAGTGACCAAACTTAAGGTGGGAATGGGAATTAAAAATGAACAATTATATATTATGATGCTATTTGCTTACGTATGTAATATTTATATCATTATATATGTTGTTCATTCATCTTGTCTCTTATGTAAAATTTTGGAACTAACTTCCTTTAACTGCTCGCAGTGCATAATGAGTACTCGATGTGGAAGTTCGTATGGCTTGAGGAGCGCTATGGGTGCACAGGGGACTTATGGTGAATAGTGGCATGCTCAGATGGAACGCTAGATGGATAAGATGCTAAGGGTGCACAGGGGGCTGTCGATGAATAGTGGCGTGCTCAGATGGAACCCTAGATGGCTAAAATGACTAAGAATCGTTGCAAGACACTTGAGAATATTTCTACAGCACAGGGGCGCAGGATGAATGAGATGATAAATTAGGGGACAAAGAGCACTAGTGGCACTATAGCAGATGTTGGTTTTTGGGGTTCATACTCAATGAAAAATTCAAAACAATTTTTGAAAAACCCCAACATAATAAAAAATAAGTCCCATTAAACTAGATTTACAAAAGTAAACCATACCTTAATCTGTGATTTTCTTCGCTGATTGTTAGATCTTTAAGACATTCAAGCGCATGTCATCTATCATAAATCCACACACAAATAGTGATCACGATGTGAAGTGCAAGCCCTAAGAGAGATTGAAAGCATTTTTCGTTTCTTTCCTAAAATCTAGAGAACTCAAAAATAGTAAAAATGAAAATCTTATTTCTTTTTAGGTTTCAAACTCCGTTTATATATGTAGATAAACTTACTTAAATAACTATTCAAAATACAACTATTGTATTAAGGCAATTCAAGCAAATTACACATACGCCCCTATTAATAAGTTATCATATAACTAATCGTCAGGGCTTTTATGTCATAAATCTTATCATATAAGATTAATTACTATGGACCAATTGAAATTGTGCAAAGTCATTCTTTTTGTGCAACCCAAAAGGTTCTTGCAACATTGGCAGTAAGCCAAAAACTATTTTGGTACACAAGTCATAAACGGTCTCTTGCAAGACATTATAACTACTCAAGTATGAAACTTGAGAATTTCGTAAACTTGATTAGACGACTAATTAAGTATTTTCTGATTTTATGTGAAGTTAA
This sequence comes from Stephania yunnanensis, assembly GCA_039657365.1. Taxonomy (NCBI): domain Eukaryota; kingdom Viridiplantae; phylum Streptophyta; class Magnoliopsida; order Ranunculales; family Menispermaceae; genus Stephania; species Stephania yunnanensis. The sequence goes on from CM077585.1 coordinate 8,062,892, forward strand.
AGTATCTGAGGTGGGATCCATTATGGACGAGAGATCATAAAGTTTATTTTATTTTTATGCGTTGTGTGCATAGTGTGTATTATACAACATTTTGTCATGAAGTCGGGGTGTGTTGAGATGTATTTTCAGTTTTTCCTACTCACGGTTGCAAGTGAGTATATGACGGGTACGAGTGGACATTAATTATTAGTTGCTCAAAAACTAATTAACCAAGTGTTAATCCCCATGCGATGACTTTGCCTCTATTTGCATTCAAGTCGGAATCTGTAGTATTATAAAATGGGAACAAAGTTGGTGTAAGACCTTACCTCAAGCTTTATGTCGGTTAATGGTGGTCGATGTTGAGATTTGGTCCAAATTGGTGTAAGTTTAGTTTTGTATGGCAAGTGAATCGGTCCATAAGGGTTTAGTATGCCATTGACAAAGTTAAGATTTTCGAACATTTAGTGTGACCAAAACTAGTGTTATGGACGTTTTATAAAGATGAACTATTTTATCGAGAGTTTGGTTCAATTTGGTGAAAAATTGAATAAAAAATGAGAGCTGGAAGTCAAAGCACGTCAAAATAGAAATTTCAAGAATTACAAAATAAAAAGAAATTAAGTTGTTGATAGGCAGTTGAGGGTTGAAATATAAATAAAAAACAAAACAAATCAAAAGTGTATTTCATTTGAAACGAATGAACAAAACGTTTGTTTCGAAACCTCCCAATTCATTATTTTGCTCCGCGGTCTCCTGACGTCAAGTTTTTGCCTGATTTCTTTCCGTACAACTGTAGAGTGTTGTAAAAGGGTTGGTTCAAACTATGTTTTTGTGGCGGAGACGAGGTATTCAGCTCAATATTTGGTAAATTCTCAATTTGCAGGGGTGTATTCAATTAAGATTTTAATAGACTTTTGGTTACTTTTACAAGTGGATGATTTTTCTGAAGTTTATAGATTTTTGTAGACTTTTAAAGACTTTAATGAACTTTTACATAAATTTCATTTTGATGACTTCTATCAACATTTAAGATTTTTAGTGACTTTTGTGAACTTCTTAAACATGATTTTGATGATCGGTCAAGGCATAATTATATTTCTTTTTCTTAATAACTATTATTAATTTTTTTTGAAAGTATTTTTATATTTTAATAAAAAAATCATACATACATATTAATGAGTTACCATCAAAATAGTAACATAACAAATAAGTAAATAAATATCAACAAAACAAATAGGTAAATGAATAATCTTTTAGTGGCAAAAAAGAATAAGTAAGATCATTGTGTAAAAATTTTGCACTTTTTTTACTTAAGTAAAAAAACTAATATTTTTTCCTTAAGAATGATTGTTTAAGTTTCTTAAAATGCACTTCTTGCATTTGAAAAGAAAAATGATTATTTGCTTCAAAAATAATAATATTACATTTTTTGAGATTATGATTACGCACTTAATAAACAAAACTTCTTTGTAAAAAATCGTATAAAAATGTACAATAATGCAAGAATGACGTCTTATATACTAATAACAACATCATTTTCATAAACATAGACATTAGAGTATAATGAGTGAGCAATGAAATCCATGAGTTTTGGAGTGGTTAGAGAAGTTGATAAAAAACAATTGATAAGAAAATACCTTATGAATAATGAAGTCTTAATTGAATAAGGGAACCAACAAAAATTAGAAATCTCTAAAAGTTTATGGGTTGAGGTGAAGAGAAGTTGAAGATTTCTTTATGTGTATTTTTATACAAAAAGTCTATAAAAATCTAGATTTGTAACCAAACCACAAAAGTCACCAAAAAATTAAATACACCTTACTTTTATAAACTCTCTAAAAGTTTAAATTGAATACCCCAAAACTTTTATAGACTTTTAAAAAGTCTATAAAAGTTCACATTGAATACACCTTACTTTTATAAACTCTCTAAAAGTTTTAAATGAATACACCTAAACATTTTTTTAGTAATTAAAAGTAACCAAAAGTCCATTAAAATCTCAATTGAATATACCCCTGTTAGGGTATTTTCCACAATTCAAATTGAATTCTCGTAATTTTTCAATTTTTTCATAGGGTTTTGATGAGAATTGGTAGGGATTGTTGAGAATTGATGGATTAGATTGATTTGGATCAATTTGGAATAAATTCAACCAACATAGGTTAGGGTTTTGATGGATTGAACTAATTTGATGAAGTTGATAACTATTTCGAAGATGTTTTTATAGTTGATATTGATTTGCATTAGGTTTCTGAAATAGTTTCCCGACCAGACACATGTTTTCATACTGATATCACCGTTATATCATATATTGGAATGTGATCGTTATTTCCTGGTTTCCCACACATACATTATATTTACATTAATTACTTCTACTAATTTATTAAGACTTCAGCTGAACAAGGTTAAGTTATAAAAATTTTAATTAACTCTGAAATATTGGAAAGTACAATGATGATGTAATGCTTATTTGAAAAGTAGCTAATGATTGGATAAGATTAAAAATGCTGACTACTACATTGTTAATTCCTACGTGAATGAGATTTGGGCTTAATGATGGGATTAGGTCCAGCGGTGCCCTAATTTGAGAAGGGGTCTTCAAAGTTTGTATCAAAGCCAACTTTAAAAATAATAAGCCTATGAATTTCCATAAAATGCAAATTTTATTTATGGAAACCATATGATCCTTGCTTATAAACCATTAGTTGGGAAGCGAGTGAAAGTAAGATGGAGATTTTTTATATGTACATGTTAGTTTATATATATGTATATATATGTTATCTGCATTGTAGTTGATTCGCGTTTGCTTTCAACTTGCAGACATCGATGGTTGATTCATGCGATAGTAGGGGTGTAGGTGTTAGTGTTAGTCAGCCTCCAACCTTTGTGGATGATTTTTAGAGGCTATCTAATGAGTATCTGCTTAAGGACAACAATTAGTAGATTTCCTCACTATGATGACAACTTATTTCAAACCAACAGCACAAACACCGATCTCAACTACTATTACTACTACTTCCACATTACCAACACCAAAGCTTCTTAATGTGACACTGGCAACTATGATGATACAAACAATTCGGTGTGATAGTACTAGTTGCAGAGATAGATAATATAGTGTCATCTCCCACTCTTACATCTTTTAGTTAGTCAACCGAGGTTCAGTTGGTGAAGGATTTCATCAGACTAAAGTTGGTTTATTTTGATAGACATTGAGACTTTGAGAAGATTGAGAAGAGTGTTTTGTCCCAAGAGAAATGTAAGAGGGTTTCGAGGATTGAGGATAGACTTTAGGCGAAGATTTCAGCGTATAAATTGCAGAGAGATGCTAATGTTTGGTGGCGTACGAAGATAGCTTCGAATCGTGATTTTAATTCTTGGGATGCATTTAAGAAGAAGTTCTACAGTAGTACTTTCTGTTAGACCATACAATCTATATAAAACATAAATCTGAACATGGCACTGTTATCACTTGCAACTAAACATGTTGATTTAACAATTGAGAAGATTAATAAACAAAGTGTACCAGAGGCTTGCAGTGCAATGACCTAAGACAAAAAAATTTCCTCTTACTCGTTGCCGAATTCAACTAGGAGTTCTGTCTCCAGGATACAACTGGTTTGCTCTTTGATCAAAGCATCAATCAAAGAACCTTCAAACTGCAAAATCGTCTCTCTCTCAGTAAACACAAATCACTTCAAATTTGATTTCGGAAAAACCACACTATCTCTTTCAAAAGACTCTTCTATTATAGATAAACATCTAACTGTCCAATTAGTGGACAGTTTTTCCATAACTATCTAATTAGTGGTCTTAATTAGTGTGCCACTAATTGATAGTTATTTAACTCCTAATTCGAACTTAGCAACTGTTGGTGCTCTTTTGTTTTATTTCAAAAACGAAAATAAAAATAAAAAACGAAAAATAATAACTATGTTTATGAATGGCTAAGTCTTGAACAAATCAAAGCCCCAAAGGCCCCAAGGCCCCAAGGCCCAAGGCCATTGTCAAAGATTATTTAAATAGGGTTATTGCCTAGTGAAACCTCATGGTCCACTCACTCTAACCCACTTCTCACTTAAAAAATAGTGAAGTGTGTTGGAACATATATTAAGTGAGAAACCAAACCTTTTCTCTCCAATGTGGGACTAAAGGTTTTGTTATTTTCCAATACAAAACTTGAACTTCAATGTTCAACAATACCCCACATTTGTATTGGAAATTGTAACACCCCATATGTCTTAACTTTGCCAAATCATAAACAAAAAATAATAAGAATAATTATACACGAGAGAGAGATGATCAAGTCAAGCTTATAAGGAAGAGTGTCGTAAAGACTTGAACTAACCTTAGTAAAGCATATCGGGTTTACTTTATGACGCAGTTGATGTATTTATTTATCTTGAACTGTTCACTTTTATAGTAAACCAAGACAATATGTCTTACTCATGACTTGAATCCAAATGCAGTTCATACGTTTTTGTTCATTTTGGTCCTGAACAGATCCTGGTTTCATGATAGCTTTAGAGAACTTAGCCTAATTTCATTCTCATAAATGCGACCCCACATTTACTACCATATAGGTGACATTACTATGTCATTAAATGCATATCGCGTACCCTAAACATCTTATCAACACACTTATTTCATCATAGGAATAGGTAATTGTGTGTCCTGTTTGTTAATTCAAGTCTAACCAGTTTGCCTATTGAACCTAAACCATGGGATCTCCAATCAGCTAGGTTAGGTTTCCGTCAGACTTGAATTACTCTATAGGCTTTAAGCCCATTCCCCTCGATAATATCTTCGTTTGATCTCTTGGTAAGCCTTTAGTCAAAGGATCTGCAATGTTTTCCTTAGACTTAACATAATCAATACTAATTACTCCACTTGTCAGTAATTGTCTTATAGTATTATGTCGGCGCCTTATATGTCTCGACTTACCATTATATATGTTGTTCTTAGCTCTTGCTTGTGCTGCCATACTATCACAATGTATGCATATTGTTGTGTCTGGTTTTGGCCAGTAAGGAATATCTACTAAGAAATTTCTTAGCCATTCAGCTTCTTCAGCTGCCTTGTCAAGAGCAATGAATTCGGATTCCATGGTGGATCGTGCTATACACGTTTGTTTTGTTGATTTCCAAGAAATTGCTGCTCCACCCAATGTAAATGCATATCCACTAGTTGACTTGGTTTCTGTATTATCAGAAACCCAATTTGCATCACTATAGCCTTCAAGAACTGGTGGATACTTTGTATAAACCAATCCATAATTCAAGGTATACTTGAGATACCTTAGAACTCTTATCAATGTTGTCAAATGATCATCATTTGGACTACTTGTGTATCTGCTTAACCTGCTTACTGCATAAGCAATATCAAGTCTAGTAGAGTTCATCAGGTACATTAAACTCCCAATAACTTGAGAATATCCTAATTGACAAACCGACTCTTTAGAGTTCTTCTTTATATGACAATTAGCATCAAAAGGAGTTGGAGCAGGTTTGCAATCGAATTGATTGAATCTTTTTAAGATTTTCTTAACATAATGAGATTGTGTTAGGATATAACCTTCGTTATTCCTTTTGATTTTAATTCCTAGTATTACATCAGCTAAACCTAAGTCTTTCATGTCAAAACTAGAATTCAACATCTTCTTTGTTGACATTATGGCATCCTTGCTTGAACTCATAATTAACATGTCATCAACATAGAGACATACTATGACAAATGAGTTCTTCATTTCTTTAATGTACACACATTTGTCGCATTCATTTATTTTGAAACCATTTGCCATCATAGTATGATCAAATTTCTCATGCCATTGTTTTGGAGCTTATTTAAGCCCATACAAAGACTTAACAAGTCAAAAACTTTATTTTCTTGGCCTTTCACTACGAACCCTTCAGGTTGATCCATATAAATTTCTTCTTCTAATTCTCCATTTAAAAATGTTGTTTTAACATCCATTTGATGTATTTCCATGTCGTACAAAGCAGCTATGGAAATTAACATCCTAATGGAAGTTATTCTTGAAACAGAGAATAAGTGTCGAAGTAATCCAAACCTTCTTTTGTCTATATCCTTTAGCAACCAAACGTGCCTTGTATTTCTCAATAGTGCCATCAGCCTTTAGCTTCTTTTTGAAGATCCATTTATATCCAATTGGTTTGATTCCCGATGGTAGATCAACCAATTCCCACGTATTATTTTGTAAAATGGATTCAATCTCACTATTGATTGCTTCCATCCAAAATGAAGCGTCTGGTGAAGACATAACTTCTTTATAGGTTTGTGGCTCATTTTCAGTTAACATGTTAACAAAATCAGGTCCAAAGTTTTTTGTGACCTTAACTCTTTTAACTCTTCTAGGTTCTAACTCTCGTTCTTGAACCTTAGAATTAGATGGTTCATCTAAACTCTCTTCAGCAATTCTTTTCAGCGACGAACCACTTTGATTTTCCTTAGAGGAAAAATGTGTTCAAAAAATTCAGCATCAATAGATTCTATAATAGAATTTTCACTAATATCTGAAATATGTGATTTAACTCCTAAGAATCTATATGCTGCACTGTTCTTAGAAATACCAATGAACACACAATCTACAGTTTTAGGTCCTAACTTAGTTCTCTTTGGTAAGGGAATTTGGACCTTTGCCAAGCAACCCCACACTTTCAAAGTTTTGTAAGTGGGTTTTCTGCCTCTCCATATCTCAAAAGGAGATTTATCTAATTTCTTGAAAGGCACTCTATTCAAAATGTGATTTGCAGTGAGTAACGCTTCACCCCACAAATTCTGAGAAAGTCCAGAATCATTCAACATGGAATTAATCATATTTTTAAGAGTTCTATTTTTCCTCTCTGCTACACCATTTTGTTGAGGTGTATAGGGTGCAGTCGTTTGATGTATAATTCCATATTTGCTACATAATTCTGCAAATTCAGCAGATTCATATTCTCCACCTCTATCTGTTCTTAATGCCTTAATTTTCTTGTCTAATTGATTTTCTACCTATGCCTTATATATTTTAAACATATATAAGGCCTCGTTTTTATTTCTAATCAAATAGACTTGGCAATATTTACTACAATCATCAATAAAGGTAATGTAATAATTCTTTCCCCCTCTAGTAGGGATGGATTTAAAATCACAAAGATCACTATAAATCAATCCTAATAATTCATTTGATCTCTCTTGGACAGATTTGAAAGTTTGCCTAGCAAATTTTGATTCAGTGCATATTTCACATTTTTTATTTAAATCAATGTTGAACTTAGGCAATAAGTTTAATTTAACCATTCTGTAAATAGATCTTTTATTCACATGTCCTAATCTAGCATGCCATAAATTAAATGAATCAACCATATACGCAGAAATGATCATTCTATTACCAGTAGAGTTAACAATTACAATATTGAGCTTAAAGAGACCTTCTGTGAGGTATCCCTTACCTACATACATTCCACCCTTGGTGAGAACAAACTTAGCAGACTCAAATACCAACTTGAACCCTTTCTTGTTAAGTAAAGGGCCAGATACAAGGTTCTTCCTGATCTCAGGAACATACAACACATTGAGTAAAGTGACTATTTTCCCACTAGTGAACTTCATCTTGACATTACCCTTGCCTTCAACCATTGAAGAGGATGAATTTCCCATATAAAGCTTTTCTTCACTATCAACAGGAAGAAACTCTGAAAACAAGTTTTTGTCGCTGCAAATGTGCCGAGTTGCACCGGTGTCAATCCACCAGCCCCGAGTGTCAGAGACCATGTTAGTTTCAGACACAACAACAATCGATCAATGTCCATTTCATCAATTTGGACATCAGCAATATTCGCTTGGTTGTTCAAACCAGAATTGCCATGATTCTGATCTTTCTTATGACGACAATCTTGGGCCCTATGACCCTGTTTTCCACATACCCAACAGCTTCCTTGGATTTTCTTAAAATTCTTCCCCTTCGGTGCAAACTGTTTGATGGGTGCTCCTCTTTTGAAATTCTTCTTCTGGAATTTCTGAACTTTGGAATTGCTTCCTTCCACCATGTTTGCTTTTGCATCAATGTCACTTCCTTCCATCTTGTCTCCTTTCCTGTGATCTTCTTCAACACGCAACCTCAAGATCAGATCTTCAATTGACATATCTTTGCGCTTATGCTTCAGATACACCTTGAAGTCATTCCAAGATGGAGGTAATTTCTCAATGATAGAACCAGTTTGAAAATGCTCATTCACGATACATCCCTCAGCATGTAACTCATGAATCAATACTTGCAGTTCTTCAACTTGCTTCACCACAGACTTTGAGTCGACCATGTTATATTTCAAGAATTTGCCAACCACGAATTTTTTTGCTCATGCATCTTCAGTTCGATATTTCTTTTCCAGCAGATCCCAAACATCCTTTGCAGTCTCACACTCAGAATAAACATCATATAGAGTGTCATCAAGTCTGTTCAGAATATAGTTCCTGCAAAGGAAGTCAGAATTCTTCCATGCCTCAATTGTCATCATGGTTTCCATGGTGATCGGATTCTCATCCGTCTTAGGAACCTCCTCTCTGATGACATTGGCTAAATTCATAGTGGTCAACCAGAAAATCGTTTTTTGTTGTCATCTCTTGAAATCAAGTCCCTTAAACTTTTCAGGCCTCTCATCCTTAGAATTGGATGCAGTAGTAGAGATTGTCTTATCATTAACAATATGAGATGATGCCATTTCAATTCAGATTTAGATTTAGATTCAGATTCAGATTCTAAAATATACAAACAGCAAGTATATTCGAATCAGAAAACAATAATAATAAGCAAGCAAGTATAATTAAATCGAAATTAAGATAATAACATAGAATTATGTATAGTCTTTTTTTTCTGTCTTAGATTGTTAGACCATACAATCTATATTAAACATAAATCTGAACATGGCACTGTTATCACTAGCAACTAAACATTTTGATTTAACAATTGAGAAGATTAATAAACAAAGTGTACCAGAGGCTTGCAGTGCAATGACGTAAGACAGAAAAATTTCCTCCAACTCGGTGCTGAATTCAACTAGGAGTTCTGTCTCCAGGATACAACTGGTTTGCTCTTTGATCAAAGCACCAATCAAAGAACCTTCAAACTTCAAAATCTTCTCTCTCTCACTAACACAAATCACTTCAAATTTGATTTCGGAAAAATCACACTATCTCTGTCAAAAGTCTATTCTATTATAGATAAACATCTAACTATCCAATTAGTGGACAGTTTTTCCATAACTATCTAATTAGTGGTCTTAATTAGTATGCCACTAATTGATAGTTATTTAACTCCTAATTCGAACTTAGCAATTGTTGGTGCTCTTTTGTTTTATTTCAAAAACGAAAATAAAAATAAAAAACAAAAAATAATAACTATGTTTATGAATGGCTAAGTCTTGAACAAATCAAAGCCCCAAAGGCCCCAAGGCCCAAGGCCATTGTCAAAGATTATTTAAATAGGGTTATTGCCTAGTGAAACCCCATGGTCCACTCACTCTAACCCACTTCTCACTTAAACAATAGTGAAGTGTGTTGGAACATATATTAAGTGAGAAACCAAACCTTTTCTCTCCAATGTGGGACTAAAGGTTTTGTTATTTTCCAATACAAAACTTGAACTTCAATGTTCAACACTTTCCACCTGCAACGATGAAGAGGTTGAGGAATGAGTTCATGAATCTAAGATTGGGAGCTGGCGAGTCAATGATGAGCTAAAAAGATATATATGGATATCTAAAACTATTTGCTATGGATCTAGTGAGATTTAACTTCGAGGGCGTGTATCACTTCGAAGATGGACTTATGCCAAACATAGGGTTTAATATGGTCAATTCAGGTGCCAAGATTTAGGGTGAGATATATAACCAGGCACTTTCGCATGAGATTTTTTTAGCAGAGTTGTAGATGGGACATTGTTGGGACGAACATTGTCCACGGATCATGTCGCAGAGTCTAAAAGGAGGAGACATAAAGGTAAAGGACAAAAAAAGAGATGGGGGAAAGGTTCTCAAGTATCAGGGGCTGCCACATTAGTTGTGCCTTACACATCATACTTTACACCACTTCAGAGTGTAGTTGGTAGACTCCCTTTGCCACCTCAAATCAGACCAGTGTCACCAGCTCCTTCTTTACTAGCTCTTTCAGCACCACCAGTGCCACTTCAGTAACAACAAGGTGTTAAAGGTCAAGGTAGAGGTAATGGTAGAGGCTGAGATGGTTTGCGATAGGGAAAGAGATAGGCACAGGCCTAGGATCAGGTACAGGGTCAGTGTAAACCATTTACTTGTTATAGGTATGGTTAGGTTGGGCACCTGGTGATAGATTGTGTACAACTAGCAGCAGTATTTCCATAGCAGAATTGGGATGAAGTACACTTGGTAGCATAACTAGATGTTGATGTTACACGAGGTCTTATTAAGGGTAAAACTTCTATTCGTGGTAGATATTTATATGTCTTGTTTGATTCAGGTTCTACAATATCTTTCATTTCTGGTCGCATGATAGGCATCTTAGGACTAACACCGATTATAGTTAGTGTACATTTGATTTTGAGTAGTGCAGCTATGGATAAGGTTTACTATAATTATGTTGTTAAGGGATATCAAGTAGAAATACGCGGGGTAGATATACCTGCAGACTTAATAGTGCTTGAGTTTTTAGACTTTGTCGCATCGTTATGGATGGATTGGTTACCAACATATAATATTCATATTAACTATTTTAGCAAGATGATATTTGAGACTCCAGTGCATTTGATAATCGCATATAGTGGTAGTATACCGAGAATCGAGGGCACGTGAGGTTGACTTGTAATTAGTGTAAAGATGGAGTCTATGGTATCATTATATAGAGTGGAAGAGAGTCAATGACCTAGACATGAAGAGATTCTGATTGTGTGCGAGTTTTCAAACATTTTCTGAATGTCTTACGTTGTTTACCATTGCCGAGAGAGATAAATTTAATTATTGAGTTGGTACAAGGCATTAGACTTATTTCTATATTGTCGTACCGCATGGCTCGAGAGAATTAGAGGAATTGAGGAGTCAGCTCTAAGATTTGGGATAGAAGAGATTCATCACACTTTTTATCTCACCATGGGAAGCACATATCCTATTTGTGAAGAAAAAGGACGTCGCATTGAGACTATATATCGAGTATAAATAGTTTAACAAGGTCACTGTCAGGAACAAATATCCACTGCCACACATTGATGATTTGTTTGATCAGCAAAGAATAGCACAATTTTTCTCTAAGATAGACCTGCAATCAGGGTATCATCAGCCAGGGATCTTAAAGATGGCTTTCTGCATGAGATATGGACACTGTCAATTCACGATCATGTTGTTCGGAATGACCAACGCCCCCATGTTTATGGATTTAGCGTCGGGTGATGAGACTGTTTCTTGTCTGCTTCGTGATAGTTTTTATTAAAGATATATTGATATATACGAGGACTTGAAAGGATCACAAGCATCACCTCAGGGAGATGTTGTAGACTTCGAGCGAGCATAAACTCTACACCAATTTCGATAAGTGTGAATTTTGGTTTTAGAGATCAAATTTTTTAAGCATGTTTTTGGAGTAGCGGGGATTGTAGTGGATCCAGCCAAGATTCAAACTATTATGGATTTTCCGGCACTGACGTCAATTACTAAGATTAGGAGTTTTCTCTACACTGATCACAAGAGTCTGAAGTATCACTTCACACAAAAAGAGCTTAACATGAGATAGTGCAGATGGTTAGAGTTTATGAAGGACTACAACTTTTCTTTGGAGTATCACCCAAGAAAAGCTAACGTAGTTGCAGATATGTTGATTAAGATATTGACCAGACTGTCGAGGTTGTCACATGTCATACGACGTATGAGTAAAAATTACTCAAGGCAGAGGCGATGATGAATCAATCACTTGATCTTACAGATAATCGAGTAATGATATGTGCATAGATGAGGCTACAAACAATATCTACATAGAGAGTGTCAGAGGGTCAGAGAGCTAACATCCTATACCCGAGATTCAATGAGTTAGAACCGAGTAATGAATGTGTCGATTGGATAGAGAAGACATATCTCATGGTTCATCTATGCAACCGAGTAATGAATGTGCCTGGGATAAAGGCAGACATATTAAAGTTCATTAGGAACTGTGGAACATATCAACAGGTGAAGGTTGAGCATTGGACCCTGGAAGGTTACTACAGTCGCTTCCCGTTCTATAATGAAAGTGAGAAGACATAGCCATGAACTTTGTCAGGACATTATTAAAGACTACTAGACGACATAATTCTATTTATATGATTGTGGAAATATTGACAAAATCCGCCCATTTATTACGAGTTGCAACTCATTAAACATTTAACTAGTTTAGTGTATTGTTTGAGAGATAGATTATCGAGTTGCATAGGGTACTTTTGACTATCATGTAAGACATGAATTCTATGTATACGTCTAGTATGTGGAGGAGTATGCAGGAGAAGTATGGTACACGCCTACAGTAAAGCAAAACTTTTCACCTTAGACTGATGGGCAGATTAAGAGGTTGATTCAAGTTTTCCAGGATATGCTCATAGTTTGTGGAATGGAGTTTGGCGGATCTAGGGAGGAGTACCAACCATTGTATGAGCTTGCATACAAGAACAGTAATTAGGCTACCATTGAGATGGCGCCATTTGGGGTTTTATATGGCATATTGTGTTGATCGCCATCTTGTTTGGCTGAGCAAGAGGACCGGGAGTTAGTAGGAAATTACCATAATACATATGCTAAGTTTATACCATAACCATGATATCAACAACAAATAAAATAGAAGGAATTAAAATATAATAAATAGATCTCACATGAAAAAGCTATAAACCCTGAATCCGGACTTACTTCACCTTCGGCATTGGCCAATATTGCTTAGCTGGATATCGTCTAAACAAACTCCATTAAAAATAATAAAAGAAAAAGAGATTAATTGATCGAGAGAAGAAAAGATACTAAAATGAACCTTAAAATATATATAAATAAAACACTTAATTTGGTCTCTAGAAGAGACATAAACTGTATTTCGTGAGTTGATTGGTGTCTCATCCGTTAGGACAATCTGATGGCTATGGTTGGTGTTTGTTGGAGTCTAGGACACATGGCACACTTGGATTGCTCATTTTGCTATCGTTGTTGACTTGGTGAGCCGTGATTGGCTGTAGAGCTGATGTGTTGATATGGTGGACAAACAAGGAGACAACACTTGGCTGGCAGGAACAAAGGATGGAATGCTCACCGAATCACCAAATTTTTAGGAGTCTGCACTACCACACATCTTGACATAGATAGAAGGCTATTAAGTGAAAAGAAAATCTATAGGAGAGAGGACGAAAATCTGGAAGTTGGTGCATCACGAGTTTTGAAGCAGATCAAGTTCTTTGTTTCTCATCTATTTCGATTATAGCGTGGGAATCTTGAGGCGAGATAAACAGTTGTTGGAGCAATCAGTAAGAGTCATGTTTCTATTATGCGTCACTCGATGTCGCTCCCTCTCTTTATCATTTAACAGTGCGTGTCTAGAGGTAGATCATATGGATGCTGAATCACATTGCAGGGATGACTTATACTTAGTCTTTTTTATGAATTTTCTCAACTAAAGCACCACGAAACTTCTCCAAAACCATCATAGCATCAACACGGACTAATGTGGATTTGGCCAAAGTGTCTCAAAGTGTGTGTAAGCTTGCTTTTTAATGCCAAACACCAAAAGCACTTCAAAAGACCCTAATTTATATATGTTTCACTAAATTGCCACTAAGACACTAAAAATATAAACAAAAGAGAATTAGTTAATTGTATGAAGCATTGAAACCTAAAAAAACATAAAACAAATCCTTAAATATATTAATATTAACTACTTATCATAATGGTAGATAGGCTCGACGTTATGACGATGTCGTTGGTGCAAAGTGCACGGCGCCACTATAACGTCAAAACCAGGCTCTCTGTGTTAGGTTCAGTTGACACGGCATTGTCATGGCATCGTGCATCTGCACACACAACACCACCACAGCGGCATGCCCTCTAATTTGATACAAAAGGTGATGTCGTGGCGGTGCCTTGTCTTTTTGTACACATGGCGCCACCATAGCGCCAAACCTGATAAATGGTGAAATTTCTAATAAAAGTTTAGGGATTTTCTAATTGGTTTAATCAATTTAGTCTAACTTTAATAGTTTTTATATATCTTAAAAACACCTTAATTAGCCTCATGAACTAGGAGGAGAGTCTTGGGAGTCTGGATACGTGTTTCGAGGTGTCGAGAGGCCAGATTAGCCTAGGTACTCTGCGTGGATTGTAAGTAAATTGATAGAGATATTTATTTCCATTTCTTTCATGTTATGCTTTTCATTTAGAGTCATTTGGACTGATTTACCTATTGTACTCTAGATGCCATGCCTTTTTTGTTATACTTCATTTCACGAGTTTCTTATTATGGCATTGTTTGATGTTTAAATGGTTTCATTGACTTTAAATAATGGGCTATGTCATTTTTTGTTGTTGAAGAAATTAGTCAAATGAAATAACATGCTATTAGGTATTTGATTTGTGTATTATGAATTTAAATTATTTGTGCATTAGTTATGCATTTACACTCTTGAATTCTTAAACCGTGTCATTTCTTAAATTGTGAAAGTAGTTCTTGTATGTAGAACCATGATATGATAGAGATGGGCACGGTACACAGGGTCACTAGATTTCTGGGGTTACTTGCTTGTGGAGTAAACGAGGTATGGGACCCGAGGGTTTTGCCAAGTATACATACATGTAAGATGAGGATTTGTGAAGATGTGAATGCATTGATGAGATTATTTACACCCTAAATAGTGGAATAAGGTTGATGTGATGTAAGTCACGGTCGATCGGCCTAAGATCCTTTTCTACTTAGCGGAATGTCAGCTTCATTTTGTTTAGCTTAAGTATCTTACAACATGATTAGCCTTAGTTGATATTACTTTGCTTTTAGATGCTGGTTGTGTATTTGAAAATGTAGATAAAGTCTCTCAGTGTTACTTTCTACTTTCCTGTACTCATCGTCCTTTATATGACAGTCCGTGCTGATCCATCGAATAGCAGACCGGGCAAGGAGAAAATCAACGACTACCTCTGAGCCACTGGAGTAAGCTATGTGATGGCCCCTTCCCTAATCTAGGGCGCCCGCCTAATCCGTAATTAAGCCCAATCCTAACCACATAGGACTTAATTTTGCATTACTCAACCTTTCTATCCAAATCTCCATAAGTACTTATGTTTTGGATAAGTAAAATACTTGTCACTTTACAATTGAGTTTCAGAGTTAATTAAAACTTTTTAAAGAGTTATAAAATTTAGCGAAATTCTTAAGAAATTGTGCGAAGCAATTATTGAAAATCCCAAGTGTGTTGATACTAGGAAAACAACGATCACATACATATAAAATAAAATGGCAAATACAAACTGCGTAATGTCATCATAAGTCAAGGAACTAAACGCTCAACCCAAAATACAACCCCAAAGTGTATTAAAAATATAACGGTATAATAAATAAAATATCAAAATCTACAAAATGTCGATGTAGAGGTATGTTGCTGGTTAGAGGTAGTTGTCGGTCTTATCCTTGCCCGGCCTACTCGACAACGGCTCTGCACCCACAGTCATAAAAAGACGGTGAATACAAAAAGTAAAAGTAATCCCCGTTGACAAATTCATTCATATTTGCAAAACAAAATAAATGGTATTTGAAAGCATTAGTTCAATAATGAAAGACTAGTACCATAATTATGCTAAGAAATACAACAGTTAAACAAGTGAAACTGACACAAGGCTAAATAGTTATGATCTAGATCTGGTCGGCTGTGACCTAAGTCAATAAAGCCTTAACCACTAAAGGATGTGCGTGGTGTCGTACAGTTTAATATCACTAAGGACTCTTACCCTATATCATTACGGAATGTAACCCCGGTATCATCAGGAACTCTAACCCTATAAATAGGCAACCACAGGGACTCTAACCCCGTGTGCCTCATCATAGTGGCGAATGCCGACATCCCTAGGGACTCTAACCCCGTTTGTTGATCGACTTATAGTGCAATGGACTCTATATTCTATAACCACTTCATAATTCCAAGAAATTGACTTATTAAGGATTCCAAGAATTGGCTATGCTATAAATAACAAATTCTCCAAGGAATATAAGTCCATAAAAACAAGCATAAGTCCACAATTTCTAATAGCATGTTATTTATGCATTTACTGTAAAACAACAACAAATGACATATAGCACATGGATGGATTTCAAAATAATTTAATTTATCAAAATATCATGGAACCAAGCTCAACAAGTGAGGAATAACAAATAAGTCCATGATATGAGAGTACAAAGCTAGATATAGTCAATATGGACCACAACAAACAAGTTAAAACTAGAAATGAAATGTAAATATACAATTAACGGGTATACTTACATCAAGCAATGTCAAATCCTAGCTTTATCGGCCTCTCGACACCCCAAATTTCATATTCGAAACCCACGTAACCCTTTCCTAGTTTCCCGATATCACATAACATGTTTATTGATGTGTTTAGACCTTTACTTATGATTTTAGGCTCGGTTATAGTCATTTGGAGAATTTGGAAACTTGCAGATTTTTATGTTGTCATGGAAATTAACGCGCTAAGATATCTGAGTAGCACACTAGTGGCCTCAATAACGCGCTAACTAGTATCTTTAGCATGCTACCCAAAGTTAGTGCACTAACTGTCCTACCTAACGCGCTATGTGTAAGAAAACCGAGAATTCTGAAATCAGAATTCTGAGTTTTCTCCACACGTAGGCTACCCAAATGCCTTGGGAATCCTCATATACATATCCAAAGCCTTGGATTATCATAAACAACTTAAAAATAGCCACTAACATGATCTAATTCATGAATTCATCGAATTAAACTAAACAAATCAGTGTAAGTGAATTGCCTATTTGATGTACAATAGCTTGAACAACTCCCATATTATCAAAATACTAAACCCAACTGATTTTCTTCTTCCTCAAACCTCTCCAGCAAGTTTCCTTCCATCCTAAGCTCGTAAGAAGAAAATATGTGGTTTGCATTAATTGATCTCTAACTATATATGAAATGGATATGGTTGAAAGATAACCATTGATCTTATTACACACGCGTATCTTGAGACTTATCAATGATACACCACCTAACACATGTCTCATTTACCTCTACTAACTTAATCTAAATAACATAAATTGGTAGTTTAATTTGTTTCTAAATGTACTAGTACGTGTCTCAATGCAAATCACGTGGCTATTGTTTTAAAATGCCAACATAGGCTACATTGAATTAAAAATCAACCATAACCACATTGAAGCCACTATATAAATCTACATTAAGCTTAAAATTGACTTACCATATCACTCTCTACCTCGGTCCCACGTCGGCATGCAACTCTGTTAGGTTTTATTGTTCATGCGCAGCGGAGATTACAACATAATTTTGACAAAAACCCCAACAGGATCCGAATCTAATTCCATTAAAAACGTTTAAACCATGAAAACTTAATCATACCTCAGTCGCAATGTACCTTTCTGAAGGCTAATCGATCTCTAAGGCGCTGCCAACGACGAACGCCCTCTACCAGTAGTACACACACGAACGGCGGCCGAGATTTGAAGTGCTAGCTTCGAGAGAATACCAAATCTTTTTGTTTCTCTCCAAAACGATCCAGAGCATACCAAAATCCCTAAGTCGTTTCTAAAACGAAAATAGAGTTTCGGCCTTTTTATCTTTCGTACGTGTGTTCTAACTTAAAGCGTCTATTTATACAACCCTTGTATATAGACGGTTAAGTAAATTACACATATACCCCTACTTAAAGAAGTATAAGTGTCATACACCACAAGGACGTTTCCGTCATGAATTTTATCATATAAAATTCATTTTTCCGAACCATCTTAAAATCTCACAAAACCATCTTAGTGTGCGACCCGATAGGCTCATACAACGTTGGCAGTGTACCAAAACACATTTTGGTATACAGGTCATAAGCGGCCTCTAGCAAGACATTATGAATACCCAAGTTGTGCAAATATCAAATTGATACAACCTTATCAATAGTGTATATAACATCCTTTTGTCACACGATATCCTTTTGATCAAACATAAGGCATGGAATTGTATCCAACATGTTCAATCGTACTAGTCTCGATCTCTAGGTACACTGAAAACATCCAAGTGACATTGATCAATATTAATTCACTTAGACTAGGCCTTTTAACAGTCCAACACATCGAGTGATCCACTAGATATCTCTCTTTATATGAGAGGGACAAATTCTATCTCGATTACACAACTTCATCACATTGCTCACACAGTAACCAATCACAACCTTTATAATCGTCCGGTTAAAGACAACGTTTGATAGTGTCAAATCACTATGTTCCTAATGTTGAAGTCTCTGGTAATCTCAAGTCAGAGGACCGAAAAAATATACCTATCATAAGAAACAACTATTACTTAATCCATGTGATGTTCTCATAGCGGGTCGGTCCAGTACTTTGTTCCCTAACAAGTACTCATGATATTGATTCGTATCCCTATACGTATAATCATCATATGATCATCAATCAAGACTCACACTAGTCTTAATTCATTATAGTTCCCAGTATAATGATCGACTATGGACATTTAGGATATTTCTGTAAATACTCGTGGATCTTATTATAATGTAAACATGCAAATTAATTATAATAAACAACAAATGAAATCCTCTATTTTATTAACTAAAAGTATCCATAAAGACATTTAATGGATTGACCTAGGGCACATGCCCCAACATCTCCCACTTGCACTAGGGCCAATCATACATGCATCTAATGCCTAATGATCTAACATGACCATCATGTTTTGCTTGTGGAAGAGCTTTTGTCAATGGATCTACAACGTTGTCTTCAGTAGGTATTCTGCAAATCTTTACGTCTCCCCTCTCAATAATTTCTCTGATGAGATGAAAACGCTTGAGTATATGTTTGGATCTGTGGTGTGATCTAGGTTCCTTGGCCTGTGCTATTGCCCCGTTATTGTCACAATACAAACAAACATGGTTAGCAATACTTGGAACCACACCTAGTTCAGAAATGAACTTTTTGATCCAAACTGCCTCCTTTCTTTGCATCGATCACGCCGCAATATACGCACTTATGTTGTAGAATCGCCACGCCTCTCTTGCTTGAGACTTTTCCACCCATCGCACCCCCACTCAAAGTAAACATATATCCAGATTGCGATCCGAAATCATCTAATCAATTTGAAAACTTGCATCCGCGTAACCATTTACAACTAGATCATTTTCAAAACCTCCATAGACCAAGAACATTTCCTTAGTCCTTCTTAAGTATTTAAGGATGTTCTGTACTGCTATCCGTGACTCTCACCAAGATCTGACTAATATCTGTTTGTAGTGCTCAAAGCATATGATACATCAGGTCGAGTGCATAGCATGGCATACATGATAGATCCAATAGTCGATGCATATGGAATCTTATTCATACGGTCTCGCTCATCATTTGTCCTAGGACATTGATTCTTGTTGAGACTTATGCCATGAGACATTGGCAACAATCCACTTTTAGAGTCTTGCAAACTGAACCTATTCACCACCTTGTTTATGTAAGCACTCTGACTTAGATCGATTAGCCTCTTAGATCTATCCCTATAGATTCTTATCCCTAGGATATAGGCTGCATCTCCTAAGTCTTTCATTGAGAAACACTTCCCTAACCAAGACTTGACATTCTGCAATGTTGGGATGTCATTTCCAATGAGTAATATATCATCAACATATAGTACCAAAAAAACAACTACATTCCCACTGACCTTCTTGTATACACAAGGCTCATCTTCATTCTTAATAAAACCAAAATCCTTGATTGCTTCATCAAAATGAAGATTCCAACCCCGATAAGCTTGCTTTAATCCATAAATGGATCTTTGAAGCTTGCATACCTTCCTAGAATTCTCAGGATATACAAAACCTTCAGGTCGTGTCATATACACGTCCTCAAGCAGCTTTCCATTAAGAAATGTTATTTTTACATCCATTTTGCCATATCTCATAGTCATAATATGCAGCAATGGCAATTAAAGTTCTTATGGATTTAAGCATGGCTACTGGCAAAAAAGTTTCATCATAATCAACACCTTTAGTCTGCTTGAAACTTTTTGCTACAAGTCTTGCTTTAAAAGTTTGCACATTGCCATCCATGTCAGTTTTCTTCTTGAAAATCCATTACATCCAATGTTCTTACCACCTTCAGGTAAATCAACCAAGTTCTAAACCTGGTTATCATACATGGATTGCATCTCAGAGTTCATGGCACTTAGCTATTTATCTGAGTCTGGTCCAAACATAGACTTATGATAAGTGATGGGCTCACTTTGATCCATAAGCAACACATCACGACTATCAATAATGAGAAATCTGAATCTCTCTGGCTCATGTCTTACCCTACCAGATTTACGTGGGCTTTGTGTCACTTGCAGAGGTTCAACTGGTTTAGAACGTTGTTGAACTTCCAGTAGCGGTTCAGGGTTTATTTGTGATTCATGAGCTTCTTCAAGATTTATTTCTTTCCCACTAGTGTCTTTTGAAATAAACTATTTTTCCATAAAGGCACCATACCGAGCAACAAACATTTTGTTCTCACCGAAATTATAAAAGTAATATCCTTTTGTTTCCTTAGGATACCCCACAAATAAACACTTGTCAGATTTAGGTGCTAGTTTTATGAGACTTGTCATTTTACGTAAGCCTCACAACCCCAAATCTTAAGGAAAGAAAAACTAGGTCTCTTCCCGTACCATATCTCATATGGTATTTTATCAACCGCTTTAGAAGGAACTCGATTTAGAGTGAAAGCTGCAGTTTGTAATGCATAACCCCAAAAGGATAATGGAAGATCGCATGACTCATCATAGATCGAACCATATCTAATAAGGTTCGATTTCTCTTTCGAAACTTCATTCCACTGTGGAGTTGCTGGTGGAGTCAATTGGGAGACAATCCCACAATTTCTAAAATGATCATCAAATTCTTGGCTCAAATATTCACCACCTCGATCTGACCGAAGTGTTTTTATAGTTTTATCAAGTTGATTCTGCATTTCATTTTGCAACGTTTGAAACATCTCAAATGATTCGGCTTTATGTTTCATTAGATATACATAACCATATCTGTTGAAATCATCAGTAAATGTAATGAAGTACTGATAACCTCATCTAGCCATTATGTTTATAGGACCGCATACATCAGTATGTATTAGACCCAATAAATCATTTGCCCTTTCACTGTGTCCAGTAAAGGGACTTTTAGTCATCTGGCCTCATAAACAAGATACGCACGTTTCATATGTTTCTAAATCAAATGAATCTAGAAGTCCATCTTTATGGAGCTTCGTTATGTGTTTCTCATTTATGTGCTCGAGACGACAATGCCAAAGATTGGTTTGATTTAAATCATTTGACTTAAATCTCTTTGTATTTATGTTAAAGACTGGTGTATCAGTAGACCTTTTCATGCTTAGAATATAAAGACCATCACACAAATCACCATTTGCATAAAATATTCCTTTACGAGAAATGGAACATCTATTATTCGCAATAATAAAATCAAAACCATCCATATCCAAGCATGAAAAAGAAATGATGTTTCTGCTCAAGGCAAGCATAAAATAACAATTATTTAAAGTTAAGATAAGTCCACTAGGTAAGACTAAGTCATATGATCCAACAGCCAGGGCAGCAACTCTTGTTCCATTCCCTACGCGGAGGATGACTTCTTCTTTCTTCAACTTTTTACTTCTAGTGAGTCCCTGCACATTTATACAAATGTGAGATCTACATCCGATATCTATTACCCAGGAATCACTAGTAGATAAATTAATTTCAATAACATAAATACCTGTAGTGGTAGTCGCACTCCCCTTTTTCTTCTTTAGATCTTTCAGAAAGAGTTTGCAATTTCTGAACCAATGTCCAGGTGCATGACAGAAATGACAATTTCCTTCTTTTTCTTTTGGGTGTTTCGAAGCAGGAACTGGCTTGGGCTTGGCTTGTTCCACAAGCTTTGCGACAGGTGCAGAAGCAGCCTTGACAACTTTAGCCTTGCCTTTTCCTTTCTTCTTCATTCCCTTTCCCTTTTGGACCATCAACACATTACTAGAGGGTTTCTTGATATTTTGTTTGGCAGTTTTGAGCATCAAATGCAACTCTGAAATTGACTTCTCCATATTATTCATATTGTAGTTCATCACAAATTGTGAGTAACTTTCTGGTAATGAATTCAGGATTAAATCCGTAGCCAACTCTTGGCTTATGGGAAATCCAAGTCTTTCAAGCTGGTCAACATAGCCCTTCATCTTCAGACTATGAGGACTAACTAAAGCACCCTCAGTCATCTTGCAAGAAAGTAGGTTTTTGACTGTCTCGAACCTTTCTTGCCTAGCTTGCTGTTGGAACATTTCCTTTAGCGTTATAGCCATGTCGTAGGCTTCCATTAGTTCCATGTCCTTCTGAAGTTCAGGAACCATAGTTGCCAGCATAATACATGCAACATCAGTAGAATCGTTGACATGCTTATTATGCGCATCCTTCACGGCTTTCGTAGCATTGGCTAGTGGGTCCTCAAGAATTGGAGCATCTATGACATACAACTTGCGTTCATGCTTAAGAACAATTCTCAAGTTTCTGAACCAGTCATGAAAGTTAGTCCCAGATAGCTTATCCTTCTCAAGGATGGATCGCACCTGACAGGGGATTATTGTTACTTGAAGAGGCTATTAATCTACAATAAAGATTATTGAAAGTTTATTTTAGTATAGAGGAATAGACTCCCACTAAATTAACAACCCTCCTAAAACACACTGTTTATTTAGGGGACTAAAATCTATATTTCACCTAATTTTATGACAGCTATGGCGTGAAACACAGAACTGGATTATTTAGGTAGGTAACAGTTACAAATTACAACTTATATAATTTTTAGATATTTTTATGAGATACGGGACATCTTATGTCTTATCATGTTTTTATCTCATCATGTGTCTAAAGCTCAAAACTATTTTGATAGCTTTATTAAGTCGGACCATTTTAAACATTTAGGTAACTCTTATCCAACTTGTCTCACCAAGATAACACAATACACCCAGCTATGGCGGAAACTGTATTAGTGTGATCGAGACATTGACAAGTGTTTAAAATGGATGGCGTGATACTTAAAATTTAATAGATGGATTTTATTCAGTTTTAGTGATTTTATGTAAACAATGAAATATCATAAATCACTAAACAATTTGGAGGTTTTTATATTGTTCACTAATAAAAGAATTTCCGTGCACTAGGATTAGTTAGACGGCGGTCCCGCTGGCTGGTACGGGGGTACAGGGAGCAGCGCACCCCCCTTTTTTTTAGAAGACGAATCTCAATTCCGAAAATTAAAATTCGCTATAGAAAATCAAATTTTTTGCTGATTTTATTATCCTAAATTTACCCCTTAATTTATCCAAAATTAAGTCAATTAAAACATTTTTAATTAACCCGAGCCCACATCTAACTAATCATCTTATCCTAATCCAATTAGGACTTAAGATATTTTAATCCTAGCATATCACCAATAACAAACTTCTCCACATTTTTCTCCTATCCAATAGGGATAACGAAACCGATTTTGCTTATATCTCTTAATCTAATTTGTTATCTATCTTTATCAAATAGAAACTTCATAACATAATAGATATAACAAGATAAATAAATAATTTTGAAAATTAATTATTTGCAATTTCGGTCCTCATCCAAATAATCACAAACATGTAATTGAATCATGAACTACTATCCCAATCGAACCTAATGGTGTCATGGATCACAGAACACGAAACTCAATTCATTAAAATTATTCGAATTAACCTAACATGGTTACTAGCATGTACGAAACTAATTTCAATTAAATCATGAATATATGTATCATATACACAAAACATGATAATAAATCTCACAGAAAACTTATGTATATCACATATACATCAACTATTAACATGCTTTCAATCATATATCATGTATATATCAAAAGAAAACATGCGAAGAATTTAATGGAATCGAACTCGAAGGCTCTGATACCACTATTGGGTTTTGGGGTTCATGCGCAGCAGAGATTACAAAATAATTTTGACAAAAACCCCAACAGGATCCGAATCTAATTCCATTAAAAACGTTTAAACCATGAAAAACTTAATCATACCTCAATCGTAATATACCTTTCTGAAGGTTGATCGATCTCTAAGGCACTGCCAACGACGAACGCCCTCTACCAGTAGTCCACACACGAACGGCGGTCGAGATTCGAAGTGCTACCTTCGAGAGAATACCAAACCTTTTGTTTCTCTCTAAAACGATCCAGAGCATACCAAAAAACCCTAAGTCGTTTCTAAAATGAAAATAGAGTTTCGACCTTTTAATCTTTCGTACAAGATTCTAACTTAAAGTGTTTATTTATACAACCCTTGTATATAGACGGTTAAGTAAATTACACATATACCCCTACTTAAAGAAGTATAAGTGTAATACACCACAAGGACGTTTCTGTCATGAATTTTATCAAATAAAATTCATTTTTCTGAACCATCTTAAAATCTCGCAAAACCATTCTTAGTGTGCGACCCAATAGGCTCATACAACGTTGGTAGTGTACCAAAATACATTTTAGTATACAAGTCATAAGCGGCCTCTAACAAGACATTATGACTACCCAAGTTGTGCGAATATCAAATCGATAAAACCTAATCGATAGTGTATATAACATCCTTTTGTCACACGATATCCTTTCATCAAACATAAGGCATGGAATTGTCCTCCAACATGTTCAATCGTACTTGTCTCGATCTCTAGGTAGACTGAAAACATCCAAGTGTTGTACCCTTTTGATGAAAACTCATGCTACAAACTTGTTCCTCAACCGTTGTACCCTTTTGATTTTGGATTTGAATAGGCTGCTCCTTATAAGTGATATAATCACTCAGATCTATCTGACTCAAATCTATAGTCGGTCGAACATTTGCTCTCGATAAAGCTAATCAAAACATCGAAATATGAAAAACTAGATGAATACCTGACATTTGTGGAGGCAGCTCAAGCTCATATGCAACTGTCCCTACCTATCTCTTAATCATGATAGGCTTGATAAGCCATGTTGCTTGATTACCTTTCACTCCAAACCTCTAAAGACCTTCCGATGGGAAACCTTTAAATATATAAAAGCTCCTCGGTGTACATGAGATCATTAGGATATCTATCTGCGTACTTCTTCTTACTATCATGGGCTCCTTTGAGTCTGTAATGGATCGGTTTGATCTTCTCTATGTGGTGAACAATAATCTCATGCCCCATAATTTTTCGGTCCTCTGGCTTAGCCCAACAAGATGGCAAGCGACACGGTCTGCCATATAAAGCCTCAAATGGTGCCATTTCAATACTAGCCTAATAACGATTGACGTAAGCAAACTTACACAATAGCAAGTACTCTTCCCAAGATCCACCAAACTCCAATACGCAA
The DNA here is from genome assembly GCA_039657365.1 of Stephania yunnanensis. Lineage (NCBI taxonomy): Eukaryota > Viridiplantae > Streptophyta > Magnoliopsida > Ranunculales > Menispermaceae > Stephania > Stephania yunnanensis. Next base: position 8,088,511 of record CM077585.1, read on the forward strand.
GCCCGTAACATATCCTTGAGAACCCCTCAGTTTGCCCATCGGTTTGAGGATAAAAAGTCATGTTATATTGTAGGCGCATGCCATACTGCTCCTATATACTCTGCCACATCCTGGACATATACATAGCATCTTGATCTGACATTATAGTAAATGGTACTCCATGCAACCTGATAATCTTTTTTTCGCACAGTATACTCAGCTGATAGAATGTGTAATATGCGGCTACTAGTAGAAAAATAGCAAACTTACATTAGCCTGTCTACAATCACCCAGATAGAATCATGTTTCCTGGTGATCCTCAGTAATTTTCTAACAAAATACATAGAAATGTTCTCCCACATCCACATTCATTCCAAGCTACTAAAAATGTTTTTCATGTCATAGTACATTTTGGTTCTACTCGGATAAACAACGAATCAAGAACGGTGCGACTCTTGAAGAATCTCATCTCTCAGCTCTAGCACTGACGGTATCTATAATCTGCCTTTAAATCTCAGACATTAATCCATCGTCTCCGTCCAGTCAGTACAATTAGTACTCTAGGCTAACTTACTAAATCTCAGGTATAGAATGTCAGCTCTCTTACCCTACACTTTCTATGTAGACATGTTCTAAAGTCTCATCTATGCACAAATCATCAATCAAGTGTCAGTAGGAATATCTGGTTGAGTCACCATCGTTGCTTCCTTAAGTAACATATACTCAAGTGTCACGTGGCACTTGACAACCTCAGCATCCCTAACCAATATCTTATTCAGCGCATTTGTGAGTGCGTTGGTTTTTCTTAGGTGATACTCTACAAAAAAGTCGCAATCCTTCAGAAACTCTAACCACCTATGTTATCTCATGTTCAAGTCCTTCTATGTGAAGAGATATTTTAGACACTTGTGATTAGTAAAGAGTGTAAATTTCTCTTCGTATAGATAGTGTCTCTACAACTTTAGTGTAAACACTACTATCACCAACTCAAAATCATGTGTGGGGTAATTCTTTTCATGTACTTTCAACTATCTAGAGGCATAAGCTACCGTTCCATTACCATGTATCAAAACACAACACAGACCTATATGAGAAGCATTTGTGTATACCAAGAATCCCTATCCAACATTTAGTAATAATAATATTGGCAAATTAGTCGACAATATCTTCAGCTAAGCAAATGCCTCATCGCATTCATTAGACCAATCAAATATGACGTCCTTTACCAAGAATCCCTATCCAACATTTAGTAATAATAATATTGGCAAATTAGTCGACAATATCTTCAGCTAAGCAAATGCCTCATCGCATTCATTAGACCAATCAAATATGACGTCCTTCTGGTAGTAATAGGTGAAGCGTTCTTTGAGAAATCATTCACAAATCGGTGATAGTACTCTGCCAAACCCAGAAAACTCCTACTCTCTGTGACTGACATAGTGCAGGCCAATCCATAATTGCCTAAGTCTTGGCTAGATCCACTGTTATCCCTGCTGCTCCAACAACATACTCCAGAAACTTAACCTTTGAAAGCAAAAATTCACATTTACTGAACTTGACATAAAGTCTATGCTACCTCAAGTATTTAAAGTCTCCCTAAAGTGCTGCTCATGATCCTTTATAGTCCTTAAAATATATCAATATATCATCAATGAAGACTATCATGAAACGGTCAAGAAACGATCTAAACAGCCGATGCATAAAATCCATAACCACTACAGGGGCATTGGTCAGCCCAAATGGCATGACCGTGAACTGAAAATGTCCATATCTCATGCTTAAAGCTGTCTTGGACCTATCCTCATCCTTAATCCTAAACTAATAATACCATGATCGTATGCCTATCTTGGAGAAAACTTGTGCTCATCTTAGATGGTCAAACAAATTGTCGGTCCTCGGCAGTGGATACTTGTTCCTCATTGTGACTTTGTTCAACTATCTGTAGTCGATATAAAGTCTCAAAGTACCATCCTTCTTCTTCACAAAAAGAATGGGTGCTCCCCATGGCGACATAGAAAGTGTGATGAATCCCTTCTGTCCTAAATTCTGAAGTTGAGTCTTCAACTCCTCTAACTCTTGCAGTGCCATGTGGTACTCCAGTATGGAAATCAATCTAGTGCCCTGTATGAACTCAATAATAAAATCAGCCTTTCGTAGCGGCGATATACCCAGTAAATCTTTTAGAAACACATATGGGAATTCTCTAACAACTGGTATATCCTCATGCCTAGGTCCCCGACTCTCTATTATTAAGTATAGTGCAATCAATGCCTCAATCTCCTCTTTAGTCGTAGGTCGACCTCTCATGCCTACTATCATCGCTGAACTACCTCTATAGGTGAGTATCGAATGCCTTGGGATCTTAAATATCAATGTCTTGCTGAAACATTTGATATGTTCTTGGTATGCCGATAACCAGTATATCCCTAATAATGCATCAAACTCTAATACCTCAATTTTCAGTATCCTATGAAGCTTCTCCTGATATCGTACCCACTTCTCGATCTTCTTAAAGTTCCTCACTCCATCGCAATAAGCTAGCTTGAATTTTATAAAGTCCTTCACAAGTTGAACCTCAACTGATGTACTGAAAGATGTAGATGTAGGGGATGGTAAAGTCTCAATTGTATCTCCCAATATTGTCACAACTGGAAGAGTATGCACTATTGATGTTGCAATCTTCTATCTTGTGTTGATCTGCAATCGTGCTCTACACGTTGACAATGTTCGGGACACCAGCAGCTACATAAATAATGCATATATACATATAGAAACTACTATGTACATATAAGACATCCACATCTCACTTTCACTGACTTCACAACTAATAGTTTTTAAGCAAGGATCATATGGTTTCTACATCTAAGACTTATGTTTTATTCAAGTTTTAATTGTGTACACATTGAGAACCTTGGGCACTAATATCAACTGTGATCTAGGGCGCCATGCATAATCTAGTAATAAATCCCAAATCCTGACCACATAGGACTTAACTACATATTAGTCAGCCTTTTTATCTAAATCTCCTCAACTACTTACGTTTAGGATAAATATAACGCTTGTCACTTTACAATAGAATTTCAAAGTTCATTAAGACTTTTTAAGAGTTATAAAATTTAGTGGAACTCTTGAGAAATTGTGCGGAAACAATTATTCAAAATCCTAAGTATGTGGAAACCAGGAAAACAATGATCACATGCATATATAATAAAATGGCGAATATAAATAGTGTGATGTCATCATAAGTCAGGGAGCTAAATGCTCAACCCAATATACAACCCCAAAGTGTATCAAAAATATAATTGTATAATACACGAAACATCAAAACCATAAAATGTCGACGCAGAGGTACACCGCTGGCTCAGAGGTAGTCGTCAATCTTCTCCTTGCCTGGCCTACTCGTCAATGGCTCTGCACCAACCGTCATAAAAAGGAAGGTGACTACAAAAAGTAATAGTAATCCCCATTAACAAATTCATTCACATTTCCAAAATAAACTAAATGGTATTTAAAAGCATAAGTTCAATAAAGAAAGACTAGTACCATAATTATACCAAGAAATACCATAATTAAACAAGTGAAACTGACACAAGGCTAAATAGTCGTGATCTATATCTGGTCAGTTGTGACCTACGTCAGTGAAGCCTTAACCACTAAAGAACGCGTATGGTGTGTCACAGTCTAATATCATTATGGGCTCTTACCCCAGTATCATCGGGGACTCTGACCCCATATGTAGGCAACCCCAGGGATTCTAACCCCATGTGCCTCATCATAGTGGCAAGTGTTGATATCGTTAGGGAATCTAACCCCATGTGTCGATCGACTCAAAGTATGATGGACTCTAGATTCTATAACTATTTTATGATTTCGAGAAATTGACTCATTAAGGACTCCAAAAATTGGCTATGCTACAAAGTAGAAATTCTCCAAAGAATACAAGTCCATAAAACCAATCATAATTCCATAATTCCTAATAGTATGCTATTTATACTACATTTACTATAAAAAAAACAAGAAATGACATATAGCACATTGATGGATTTCAAGATAATTCAATTTATCAAAATATCATGGAAATCAAGCTTAACAAGTGCGGAATAATAAATAAGTCTATGATATGAGAGTACAAAGCTAGACATAGTTAATATAGACTACAACAAACAAGTTAAAACTAGAAATAAAATGTAAATAAATAATCAACGGGTATACTCACATCGAGCAATGTAAAGTCCTAGCTTTACCAGCCTCTCAGCACCCCAAATTTCATATTCGAAGCCCCTATAATCCTTTCCTAAGCTCTTGATAACACAACATATTTTTTTATGTGTTTGGACGTTTACTTAGGGTTTCAGGTTCAGTTATAGTGTTTTGGAGAATTTGGAAAATTGCAAATTTTTATGTTGTTATGGCAATTAGCACGCTAAGTTATTTGATTAGCACACTAGTTGCCTCATTAGCACGCTAACCATTGTCTCGATTATGCAACTTGAGTTTAGCATGGTAACTATCCTACCTAGCGCGCTATGTGTAGGAAAACCCAGAATTTTAAAATTCGAATTCTGAGTTCTCTCCACACATAGGCTACCCAAATGCTTTAAGAATCCTTATATACATCCATAGAGCACCAAAACATCATAAACAACATAAAAATCGCCACTAACATGATCTAATTCATGAATTTATCAAATTAAACTAAACAAACTAGTGTAAGTGAATTACCTAGTTGATGTACACAAACTTGAACAACTCCTACACTTTCAAAATACCTAACCCAACTGATTTTCTTCTTCCTTAAACCTCTCCAGCAATTTTTCTTCCCTCCTAAGCTTATAAAATGAAAATATGTGGTTTGCATTAATTGATCTATAACTATATATATGAAATGGATATGGTTGAATGATAACTATTGATCTAATTACACACATGTATCTCGAGACCTATCTAATGATAAGCCTCCTGACACATGTCCCACTTACCTCCACTAACTTAATCTAAATAACACAAATTGGTAAATCAATTAGTTTCTGAATGTCCTAGTACATGGCTTGATGCAAATCACATGGCTATTGTTTTAAAATACATACTTAGGTTACATTTAATTAAAAATCAAATATAGCCACATTAAAGCCATTATATAAATTTACGTTAAGCTTAAAATTGACTTACCACATCACTCTCTACCCAGGTCCGACATTGGTATGCAATTTAAGGCACATCTTCACTCACATCTCGACACCTATACACTAGTAGAAGTGAGTTAGTAGTCTACACATATAAAACACACTAGGCATACACCACAATAAATCTAACATATAGCTCGATCATCTCACCGCGTCAATGCGCATATCACGGTGTGGGTCCCACATCACAAGTCGATAATCATGATTACAGAAACTAAGCGAGATTAGAAATTCAAGCCGTTACATGTTACCTCTGGTTTTTTAGATTTTTGGCTTTGTTGTAAGACTTATATATGTCTTTGATCTACTTTGAGGGTTGTATTTATAGGCTTAAAGATAGTTTCTTGACTAGACACATGTTTTTCATATTGATCGTCGTTTTATCATATATTGGCATGTTATCATTGTTTCTTGGTTTTCCACACATACTTAGGATTTATATTAATTGCTTATGCTATTTTTTTAAGACTTTCGCTAAATAAGATTAATTTATGAAATTTTTACTAACTTTGAAATATTAATAGTAATGATGATGTAATGCTTATTTGAAAAGTAACTAATGAGTAGATAAGATTAAAAAGGCTGACTACTACATTGTTAAGCCTTACATGGTTGTGATTAGGGTTTGATGATGAGATTGGGTCGAGTGGTGCCCTAATTTGAGAAGGGGTTATCAAATCCGGCTGTCTAGTCCAAGGTACCATTTACAAATATTCATTCCAAGTATATCAGTTCCACAAGAATTTATAAATAGAGAGCTTAAAGGACAAGATAAAGCGGAACAACAAGATATGCTCAATTTGATTCCAAGCAAGATATCAACAATTCACTACCGTGAATCATAGCATAACTAATAGCATGGCATGATCGAAGATAAAGCAAACCTCACTTACTTTAAATCGCTACTATCCTATCCAATCCTAACTTGGAATTTCCTATGTGATTCTCCTCTAGTCTAATTGGTATTGGTTCATGTATAAATTATTAACATGTTTTATTTTAGGTAAGTTTACTCACTTTGTTTTAATATTTTAAAAACGATATAAAACCCTTTTTCGAATCAATATCATGCCTTCACTGCGGCGACAAAGATTTTGGTGGTTAGTTACCACTGCCCCAACCATTATCCTGGCATTATATCTCAATAAAACTCAGTTATTAAGGAAAATAGTCAGAATCCATTACACTTTGAAAAATGTGCAGTGCAACCCAACGTTGTTGGTTACCCATAAGGCACTGGGGAAAAATCGATGGCTTCAAATCAATAACTCGAAAGTAGGTTTGGCAATTTGCCAACGTCGTATATCATACACCACGGTGTTGGAGGACGCTAAAACGAATCCCAGAATTCCCAGTACCATCATGGTCGATGTCGTACTGCTTGTAAGTGAGGCACTGGTGCGGTGGTGGACATGAACTCATAATTCCATATCCGAAATTGATTCCCAAAATTCTCCAACAACATACGCCGACCCCGAAAGGTCCGAATTCAATCAAAATCACAAGGAACACCTCGTTTGAAACCAAAAGATCATTCCTATACCATTATAGAATACATCCAAACTACAAATCCACCATTAAAACATAGATTTTGCAATTCTTTTTAAATAACCCAAAGAAGATGAGATTGAGATGTCCCAAATCACGAATCAAAGCATAGGGGTTCATTTTCTCTCTTAAAACACCAATAGAAATCACGATTTCAATCAAAAACCAATATGTGAATCAATTAGATGAAATTAGAGAAGATGAGATAGATATTTACCTTCCTTTATGAGATCTTAATGAGAGTTCCCTCTCCTCCACCAAATATACCAAATAAATGTTTTAAGGTTCCTCCTCGGTTTCTTTACATAGTGATTTCAAACCAAAAGTGGCTTAAAGCCCTAATTATGGTATAAATACCTAGTTAATGAGATTAGGTTTTGATTGACCATATCATAACCCTACATCTCATCTCGATGGATTAAGTACTAGGATGATCTTAAAGTCCGCCTTAAGTCCATCATTTATTGTGTTTTTCATAAATACCCTTATTTGTGTTTAACTACCAATTTGCCCTTTTTCTTTGTTTTATTCATTTTACAAATCCTTTAGGCTTATTCCCATTTACTTAGGCTTATATTTCCACTTAAGTCAACTAAATAATGTATTGTACACACATTATTCACACCATTACACACATATCATGTACATCTACCAAATTACTTCGATAAAGGGAAATAATTATCCAAATAGAGAATTAGGGGCGTTACATTGTTACACTACAAGAGATTATAGTTTTTGTAACGGCTTCGATTCCGTAGGGACAAGCTGTTTTTCCATTACATAGTTTTTGTCACGGTATTGTCACGGAAAAACTAAAGTTGCATATACTTCGTTGCAAAAACATTTTTGTCATGGAAATTAGCGTGACAAATACCTTTTATGACGGATCTCTGACATATCTGTTACGAGATTATTCCACGTAATAAAAATACAATTTTGTTACGACTTTATTTGCGTCACAAACGTTTCATTAAACAATAAAGAAAAATGTTTTACGTCACGAGTTGTTATCCGTCACATATACATATAGTTACGACTTTGTACTGGTGACAAAAAATGATAATATTTTATAAGTACATTGCTCCGTCACAAAAAAAAAAGTTTTTATATAAAAGTTGTTGTAACTATCTCGCATCCGTCAATATAAGAATATTGCATCCATTAAAATATTAAGAATTTACTTTACTTGTATTACAAGGCCAACATTATCAATTTATTCAAAGTTTAATTATTGTGTTTTTGAATCCAAAGTACTAAAAAAATGATAATACTTAATTTAGAAGTCTAACATAGCAAAATAAAATAAAACTTTGACAGGTTTCTTCATGGCTTAAGTCTAACATAGCAAAATAAAATAAATCTGTGTTTTCTTCAATGCTTTCACTCCATGCTTCTTCGATTTCTTCTTCACGTGAAGCTTTCTTCTAGTTCATCATCTTTACCCTTTGAAGTCTCATCCAATTGCGCATCTAAAATTTCAAAGTTATAAATATAAGTAACTGCACTTAAACACTTACATAAATAAAAAAAATCTTTAATAAATCATAACCTAGTAATAAAATTTCAGTAGAACCTCCCCTTAAATTAAAGATTAGCAAAAAAATTTAAACATTTTGCAAACTTCCGCGTGCATCAAATAATTGTACAAGTCAAATATAATCATCTTCATGAATCATAATGTATTACAGAAATTCCAGCAGAACCTCCCTTTAAATTTAATATTCATAAAAATTTTAAAACATTTGAAAAATTCAACTTGCATCAAATAATTCTACAAGTCAAATACATTCTTCTTTAGTGAACCATAATGTATTACCAAAATTTTAGTAGCGCCTGCCCTTAAATTAAAGATTTACAAAAAATTTAAACATTTTGCAAACTTCAACATGCATCAAATAATCATCTAACTCAAATATATTCAAACCATAGTGCTTAAATCATTGGTGCAAATTTATGAGTTTCATTTGTATTCATCATAAAATAGTAAAAAGCTCAAAAAGTCATCAAAAGTTAGAGGGTCAACATAGACTAAAAGCATTAACAATTCTTGAAATAGTAGTTTAGCTAGCAAATGTCATTCAACTTAATGATAGAATAAATTGTCAAGTTTAGGAGATGAGTAAATGTTCAAAATAACAATGATGAAGGTGGATGCTCTTAAGTTGGTCACATGGAGGTAACTTTAGATATTCCAGCAAAACTTAAATTATTACCTTTTTGATCATTCACTTTTGAATAATCAACGAGCAGGAGAACATTCATCATGAGAAGATGTTTGAACATGAGGCCTATGTGAGCTTCCAACATCTGAAGTATGCCATGTAATCAAAAATATCAATTAATTGTCTTATTTTTAATTTGAACATAATTAATAAACTTCAAGTATCAACAATAATGTCGATTAATTACTTGATTGACATTGATTGGCAGTTGAATTCCAGCTTTCTCCAAACATGCATATATGTTATCTATTTGTGACTGCATGTTTGTCTATAAACAATAAATTTGTAATAGATTGTTGTATCAGATTCATGAAAGAAATGATAAAAAAATAACCGAAATTGATGAAATATTTACTTTCATCGCAACAATTTCCTCACGAAGGAGCTCATTTGTAGCATTTGCCTTTTCTTGTGCTCTCCGTATTGCAATATCTGCCAGACATTCAAAATCTTTCCCAAAAACATCTTTAAATGAGGGTCCATGACCATAAGTTAGCACACGCCCGCGTTTTTCATCTCCTATTACCTTTTTTAAAATTTTCTCTCGAGTTTCTGTCGTTTGCTTTGACTCAAGAATTTGTGAAAGTTCATTTTGCAATCGCAACTAAACATAAAATTTGATATTAACATAAAAAGGAATTTTTATGATGTAAACTAAATATGTATTACTAGTTATGAAGAAATAAATATTTTCTTACCGTGAATTCTTCTGTATCTTCATTCTATCTAGCTACTGCCCTTTTATAATAAGTTGTCAACCATACTGAAGCACGGTCTGTAGGTAGACCCTTATTTTCTCTCTTAAAGGTAAAATTGTCAAGTAAGAAATAATTATATTTAAAAAATAGAGAACACTCAAAAAATTTTAAGAACCTACTCGATTACCTTGTGATGTACGTTCGCGAAAGACTTGCGACTTTTTCGATGGCAAATAGCCTTTTGCTTTCTATTTTTAGCATTTGTTTTAACAATTTTCTACAGCAATATTAATAAGAATCCATTTAAAATAAGATCTCCTTTAACATTTTCTCTTGACTTTAAAAATCGATTGCAACACTCCTTGCGTGGGCAATAAATTTTTTCCTTTGTCTACATGTTATGTCCTTACCTTCATTGTGTTTAATTAGTTAATTTACGCATTGCTAATTGCCTTCTTGACTTATTGTAAACATATTAGAAGATGTGAGTTTTTTAAAGACTTTGTTCAATTAAAAGTAATTGGACATTTTTCCAACAAGTGTTTATTTGTCTTCTCGTAGATTTTTTCTCAAAGTTTGTTTTCCTCTTTTTAAGGCAAATTCTACATAATTTTAACCATCTACAACTTGAGTTCATTTGTTGAGCCTTTCACTTGTAATTGATCATTCACTTTTGAATAGTTAAGGCTTTATAAATCTTATTTTATACTTTTCACAACCTTGCTCATATTTCAATCAGTTTTATCACTGTGGACTTCAAAATTCACATCCAATTCTACTTTATCAATTCACTTCTTGATTTTTTTACTAATCTTTCCTTTGTATTGGTCTTCAATAAACTTTGGAGATGTTGAAATGAAAATCATTAGACTAAAAATCCAATTCACATAATCCAAATTTCACACCAACGATTCATAATCATCGTTATTGAAATTGAAGAACACATGTTAATTGGGTCAATCATCAAGGAGGTATTTGGATTTACCTTATAGGTTTCTAAAACAAGATTCTTATAGCAACATTGTGATCAAAATATAACTCACAAAAACAACAAAATCTCAAGCCCGAATTAAAATCACAAGTCATTGTAAGATCAAACAAAACAAGCAAACAAAACATCAAACTGTAAATTAACCAAAAAGCAAACAACAAACATGTTTTGAGATGAAAGAGGGAGAACTCACGATGAAGTAATGCGAAGATGATCCGGGAGCAGAGCAATACAACTAGGGAACAAAGGAGTGCGACTAGAGTGGAGGAGTGAGAGGACGACCTGGGAGCAGAGGTGTGAGGGTAAGGAACACGACAACGCAGAGGGGTTTGGACGACAGGGAGCAGAGGCGCGAGGGTGAGGAACACAACGACGCAGAGGCGTTTGGACGATAGGGAGTAGAGGCGCGAAGGTGAGGAACACGACGACGCAGAGGCATTTGGACGATAGGGAGAAGAGGCGTGACAAAGAAAAATGAGCAAACAAATTAATGAAGATGCAAGACGACTAGGGTAAAGAGGCGCGAGGATGAGCAGAGGCGTGAAGGAAGATGAAGTAGACGTGCGAGGACGACGAGGGATCAGAGAGGATGACAAAGTAGAGGTGCGACGTGTACGATGACGACGATGATGAAATAGAGGCGCGACTACGAGGATGGCCACGACTGCTGATCGGATGCTTGGGGACGATGATAGATATTACGGCTTGTTAATAGGGCACGATTTGAGTGAAGGAGGCGGAGGGGTGGGACGAGAAGGGCGGGATTAAGTTAGTTAGGGAACAAAAAATGGGAAGGAGCTTGCGGGGTTTCGCGCGTGAGTAAAAAATTGTGTTTTCTTTTATTACGGTAGAATGATTATGAGCAAACACACTTTACGTGACAAGAAATTTTTACCATTTCGTGATGGAAACATTTTCTTCTCTAAAGCTTCTTTTCATCACGCAAAATCTAAATCATGACAAAAATAAGTGTTAATGTATAAAAGATTTGTTTACGATTAATGTACTGTCACTAAAACGCCTATTGGATACGCTTATTTTAAACCGTGACCAATGATTCGTCAAATTTGTAGTAAAAGCTCAAATTTCTTGTAGTGTTAGTTCTAAATTAATAAATTTTACTATTCAACATTTTGTATTGGAAAATTTATAACTTCTCCATTTGTGATCTGATTTGAGTGTTCTTGGAGTATATGGAAAGTAGAAGTGAGCCATCCAAGTTCCTTTTTGGCCAATATGAGGAATAATGAAGTTTTTAAGGTTAGAAAGTTACCCCAAGTTAGCTAGTTCAAAGCTAATTGATGTTGTTATAAATAATTATTTGGAAATAGTTATCGAGCATAGATTGGTCGTTGTTTTCATAGGGTTTCATTACTTGTTTTCACTTGAAGATTGGCTCCTATTATAATCAGGTATGTATGGAAGCTATTGGAGCCTATTTCAAGGTGATCCAACATTCGGAGAACCCCAAGAATTTAGCTTAATATTTATTTTTTGTAATTAAACCCAAAAGTGGACTTTACTTCTTATGGAATTTATTTCATTACCTATATTTGTGCTTAGTTGGCATTGCATTTTGCATTCTCGATTGGTCATGCATAAATGGCATCCAAATGTAGTTGCTCTTGCTTCGGTCTTACAAATATTTACAGAAGTACAGAGCAATGTAGGAGTTTAGTTGCTTGGTATCTTTGTGTTGTTTTTTTATAATGTCAGGTTCTCTGTGAAGACATGGAAAAATGGAAAAGCTCGAAGATCTTCGATGAATTTCTTTGTTAAAAGTTTAATTTTCTTGTTGTAATCATATTATATATTTTTTTTGGGGATTCATGGGGCGAGTATAGGTCGTGAAACACCCGTGAAAGATTATGAAAGTCTCCTAAATTGGTTTAAAAGTAAATTGAGTGGTTTATATTTAGTTTTGGTTTATTTTGTGATTGTTACATTGTAATTAAGGTATTAGAGACTCTAAGTTAGTTTATAAGTTGGAATTTGATATATATTGTGAAATTCGGGTAGTTGTGAGTCCTTTTAGATCTTTTCCCAATTATGTTGTCTATTAGGTAAAGTTTTCTAGTAGACCACTTTTAGGGGAGGTGCTGTCAATTTGTTTTATAAAATACTAATAATATTCCTTATGGGTTCTTAAATTTCTCAAATGAAATAAACTAAGAATTGAGGTTAGTTGAGGATCTTAATTAAATTTTTGAGCATATAAGGATTGAAATGAAAAGTAATTTGAGGCATATAGTTAATTAAATGGTTTTGGTGCTTAATGAGAAGAATTAGACAAAGTTAGGACTTAGTGAGATAGGTCATGACATATGTATATACTATACATTTTTTCAAGAAATATTATACTATATTTAATAAGCACGAATAATCAATTTTTTAAGCCTCACTTAAATTTACTATTCTACCCTTAATTAAGTTTTTCAACCGTCACTTGAATTTACAATTTTACCATTGATTAAGTCTTTCAACCTTCACGTAAATTTACTATTCTACAATTTACTAAGTGTTTTCCCGCTATGAAATCCAAAAAGATATAATTAGTTGTCAACAATAGAAAATAAAAATGTAGAATACTCTTTGTAATATAAAAATATATCGTTTGATTAACTAAATTACCACGAGCGCAGCAAGTCGGTTCACAAAAACTATTATATCTAGCAAATATATAAAAGCACGAATCATCAATTTATGAATCGTAAAGAAAAAGTTTGAGTTACATTTTAATTTGATTGATTTTTTCCCCTATTTCATGAAAGAGGCTTTGGCGCCCTACAACATCAACGATTTTGAGAAATTCCACCACCAAATTGTTTACAAGTCAATCTTGAGGTTTAAATATATATAAACGCATGAATCACCAATTTATGAATTGTAAGGAAAAAGTCTAATTTACCCTTTAATTTGATTGATTTTTTTTCTCCTTTTTCGTGAAAGAGGCTCTGGTGCCTTACTTCATCAATAATTTTGAGCAATTCCACTGAGTTCGTTTACAAGTCAATCTTGAGGTTTTGTTACTTTCCAATGCTTCTCTCTTACAATCTCTCGCAAATCATCTTCTTTATTGGTTGTTTGCTCTCTTTTTCACTCAGCCATCGTCGTCGATATCTCGATTTCCCTTAAGCTACTTTATGTGCTACCACAACCTATGCATTCTTTCTAGTAAGATGTTCTCAATCTTTTATACATACCCCTTGTCTTTGCCCTAGAGTTCTCTACTATTGATCTATTATTGGAATTGTGATAATTGTTTCAAGTTAGTAAATTTGTCCTAGCGTTATCTATCATTGAGTCGTCTTGAGTCGCAATTGTTCTGTGAAGACATCTATTTTTAAATGATGCCTTTCTTAAAATATTGATGTAATTCTTTCGGTCTCCAAATGAACCTAATTTTTAATTATTTTACATCAGTTGAAACCACTTGAATGGAGTTACAGAAAAAGAAAATAAATTAAAAAGGTATCAGTATGACTGAAAACTTATATTAGTAGTGAATCAATGAATCATGCATTAGGAAAGAAATACTAATAAACCTACACTAAGAGATACATTTAATTGAATCTAGAAAACTTTAAATGGACAATCAAATAAGATTTGTGAAATATAAAATATTGCTAGAAAGAAAAATGATGTAGATTAAGTACTTCATCTTACCAAGTTTTCCTTTCCAAAAGGATAGCTTTGATCAAATCAAGATTTTTGTAGGTTTTCCAATTGCTTGGTAGTTGCAATCCCATATTATCATGGTTGCTTAATTAAATTATTTTGACACATGTTCTTTGTGCTTGTCATCATGCAGAAATTATCAAAGTAAGGTTTTTATTGAGATGTGTCAAGTCCATAATATAATGTGGAACCCAAAGTTGAGCATTATAGTTGCATTGTAGATATTTTGAACCGTGCTAGCTGTCTTAAGGAAGCATTAATTTTTGGATTTCATAAGAAGGAGAATTGAAGTGAAGCTAGATATAGCTCTATAGAGTGCTCTCCTTGTTGCTTGCAGGGCTTACAAAAACTTTGAACTAAGAGAAATGGTTATAAAGGAGATGCTCAAACTGGCATGAACCACACCATTGTGATGTTCATATTTTAAAATAATATTAGATAGGATAAATTTTATGCCCAAGCTTTATCTAGGGTCATCCCAATTATTTTAAAGAATCGAAGCAATTTGCCAAGAAGTTTGGATCAATTTCCTTCCCTTTAATCTTGTATACAACATAGCTAAATATTAAAAATACATAGAAAACTATATGTCCCCATGAAACACATAGCATTAATTTATATAATTATATGGATTAAAATATAAAAATTTTGATAGAACCGAAAGAAGGAGAATGAAAAACATAGATTTAGTCTAACTATTGAAATTTCAAATAAAATTTAATTGCCAAGCAAAAAGTATTGATCAAACATGAGTTCACTTTCATCATTACTAGGCTCATTGATACATCAAACTTAATGATGCAAGTAAAGCAATGCAAACATCTTTAAGTTAAGTTTTTGGACTTATACATTATTTCTATTTTAGACTGTTTATTTATTCTCATGAATCTAATAGTTAAAATGTTGCCGATCTCTTTGACAAAAAGATTTTAAGTTTATTTTATTTTATATGTGTTTACTATCCTAGTTTTTAGATAGAAGTCTCTTAGTATCACATTTGCAAAATTGATGTATTTTAAATATATATGTCAAATAAATAAAAGAGAAAATCTTCGATTTTTAAGTTGTAAGAAAAGTTACTCCTTTTCTCTTTTGATGTTTGCGTTGCTAATTCGTTCATTAGTCTTGCCTTTCGTGCCTACCGAATCTTCATCTTCCATACAAGTCAAAGTTCTTCTCCTTCTCTAACTCTCGTCTTTCAAGTCTCGAAATCATCTATTTCTTCAACTCTCATCTTCCAAGTCTTCTTATCACCCTTGCCTTTTTCGCCCTTTACATTGTTTTCTCTTCAAGTTGTTAAGGTTTTCTCTCTCCCCCTGTTGTTGAAATCATGGGTTGTTTATGTTGTTCTAGTTTGTTTATATGGTGTTTGTGTGGTTTTATTAGAGATTGAGTTATAGGTATTGGGTGTTTTGGTTCTTGATTCTTAGGTGTTTTTGTTTTTGCTAGATCTTAGTGTTGTTGTACTTTTATAGGTAGTTGGATATCGTTTTCTCTTTATTTCTATTTAATGATATCTTCCCTTTTGTTATATGCTTTGTATTGTATTTGCATTATATACATCTTATTTGTGGATTCATTGGGGCGTTGGAGGAATTCTTCAATTCATAATTATATTGTTTAGAGGATTATAAGCCATGATTTGTTTAGTATTGGTATTTTTATTGCTTTGAGATTTATGATTGGTTGTTCTAGTTTTTCTCATATTGATTAATGGAGATTTTTTTGCTTTTTTGGTTTTTCCATAAATGCAATGTTCCTTTTTTATGCTATTACATTGTGTTTGGACATTCATAAGCTATAATTCTCCATTTTTGTATTAATTTTATGGTATTGTAATGCTCATTTGCTCTTGAGTTTTGAGCTTGGAGAGCTTTCTTGTCTTATTTTTTAGTGCAGGATCAATAACCCTCTTCTACACCAGTTGCAGTGACTTTTCTTCCTCTTCTCCTATCTTCGACAACAACTCTAATGAATCTTACATTTGCCTACAAATATGCTCTGCTATCTCTTTCTCGTTGTTATCTCTATTTTTAGTCGCGGTTACAATTCTCTTATTAATCTATCTCATTGAAATAGCTCTTTTCATTATAGGTATTATCATTGAATCAAGAATCGATTAATATTATTTTAGATGATTGCATTTGTTAGTGTATTTATAAAACTTATAAAGAGTTTTTTATTTGATTGGGTTTTTTTACAAGTTTTCTTTTCTGATTTCCCCTTTAATTGTTACATTGATATAAAGTCTAATTCTTAAAGAACTATGTAACATTGTGTAATTGTAATAGGTTTTTTTTTGTTTTGTTTGTTACGATGGGTTTGTTTTGAATGTGTATTATTGTTTCATTAGTCTTATTCGTTAGGTTGGGGAGGGATTAAGTATGTGATAATGTATATGGGTGGGAATGACCTGTATAATCTTGGTTATAACTTTTAAGGAGGCTTTATAAGAGCTAATTAATGTAAAATATTTACAGTGTGATGGGAAAAGTTTTGTATCTTTTATGTAGCTTTGCTTAGTTAAAGACTGCAATGTACTCTCTTTTTCTTGAAGGCCGAATAATAGGGCAATCATTTATTATAAATTTGGGGATTTAGTATTCAAATGCTTGCTACTTCTTATAAGAGTTAGATTATTAGTTTAATTAAGATTGCTTTGAAGTTCTTTGATGAAATGCCTTCATTCAAATTATGCATTAGTTGATAGGAGTTAGAGTGCTCTTAAGTTCTTATTATCTGATTTCCTTGACAAATTTGGAATTTGATTGAGATCAAAAGACATGATTTGGGTGAATGTACATTTTTTTTATTTTTTGAGCATACATGTTTGTAGATCCAAATAGTATAATAATCGTATGTTTCAACCATTAATTCATGGAATTTCAGGGCATTAGCAATCCTCGACAACTATAAGTCTTCAACTAAATTATGAGATAAAATCGAAAAGACTCAAATCACAAACATTAGAATGGAGTGGGAATGATCCCTTGACATGCACCTATTTTTTAGTTTCCTAATTTTTAATTATTTTACTTTCCACAAGGAGAATTTGGATTCGCGAGTGAGTGATAGTGTTATGGTCTTCTTATTTGAACTTTAGAAGGAAAGAACCCATTTATTGGACCCCTCATTAAAGAATCAAAGCAACTAGAATTTTAGTTGTTTTCGTATCAAAGTCGAGAATCTAAGGTTGTCCGACTTGGCGTAGGAAATGACCCGCCTTGCTTCTGATAGTTGCAACGGCTTCGATTGCTATCGTTGTTGCCTTTGTGCCTTGAAGCAGAAAGGTTGTCGATAAGTTCTTAAATGTAACACCCTAAGTTCTATTCTGATAAATTGTCCCGACATCAAGGTTATTTTAGTAAATATCCATGATATTGTGAAATAGAGTGATTACATGTGTGTATTATATAATGCTAGTTGACTTAGGTGTGAAACGTAGCCTAAGTGAAGGAGAACAAGCTTAAATGAATTGTTAGATGGTTTAAATAAAGCATAATGAAAAAGATTATACATATACATGAGGTTACTTTTATAAAACAAAAGAATGGTTGGATTAAACAAGGGCTTTAGGATCATCCTAAAACTTAAGTCCATCAAGATGAGATGTAGGGTTGTGATGGTTCAACATAACCCTAATTGAGTTAACTAAGTATTTAGACAAAATTAGGGCTTAAAGCCACTTTTGGTTTGAAAATATTACATTGAGGAATTGAGGAGAGAACCCTTGGAGACCTTTCTTGTTTAGTTTGATGGAGGAAAGGAACTCAATCAAGTTGTCACCAAGATTAGGTAAATCACTCATCATCATCTCTATTAATCCACTCTTTCGATTCATACAGTTGTTTTTGGTTTTGAGTAGGAGATGAATCATGGTATTTAGAGTTTGATTTGATTCATCTCAACCCTATTTTTGCTGATTTTCGTATTGATTTGGGGATTCAAATCTTGTACCTATGTTTTGATTCTAAATAGTATACAAATCCATGATTTAATGGTTGATTAGATTTTGGTCTTGAATGTGATTAATGGAAGTGTTTAGTGGTTTTAAAACATAAGTATTACTATTATTTTGATTGGGTATGGCTTAGGGTTGGCGTGTGTCATTAGAGAATTTGGATTTTGGATTTCACTTCTGTAATTTTAAATTTGTGTTGAGAGTCACACCAGCGCCTCACTTATAAGCGGTAGGATGCTAGCCACAACGTTGTAGGGAACGACGATATGAGCCCATCGATCTCTCTACGTCGTGATGTAGAACATATGACACTGGCAAATCGCTAGATCATAATTTTTTGTTTATCTATTCGAAGCATAGTAATCTCACCTAGAGCCCTGTAGGTAAACCACGGAGATATGGCACATTGGTTTATTTTCTAAAATTAAATCACTTTGTTGTTTTTCAAATCATATATGTTTTAATCGAGATATGATGTCAGGACAAGGGTCAAGGCAGTGGTAACTAACCTCTAAAACCTTTGTCATCGCGACAATGCCACGACGAAGGCGTGAAGTTTAATCGAAAAGGCTTTTACATCATTTTCAAGATGTTAATATGAATTTGAGTAAACTTACCTCAAACAAACGTACTTATAACCCGAACGTTAACCTATACCAATGTAGACACAAAGATGAATTGGATAGGAGATTCTTAGCTATGATTGGATAGGATAGCTACGCGCTTCAAGGTAAGTGGGGTTTGATTTTAATCTTCAATCTTATTGAAATAAAATTGAATATATCTTTTCTTTCAGTTTCATCTTTTCCTTAGAGCTCTTTAATTATGAATGCATGTGCAACTAATGTGCTTGGAATGAATATTGTAATGGTATCTCGGACTAAAGTGCCGACAGCAACTAATCATCTCTCTCCGCTATGCTTAAACACCAATTTGCCGAGGACAAATCCTATTAGATAGTATTGAAACCAGTTAATAGACTTAGAAGACTTATTCCGCACCATTTATATATCTTAGTAGTCTATTAGTAGATTGTCTGGTTGTATTTCCGCAGGTTAAGGCTTACTAGATCATTGCCCGACTCGTTGGGTTTTCTCGAGGGGTTTGGCGATGGTTTAGGC
Organism: Stephania yunnanensis; assembly: GCA_039657365.1. Lineage (NCBI taxonomy): Eukaryota > Viridiplantae > Streptophyta > Magnoliopsida > Ranunculales > Menispermaceae > Stephania > Stephania yunnanensis. Next base: position 8,107,892 of record CM077585.1, read on the forward strand.
TAGGCGGCCCTAGTTATAGGAATTGTGGTCATTACAGTTAGTATTTGAGCATAGGCTAGACAAACCTATAAACAAAGTAGGTAATGACCACAGTTAATATCACTATCATGTCAAGGCATTAGTACCCAGGAAAGATCACGGTTGATATCCTAACATTAGGTAATGGTGCATAGAGTGAAAATCGTAGTCCAATCCTAAAATTAAGAATAGGACTTAGTTGAAAAGTCATAATAGTATCTAACTTAAGTCACCTTAAGGATTAGTAAGTCGTTGAGACTTAGGAAAAGGTTAGTCGTTATTAAGTAATGAAATCAATTGTGAAGGCTTATGGTTTGCATTGACTTAATATGCACAAGTGACCAAACTTAAGGTGGGAATAGGAATTAAAAATGAACAATTATATATTATGATGTTATTTGCTTACGTATGTAATATTTATATCATTAGATATGTTGTTCATTCATCTTGTCTCCTATGTAAAATTTTGGAACTAACTTCCTTTAACTGCTCGCAGTGCATAATGAGTACTCTATTTGGAAGTTCGTATGGCTTGAGGAGCGCTATGGGTGCACATGGGACTTATGGTGAATAGTGGCATGCTCAGATGGAACGCTAGATGGATAAGATGCTAAGGGTGCACAGGGGGCTGTTGATGAATAGTGGCGTGCTCAGATGGAACCCTAGATGGCTAAAATGACTAAGAATCGTTGCAAGACACTTGAGAATATTTCTGCAGCACAGGGGCGCAGGATGAATGAGATGATAAATTAGGGGACAAAGAGCACTAGCGGCACTATAGCAGATGTTGGTTTTTGGGGTTCATACGTAATGAAAAATTCAAAACAATTTTTGAAAAACCCCAACATAATAAAAAATAAGTCCCATTAAACTAGATTTACAAAAGTAAACCATACCTCAATCTGTGATTTTCTTTGCTGATTGTTCGATCTTTAAGACATTTAAGCGCATGTCATCTATCATAAATCCACACACAAATAGTGATCACAATTTGAAGTGCAAGCCCTAAGAGAGATGGAAAGCATTTTTCGTTTCTTTCCTAAAATCTAGAAAACTCAAAAATAGTAAAAATGAAAATCTTATTTCTTTTGAGGTTTCAAACTCCGTTTATATTTGTAGATAAACTTACTTAAAAAATTATTCAAAATACAACTATTGTATTAAGGCAATTCAAGCAAATTACACATACGCCCCTATTAATAAGTTATCATATAACTAATCATCAAGGCTTTTATGTCATAAATCTTATCATATAAGATTAATTACTATGGACCAATTGAAATTGTGCAAAGTCATTCTTTTTGTGCAACCCAAAAGGTTCTTGCAACATTGGCAGTAAGCCAAAAACTATTTTGGTAAACAAGTCATAAACGGTCTCTTGCAAGACATTACAACTACTCAAGTGTGAAACTTGAGAATTTCGTAAACTTGATTAGACGACTAATTAAGTATTTTCTGATTTTATGTGAAGTTAAAGTATCTGAGGTGGGATCCATTATGGATGAGAGATCATAAAGTTTATTTTATTTTTATGTGTTGTGTGCATAGTGTGTATTATACAACATTTTGTCATGAAGTCGGGGTGTGTTGAGATGTATTCTCAGTTTTTCCTACTCACGGTTGCAAGTGAGTATATGACGGGTATGAGTGGAAATTAATTATTAGTTGCTCAAAAACTAATTAACCAAGTGTTAATCCCATGCGATGACTTTGCCTCTATTTGCATTCAAGTCGGAATCTGTAGTATTATAAAATGGGAACAAAGTTGGTGTAAGACCTTACCTCAAGCTTTATGTCGGTTAATGGTGGTCGAGGTTGAGATTTGGTCTAAATTGGTGTAAGTTTAGTTTTGTATGGCAAGTGAATCGATCCATAAGAGTTTAGTATGCCATTGACAAAGTTAAGATTTTTGGACATTTAGTGTGACCAAAACTAGTGTTATGGACGTTTTATAAAGATGATCTATTTTGTCGAGAGTTTGGTTCAATTTGGTGAAAAATTGAATAAAAAATGAGAGTTGGAAGTCAAAACACGTCAAAATAGAAATTTCAAGAATTACAAAATAAAAAGAAATTAAGTTGTTGATAGGCAGCTGAGGGTTGAAATATAAATAAAAAACGAAACAAATCAAAAGTGTATTTCATTTGAAACGAATGAACAAAACGTTTGTTTCAAAACCTCCCAGTTCAATATTTTGCTCCGCGGTCTCCTGACGTCAAGTTTTTGCCTGATTTCTTTCAGTATAACTGTAGAGTGTTGTAAAAGGGTCAGTTCAAACTAAGTTTTTGTGGCGGATACGAGGTATTCAGCTCAATATTTGGTAAATTCTCAATTTACAGGGGTGTATTCAATTAAGATTTTAATAGACTTTTGGTTACTTTTACACGTGGATGACTTTTCTGAAGTTTATAGATTTTCGTAGACTTTTAAAGACTTTAATGAACTTTTACATAAATTTCATTTTGATGACTTTTATCAACATTTAAGATTTTTAGTGACTTTTGTGAACTTCTTAAACATGATTTTGATGATCGGTCAAGGCATAATTATATTTCTTTTTCTTAATAACTATTATTAATTTTTTTGAAAGTATTTTTATATTTTAATAAAAAAATCATACATACATATTAATGAGTTACCATCAAAATAGTAACATAACAAATAAGTAAATAAATATCAACAAAATAAATAGGTAAATGAATAATCTTTTAGTGGCAAAAAAGAATAAGTAAGATCATTGTGTAAAAATTTTGCATTTTTTTTACTTAAGTAAAAAAACTAATATTTTTTCCTTAAGAATGATTGTTTAAGTTTCTTAAAATGCACTTCTTGCATTTGAAAAAAAAAATGATTATTTGCTTCAAAAATAATAATATTACATTTTTCGAGATTATGATTACGCACTTAATAAACAAAACTTCTTTGTAAAAAATCGTATAAAAATGTACAATGATGCAAGAATGACGTCTTATATACTAATAACAACATCATTTTCATAAACATAGACATTAGAGTATAATGAGTGAGCAATGAAATCCATGAGTTTTGGAGTGGTCAGAGAAGTTGATAAAAAACAATTGATAAGAAAATACCTTATGAATAATGAAGTCTTAATTGAATAAGGGAACCAACAAAAATTAGAAATCTCTAAAATTTTATGGGTTGAGGTGAAGAGAAGTTGAAGATTTCTTTATGTGTATTTTTATACAAAAAGTCTATAAAAATCTAGATTTGTAACCAAACCACAAAAGTCACCAAAAGATTAAATACACCTTACTTTTATAAACTCTCTAAAAGTTTAAATTGAATACCCCAAAACTTTTATAGACTTTTAAAAAGTCTATAAAAGTTCACATTGAATACACCTTACTTTTATAAACTCTCTAAAAGTTTTAATTGAATACACATAAACGTTTTTAGTAATTAAAAGTAACCAAAAGTCCATTAAAATCTCAATTGAATATACCCCTGTTAGGGTATTTTCCACAATTCAAATTGAATTCTCGTAATTTTTCAATTTTTTCATAGGGTTTTGATGAGAATTGGTAGGGATTGTTGAGAATTGATGGATTAGATTGATTTGGATCAATTTGGAATAAATTCAACCAACATAGGTTAGGGTTTTGATGGATTGAACTAATTCGATTAAGTTGATAACTATTTTGGAGATGTTTTTATAGTTGATATTGATTTGCATTAGGTTTCTGAATGAATTAATTATTAGTTTTAATCCAATTTGACTTCATGTGGTGTGAAAATATTTTGATGTTAGTATCGAGTGGTTTCGTGGTGTTTTTTGTTGAGTTTTGAGGATTTAATTGCAAATATATTGATTTAGAGAAAGTTTTTAGTTCAAAATAAGTAAAGTTTGCCTAGTTGATAGGCCATATTGGAAAATTCACAACTACCTAGTCGGTGATCCGATTTGAGTGATCTTGGAGTTTGCAGAAAGTAGGATATGAGTACTGCAAGTTCATTTAAGATCATTATGACAAATATCGAGGATGTCAAGCTTAAAAACTTACCCCAAGTTGGTTAGTTGAACTAGTTGAAACAATTATATAAATTAATATTTTCGGAAACTATTCTCAAGCATTTTTTGGTTGCAATTTTCATTGGGTTTTGTAATTTGGTTTCATTTGAAGCTTGATCCATAATATAATTAGGTATGCAGGAAAGCTATTTAAACCATTTTCAAGATGTTCCAACACTCCAGGAACCCTAAAAATTAAGCTTAAAGTTGGTTGGTTGTAAGTAAACACTATAGTGGTCGTTACTATTTATGGAACTTTGTCTTTGTACCCACATTTGTTATTAGTCTCCATTGTACTTCACGTCATTCTTGGTCATGCATTCATGTCATTCTGGATGATGGCTTGTTAGTGCTACGGCTTACGGGTGGGACTCAGAGCTAGGTTTCCTAACCAGTTAGACTGGAACATGGAAGACCCAAGGCACGCAAGTTTTCCGAGGGAGCATGCATTGGACTTTTATTACTATTTTTGGTTCATTCTTGGGTTGGCTAACTTGTTTATGAACCTTAAATAGTAATAAAAAGGCTTCACGTTGTTATTTAAATTTGTTGTTATTTGAAAATGTAATTACATGGCTTCATGTATTCCCACTAACATTTGCAGGAGTACAAAGCAATGTAGGAGTTTATTTACCTAACATCTTCGAGTTGTTTTTTATGATGTTAGGTTATATGTAAAGACAAGGAAAAATGGGCAAGACTCAAAGATTTTACTGATTGTTTCAATTTTAATAAAGTTTAATTCTTGTTGTATGTTATTTTATATATATTATTTTGGGTTCCGAAAGCGTAGGCCGTGAAACATTCTCGAATAAATATGAGAGCTTTATAAATCAGTTTTAGGAAGTTTTAGAAATATTTTATGGTTTCACTTGACATTCATTGGGTTCATGAAGTAGTGTTAGTTCAGTTTGAAGTTGTAAATAAGGATTTCACATTGGAAGTTAGTTTTAGTGATTCAATTTGATATGTATTGTGAACTACAGGAAGTTGTTAGTCCATCTAGGCTTCTCCCCATTCTGTTTTCTATTAGATGAATTTTTCGAAGGCCCACTTTTAGGGGAGGTGTTGCTGAGGTTTTTATAAAAATATGAAGGATAATCTGTATGATTTCCCAATTTGCTGCAATTAAACAAATCATGAATTGAGTTTCGTTGAGGATATAAATTTAGTTTGGAGCATTATTAATGATTGAAATAAAGGTTATTTTGAGGTTAAAGTTAGCTGAATGGATTAAGTTCCTAATTATGGTGATTAGGGATAAGTTGGGGCTTAGTGGGACGGGCTCTGACACTACATAGCATGAATATCAAAATCGATACAACCTAATGAATCACATATATCATATCATTTTATCGTGTGATATCCTTTTATTAAATATAAGGCATGAAAAGTCACCCTTAGTGTTCAATTGTACTAGTCTCGATCTTTAGGTAGATTAAAAACATCCAAGTGACATTAATTGATCATATCAATTCACTTAGACTTGGCTATTTAATAGTCTAACATATCGAGGGATCTACTGATATCCCTATTTATATGAGAGGGACAAATTATGTTTTGATTACATACCTTCACATATTACTCACATGGTAACAAATCACAATCTTTATAATCGTCTGGTTAGTGACGACGTTTGGTTGTATCAAATTACCATGGTCCTAATATTGAAATCTACTATAGTTTCAAGTAGAACGACTAAATGATATAGCTATCATGAGTAACATCTATGACTTAATCCATGTGGTGTTCTCATAGCGGGTCGGTCCAGTACCTTGTTTCCTAAAAAGTACTCGTGATCTCGATTCATATCCCCATACGTATGATCATCATATGACCATCAATCAAGATTTGCACTAGTCTTAATTCATTATAGATTCTAGCATAATGACCAACTAAGGACATTTAAGATATTTCAATAAATACCTATGGATCTTATTATAAGGTAAACATGCAATCACTTATAATAAAAAAAGCAAATAAAAACCTCTATTTTGCTAACTAAAACTATAAGAGAAACAATATTTATAGATTGAACTAGGGCACATTCCCTAATAGCATATGCCAGTACTGCTACAACCACAGGTAGTTCCA